>OU466858.1:13817500-14442500 GCA_911865555.2 Thlaspi arvense
GTTATGATTTGTGTTATCATCTCCATGTCTGAGAAATCAGCCAGTTAGGATGATTTAAGGGTTGATGAAGAGTTTGTTGAATTGCTAATTATTAGGGAAATCTATTGGTTTTTCATCTATACTTGCATTCATATCGATTTTTAGAACTGATCATCTTGAAATCAAACCCTAGGTTGTTTAATAGATGTGAGAACATTGTTAATCACCTAAAATAGTCTTAGATGAGCAAAACTACTATTTACAAAGAGATTTGTCTTAGGAGTTTTGTGAACAATTGAAACCTGATCATTAATGCTTGCTTGATTTGTTAGAATATGCAAAGAGATTTGAAATTCTGTGATTTAGGCATGGATAACTTCTGCAATGAGAATTGATTAGTTATATCATTGTTTTTCGAATTCTAGACGGTTTTAATCATTTCCTGATTGCATGCAATCTACATTCTCGGATTCAACCTGCGAATTATCCTAGCTTAGCGTTTTTAGCTCTCTGAACTTTAGAACAATCAACAAAATCGCCTTCTATTAATTACTTTGTTATTTTGCATTACATTCACTCATTACTGCTTAGCTTAATCTGAATCTGAATTCAATAGTGTAGTAGCTTACTCTCTTGGGATGCGATAACCCCTTGTGCTATAACTGCATTGTTGTGCACTTGCAGTAGTAATATAATTGGATAAAACATAGACCCTATCAAGTTTTTGGCGCCGTTGACGGGGAGTAATAGCTGCCTATAGTTTTTTAGTATTAGGATTTTGCTTAAGTTTAATTTAGTTTACTAACTTTTTGCAATTTTTCTTGTGTTTATTTCAGGTGTATGCATAATCGCATTACGAGAGCAACAAAGAGAAGGAGCTTGTGACTTTGAGCATCGACAAAATTGCTAAATTGGAAAGGACCATCATAAAAGCTAAGAAGCAATCTACAATGGTCAATCTGATTGTCTTGATCACTGATGCAGAATGTTACTTGGTTGACAAAGATGGGAACAAGAGGAATGAAGAGGGGCAGAGACTTGATCAGAATGGTGATGTTATAGTTGAACAGGCTGTTCAACAAGCTATGAATCAGGCGCAGCCACCTGCTGCATTGAATGCTGCTGGGCGTGGAAGAACACTTGGTGATTATAACAGGCCTGATCAGTTCTATGCTAACAGAGCTGCAATCCGCCCACCTCCTTTTCAGAGGAATGACTTTGAGCTGAAGCCAGCTTACTACACACTTGTGGCTCAGCACCCTTTTCATGGTCTTCCTTATGAACACTCCATGGACCATATTCAGAGATTTGAGAACTTGGTGACTAGTATCAAATACAATGGTGTGTCCAATGATTATCTCTTCTGTAAGCTCTTCTCATACTCACTTGGAGGAGATGCATCATACTGGTTGAAGCAGTTGCCACTAGGATCGTTGACCACTTGGGAGGAGAACAAGAACACATTTTTGAAAAATTTCTATGATGATTCCAAGGCTGAAGAGCTGTGGACTAAAATCTCTACCTTTTCTCAAGGACCCACTGAAGCTTTCAAGGCTGCTTGGCTTAAATTCAGGGCATACCAAAGAGACTGTCCACACCATTGGTTCATTCAGTTGCTGGGAATCTTCTTCATAGGAGTGGATTGGAAATACCAAATGGCGCTGCATGCTGCTAGCAGTGGCAACTTCAACACAAACCATCCAGAAGATGCACATGTACTCATTGAGAATCTGGCATCCAGTAACAGCACTAAGAATGCAGATTTTCAAAGACTGAAGCAAGCTGGAATAAATGATGGAAGCTAAATTGCTGAGGTCAAGGCCAAGTTAGACAGTATGCACAGCCTTCTAGTGATAAAGAATTCAGTCCAATTTGCTGCAGAGGTGGAGAATTTCGAAAATCCTGAAGAGTCTGAGCAAGAGGATGTTAATTTCATCAATGGAGGAGGTTTTCAGAATCAAAGGTTTGGGAATCAGTAATGGAACAGAGGTTACAATGATAATAATCAGAATAGCACATTCACAGGAAACCAGAACTCTTCTGGTTATACTCCAAAACCACACTTCCAGAAGACTGAGTTTCAAAAACCATACCAGAACAACAGCAACTTCAACAAGAACCATGGTTCTTCTTCCTATCAAATTGCACCTGCACAAGACAACAATATGGAAGCTTTGTCGGAACAAATCCTAGAAGGACATCAGAAGATGACTGTGGACTTCAACGGGAAGATAGATTCGCTGTACCAGGATCTGAATGGAAAGATTGAGAGTCTGAACTCTCATATGAAGGAGCTGGATGTTCAAGTTACTCAAACTGCAGGAGCTGTTCAAAGGCAAGAGGGATTCCTTCTTGGAAGGACAGATACTAATCACAAGCACCATGTGAATGCCATCTCACTTAGGAGTGGAAGAAACCTTCAACCAGTGTTTAAGAAGGGTTTTAGTGCAGAGTAAATCGTGGAACTTGAAGAAGTTGAAGAAAAAGAAATTTCTGCTGAGAATGACGGAGTAACGATTGTCACCCCTGATGGGTGCCGCTCGTCACCAATATTACATGGCAAAAATATATGTTATGACAGAGTGGTGACGAGAGGAGTCATCACCCAGGACTCATCACCAACAATGACGATCGTCACCAGGAGGGTAACGCTCGTCACCAACCCCGAGACAATGCTATTTCGTCTGAAACTGCAAACAATGCCAAGGAGAAGGTGTATAAGCCTAAGATACTCTATTCTAATCATCATAAGAAGTTTAAACAAGAGCTTGAAAATGGTAAATGCAAAGCCATCATGGACAAGCTGGTGATTGATATTCCATTGATAGATGATGTGAGGATAAATCTTGTGATTATGAGATATGTGAAGAGAATGGTCACCAATAACCTGAGTCTGGAGCAAGAAGCCATGACGATCAACGAACAGGTCAGTGCAGTGATTCAGAACATAGAACCTGAGAAGCTTTCAGATCCTGGAAGCTTTGTGTTAGAATGCACCATCTTTTCAGACAGGTTTGAAAGATCATTATGTGATCTTGGCTCTAGTGTGAACTTGATACCTCATTATGTTGCCAAGAGCCTGGGGATGACCGATTCTAAAGCTACTAGGATATCACTTGTCCTAGCTAATAGATCAGTAAGAGTCCCAGAAGGTGTGATTGAGGATTGTGTCTATCAATGTGGGAGATTGTATGATTCCTACTGAATTTGTGGTTCTGGAGTATGGAGATAAACCTAAAGACCCTCTTATTCTTGGAAGACCTTTCCTAGCTACTGCTGGAGCCCTCATAGATTTCAAGAAGGGAAGAATAGAAATGAATGTTGGTGACTTAGTAATGAATTTTGAAATGGACAAGCTGATGAAGAGGCCAACCATAGATGGACAGACATTCCTTATGGATGTTCTCACCAACCTTGCTGAGCAGATCTTCCAAGAGATGAATCCAGAGGATCCTTTAGAAAGGGCGTTGACCACTTCTACATCAGAAGCCGAGTACCTGGATGCAGCTGCTACTGGGTATGCCAAGATGGATGCTAATGCACATGTCATGCAATTGGTTGCACAAGAGGAGCTAATCAGCACCTCTGCAAAAGCTGCAACAAGGGGAGACTGGAGTGCAGCTAAAGCTCCGAAAGTTGAGTTCAAACAGCTACCTGCAGGGCTAAGGTACGCTTTCCTTGGAGAGAACTCCACTTATCCAGTCATTGTTAATGCTTCATTGATGAGTAAGCTGCGCAGATTTCGCAAAGCTCTTGGCTATTGTCTTGATGATATTTCAGGTATCTCTCTAAACTTGTGCATGCATAGGATACTGATATATCATGGTTTTTTATGGTTTTTAACCATGGTATAAGTCCTTTTTATTGAGTCTTTTTAGTCTTTTTAGAGTCCTAGTAGAGTCTTTACCGGTTATAGCATGTCTGGAGCATAATTGGAGATTATGGAGCTTTTTGGAGCATTGCAAGTTACAGCCCCAAAGTGTGTAACTCAGAAGCGTTTTTCAGCACTTGGTGACGATCGTCACCACTCAAGGGTGACGCTCGTCACCCGTATCTGAGAAGGTGGCTTGTCTTTAAAAGATTGGGAAGAAACTGCAGTTTGGGCCCAGAAGTTCCAGTATTTGCAAAAAGGCCTCAGCTCGTGTTTTAGCTTGTATATATTAGGTTTTCAGCCATTGTTGACTTTTATCTTAGATTTTAGAATTCGGAGAGCTTTAGAAGGAGATTTATCCAGAGCTTTTTGGGAAGACAGATCATGTACTCTTTTTGAGAAGATTTCGAACCCCTTTAACTTTTACTCTTTCTCTTTAATGCAATTTTACTCAGTTATGTTTTGTATTTCCATGATCATGTCTAAGTAATTTGCTAGTTAAGTTAGGGCTTTTCAAGGGTTTATGAAGAGTTTGTAGAATCGCTAAACCTGTTAGGAATATCTTTTGGTTCTTCATCTCTGCTTGCTTTAAAACCGATTTCTTAGACACATCATCTGGAAATCCAAAAATCATAGGTTGTTTGAGAACATTACTGATAACCTGAACTATTATTAGATGAGCAAAATGTCTTAGTGCAAAGAGATTTGGCTTAGGAGTTTTGTGAACAATTGAACTTGATCATTACTGCATGTTTAGGTTGTTAGAGTTTGCAAAGAGATTTGAAACTCTGTGATTTAGACATAGATAACTTCTGCAATGAGAATTGATTAGTTATATCTTTGTGTTTCATGTTCAAGACGGCTTTAATTCATTCCTGATTTGCATGCATTCTACACTCTCGGATTCAACCTGCGAATTGACCTGACTTAGCGCTTTTAGTTTTCTGAATCTAGATCAACCAAAATCGTTTGCTTTCATAATTTTTTAGTTACTTTGTATTACATTCATTATTTACTTCTTAGCTTAATCTGAACCTATATATCATTAGTGTAGTAAGCTCACTCCCTTGGGATTCGATAACCTTTTATGCTACAACTATTTTGCTGTGCACTTGTAGTTGTTAATTAATTGGGTAAAACCTGAGCCCTATCAAGTTTTTGGCGCCGTTGCCGGGGAGTAATAGCTGCCTATAAGTTTTTAGTATTAGGATTTTGTCTAAGTTTTTATTTTTTTACTGACTTTTGCTACTTTTCTTTGTGCTGGTTTCAGGTGTATGCCTAATCGCAGTACCAAAAGCAACAAAGAGAAGGAGCTTGTGACTTTGAGCATTGACGAACTCGCTAAGTTGGAGAGGACCATGAGGAAAACTAAGAAACAGTCTACAACGGTTTCTCCACTGATCTTGGTTGAAGATGCAGAAGGTCACTTGGTTGACAGAGATGGAAACATAAGGAATGAAGAGGGGCAGAGATTAGATCAGGATGGGAAAGTCATCGTTGAACAGGTAATTCAGCGTGTGGTGCATGATGCTGGAGTTCCTGCTGCTGAAAACGCTGCTGGGTGTTTAGTTCAAAGGACTCTGGGAGATTACAACAGACCTTATCAGTTTTATGCCAACAGAGCTGCAATCCGCCCTCCTGCTTTCCAGAGGAATGATTTTGAGCTCAAGCCTGCTTACTTTCAGCTTGTGGGACAGCATCCTTTCCATGGCTTACCTCATGAGCATCATATGGATCACATTGAGAGATTTGAGGATTTGGTTTCAAGTGTCAAAGCTAATGGAGTTTGCAATGATTTCCTGTTCTGCAAGCTATTTCCTTACTCACTTGGAGGAGATGCTGCATATTAGCTGAAGCAACTGGATCCTGGTTCGCTGACCACTTGGGAGGACACCAAGAATGCTTTTCTGAACAACTTCTATGATGATGCTAGATTAGAGGACCTGAGGACAAAAATTGCATCATTCTCCCAAGGTTCTACTGAAGCTTTTAAAGCTTCTTGACTGAGATTCAAGTCTTATCAAAGGGACTGTCCTCATCATGATTTCAATCAAATGCAGCTGCTTGGTATTTTCTTCAGAGGCATTGACTTGAAGTACCAGATGGCGTTGGATGCTGCTAGTAATGGGAACTTCAACACAAACCTTCCTGATGCTGCAATAACTCTGATAGAAAACTTGACCTGCAGTAACAGCACTAAGAATGCTGATTTTCGGAGAATGAAACATGGTGGTTTGAGTGATGGGAATCAGATTGCTGAAGTTAAGGCTAAGCTGGACAGTATGCACAGCCTTTTGGTGGAAAAGAAGTCAGTCCACTTTGCTGCAGAGGTAGAGACTTTCAAAAATCTAGAGGAGATTGAGTAGGAAGATGTGAATTTTATCAATGCTGGAGGATTTCAGGGTCAAAGGTATGGGAATCAGCAGTGGAACATAGGCTACAACAGCAATAATCAGAAGAATACCATCATAGGGAACCAGAATTTGCCTGGTTACAACCCCAAGCCTCAGTTCCAAAAGACAGAGTTCCAGAAACCATACTAGAACAGCAGCAACTTCAGCAGGAGCTATGGTTCTTCCTACCAAGCTGCTCCTCCACAAGACAATAAGGTGGAAGCTATGTTAGAACAACTCCTAGAGGGACAGCAGAAGATGACAGTGGACTTCAATGGCAAGATGGATTCGCTGTATCAGGACTTGAATGGAAAAATTGAGAGTCTGAAATCTCACATGAAGAAACTGGATGTTCAAGTTGCTCAAACTGCAGGAGCTGTTTAGAGACAAGAAGGATTCCTTCCTGGAAGGACTGATGCTAATCCCAAACACCATGTGAATGCCATCACATTGAGGAGTGGAAAGAACCTGCAACCAGTGTTGCAGAAGGATTTAAGCTCAGGAGAATTCGTTAGACTTGAAGAGTTTGAAAATGATGAAATGTTGCTGCAAAACAACGAGTGACGACCGTCACCAACTTTACAAGCCCCCGACGCGAAATCTTCACAAATGAGTGACGATCATCACCAATCCAGTGACACTCATCACCAATCTCAAGGAGATATGCTCGACTTGTCCAAAACGAGTGACGCTCGCCACCAGGAGGGTGACGCTTGTCACCCACAGCGATTCACAACTACTTTGCCTGAGACTTCAAACAATGCTAAGGAAACGGTGTACAAGCCTAAGGTACCCTTTCCTAAGGTGTGATAGAGGATGTTCCTATCAAAGTAGGAAATTGCATGATTCCTACAGATTTTGTGGTTCTAAAGTATGAAGAAGAACCCAAAGACCCTTTGATTCTTGGCAGACCTTTGCTGGCTACTGTAGGAGCTATTATTGATGTCAGGAAAGGAAGAATTGAGCTGAATGTTGGTGACTTGGTGATGCAATTTGAAATGGACAAGCTGGTGAAGAGGTCAACCATAGATGGACAGACTTTCTATGTGGATGTTCTTACCAACCTTGCTGATCAGATCTTTCAAGAGATGAGATCAAAAGACCCCTTAGAGAGGGCGTTGACCACTTCTACAGCAGAGTATGAACATCTGGATGCAACTGCTACTGGCTACACAAAGATGATGGATGCTACTGCACATGTGATGCAACTGGTTGCACAGGATGAGCTAGTCACTTCATCTGTGAAAACTGTTGCAATGGGTGATTGGAGTGCAGCAAAAGCACCAAAAGTTGAGCTTAAACAGCTCCCTGCAGGGCTAAGGTAAGCTTTCCTTGGAGAAAACTCTACTTATCATGTTATTGTTAATGCTTCATTGAACAATGCAGAGCTCACTTTTTTTCTAAGTAAGCTGTGCAGATTTCGCAAAGGTCTTGGCTACTCTCTTGATGATATTTCAGGGATTTCTCCAGACTTGTGCATGCATAGGATATATTTGGAGGATGAATCGAAATCATCAGTGAAGCACCAGAGGAGACTTAATCTGAACCTGCTGGATGTGGTCAAGAAGGAGATCATGAAGCTGCTGCTAGCTGGGATCATCTATCCCATATCAAACAGTGTTTGGGTCAGTCCAGTACACGTGGTCCCTAAGAAAGGAGGAGTTACAGTGGCGAAGAATGATAAGGATGAGCTGATTCCAACCAGAACAGTGACAAGACACAGGATGTGCATTGATTACAAGAAACTAAATGCAGCCACAAGGAAAGACCACTTCCCTATGCATGATGTCGATCTTCACTGACATGATTGAGAGGTTTATGGAGGTTTTCATGGATGACTTCTCAGTTTATGGGTCTTCCTTCAAGAGCTGTTTGGACAACTTGTGTGTAGTTCTGCAGAGATGTGAATAGAAGCACTTGGTTCTGAATTGGAAGAAGTGTCATTTTGAGACACAATTTTTTGGGTCTAAACTCAAATGTCCTGAGGTACTAATAAATTGTAGAATAGAGATCAGGTATCAATCCAATTGTGGGAGATGAGATGCAAACAATGCTATAAGCTAAGCAAGAATTGGGGGTTTGATTATGTGAGAACAAGATTAACAACCTAATGATGCAATAAAAGGAAAGTATAAACTAAATGCAAGTGAACAAAGCTGAACAACAAACTTAAAGCAATAATTAAGACAAGTACTAAGCAAGAAATGACTACTAAAGCAAGAACTAAGCAAGATGACTTTGAAAACAATTAATTAAAAACAAGATTCAAGGTTCTAAGCAATTATGGGACAATGGATTTCAAGAGTGACAAGGGGATTTCTTTCTAAGGCACTCAACAAGCATTAACAAGCAAGCAATTCTCAATGTTATGCTCTTAGACAAGGTATCTAATGGGAACCACTTGGCGTCAATAAGCAATTCATATTCAATAAGATTGAAGTGTCAGACCCACTTGTGATGGTGTATCATTCAACCATGAGCATAAAGAATAGAACCATTCTAGCCTAAGAGATGCACCAATCAAGCAACTACTCTCTCACCCAAGCAAGAATTCAGATCAACTTATCAATCTTGTGAACCAATAAGGACCTAAGCAACTATACACCAATCAAGATTATGGATTTAAGCACAGACTTGCAACATCCTAACAGAGCTAAGCAATGAACAAGAATGAAGCAAAGGTAAGATCTTTTAATGCATACTATCTAACCATCAAGTCAAGAATTTCAAAACCAGCATTATCTAGCCTTAAGAAAATCATCTAGCAAGGTGAAATATCACTTTGGTATCACTGAACAAAGGAAACATAGACCAAGCTAGACTATCAAGCCAAATAAGTGAACTGTACTTAGAGAAGAGATATCAAGACATCAAGTAAACCATATGCATCTATCAAACCATATTCAATCAAAAAGAGCAAGCTTTATCAACATTAATCACTTTGCAAGAGAAGGAGATAACAGAGAACCATTAAACAAGCCTAATCACCCCTTAACCACATGTTAATCACCACTTTCCCTACTTAGAACCCTAAATCTAAAGAAGACTACTCACTAATCATGTTTAATCCCATTGATTTGAAGCTAAACATAACTAGATGAGTTTAAAAAGCAAAAGATGATAAATCTAAGCTACTAAGATGCAAGAACAAAGGATTAAAGACAAGATTAAACCATAAAAATGTAAACTTTATAGATCAAGATCCTCAAGGCAAAATCGCCTTTTTGTTTAGAGAGAGTTTTGAGATTAGATAAAATAAAGCTTCTCTTTGGGTAATATTTTGTGGCTTCCTTTTTATAGTAGGGAGCCAAAAGAAGCATAAAAACCCTAAAAGGATAAGATAAGGTTAAGAAAAGTCAAATGGTCAACGCGGATGAGCTGCATCGAGGTCGTACGGTCGATGTTCTGCTCGATATGCGTCCTCGATATGGTCCGTGCAGCATGTATCGGCGTCTTTCCTCGATACTAGCCCTTGATGCAGACCAACGGCTTGGAATCCTCGTGCTGATCATTCTCCTCTCATCCTGCTGCTTGCATCGAGCATACTCCACAGGTGTTCTGCTCGATATGCTTGCTCGATATGCTTGCTCGATATGGACCAGACTTTGCAAGAACTCCACTTTTGACATCTTCTTTTATCAGGAGCTGTCTCAATCTCCTTCCCAGCTCCAAGAAACTCTAAAAACACCTGAAAACCACCACAAACATGCACATGTATACAAATGTATGCAATCCTAAAATAAATGCATGTTATGTTGATTCTAAGTGCAAATGATACCTAAATACTAAACTATAATGCAAAAACAGAGGAAAAGATGCATTAAATGCAGCCTAAAATGATCTAAAATAGCAAGCTATCATATTTTAGGGTACAAGATGGCATTATTCTTGGTCACAGAGTCTCTGGAGATGGCATAGAAGTGAATAGGGCAAAAATTGATGTGATGACAAGTCTGCAAGCGCCTGATTCAGTCAAAGCAGTGAGGAATTTTCTGGGTCATGCTGGGTTCTACAGAAGATTCATCAAGGACTTCAGCAAGATTGCAAGACCTCTTACTGCTCTCCTTTGAAAAGATGTGAAGTTTGAATTCACAGAAGAATGCAAGTCTGCTTTTGAACAGATCAAACAGGCTTTGGTGACAGCTCATATTGTGCAGCCTCCAGATTGGGACTTACCTTTTGAGGTGATGTGTGATGCCAATGATTTCGCAGTAGGAGCAGTCCTGGGACAGAGGAAAGACAAAAAGCTACACGCCATCTACTATGCCAGTATGACATTGGATGAAGCTCAGAAGAACTATTCAACAACTGAGAAGGAACTGTTGGCTGTAGTCTTTGCCTTTGAGAAGTTTTGCCAATACCTTGTTGGCACCAAGGTTGTGGTCCACATAGACCATTCAGCACTGAAGTATCTGTTGCAGAAGAAGGATGCAAAGCCAATGTTGTTGAGAGGGATTCTGCTTCTTCAAGAGTTTGATATTGAAGTCAAGGACAAGAAAGGAGTTGAGAATGGAGTTGCTGATCATCTCTCTAGGATCAGGATTGAAGATGACGTGTCAATCAATGCTTTCTTGCCTGACGAGAATGTGTATCTGATTCAGACTCGATTCCAGGAAGAAAGTATTGAAAACCTGCAATGTTCTCGCAGCTACAGGGCAGTGACGGGTGACACCAGTTGGGTGACGCTCGTCACCAACGAAGTAGATTCACGACCCAGTTTGGTCACGACCCCAGTGACGCTCGTCACCCAGACTGGTGACACTCGTCACCCAATTCAGACGTTGGCAATGATCTGTGCTAGCTTGGGAGCAGCTTTTGAAGAGCATGTGTATGCCACTACTGATCCCCAGAGACCATTGTATGCTGATATTGCCAATTATCTTGCTGTAGAGGATGAACCATGTGATTTCAAGGGATATGCTAAGAAGAAGTTCTTGAGAGAACTTAGGAGATTTTACTGGGATGAGCCATATCTTTACAGGTATTGTGCTGATGGGATTTACAGGAGATGCTTAGCAGAAGCAGAGATTCCAGACGTCCTATTTCACTGTCATAGCTCAGAGTATGCTGGACACTTTGCCACATTCAAAACAGTCTCTAAAGTTCTTCAAGCTGGTTTCTGGTGGCCTACTATGTTTCAGGATGCACAAGCATTCATCACACGCTGTGATACATGTCAGAGGAAGGAAAGATTAGCAGAAGACATGAGATGCCTCAGAACTTCATTCTTGAGGTCGAAGTTTTTGATTGTTGGGGCATTGACTTCATGGGTCCTTTTCCTTCATCTTTGGGAACAGATACATTCTGGTTGCTGTTGACTATGTGTCTAAGTGGGTAGAGGCGTTGGCTACTCCTACTAATGATGCTGCAGTGGTTTTGAAGCTATTTAAGACCATTATTTTCCCCAGAATTGGTGTCCCGCGAATTGTTATCAGTGATGGTGGTTCTCACTTTGTTAACAAGGTCTTTGACAAGCTGCTGAAAAAGTATGGTGTACAGCACAGAGTGGCAACGCCTTATCATCCCCAGACCAGTGGACAAGTTGAGGTTTCCAACAGACAGATCAAGCAGATTCTGGAGAAGACAGTTGGGAAGACAAGGAAGGATTGGTCAGCAAAACTGGATGATGCATTATGGGCTTACAAGACTGCCTACAAAACGCTCCTTGGGACTACACCATTCCATCTGCTCTATGGAAAGGCGTGCCATCTTCTAGTGGAGCTAGAGTACAAAGTAGAATGGGCTATCAAGAAGCTGAACTTCGATCTAAAGCCTGCTGCAGAGAGGCGCTTGATTCAGCTCAATGAACTGGATGAAAACAGATATCTGACCTATGAAAAATCCAAGTTATACAAGGAGAGGACAAAGGCATATCATGATAAGAAGATCATCTCCAGACATTTCGAGCCTAACGACCAGGTACTCCTTTACAACTCCCATTTACAGTTGTTTCTTCGTAAACTGCGTTCTCGTTGGTCAGGTCCCTTCACTGTCAAAGAGGCAAGACCACATGGCGCCATTGTCTTGATCAACTCCAAAGGTGAGGAGTTCACTATCAATGGACAGAGGGTGAATCATTATTGGGCGCAAGCCGAGATTCCAGCAGGAAACATTGTATCACTGGATGATGCACTAGCTGTCTAAACAGAAATCACAGTCAAGCTAATGACGTTAAACAAGCGCTTAGTGGGAGGCAACCCACTGGTAAGTTTTGCTTGCCTATACTAAGTTTTTATTTTCGTACATATATTTATTTAGTTAGTTATTCAGCTAAAAAACAAAATATCAGTGTGGTCGATCTACGTCGTCACCCGTCCGAGGCAAAGGTACGCGCTTATTCCTTCATCTTCTTCCTCGCGAACACAACTGCAAAAACGACGAACACTTAGCTAAAAAATCAACAAATCACAACTTTTAATTTTGTTAACCAAATTGAGTGATTCAAAAGCCTAATCCGTGCGGATTTTAGTGCTTTTTCATAATCTCTAATCAGTTTTCAAGATCTGCAAGGTATGTGTTCGGAATCCCCAAAATTTCAGTCCGCCAAAGGATTGGTTAAATTCAATTTTCGACTTGATTAACTTGATTTAACTGTTGAATCATGGTTAGTTAGGTTGTACTAGATGAATGCTATCATCCATATGTGATTTTATCGATTGATTTGCAAGTTTTTGAAATTTTTGAGTTCATGATGAAATTTGCAAAAATCTGAAAATTTTAGGTGATTTTGGATTGAAGTTGTGATTGAATTGTGTTCCAGGTAGTGCTGTTGTTGATCGCCATTAGCTAATTCACCATGATTCATTAATTTTTCGAATTTTTGAAAATTGGCTATTTTGGTAAATTTTTGGTTGTTCTTGGTTTGAATTTTCAGATGCCTCGACATGAGAAGAGACAGCGACCAGCGTCGTCTTCAAGCACTGCATCAGGATCAGCGCAATCAGACAACAGTAGATCGGTTTGCAGGCCTACATGGCCAGTGAGAAGATTGGACAATCGCTTCTAGAGTTTCTTGGGCAGGGACTCCGAAGCAGGAAGTGGCGCAAAATACCTGTGTATTCCGCGATATTCAGGAGGAGTGGGATGAGTATGACACGCTGTTCTACAATGCGTGACAGGAGGTGAAGATCATTCCCACCAGATTCGCGGACACCACAGTGCTGTAAAAGATGGGTATTCTGGATAACGTTTTGCAGATTCTCGAGAGGATCGGGATGGGTATAATGGCATTACAGCAGTACGATATGTACCCCCGATCTGGTTCGACAGTTCCTCGCCACCGTTCGCGTGTACTACGCGAACGAGATGGCTAAGTGAGCACAGGAGGGCACGCTGACTTTTCTGATCCGCGGGATTCGTTACAGGATCAATCTGTTTGAGCTTTGCGGCATCTATGGCTTCCCTGATCATCCTACAGGCATGCACACTCCTTCACATTGGACTCATATGCGGACATTCTGGTCGAAGTTCGAGAATGGAGTCTATGAGAGCAATACGAGTACGTGAACGGACGTTTGACATTCTTGTTATGAGGAACATTCTGCGCCTTCAAGGCAACACCATCTTGTGCAAGTCTGCGCCGAGCAAGATGCGTGTCAGTGAGCTGATTCTGCTTTACTACGGTTTTGCTGAGATGGTGGATGATGAGATCCCGATGAGGAGTATGATCCGCGCCAATCTAGGCGCTATTTTTGCTGAGCATTGGGTCTCCTTGAAGACCGATCTTCCAGTCTGGGGGAGAAGAGTGAGAGTGTGGGCAGTCTTCTTACACCGATCTTCCAGCATTTTCAGATTGATACATCGCCTTGCAGCATCATCACCGAGAGGGCTCTCATGGATGAGACACATCTGCGCAATGCTACTTGGTTCAAGCAGCGATTGGTCTGGACATTCACTACTACTGCTGGAGAGTATGTTGGTATACAGTTGCCAAACGGAGAGCTCACCACAATCCAGGGCGATAGACGCCAACTGCGTTTTCAGCCAGATCCGAGTTTCCTGTGTTTCATTACCCAGCGTCCTAGAGGAGCCACTGCTGGCGCTTCCTCCTCTGCAGCTGCTGCTCCTGCTGGACCATCCAGACGCCAGACTACACCCACGACCACACCCACTGCTTTCAGGCACCCTCTGTGACCTCACACGCCCATGGATATGACTGCTTTTCAGGAGTACGTAATTGACAGCTTTGAGGGGCTATGGGATGTTGTAGCTACACTCAGCAATTGTGGCTGTGTCCTTCCATACTACACTACTGAGCCATGCGAGGATGAAGAGTAGATCCTCTACTATCTGGTTACTTGTTTCTGTTTAACTTTTCTTTTATTTTCACTTGAGTTATTTTTATGTTTTTCTTTGAGTCAGTTGTCAATTACTTTGATGATGTTTTGTGAGCTTATTGAACCAGGTTTTATTGCTATGTTTGGATGTTATTAAATGTGTGTTTGAGTGCTCTAACAGTCTGACTTTAGAGTACACATGATAACATAATGTTTAACTCATCTAACTTGTCGAAATTAGAGTTCCAGACGCGGTGACGCTCGTCACCACTGAGGGGTGACGCTCGTCACCACTGAGAGGTGACGCTCGTCACCACTGAGGGGTGACGCTCATCACCACTGAGGGGTGTCGCTCGTCACCACTGAGGGGTGACGCTCGTCACCCGTCCCTTCGCGAGGTACCACTTTTCACACTTGGTTCTACACGTTCACATGCTTCTTTTTGACCAAATCTAGGCTTAATAACACTGAGGACATTGTTGTTTAAGTCTGGGGGAGGTGGTTACTGACGTTGTGTATATTGTGTTTGATTTTTAGAGTCTTAAAGTTGAATCGAAAACCTGTTTCATAAAGTCAAAATTTTGAAACTGTCAGTTTTTCTTGGAACTAACCACATAACGTTTATACTTATAAGAACCATTGCCACAGTAGTTGATTACAAGTCTTACTAAGTTGAAAGTCATGGGTAGATCAGTCTAGCAATGAAGGTTTAGGTTCTTAGAGAATCAGGAAAATTTGATGTTAGCGCCACCTTAATGAACTTTAAACTTCTTATCTTGGGGCTTGATTCTCATTGATCTTGATTCTCTCTTTCAACACTGACAAGAATGTTTAGATGCAGTGTCTCTTTGATCTTCTCTGATATATCTTTAAGAGTTTAAGTCTGTAGAATGGTGCATTCACGACCCTTTCTCCTAACAAGGAACAATAGTAATGAACACACTCGAGAACCTGTCTTCTCACAGGGAACACAAGTATTGAGTAGCACCATATCTTAGACTGTAAAAAATGAGAAAAAAGTTGATAAATCGAAAATATCCAAAGGAAAAGATCAAGGGAAGAGAAAATAGGAGAGCTGTGTTTAAATTGCTTTGTTCAGTTGTTTAGGAAGGGGAAGGAATCTGTAAGTGATTGAGATGATAAAACCTTGATGAGATATCACACTTAGATAAATATAAAGAGTTAACAGTAGAGATTTTGGATTTCTTGAAGGAGCTTGAACTGGATTTGAGAGATTTACTAAGCTTGTGATTATTTGACTGAAATTTGATCTTGTGTTGGCTCTGTGGTATGTGGATTCGAAAGTGTTGATCAATGTGGTGTTCCTGATGTTTAGCTGAGTGTTTCTATTTTCAAACCTCGACCCTGTTCTCTGTCTAATGTTTGCTTGAGGGAGTTGATATATCATGGTTTTTATGGTTTTTAACCATGGTATAAGTCATTTTCATTGAGTCTTTTTGGTCTTTTTGGTCTTTTTAGAGTCCTAGTAGAGTCTTTGCAGGTTATAGCATGTCTGGAGCACAATTGCAGATTATGGAGCTTTTTGGAGCATTGCAAGTTACAACCCCGAAGTGTGCAACTCAGAAGCGTTGTTCAGCACTTGGTTACGATCGTCACCACTCAAGGGTGACGCTCGCCACCCGTATCTGAGAAGGATCGTGGCTTGTTTTTAAAAGATTGGGAAGAAACTGCAGTTTTGGCCCAGAAGTTCCAGTATTTGTAAAAAAGCATTTTTGGCTTTTATCTTAGATTTTATAATTCAGAGAGCTTTAGAGAAAGATTTATTCAGAGCTTTTTGGGGAGACAGATCCTGTACTCTTTTTGAGAAGATTTCGAACCCCTTTAACTTTTACACTTTCTCTTTAATGCAACTTTATTCAGTTATGTTTTGTGTTTCCATGATCATGTCTGAGTAATTTGCTAGTTAAGTTAAGGCTTTTCAAGGGTTGATGAAGAGTTTGTAGAATCGCTAAATCTGTTAGGAATATATTTTGGTTCTTCATCTCTGCTTGCTTTAAAACCGATTTCTTAGACATATCATCTGGAAATCCGAAAATCATTGGTTGTTTAATAGATGTGATAACATTATTGATAACTTGAAATAGTATTAGATGAGCAAAACGCCTTAGTGCAAAGAGATTTGGCTTAGGAGTTTTGTGAACAATTGAACTTGATCAATACTGCATGTTTAGGTTGTTAGAGTTTGCAAAGAGATTTGAAACTCTGTGATTTAGAAATAGATAACTTCTGCATTGAGAATTGTTTAGTTATATCTTTGTGTTTCATGTTCAAGACGGTTTTAATTCATTCCTGATTTGCATGCATTCTACACACTCGGATTCAACCTGCGAATTGACCTGACTTAGCGCTTTTAGTTTTCTGAATCTAGATAAAGCAAAATCGTTTGCTTTCATAATTTTTAGTTACTTTGCATTACATTCATTATTTACTGCTTAGCTTAAACTGAACCTATAAATCGTTAGTGTAGTAAGCTCACTCCCTTGGGATTCGATAACCTTTTATGATACAACTGCTTTGCTGTGTACTTGCAGTAGTTAATTAATTGGGTAAAACCTGAGCCCTATCAAGTTTTTGGCGCCATTGTCGGGGAGTAATAGCTGCCTATCGATTTTTAGTAATAGGATTTTGTCTAAGTTATTATTTGTTTACTGACTTTTGCTACTTTTCTTTGTGCTGGTTTCAGGTATATGTCTAATCGCAGTACCAGAAGCAACAAAGAGAAGGAGCTTGTGACTTTGAGCATCGACGAACTCGCTAAATTGGAGAGGACCATCAGGAAAACTAAGAAACAGTCTACAATGGTTGCTACACTGATCTTGGTTGAAGATCCAGAAGGTCACTTGGTTGACAGAGATGGAAACAGGAGGAATGAAGAAGGGCAGAGATTAGATCAGGATGGGAATGTCATCATTGAACAGGTGGTTCAACGTGTGGTGCACGATGCTGGAGTTCCTGCTGCTGGAAACACTGCTGGGCGTTTTGTTCAAAGGACTCTGGGAGATTACAACAGACCTGATCAGTTTTATGCCAACAGAGCTGCAATCCGCCCTCCTGCTTTCCAGAGGAATGATTTTGAGCTCAAGCCTTCTTACTTTCAGCTTGTGGGACAGCATCCTTTCCATGGCTTACCTCATGAGCATCCTATGGATCACATAGAGAGATTTGAGGATTTGGCTTCAAGTGCCAAAGCTAATGGAGTTAGCAATGATTTCCTGTTCTGCAAGCTATTTCCTTACTCACTTGGAGGAGATGTTGCATATTGGCTGAAGCAACTGGAGCCTGGTTCGCTGACCACTTGGGAGGACACCAAGAATGCTTTTCTGAACAACTTCTATGATGATGCTAGATCAGAGGGCCTGAGGACGAAAATTGCTTCATTCTCCCAAGATCCTACTGAAGCTTTTAGAGCTTCTTGGCTGAGATTCAAGTCTTATCAAAGGGACTGTCCTCATCATGGTTTCAATCAAGTGCAGCTGCTTGGTATTTTCTTCAGGGGCATTGACTGGAAGTACCAGATGGCGTTGGATGTTGCTAGTAATGGGAACTTCAACACAAACCTTCCTGATGCTGCAATAACTCTGATAGAAAACTTGGCCTGCAGTAGCAGCACCAAGAATGCTGATTTTCAGAGGATGAAACAGGATGGTTTGAGTGATGGAAATCAGATTGCTGAAGTTAAGGCTAAGCTGGACAGTATGCACAGCCTTTTGGTGGGAAAGAAGTCAGTCCACTTTGCTGCAGAGGTAGAGACTTTCAAAAATCCAGAGGATATTGAGCAGGAAGATGTGAATTTCATCAATGCTGGAGGATTTCAGGGTCAAAGGTATGGGAATAAGCAGTGGAACAGAAGCTACAACAGCAATAATCAGAAGAATACCTTCACAGGGAACCAGAATTCGCATGGTTACACACCCAAGTCTTATGGTACAATTGCATATGGCAGAATGCCATTTGGATTGTGTAATGCTCTTGCGACTTTTCAGAGATGCATAATGTCTATCTTCAGAGACATGATTGAGAAGTTCATGTCTATCTTCACAAATTTATCATCTGTTTTGACACTGCTTTAGAGTATATAGAATTTTTTCATTGACCGGATGAGATTTTTCTAAAAAAAGGAAATTCAAATGTCAGATTTCTTTTATTTTTCTTCCACTAACTTTTCATCCAGAGATTGAGAGATTTATTTCTTTTTTCTCTTTGGTTAGCTGTAACGGCAAGTGTTTCTTTTTTACTCAGTCAAGTCAATCGGGCTGGCCCAGTCAGACCTGGCCTGAAACCTGTAAAATCTGTATATATTAGAATTGGCCCGGTTTAACCCAAAACATTATTGAGCTTATATTCTTGTCTGTCCTGACCCTTATAGGGTTATAAGGTTTTTTCAGACTTTACAGACAATTTAAAAAAAACAAAGTTTTTTATTAAAATTAAATTTAAATTAAAATATCATTCATATAGTTTTATCAAATACAATTCAAGTTAAAAACAAATGTTTGGCTTTATTAAATTCATATAATTTCTAATATCAAACAACAACAAAATTTTAAAATGCTTCAAATCTAGATAGTAGAAAGTGTTGATTCGAGATATAAATCCAGTTAAACCAAAGATTTATAGAGAGTCATACAACTAGAATACTATAGTTTCTGATTAATTAAAAAAAAAACCAAATTATGTTTTTTTAAACAAATATAAGGCTTTTCAAGTAAGTTCGGGTCTGGTCGGGCTTAAGCCCAAAGATCTATAAACCTAAAATGCCAATTTTATTGGGCTTATATACTAAAGCCCGAGCCCGGTATTGTTAATATCGGACTCCGGTTTTTTCACTTATTGTTACTCCTACGTCTCTGTATATTTTACTTTTATGATCATGAATAATAGTTAACTGGTAAAAGTTACAATCCTTTTATCAAACTAGTGCTTACTAAGTATTTGTCATTTCATGTAACTAGACAGGAAATAACAATCTAAATGATAAAATAACAGATGATAATTTTATGATGCAATGGTATCATGATCTAGTGCACGCCAATTTAATACTTTTAATTTGCTTCATTAATATGCACTGAAGAGCAGCATTGAATTGAATAATCCAGATGATTGATCAGTCTGGAGTTAGTGGTTTGGTGGGAGAAAGAAGAGAGAGTTCCGTGTATGTATCTCTGCTTTGCGTTTAAATCTGATTTCATAATATGAAAGTTAGTGATCTCAAAGTTGGCGTATGAAATTTTGTTTTTGACATGTAATATCTACATGGGAAACAAATTATCCACGATAATTAATCTGAATATTCAGGGAAAGATGAGACCTAAATTCAGTTAAATCATTAAATCTTTGGTTTCATTTTAAGAAATTGTTATGTGTAATCATTTGTGTGCAAGTTGCAACTTGCTTCAGACAGAAAGTATACAATTCATTTGAGGAAGATCCTGGATATTTCTAATTTGTAACTTCTCCAACATCCAGCGATACCGATGATATTCATGAGTTTTTCAACATTTTTATTAAGATCAAAAACATATATATATATATATATGTATGCATTTCCTCAATATATGATGACACTAAACCATAGATGTTATTTTGCAGCTCTGAAAGTTTAGTGATTAAGACATTGAACTTGGATGCAACCTATGAGCCTGCAAAGATATCTAATGGCTAAACTGAATAAAGACTATATGGACATGCAAGAATATACCTTTCTAATTAAACAATTTTGTTATAAACATTCAAATTACTGACTGACTCTAAGGTTATATATAATCTATGCGGCATTCAGGATTTTGTGGATCTTGTACCAATGAGAAAGCTATCAGATAATTGGATAAAACTAAAGAAAGACTATCTGGACATGCAAAACTTTATTCATAATATTTTTTGTTGGCCTCTCATTGGCTCTGCGCACTCCACTGAATAGGTATGCACCCAAGGAAGTTGATCACCTGCCCAAGCCATACACTCATGTGGTGGCTTGGAGTATGTGCAACGTCCTGTCTGCTACCTACCAGGACAGGTTTGCTAGAGTTCATGTTGAGTGGGTTCCTTTGCTGATGTGAAAGCTTCGTATTAGTTTCTGATAAATTGGTCTCAACTATATAGTTATTTAAAAAATTAAAAAATTCTATTTATAATTTTTATAAGAATCATTCTAAATTTAAACTCTTAATCTAAAAAAATGTGTTTCAAACAATCAAACTACAAAAGAATGAGTATAAATTAATATTTGACAAATTCATAATCAGTATTTTCTTCGTTTCACAAAAAGAGTCATTTTGACATAATATTTTTGATTAACAAAAGTGTTATTATATAATTTCAATGAATTAAGTCTTGATTTTTTCTTTTTATTTTAATTTATTAATAAGAAAGAAACTAATTTAGTGTATTAATAAATGTCAAAATAGAGATTTTCATATCTTTATTAGTCAGAGTGAAAAATGTCATTGACACTTTTTGTAAAATAAAAAAAAATATATAATATTATATATTTTCTAGTTTTGAATAAAATCACTAAAAAATTAACAAAATTTGATATCAAAAAGTTCCATGAAAAGAAGTTATTTTACTCATATTGTTTGATGCTTTAATCGCAAGTTATGTATATATTAATTTTGTTTTTGTGCAACCCTTAATTTCATTAAATGAATCTTTCAAATTGCAAGAATTTGAGAGAAGTATCCATCCTCTGTGAAAACTACAGCAAAGCATAAAAACATAAAATATTAAAGCAGATAGATACTCATATTATACAGCAAATTGGAGACATGTCTCGAATGTGTCGCAAAGCCGGAAGATTATAAAACCTAAAAAGCCTTAACAAATTCGTTAGACTTATAAGCTTAACAAGTTCATAGGACTTATAAGCTTAAGATAAAAAAAAAATGATGTACGTTTTGAAAGCAATGATGAACTCCTTACCTTCTCCAAAAATAAAATTAGAAGATGAGCAAACTTGTTACGAAAGAATCGCATGGGTTTAGAATTTTGTACTCTTACCTTGCATATCTAATGTGTTATGCAATTCGGTAAATACTTCTTCAGTTTCAGCATCAATTTTCCTTAAAATCGCAAGCTTTTGATCAACGCTCAGCAGAATCCCATTATTTTCCATTTCACCTTTAGCCAACTCATATTTTATGTTCTTCTCCAGTTGTCTCTTCTACAACAGAAAGGATTTCAGAATAAATCAAGTGTTTTCAATACTTAAATTATAGACCTTTTAATGTTACCTTATCTTTTGTTGCCTTCAACATTTTTCTCACTTCTTTTTTCCTTTTCGCACTTTCCGTCTTACTCTTATGGGCATATCTGAAGAAACTCAGAGGCATTGTTGAATCCGGATTCTTTGGCTGGTTGTACCTATTGCGCGGTAGCTTTTTTACTATTTTTTTCCTAAAAAAAAACAGTTCACTAAATTTTACAACGTCTTGTCTGCTATCTACCAGGGCAGGTTTGATAGAATTCATGTTGAGTAGGTCCTTTTGCAGGTGTGAAAGCTTCGTATTAGTTTCAGGGAAATCGGTCTCAACAATATCTTTATTTAAAAAACGAAAAGCAAATAAAAGAATTCAAAAGAATTCAATCTCTCTATGTCTCTCTGCAAAAGAATTCAATTAGTCCTTACCTGTTTCTGGTGGGACTCAGAAGCAAATAAAGGGAAGATAGCTTAGATAGTGTGGGATATTCTAACAAAGTCAAAAAAAAGGAGGGTTTGGATTTAGAGATTTACAAAGCTTTAATGATGCAATTCTAGCAAAGCTTAGTTAGCAGATATTGGAGAATCCCGAGTCTTCTGGCAAAAATCCTTCTAGTAAAGTATTGTGGGTCTGATTTCTCACCTGTAAAGCAATAGCGACCTGCTCCCATGGCTGGAGAGGAATACTTATTGGCAGAGATCTTATAGCCAAACATATAGGATGGGAAATTGGTAATGGTAACTCATTCAACCTATGGCATGATCCCTGGTTATTCACTCAATCAAGAGAAGCTATCAAATTCAAGCCAATTACTAGTTGCTGATATGTTTCACCCAAACTCAACAGAATGGAATAGAGAGAATCCGTGAAGTGTTACCTGCCCATGAGGAGTCCATCCTGAAGATAAAGACTAGTAATAAAGGCTGTCCGGATAACAGAATCTGACTAAGGCACAAGTCAGGGTCCTACACAACTAAAACAGGGTACTTTTCAGCCATAGAACCAAATCTTCTTGCAGCCATTAATGGACTTAATGAGGGACTACATTGGATACCAGAAGTCTGAGCCCTGAATACATCACCAAAGCTCAAAAGCTTTATCTAGAAGACAGTTGTTGGAGCCCTCCCTGTGGATGAAAGACTTGCATCCAGACAGATCCCGATTGATCCCACATATAAAAGATGTGGAGAGCTAGAAACCATCTCACACCTTCTTTTTCACTGCCAATTTGCGCAGAATGTGTGGAGAGAAGCCCCTTTTGCTTCACCTACGGTCTATTCTGGCTTTCAGAATTTCTGATCAGGATGGCAGGTCATCAAGCCTTTACACTATCAACCACCAACGGGAATCGTCCAAGGACCACTCGCCCCTGGATCTGCTGGAATCTCTGAACTACCAGAAATAGCTTGGAATTTTTGGATCAGGATTTCTCTATCTCAGATCTCATCTCAAAAGCAATCGGAGATGCCAAGGAATGGATCGATGCTCAGACAACGATCATTGCTCCCCCGAGGAAAAGCTTTCGAATCCCTTCCCCTGAAAATCAAGATATCATCATTTGCAGATCCGATGCGGCTTGGAGACAGGACATCAACGCAGCAGGACTGGGATGGAGCTTCGCCATCAATTTGGCATGTCTGTTCCCCCTCCTCGCTGAAGCTTTAGCCATGTGAGCGGCTCTGGAAAATGTGATGGAACTAGGGCATCAATCGGTGATTGCAGAATCAGATGTACTTCAATTAATTAAAACCATAACCACGGGCTTATCTTTTTCCGACCTCCATGGGGTGTTGTGGGACATCTACTGTTTCTCTCATGTATTTAGATCTCTATCTTTTAAGTTTATTTTTCATTATGAGAATACTGTAGTGGATCAATTGGCAAAGCAATCTCTCTGCTTATTTGCCCGATCGTTTAAATTAACGAAAGTAGTGGTTTGACAAAAATAAATAAAAAATGAATAAATTAGATTTATAACTTTTAAAGTAAGAATCACTCTAAATTTAAATTCTTAATCTTAAAAAATCGCATTTCAAACAATCAAACTACGGTAGAACGAGTAAAAATTAATAGTTGATAAATTAATAATTACTATTTTCTTCATTTCACAAAAAGTGATATTATATATTTTCAATGAACTTTTTGAAATTAAATCTTGATTTTTCTTTTTATTTTAATGTATTAACTAGAAAAAGACTAATTTAGTGTATTAATAAATGGCAAATTAAAGATTTTAATATCTTTATTAGTCTGAGTGAAAAATGTCTTGACACTTTGTAAAATAGAAAAACTATAATGAAATAAATTTTGCTAGTTTCGGATAAAATCACTATAAAATTAACAAAATTTGATATCAAAAAGTTCCATGAAAAGAAGTTGTTTTACTCATATTGTTAGATGCTTTAAATGCAAGTTATGTATATATTAATTTTCTTTTTCTGCAATCCTTAATTTCATAAAACGAATCTTTCAAATTACAAGAATTTGAGGAAAATATCAATCCTCTATGAATACTACAGAAAAGCATAAAAACATAAAAGATTAAAGCAAATATATACTCATAATTGACAGCAAATTAGAGACATGTCTGGAATACATCGAAAAGCCAGAAAGTTATAAAACCTAAAGAATCTAAAAAAATTCGTTGGACTTATAAGCTTAACAAATTCGTAGGACTTATAAGTTTAAGATAAAAAATGATTTACTTTTTTAGAAGCGATGATGAACTCCTTACCCTCTCCAAACATAAAATTAGAAGATAAGCAACCTTGTTATAAAAGAATCGCATGAGCTTAGAATTTTGTACTCTTACGTTGCATATCTAATACGTTATGCAATTCGGTAAATATTTCTTCAGTTTCAGCATCCATTTTTCTTAAAATCGCTAAGTTTTTGATCAACGCTCAACGGAATCCCATTGTTCTCCATTTCACCTTTAGCCAACTCATATTTTATTTTCTTCTCCAGCTGTTTCTTCTACAATAGAAAAGATTTTAGAACGAATCAAGTGTTTTCAATACCTAAATTGTAGACACTTAAAAGTAGATGTTAATGTTACTTTATCCTTTGATGTCTTCAACATTTTTCTCACTTCCTTTTCTTTGTTAGCACATTTTGTTTCCGTCTTAAACTTATGGACATATCTGTCAGCATCCTTAGAATTCTGAAGAAACTTAGAGGCATTGTTGTACCCAAATTCTTTGGCTGGTCGTACCAATTGCCTGGTAGCGTATTTACCATTTTTCTTCCTAAAAAAACAAAAACAGTTCACAAAAATTTACATGATAAGCTAGAAAAATATATAATTAATTTCCAAAATTCAATATAATATGAATATTTTAATTTATCTGCAATAGCTACAATTACAAATGCTCCTACATTTGGGACAAAACCTTGTTATTCATCACAACTTTTTCTACTATCTCTCCATACCTATAAACCATAACTCAAATTACTAAAGCACAACACTTTTTCTCATAACACAAATGTAAAATCTCAAAACATCAAATAGAACATGTTCTTCAAGCACTGACGACAAAGCATATTCGGCCATATGCAGCTTGGTTTCTTTGTTGTACAAGATCCAAACTGCAATACAAAACCCATTGATTCAAACATTAGTTCTAGTATCATAAATACTTACTCAAATTCATATAATCAAATTTAGAATATGGTTATGATTTATAGTAATTTCATCCTAATTTGAAAACCAAAAAAACAAATACGCCACTAGGAAAATTTTGAAACTTAAAAATTCGATTTTAAATCTCATTTGGTGGCTCCATATAAAGAAGACAATATATCAAACCAATAACTCTAGTATCATAAAATATTTAATTGAATACATAAATACCACAAATACACCTAACTTTGGCTCCGATTGGTAACGATTGTGACTGTTGACTGTTACCGTTAACAACTATCATGTGATTAAATTCATTTTCATTGTGATTCCAATACTAAACCAAACAAAAGCCCAGAAAAGTCTTTAAAATCAAAAATTCAATTTAATGTCTCTCACAGGGTGACTCCATAGAAAACAATTTATTGAAGTAATAATCATAATATCGTAAGTGTCCACATGAGATTTGACGTAATTACAAATCCGAACTGAAAAAAAACAAACGAACGATTATAATAAAATTTCCCAACTTGGTGAAAAGTTTTTATCATGGTGTAATCTTCGATCCTTGCCGCAACAACGGGATCAAGACTTTTTCTCTGTTCTGGTTCAAAACTCTCCCCCCCCCCCCCCCCCCCCCCCCCCCCCCCCCCCCCCCGACATTAGTAGCACCATAATTACTGTCTTCTCTGGTTTCAATTGGACTCTCCCCCGCCACAACAATAGCACTTGAATTTATTGTTTATGGTTTCCACTTCGACAACACTAGCAGCATAATTTTTTGTTTCTCTGATCTGCTCCACGGTGTCCATAGCCACAACACTCATAGGAGGATTGGTTGCCTCTACTGTCTGGTTCATAATTTCCATCGTTATAACCTGAATCTCGACAAGAAAAAAAAACACGAGCAAACTGAAAGTTTGCTCTAAAAAAAAATAGATTATGGGGGAATGAGGTTTTTTTTACACTGTTTCAGAGTATATAGAATATTTTTCATCAATAGGTTGAGAATTTTGTTTTTTTAAAGGAAATCCAGATGTCAGTTTTCATTCATTTTTTTTTCCACTATCTTTTCATCCAGAGATTTAAATTTTATCCAAATCTAAGATTTATTAATGTTAGCCATAAATACTTTTTTTTTTGTTCAACAGCCATAAATACTTTATAGTCTATCTCTTTTTTGTCTTTGGTTACCTGTAATGGCAAGTGTTTCTTTTTTACTAAGCCAAGTCAATCGGACTGGCCCGATCCGACCTGGCCTGAAACTTGTAAAGTTCGTATGTATTTGAATTGGCACGGTTTAATGAGAAAAATTAGTGAGCTTATATTCTATAGTCTGTCCCGGCCCTAATAGGATTATAAGGCTTTTTTAGACTTTACGAACATTTAAAAAAAAATGCAAATTTTTTTATTTAAATTAAATTTGAATTAAAAAAATTATCATGATCTAATGCACGCTTTTAATTTGCTCCATCAATATGCACTGAAGAGCAGCATTGGGTTGAACAAATGGGTTGAAAAATCCAGATGATTGATCAATCTGGAGTTAGTGGTTTGGTGGGAGAAAGGAGAGAGAGTTATGTATATGTTTCTCTGCTTGGCGATTGAATCTAATTTCATAATATAAAAGTTAGTGATCTCAAAGTTGGTGCATGCATCTTTGCTTTTGACATGTTACATCTAAATGGGAAATAAATTATCCAAGATAACTAATCTGAATATTCGGGGAGAGATGAGTCATATTTTCAGTTAAATCATTAAATATTTTCTTTCATTTGAAACAATTGTTATTGTAATCATTTGTGTGCAAGTTGCAATTCATTTGAGGAAGATCCTGGATATTTCCAGTTTGTAACTTCTCCAATATCCAGCGATACCGATGATATTCATGAGTTTTTTAACGTCTCTGTTAAGATCGGATATATATATATATATATATCATATACTTATATGTATGCATCTCCTCAGTAGATGTTATCTGGCAGCTGTGAAGGTTTGGTGATTAAGACATTAAACTTGGATGCAACCTGTAAGCCTGCATAGCTATCTAATGGCTAAAACTGAAGAAAGACTATATGGACAGGCAATAATATACCCTCCTAATTTAACAATTTTGTTATAAAAATTCAATTTACTGACTGACTCTAAGATTATATATATAATCTATGCAGCATTCGAGATTCTGTGAATCTTGTACCAATGAGAAAGCGAACAGATAATTGGATAAGTCTAAATAAAGACTATATGTACATGCAAGACTTTATTCATATTACTTTTGGTTGGCTTCTCATTAGCTCTCCATATTCCGCCGAATAAATATGCACCCTAGGAAGTTGATCACCTGCCCAAACTCCAGGCTTGTGTGGTGGCTTGGAGTGTCTGCAACGTCCTCTCTAGTATCTATCAGGGCGGGTTTGATAGAGTTCATATTGAGTGTATCCCTTTGGTGGTGTGAAAGCTTCGTATTAGTTTCTGAGAAATCGGTCCCAACAATATTTTTATTTAAAAAATGAAAACAATTATATTTTAATGTTTTAAAGTAAGAATCACTCTAAATTTAAACTCTTAATCTAAAAATAAAATCGTATTTCAAACAATCAAACTACAGTAGAACGAGTATAAATTAATATTCGATGTACTAATGATCAGAATTTTCTTTATTTCACAAAAAGAATCATTTTGACATAATATTTTTGATTCACAAAAAGTGCTATTATATATTTTCAATGAAGCTTTTAAAATTAAATCTTCATTTTTCTTTTTATTTTAACATATAAATTAGATAGAAACTAATTTAGTGTATTTATAAATAGTAAAATAGAGATTTTTATATCTTTATTAGTCTGAGTTAAAAATGTCTTAACATTTTTTGTAAAATAGAAAAAATATAATATAATAAATTTTGCTAGTTTTGAATAAAACCACTATAAACATTAACAAAATTTGATAACAAAAAAATTTCCATGAAAAGAAGTGGTTTTACTCATATTGTTAGATGCTTTAATCCCAAGTTATGCATATATTAATTTTGTTTTTCTGCAACTACTAATTTTATTAAATGAATCTTTCAAATTACAATTATTTGAGAAAATTATCCATCATCTATGAAAATTACAGCAAAGCATAAAAACATAAAAGATTAAAGAAGATAGATACTCATAATAGACAGAAAATTCAGGAATGCATCGCAAAGCCGAAAAGCTGTAAAACCTAAAGAGCCTAGACAAATTCGTTGGACTTATAAGCTTAACAAATTCGTAGGACTTATAAGCTTAAGATAAAAATTGATGTACTTTTTGGAGCGATGATGAACTCCTTACCCTCTCCAAAAATAAATTTAGAAGATGGGCAACCTCGTTGTAAAAGAATCGCATGAGTTTAGAATTTTATACTTTTACATTGCATATCTAATTGGTTATGTAATTTGATAAATACTTCTTCAGTTTCAGCATCCATTTTTCTTAAAATCGCAAGCTTTTGATCAATGCACAGAGGAATCCCATATTTATATATCTCACCTTTCACCAACTCGTATTTTATCTTCTTCTCTATTTGTTTCTTCTACAACAAAAAAGATTTTAGAATGAATAAAGTGTTTTCAATACTTAAATTGTAGACACTTAAAATTAGGTTTTAATTACCTTATCTTTTGCTGCCTCCAACATTTTTCTCACTTCTGTTTCTCTTTTAGCACGTTTCGTTTCCATCTTACTTTTATGGACATATCTGTCAGCATTTTTAGAATTCTCAAGAAACTCAGTGGCATTGCTTTACCCGGATTCTTTTGTTGGTCGTATCAATTGTCTGGTAGCGTTTTTATCAATTTTTTCCTATAAAAATAAAAAAAAAGTTCACAAAAATTTACAAGATAAACTATAAAAAATAAATTAATTTGCAAAATTCAATATAATATAAATAATTTAATTTACTTGCAGTGGCTACAATTGCAATGCTCCTACATTTGGGACAAAATAAAATGTTATTCTCCAAATGTTATTCATCACCACTATTTCTACTATCTATCCATACCGATAAATCATAACTCAAATCACTAAAGCACACGACAAAGCATATCCGGCCATGTACATCTTGGTTTCTTGGTTATATAAGATACAATAACATCTTTTGTTTGACAACACTGCAACATAAACCCCATTGGTTCAAACATTGGTTCTAGTATCATAAATACTTACTCACATTCATATAATCAAATTTAAATTATGGTTATGATTAATAGTTAATTTCATCTGAATTTGAAAACCAAAAGAATAATATGTCATTAGAAAAATTCCAAAACTCAAAAATTCAATTTTAAATCTCATTTGGTGGCTCCATATATAGAAGACCATAGATCAAACCAATAAGTCTAGTATCATAAAATATTTACTTTAATACATAAATACCACAAATACACCCAACTTGAGCTCCTATTGGTAATGATTGTGACTGTTGACTGTTACGCTTAATAATTTTTTGAATTTTTTCTATCATGTGATTACATTCATTGTCATTGTGATTCTAATACTAAAACGAAAAAAATCCCAGAAAAAAATCCACTAAAAAATTAATTTAATATCTCTCACGGTGTGACTCCGTAGAAAACGGTTGATTGAAGTAATAACCATAATATCATAAGTGTTCACACGAGATTTAGCCTTCGAATCTAATTTCTAAAAAAAATAAACGAACGATTTCAATAAAATTCCCAACCTGGTGACAAGTTTTTATCGTGGTGTAATCTTCAATCCTTGCTGCAACAACGGGATCAATAGCACCACTTGTGTCTCTGGTCTGGTTCGAACTCTCCCTCACGGCAACTGTAGCACCATAATTGCTGTTTTCTCTGTTTTCGTTTGGACTCTCCTCGCCACAAAAATAGCACCCGAACTTGTTGTTACTACGATATTGTTTATGGTCTCCATCCCGACAACACTACCAACATAATTTTTTGTTTCTCTGATCTGCTTCATGGTGTCCATGGCCACAACACTTACAGCAGGATTGGTTGCCTCTACCATCTAGTTCGTAATTTCCATCTTATAACCTGAATCTGGACAAAAAGAAAAACACTAACAAACTGAGAGTTTGCTCTCGGAAAAAATAGATTATGGGTTAATGAGGTTTTTTACACACTTCTTTAGAGTATATAAAAAAAATTTCATCAAAAAGTTGAGATTTTTTTAAAAAAGGGAAATCCAAATGTCAGAATTCTTTCATTTTTCTTCCACTATCTTTTCATCCAGAGATTGAGATTTTATCCAAAGGTAAGATGTATTTCTTTTTTCTCTTTGGTTACCTGTAATGGCAATTGTTTCTTTTTTACTCAGCCAAGTCAATCAGGCTAGCCCGGTCCAACCTGGCTTAAAACCTGTAAAGTCCATATATATTTGTATTTGAGTCAGCCCGGTTTAATCCAAACAATTATTGAGCTTATATTCTAAAGTATGTCATAGTCCTAGTAGGGTTATAAGGCTTTTCAGACTTTACGGGCAATTTAAAAAAAAAAAGCAAAAAATTTAGCTTTATTAATTCATATTATTTCTAATATCAATCAAAAATTAAATTTAAAAATGCTTCAAATCTAAATAGTATAAACTGTAGATACGAGATATAAATCTATTTTAATCAAAGATTTAGAGAGAGTCATATAATTAGAATACAATAGTTTCTAATTAATTAAAACAAAATTTAAATTAATATTTTTAAACAAATGTAAGCTCTTTCTGGTAAGTTCGGGCTTGGTCGAAATTAAGCTCAAAGATCTATAAATCCGAAAAGCCTAATTTTTTATTGGGCTTATATACTAAAGTCTGAGCCCATTATTGTTAAAGTCAGACTCCGGTTTTGTTCCTAATTGTTATTCCTACGTCTCCGTATATTTTATTTTTACGATCATAAACCATAGTTAACTGGTGAAAGTTACAGTCCTTTTATAAAACTAGTGGCTATTAAGTATTTGTCATTTCATGTAACTAGACAGAAAATAACAATCTAAATGATAAAATACTGAACAGATGATAATTTTATCATGATGTGGTATCATGATCGAGTGCACGCCAAATTAACACTTTTAATTTGCTCCATATATATGCAATGAAGAGCGGCATTGGGCTGAACAAATAGGTTGAACAATCCAGATGATTGATCAATCTGGAGTTAGTGGTTTGGTGGGAGAAAGGAGAGAGAGTTCCGTATATGTTTCTCTATTTGGCGTTTGATCTGATTTCATAATATGAAAGCGAGTGATTTCAAAGTTAGTGTATGCATCTTTTCTTTTGACATGTTATATCTAAATGGGAAACAAATTATCCAATATAATTAATCTGAATATTTGGAGAGAGGTGAGACACATATATCAGTTATATCATTAAATCTTTAGTTTTATTTGAAGCAATTGTGATGTGTAATCATTTGTGTGCAAGTTGCAATTTGTTTCAGAAAGAACCTATACAATTCATTTGAGGAAGATCATGGATACTTCCAGTTTATAACTTTTCTAACATCCAGCAATACCGATGATATTCAAGAGTTTTTCAACGCTTTTGTTAAGATCGGGTATATATATGCATCTCTTCAGTATATGATGACACTGAACTATATATGTTATTGTGCAGCTGTGAAGGTTTAGTAAGACATTGAACTCGGATGCAATTTTTTAGCCTGCAAAACTACTTAATGGCTAAAACTGAAGAAAGACAATAATATACCCTTCTTATTAAACAATTTTATTATTAAAAAAAAAAAAATTTACTGACTGACTCTAAAGTTATATATATATTCTATGCAGCATTCGGGATTTTGTGAATTTTGTACCAATCAGAAAGCTATCAAATAATTGGATAAAACTAAAGAAAGACAATATAGACATGCAAACGGCATCGTTTTGCAATTGTAATGGTCCCTTGTTTTTTACTTTTTGTTTGCCAAAGTAGCGCTGTTTTTAGATTTGCTTTTTCTAAAATCTAACTTTTCATTATTAATGATATTTATATTCTTAGCAAAAAAAAATATGGACATGCAATAATATATACCCGTCTTATTAAATAGTTTTGTTTACTTTACTAAGTGACACTTAAATTATATATATATATATATATAAAAGCATTGAGGATTCTGAAGATCTTGTACCAATTGGTGCTTTTCATGGCAAAGGGAAACGTGCAGGTGAAAAAAAAATATTTCAAAACATCATATGGACATGCAATGATATATACTCGTTATATTAAACAATTTTGTTTACTTTACTGAGTGACACTACGGTTATATATATATATATATATAGCATTGAGGATTCTGTAGATCTTGTACCAATTGGTGCTTTTTATGGCAAAGGCAAACGTGCAGGTAAAAACAAAACATTTCAAAACTCATTTTGTCCCTTTGATATGATTGTTAATTAACAAATTTATATTTATGCTTTTCCTTTGTAGGTTTTTTTGGTTCATTTTTACTTGCTCAGTTGCTTGCTACGACAAGAAAAAGGACAACTTCCAGAGCATTTGCAAAACCGGTCAGTCTTATGCATTTAACTTTAATGTTATGTTTTTTTATATACATATAAAAAGGGCTATTTTAATATTATGTTTTGGGGGAAAACGCATAAAAGTTCCTTTAAACCTTAGAGGTATTTTATTAATATTTTAAACCATCAACCAAATTTTATTAACAGAAAAAACTTTCAAAGTGGCTTCCGATTTTGCAATCCCAAAATTTTAGACGGAATAGTAAACTATGTTAACAAAATACCTTTCGGTTTCGTGACTTTTCGAAGTGATTCATTGAAAATTAAGAAACCAAAATTATAATCAATCTAAAAAAGTATATATATCACAATTAAACAGAAATTTGAACAGAATAATAAACTCACAACAGCTATTAATCGTGATATATATACTTTTAGATCAATAATAGCTTTGGTTTCTTAATTTTAGTGAGTCACGAAATCGGAAAGTATTTTGTAAACAGAATTTACTATTCCGTCCAAATTTCTGGGGTCATAAAATCGGAAGCCATTTCGAAAGTTTTTTCTGTTAATAAAATTTGAGTGAAGGTTTAAAGTATTAGTAAAATACCTCTGAGGTTTAAAATATCAGTGCGTACCACTTTCAAAAAAATTTATGCGTTTTCCCCTATGTTTGGTGTTACGTTTAGTTTCTTATACGGTTTTGGGCTATTAGGTACTGGATTTTCTGAAGCCGAGCTCAAAGAGCATTTATTCTAAAACGGAAAATATCTTAAAGTGACTGTTCCAATTTTGTTTGATTAAAAGGGAAAATCTCTACAAATCAAACAATTTTGTTTACTTTACTGAGTGACTACGGTTAATTTATTGAGTGACACTACGGTTATATACATAATAAATTAAAGTATGTACATCGATCACTATTTGATAAATTAATAATTATTATAAATTAGTATATTTTGTCAGTTCCAAGTCGGATCAGTATAAAAATTAGCAAATTTCGATAAAATAATATTTTTTTAAAAAAATTATGTAAAAATATGATCCCAATAATTATTAAATTGATAATTATAAATTTAAGCATATATAAATAATATAATATAGTAAATATTATTATATTATTATTTCAAATTTATAAATACTGTTTGAGTATCTTCCAATTTCATTGTTATAACATTTTTAAGTGAATTTTACGTTTTATATTACATTGTTGAAAACAATTGTTTTTATTTTTTATAAGCATTAAAATTTCAAACAAAAAAATCTCTCTACAAATTAATAAAATATTAATTTATGGATAAATTAATTAACTTTATAAATTAATAAAATTTTGAAGTCCCAATATTATTAATTTATAGAGGTTCTACTGTTTTATTAGTTATACAGTGTACATGTTAGCTATACAAGAGTATTTTCTACGCCTAATACACCCCCATCAAGCCTTTTAAACTGGATCAGCAGGAGTGAAGAGGCTTGACACAGACATGTGGCCAAGAATGTTGTGAAAGAGACCCGGCTGAAGAGGCTTATTTAATATATCATCATGTTGGTTCGAAGTAGAAACATGGATGAGCTTGATCATACCATTCTTGACATGATCACAGACAATGTGACAATTGATTTCAATATATTTAGTTCACTAGTGGAAAATCGGGTTGGGAGTTATGTATATTGCTGATTTGTTATTGCGCGCAGAACTGTTTCGCAGGAGTATGAACTTGAATTTTCAAATCTTTCAATAGTTGATTCAACCAGAGAAGTTCACAACTATCAAGTGCCCTACTTCGATAATCTTCTGCAGTTCTTTTCAACTGTTTCTTAGACTTCAAGGAGATCAATTGATTGCCAAAATACACGCAAAACCAGTCACAGATCTTCTAGAACAATGACAAGATGAAAAGTCATCATCAGCAAATGCGTTAAGACAAACTTCAGAATTAGCAACAAAGAACAAACCTTGTCCATGATCATATTTGCCATAGCAAAGCACGCGATGAGCAGCCTGCAAATGAACATCAGTTTGATCAGAAAAAAAAAAACTGGCTCAACCGATGCACCTCATAGGTAATGTTGCGTACGGTGATAGTAAGGTAGAGTCAGGGGCAAATATACCTTATAACAAGAGGGTGCACGTGCACCCATAATTTTTAAAAAATAATAATGTATCTTTTAAGTATTTTTTATTGTGCACCCATAATATTTTTAATTTTACACCCATAATATTTTTAATTTTGCACTTGCACCTATTAAAATTTTATATAAAGCCCAAAAGAAAAGTAAACCATTGTCCATTTATGAAAAGGAATTAGTTGGGCCATTTACAAAAGTAAAATTTAGTTAAACTCAGCCTCTTATGTTTTATAATTAAAATACCTAATTATTTATTTTAACTATCAATTTTTTCCTAAACAGCCTTCTTCTCCGACGATTAAAAAACACAGCTCTCTTCTTCAATTTTTTTTGTTGCCAGTTTTCAGAGAACAAAAGTAATTGATCCAATATTCTTTATTATAATATTTTTTCAACATGTTTAGAATTAGCTATAGAGTATAATTTTATGATCACTGTTTATTTTAATTATTAATATTTAGATTTCCAATCAGATTTTTTGGTTTAATAAGTTGAATAGATTGACAGTAGCAATCTCATTAGTAATTTAGTATACAATCATCTTAGACTTTTTAAGCAAACTAGTATTTAAATTTTGTTTTCATTGTAAAAGACAAAAGAAGTTTTAAATAATACCTTGATTTTGATTTTGAGTGTTCAATAATAGATTAGGTTTCATTTTTAACTTTTGTTTATCTTTAGATTTTGTTTTTTGTTTAAACAATGATTGGCAATTTTATCGAATGACGTGTTCTTTCTAATTTTATTTAACTAACATTTTAAAAAATATATTTGTAGAGTAATTGATGGAACGATACTTTAAAAGAAAATATCCTTCATCATCTGAGAATATAGATGATTTACCATGGGATCCTGCTAAAAGAAAAAACATAATGGATTATCATCCAAATCAAAAAGATGAGGTTAGATGCAAATATCTTTTAAGAGGTCCATGTCAGCCACTTAGTCATAATTTTGAAAAAAAAAGTTATAAGGGATAAACTAAGATGGTTCAATCCAGCTTGGTTTGACCAATATGATAATTGGCTAGAGTATAGTGTATCAGAAGAAAAAGCTTATTACTTATGCTGTTACTTGTTTAGAGATGATGGGTATCCTGGATTTGTGAATGAAGAATTTTCGAGTTGGAATAAGCCTGATAGATTATTTCTACATGTAGGAGAACCTAATAGTTCTCACAACAATGCTGTTAAGAAATGTGATGATTTGATAAATCAAGGCCAGTCCATCGTACATGCTCTATTTAAGAAGAATGATGCAGTCAAAAATAAGTATCATATCCGGTTAAATGCTTTGATTGATGTTTCAAGATATTTGTTGCAAAGATTAGCTTTCTGTGGTCATAGGGAAGGAGAAGAGTCTTCTAACAAAGGAAACTTTTTAGAACTCTTGAAATACACGGCAGATCACAATGATGTTATAAACAAAGTTGTTTTGGAGAATGCTCCAGGAAATAATAAGATGGTTTCTTCAACAATTCAAAAGGATATTATAAACTCTTTTGCTGAAGAAGTAGTGAAATCAGTTATAGAGGAAATTGACAATGGTGTCTTTGGTTTGTTAGTAGACGAGTCTGCTGATGTGTCTGACAAAGAACAGATGGCTGTAGTTTTCCGATTTGTTGATAAAATGGGTGTGGTGAAAGAAAGATTTGTAGGAGTTGTCCATGTGAAAGAGACGTCTGCTGCATCTTTGAAGCAGGCTATTGATGAACTCTTTTCAAAGTATGGACTGAGTTTAACAAAAGTGAGAGGACAAGGTTATGATGGAGCTAGTAACATGAAAGGAGAGTTCAATGGTTTGCGATCTTTGATTTCCAGAGAAAACAGTTCTGCATATTATGTTCATTGTTTTGCTCATCAGCTTCAGTTGTTTGTAGTGACGCTTGTAAAAAAGATATTTGATATTGGTGATTTCTTTGATATGATTTCTACATTGTTGAATGTGGTTGGAGCTTCTTGCAAACGAAAGGATATGATTCGAGAAAAGAATCGAAATGATATAAATGATGGAATTGCTAGTGGTGAAATTAGCACTGGAAAAGGATTAAATCAAGAAACTTCTCTTCAGAGGCCTGGAAATACTCGATGGGGTTCTCATTATTAAATCTTTATTGCGTTTAGCTAGGATGTTTTCTTCTGTAATTGAAGTTCTTGAGTATGTCGAAGAGGAAGGTGCAGAGGACTCAAAGAGACGTCAAGCATGTGGTCTTCTCAAGTACTTTCACACATTTGACTTTGTGTTCTACATGCATCTGATGTTACCTATTCTGGGATTAAGTGATAACCTGTCCATGGTTTTGCAAAAGAAAGATCAAGACATTTTGAATGCTATGTCACTAGTAGAATCTACTAAGCGGGAGTTGCAGGAGCTAAGAGATAATGGATGGGATTCACTTATGGAAAAAATTTCTTCTTTTTGTAAGAAATATGATGCTCAGATGATCAACATGGAAGATGACTTCATCGATTCACGCATACCAAGGAAAAAAACCAACATAACCAATCTACATCACTATAAGGTCAGTTATTTTAATGCAGCTCTGGATTTGCAGCTTCAAGAGTTTAATGATCGCTTTACTGAGGTAAACACCGACTTACTTATTTGTATGGCTTCTCTAAGTCCTGTTGGTGGGTTTCATGGATTTGACAAGTCTAAATTGGTGAAACTGGCTAAGTTCTATCCAGATGATTTCAGTGTTATAGAATGTTTATCTCTTGAGCAACAACTTGGAATTTACATTGATAATGTACAGCAAGATCAGCGATTTAAAGACTTGAAGAGTATTGGAGATCTTGCTCGACTGATGGTAGAAACACAAAAACATCTTGCACATCTTTTGGTTTATAGGCTCTTGAACTTAGTTTTGACTTTACCGGTGGCTACTGCAACTGTCGAAAGGTATTTTTCTGCGATGAAACTTGTGAAGACAGCCTTACGGAATCATTTTTTAAGTGATTATCTAATTTGTTTTATTCAAAAAGAGTTGTTTGATGATGTCACAAATGAAAAAGTGATGAACTGATTCCAAGCAATGAGTGAACGTAGAATTCATTTATAAAATATTATATTTTTTATTAATAATTTTTTATTATAATATTTATTTATTATTTTTATTATTAGTACACCTGATCAAATTATGGTCTGAATTCGCCCCTGGGTAGAGTAATCGACCAATAAGAGCTCTATAATATATACCATTTGGCAGTAGATTTTTGTCTCCTTACTAAATGTATTGTTAGATCCATTGGAACAGAAGAAGGTTTGGAAGCTATCAAACCCGTGTCAACAAGAAGATGCAAAGCATACTTTCTCTGATTCACATGAATACCTGTTGAATTTCGTGCAATCTCCAATCCCAAGAAAAGTTATGCTGACCCTAAGTCTTTGATCTGAAAGGCTTGATGAAGAACACACTTAAGAACCCGAACTTCAGTATCACAGTTGCTAGTAATGAGAATATCGTCCAGATAGATTAAAAGGACAATAAAAGAATGACTAGTCTTCTTCAGAAACAATGTGTTATCTGCAGGTGATTGAGAAAAGTCATCTTTCAGTAAAACCACTGAGAAACAGTGATATCATTGCCGTGAACCCTGTTTTAGTCTCTATAGTGACTAGTGTAGAGAAAAAACAGGATTTGGTGGCAATACTACATGCTGACCTGGTGTATAACCCAATGAAAGACTCATGAAGATCTTTTCATCTAGATCACTATGCAAATATGCATTAGATACATCCATTTATGTCAGCATCTAGTTTTAACTAGAAGCCAAGCCAAGAATCAATTTTAAATTAGCTAGTTTCGCCACTAGTGAGAAGGTATCATCAAAATTCACCCCTTCTTGTTAAGTAAAACCATGTGCTATAAGCCGAGTCTTGTAGCGCTCAATAGAATCATCAGAGTTATATTATATTGGGTGTGAACAAGCATAATAAACTCTGAAAAAAAACTGTGGAAACTTCACTTTTATTCTATAACATATAGATCCAAGAAACCTGAGTACAATCATCAACAAGTGTAAGAAATTATTTGTACCTAGCAACAGACTCATCTTTAGAAGGACCCCAAACACCAAGAACTAAAACAAATAAAGATTCAGATAACTTATTGTGAGAAACAAAAGGAAGACATTTTCGCTAAACTAATGGATATATGGAACACAGAATAGCTACACTCCACTTAGACACATGTAAAACATCAGACATGTGTTGTAACTTAGTACAAGATGGGTGGCTGACATTGATGCCAAAGCTTACCATCAACCATCAAGCATCCGATGAAAATTTGGGGAAGATGAATAAGTCAAGAATGTAGAGATGATGTATAAGACTCCATTTACCAATCATCAAATCCAGAACATGTGCATGTATGAAACAAGAGTCAAAGTAAAAATAAGTAAAAAAAATGATTATGCTTTAATAGACTACACACTAATCAAATTGAAGATAAATGATGGAACACTAAATATATGAGGCATCATAAGACATGCAGTGATATAAACAGTGTCAGTATGTGTGATGGTAACCCTAGTGCCATTAGGTAAAAAGACTATCACATTAAAAACTATTGTTATGTCAATGAACATTGCAATGTCTGAATAGACATGACAATTAGCATAATAATCAATAATCCAAGCATCATGAGATAGAGTATTTTGAAGAGAAGAAAAACATTAGTGTTGAAAAGTAAGAGAATGATTTTAATAATGAATACTATTACCTCTCTTCGAGCTTTTGTCTCATGTGTTCTCGGAAGGTATTACCTCTCTTCGAGCTTTTGACTTCTTTGAACTAATGGTATTGTTTTGTAATTTTCCTTTCTTTAGGCTTCTCTTACCTCAATATGAGGATATTTCTGGTTATGTTGCCATATGGAACGTGTGCCTCAGTCTGAGGCCATTAGGCTGTCCGTTAGCCTTATATTACCTTAGTATGAGGTTGCGATCTTATGGGGATTTTGTGAACATCTCAACTATTTCTCCTTTGAGGAGCTTCAAAGAACAGTGGTATTTTACATAACCTCTATTATTGTTTGTCCTACTCCTCTATGGAGCTGTTTGATCTTTTCATTGCCCCTTTAGGTGGGAAATGTTATTTTACATAGTGTGATGTGCAAGAGGCTTGGCCATTTGGAGGAAGAATTCAAAATCATCTTCCATTGTTCTTTTCTGACCGCTTTTGGGATCTTACTTTGTTTCGGTACAAGTTCGCTTAAAACTCTCTATTATCCTTGCAGCTACTGCTTCTAGTGCTAGCCACTTCTAGCAACATCAATGTTCTCCCGACCTTAGTTCCAGAGTCTGAAATCCCTGCTATTGCCCTACGCTTGAGGATATATATGAATAAAATTGCAGACATTTTTATATATTAGAAACTTTGCCACTCTCTTCTTTTCATTATCTTTTTATTTTGTACACTTCTCTCTAAACTATGTAGTTGTTATGCAGTGCTTGCCAAATCTGCTTTGTATTAAGTAAACCGTTTGAATGACTCAGTTTAAGTTGAATGAAAATTAGTTGTTGACAAAAAAAATAAGATAAGAGGTTAAAAATGCAACAACATCTAAGCAGGTGAAGTCTGATACTAAATCATTTCTAGGAGTATTTACTGATTAAATTGAATGTAAAATTAAGTATTTGTATTCCTCTATATTAACCTTGCTGAATGTTTTTACAAATAAATTATTTTCTCTTCATTCTCAGTCTCAAATCATTAAAATTTATCTTCTGAATCTCTCTTCTCTCTTCCCAACCTCGTCTCGGTGACGTAGAGTCATCTCTGCCTTGGCATATAAGGTGGTTGTGAAGATGAGATGACCTAATCGCCGATTTTTATGGTGACAAAGATTGAAGGATGTAGAATATTATATAATAAGAAGGAGGTGGCTTGCCCGCACATCTTGTGCGGGCTGTAATATACTACAAAAAAATCCAACATAATCATAAAATAAATATTGGTAATTTATCATAATAATATATTCAAACAATAGAGATATATTAGATATTATCGCATATTTAGAATTAAAAATAATAGAAATATATTGTAAAATTTCTTTCATAATTTAAAATTATCATATAACAGAAGCTAAAATAAAAACACACTAAAACTAAAATTAAATTTTCTCTTCAATGGTTTTCAGTTTCTAACTCGACATTTTTTTTTGAACACTTCCTTAGTACCCTGCAAAATATTTTAAAACAATTATTCAAAAATATAATCAAGAGATAAAACTCAAAGTCAATCGATAAACTTTCATAAATCTGAATTTGGTTACTTCTGTGAAGTGAGGGTTCACCATGATCACAGTGGGATGCGCAGAAGATATAACAACTTTTCCTAAATATAGATAATCGAAAGTCGTAAAATAAAACCATTGTTAACAACAACAAAAAATAAGAAATCTCGCAAACCTTCAAAGACATTAACGATTGCCCATCTTGTAATAAAAATCACTGTATCATCGGCACAGTTAAGCCAAGCAGCATGGAACTTGCGAGCGTCGCTGTTAAACATCTTGCATTTTATAAAAACGTTGCTGCATAAACGAAAGAATGTATGTCAAATGACAATAAATAAAACTCTAAGAAACAAATCATTAGTTACGACAATCGACCTTAGATTCCTCAATTCGTATGCGAGCATTGCATATTCATCAAAACCCTTATCAACACAGTGTTTGGTAAGAATTTCTAACTCTCCAACATTGACAACTTCTCCAATCAAATCTAAAAATATCCAATACTGAAACACTCAATATTTAAAATAAATTAAATTAATGTCAAAATCTACAGCAAACGAACATATAGACAGTAAATTAACATACCAACTGAAAAATATTCGGTAGGAATCTTGTTGAGAACCTGCTCAAAATATACGAATTTAAAGAAATTTCATTCACACTGATAATCTTGTCTCTTAACAACAGTGGGACTTACGATAAGCAAGTGAATACAATGAGGTGTAATTTTAAAGGGTGATCCACATCAATAACAACAATTTTTTTAATTGTAATCCAAACACCCTCGCATAACTGAGGAGAGAAACGATCGTAATCACCAGCGTAAACGGTCCCACAAATCGACTGAAACAATGCTTTGAGCATCCAGCTTTATTATTTCCTCTCCCCCTTGCGTTCTTTATGTTCTCTATCTATCTCTCGCTCTCTCTCTCTCCTTCTCCCTCTCTCTTTCTCTCCATCTAAATCTTGTTTCCGAAGTAGATCCTCTCTCTCTCTCTCTCTCTCTCTCTCTCTCTCTCTCTCTCTCTCTCTCTCTCTCTCTCTCTCTCTCTCTCTCTCTCTGATATTCTTCAAATAAAAATCTTAGTTTCAACCCATCCACTTAATCATTCAAGAAGACTCTAAAAGAAAAAGAACCTAACATATTATTCAAGATCAATTCACTCAAACAATGCTTTCAACATTGAGCTTTATTATTCCCTCTCTCCCTCTTCCTCTACTTTAAGTTCTCACCTACCTATTTCTCTCTCCCTCTCTCTCTTTCTCTCTCTCTCTCTCTCTCCCTCGCTTCCTCTCTCTCTCCCTTTTTCTCTCTCTCTCTCTCTCTCTCTCTCTCTCTCTCTCTCTCTCTCTCTCTCTCTCTCTCTCTCTCTCTCTGATACTCTTCAAATAAAAATCTTAGTTTCAACCCATCAACTTAATCATTCAAGAATACTCCAAAAAAAAGAAGAACCTAACATATTATTGAAGATCAATCGACTGAAACAATGCTTAGAGCATCCAGCTTTATTATTTCCTCTCTCCCTCTCGTTCTCTATGTCCACATCTATCTCTCACTCTTTCTCTCTCTCCTTCTCCCACTCTCTGCATGTCTCTATCTCTCTCTCTCTCTCTCTCTCTCTCTCTCTTTCTCTATGTCCTCCATCTAGCTCTTGCTCTTTCGCTCTCTCCTTCCCCATCTTGTTCTTGTTTTCGAAGTAGATCTTCAATCTTTATCTCTCTTGCTTGTTCTTAATAAGCAACACATACAACCTAATAAGGGTAAGGCTAGAAAACATAATATATTTTAGAACTCAAATATAAAGAACCTAACATATTATTCAAGATCAATCGACTGAAACAATGCTTTGAGCATCCAGCTGTTTTATTTCCTCTCTCCCTCTCATTCTCTATGTCCTCCATCTATCTCTCGCACTTTCTCTCTTTCCTTCTCTCCCTCTTGTTCTTGTTTTCGAAGTAGATCTTCTCTCTCTCTCTCTCTCTCTCTCTCTCTCTCTCTCTCTCTCTCTCTCTCTCTCTCTCTGATATTCGTTAAATAAAAATTTCAGTTTCAACCCATTAACATAATCATTCAAGAAGAATCCAAAAGAAAAAGAACCTAGCATATTATTCAAGATCAATCGACTGAAACAATGCTTTGAGCATCCAGCTGTATTATTTCCTCTCTCCCGCTCGTTCTTTATGTCCTCCATCTATCTCTCGCTCTTTCTCTCTCTCCTTCTCCCTCTTGTTCTTGTTTTCGGAGTAGATCTTCTCTCTCTCTCTCTCACTCTCTCTCTCTCTCTCTGATACTCTTCAAATAAAAATCTTAGTTTCAACCCATCAACTTAATCATTCAAGAATACTCCAAAAAAAAGAAGAACCTAACATATTATTGAAGATCAATCGACTGAAACAATGCTTAGAGCATCCAGCTTTGTTATTTCCTCTCTCCCTCTCGTTCTCTATGTCCACATCTATCTCTCACTCTTTCTCTCTCTCCTTCTCCCACTCTCTGCATGTCTCTATCTCTCTCTCTCTCTCTCTCTCTCTCTCTTTCTCTATGTCCTCCATCTAGCTCTTGCTCTTTCGCTCTCTCCTTCCCCATCTTGTTCTTGTTTTCGAAGTAGATCTTCAATCTTTATCTCTCTTGCTTGTTCTTAATAAGCAACACATACAACCTAATAAGGGTAAGGCTAGAAAACATAATATATTTTAGAACTCAAATATAAAGAACCTAACATATTATTCAAGATCAATCGACTGAAACAATGCTTTGAGCATCCAGCTGTTTTATTTCCTCTCTCCCTCTCATTCTCTATGTCCTCCATCTATCTCTCGCACTTTCTCTCTTTCCTTCTCTCCCTCTTGTTCTTGTTTTCGAAGTAGATCTTCTCTCTCTCTCTCTCTCTCTCTCTCTCTCTCTCTCTCTCTCTCTCTCTCTGATATTCGTTAAATAAAAATTTCAGTTTCAACCCATTAACATAATCATTCAAGAAGAATCCAAAAGAAAAAGAACCTAGCATATTATTCAAGATCAATCGACTGAAACAATGCTTTGAGCATCCAGCTGTATTATTTCCTCTCTCCCGCTCGTTCTTTATGTCCTCCATCTATCTCTCGCTCTTTCTCTCTCTCCTTCTCCCTCTTGTTCTTGTTTTCGGAGTAGATCTTCTCTCTCTCTCTCTCACTCTCTCTCTCTCTCTCTGATATTCTTCAAATAAAAATCTTACTTTCAACCCATCAACTTAATCATTCAAGAATACTCCAAAAAAAGAAGAACCTAACATATTATTCAAGATCAATCGATTGAAACAATGCTTAGAGCATCCAGCTTTATTATTTCCTCTCTCCCTCTCGTTCTCTATGCCTCCATCTATCTCTCGCTCTTTCTCTCTCTCCTTCTCCCACTCTCTTTTTCTCCTTCTTGTTCTTGTTTTCGAAGTAGATCTTCTCTCTCTCTACCTAAACGGTCATGGTGTATGTGTTGAGACTCTCGGAGATAAGAAACTGGGGATTCTTGGTTATATTTTTCTAATTGATTATCAATCGTACCATGGATATTTTGGAAAGACGATGTCTGGTTATGTTTCTTAGTTTGGAGGATTTATTATATTTAGTTTCATGATGGCCACGAGTCTCGGTTTTGTATTTTAGATTGTGTATAAACTTATAAATACTTTTACGATGGTCACGGGCTTCAGTTTTGTAATTAGGTGGGTTTGGAATGCGTAACACAAAATTAGGCTTATGAATTATAGCTATAACAAAATAAATTAAACAATAAATAGACATATAGCAAACAAACTAAGCATAGAAAATAAAAACATAGCAATTATAAACCGAAATCATAAACTTTCTTCTTTCATATAATCAAGTCCTCATATAATCATAATGATCATAATTGCAATCCTCCTTCCTCTGTCTCCTTTCTTTCTACTCTCTCTCTCTCTCTCATATCTTCTTCAAATAAAAATCTTAGTTTCAACCCACCTACTTAATCACTCAAGAAGACTCAAAAAAAGAACCTAACATATTATTCAAGATCAATCGACTGAAACAGTGCTTTGAACATCGAATTTTATTATTTACTCTCTCACTCTTTCTCTTCTTTAAATTCTCTCCTACCTATTTCTCTCTTCCTTATTAAAAAATACACATCATTAAATTAGGCTTATGAACTATAGCTATAACAAAATAAATTAAACAATAAATAGACACATAAGAAAAAAACTAAGCATAGAAAAAAAAATATAACAATTCTGAACAGAATCATAAACTTTCTTCTTTTGTATAATCAGGTATATATATTAATACTAAAGAGATCTTTATACACTTGAACTCCTTTGTTATTTATCTCTTCATAATTTTTAGGCTACACCAACGTACTCACATATAAATTACTCATTCGACCCATTAAAAATATGGAATGCAATATCTTCCAGATTCATACAGATTTTTACAAAAACAGGGAGTATCTTATATCAAATTTTTTTCCTAAAACACTTAAAGCAGCAATTTTAAACTCCATTATAAATTCAAAAAACGAAAGTCATTAAGCTGAGAAAATTAAGCGTTCAGATTCCTACACACACATTCACATTTGTTTTTTTTTTTTACGAAAAGCACACATTCACATTTTGATTCCTGAAAACAAAACCTAAAATTCAAAGAGTTTCGTTGGAGATGGTGAATTGAACTAGAGCGTTCAACCCAGAAAAAAAAAACATAAGATTGATCTAGATCATCTTAATCGTGAAGTATTCATCACAAAATCAAATAGCAAGAGCAGGACACATGACTAATTTCTTTGGAGCCATCTTCGTCCTTATTGGTGTCACCGACATTGCAATTCAACCTGCAATAACAGTGAAGTGCTGAATAAGAAAGATAATAAGTAAAAGAGAGAGTTTGTGTTACGTCAGAGATGGAACCAAACAGAGATTGTCTCAATTCAATCTTGTATGTGAATCAGTCATTTAGCCATAGCTTTTAAAACCTCCACCAAGTGCGACAATTGCCTATACAGAGACACATATTGAATCCTAAAATGGAGATAAATGCGAAATCGACTCAAGATCTTCCTTTTTTATTGTTTCATATGTTCACAAATTAAGGCTTATCAGATACCACACATACAAAAAATACACAAAAAGATTAGATCTGTCAAAACAAATAGCCTTTCCGGCAATGCTTTTGAAAGGCTACTTTTAGAGACTAAAAGATTACTTTTGTACATACAAACACACTATAGATTACCTATTGGTAAATAATTACCCAACACAGGAAACAATTATCTTAATAATTAAGAAGAAGAACTCATCCACGTTTAATAAAAAGAAGAATCAACGAAATGATTAGATCTGTTAAAACATACAAAAACTAAAATAACCTTACGATCCTCATCAATCGGTACTCTGTCTGACTAAAAGGTGATAGTGATCAAATAATTGAAGTATCAAATCATTCCTTCGAGAACATGATGAAAGATAAAATTTATAACAAATATAATAGAGTTGATCATACCAAAAAACAGGCTTCCAAGTTTGTGTCATCATCGTCCCTAATTTTTGATAATTATTATAACTATTCTTCTTTCTGAGTGTATTCTAAGCACAAAAAAAAGATCAAACACAGATTAAGATTCATATGAAATTAGAGAGAAAAAAGAACAACGAAGAGATATATCATAGTATGAAGAACACAAACTTAAAAGCAGTAAATAAATTTGAAGTACTTATAAGAATGGTATGGTCAAGGAAGATAATGATTTGGCCCTTCATAAATAAGAAGATGATACATCACTGTGGCAACAACACAAAAACTCTTGCCCTGCCAAGAAAGCCAAAACAGAATAATACACAGAAAAGAAAGAAAAAAACGGAGAGGATCTTGCGTTTCAGGCCTACACCCAATCTGAGTTCCATCTCTCTATCTCTCTCTGGCGTTCCGTTCTATATAAGCAAAACTTTTAGTGTTTTGCAAAGATCCAATTTTATTCCAGACAGGTCAATAGAGGGATGTGTCGTGTTCACCCTCATCTATATCAAAAAGAGAAGCAGAGGATTTCGATTCTTACCAGTAAAGTGAACATCATGCCGTCAGAAAAATTGATCCTTTTTCGGTGGTTGCGCAACTTTCTGATCTGAAGAAAATAATAGAATCAATTAAATTAAATACAACTCTAGACAAATAATAACAACAACTGATGTAAAATTTACCTTTTTGTCATCTCCACACATATGCGCTTGAGGTCCCATCTCAAAACAAAACACGAAATGAATAGCAAAACCCTAGCATCCTCAAAATTAAGATTTATGTGTAAAATTAAAGAGAATTTATACTCATAATTAGAGACTAAAAAATCAGCCTCATACCAAATACAACAACAAAAATAAACAAAATCATCATGTGCATGAAGAAAAATTAAACCTAGACGAAGATTTACCTAGAAGATGATGAATTTGTCTCGTTTTTTTCATTGTCTCGCTTGCGTTAAATCCGTGCCTACTATCCCATGTGCCAAAACATCTAGAACACCAACTATCGCCTACACAAACATCAAAAACATATTAGAAAACACTAATCCAATCAAACAAACAAAAAACTCGACTAAAACCAATAGGGAGAGCCGAGAGGTACCGTGATACACCATCAATTGAAGATATACCCAATAATAAATTTAGAATATATCAAAATCGGAATATATCCAAATATAAAAAATAAATATATGAAATTTTGGAAAATGTTAGAATAGATTAGCTATTTCTTCATTAAAAGTACTTAGGTAATGTTTAGTGAGATTGAATAAGAGAGCTTTATTCTTCAAAATCACTTCGCAAATAATATTTTAGATATAATATTGAATTATTGTGTTGTTTATACAAAATAATGTATATATATAGTGATTAATAATGATATATTGCTAACTAAATTTTCCCAATTTAAATTGAACATTATTTAATATAACGTTTTGCTCTTCAAATTTTTCCAGTTAGTTTTGATGGGTTTTACAGGCTTCACTTCATAGACGGTCTATAAAATACACATCTTACTTCCCAAGTTACATCAATACTCCCTCGCACGACAAACGTGGTATGAGAAATCATCGAGCAGAACATGTATGTCATGGACATCATATCAAGGACGGACATACAAATCAACAGACTTCAATCTTCATAGGGATAGAAATTCAACTCATCTTTGATCTTAAAAGAAATGGAATAATAACATCAAATGGTGCAAACTTCTGCAACTCCACAAATAATTGTCCTTATCACGAACATAGAACCATACCAACGTTAACATCCACCATAAGCAGTAATCAATAATTATATGTAGTTCATAAAAAATGTTCACATACTATACAAATAAAAAACTAAATTATCAAAAAAATATAAGTTTTAATATATATATATATATATATATATTTTAGTAAAATTGTTAATCAGTTTATTTTTTAGAAATAAAATGTTCAACTAGTGAATAAAATAACCAATTCACTCAATATTTTAATAGTATACTTTAGCAAAGATAACATAAGCAAATCACTTATTTTTTATGTAACATAATGTTGTAATCAAATCACTAATTTTTATGTAACATAATATTACAATGAGATGTTCAAAAACCTTAGAATATCAATTGATTTTGATTTCCTTTTCGCGCATGGTTCTCCATTGTTTGCTGCCAAGCTCGACTTCAAAATCGAGTGGCGACTAAAGGTACCCACATCACATCAGGAACCTCCTTGAACATCAAAAGTTCCTTGGTGGTATTAAGCCAATCAAGAAATTACTCAGGTTCTAGATGGCCATTGAACTCAGAGAGTTTGAGTTTGAACCTTGTTTCCAGCGTTGGTTATCAGAGCGTGGTGCCACAAGTGCATCATGTTGAAGTTATTTACGCATCCCCGCAAAAGGGTTCTCTTGACCGTTGTCTCCATCATCATTGTAAGCCGCAAAAACCTGTTTATTTATCGCGAGGTAAAACCATTGCACAAGGTGGAGTTTGAAGAGCTGTTTGAAAAGATGACTCAACGGTGGTTCGTACCATGTTCTGTAAGTCCTGATCAAAGCCAGTAAGGTCTCTTCGAAACATCTCGTCATGATCATCGAGTGTTTTCTGCGGAGTCTTCTTGGGAGGCATGATTTTGTATAGTTAGTAGATGAATCAAAGCTCAGAGAGCTCACGAAGAAGATGAGTCAAAGAAGAATTTGTTATTAGTTTCGTTAACCTTGCAATTAATCACCCGAGAGTCTTTATATACAAGTGAATGAACCACATTAATAAACCGTATCAGTTAACCAGCCATAACCGGTCAATCTCATATATCTAATACGCCTCCCTCAAGTCTTTAGCTGAGAATCCGGAAGATAAAGACTTGACAAAGACATTCGCTTCAGCAGAGAATGAAATGGACCAGGATGAAGAGGTTTGGTAAGAATATCAGCTAACTGAATACCAGTAGGAACATGAAGAGCAAGAAGTTTGCCTGCCTTGATCTGATCACGAACGGTGTGGCAATCAATCTCGATGTGCTTCGTGCGCTCATGAAAAACCGGATTTGTAGCAATGTGAATGGCTGAATTGTTATCACAGAACAGCTTAGCGGGAGATGTGACCGTGATATGAAGATCATGAAGAAGTTGTTGCAACCATATCAGTTCACAAGTCGCCAAAGCGAGACTCCGATACTCTACCTCCGTACTGCTACGACTCACCACCGATTGTTTCTTGGACTTCCATGAGATGAGAGAAGTACCAAGATAGATACAATAACCAGTAACCGACCTTCTGGTGTCTTTACAAGTCGCCCAGTCAGCATCAGCAAATCCATTCAGACATAATTTTGTATCAGCAAAGTACATAAGACCTTGTCCAGGATTGTTCTTGATATACCTGAGAATCTTATGAGCCGCTTGTAGATGAACATCCGTTGGAGAAGAGAGAAACTAACTCAGCTGATGAACAGCAAATGTGATATCCGGTCTCGTAATGGTGAGATAAAGCAATCTTCCAATCAGTTCTCTGTAATTAGTAGCATTAGGTAAAGCAACCCCAAGATCCTTTGTGAGATGTAGCGATGGATCCATTGGGACAGAACTTGGTTTACAACCTAATAAACCAGCATCCTCCAACAAATTCATAGCATACTTGCGCTGACAAATGGAAATACCAGCTGATGATCGAGCAATCTCCAATCCTAAAAAGAAACGTGCAGGACCCAGATCCTTGATCTTAAACTCAGACTGGAGAAGAGTTTTAAACTATCAACAGCAGCCTCACTATTGCTCGCGATCATTATATCATCCACATAAACCAATACTGCAATAAACGAGGAAGAAGACACTCACACAAAGAGAGTATTGTCTGCAGGGGACTGAAGATAATTTGCACCCATAAGAACAGAAGAGAGGCGCTTATACCATTACCGAGAGGCCTGTTTCAATCCATATAGCGATTTAAGAAGGCGGCACACAGGATTCAGGGGTAATGTAGTACCTGCGGCAGGAGTGTAGCCTTGAGGAAGACTCATATAAATCTCTTCGTCAAGGTCTCCATGGAGAAAAGCATTCGAAACATCTATTTGTGTGAGACTCCATCCTTTCGCAGAAGCAAGACCAAGCATCAACTTCACACTAGTCAGTTTAGCAACGGGAGAGAAAGTATCAAGATTATCAACTCCTTCATGTTGTGTAAAGCCTTGAGCAACTAAGCGCGCCTTGTACCTCTCGACACTGCCGTGAAAACCCACTTGCAGCCAACAACATTCTTATTCGGGGGAAGAGATTCAATATCCCAAGTGTGTTGAACCTGAAGAGTTTGAAGTTCTACATTCACAGCTGAGTTCCATTTCTCAGATGTCATGGCCTGTTTGAAAGTCTTCGAATCTCAACGTTATAGGCAAGGATATAGGACTGAAACACAGGGCTAAGTTTGTCAAAAGAAATAACGGAAGAGATCGGGTACGGGGTGGTATGAGAAGGAAGGGGACTATAAGAAGAAAAAGGGAGAAGGTTACAATGGTACTCAGAAAGATAAGGAGGAACCTGAGTTATGCGTTTTGGCCTAGCATTAGAAATAGAGCTAGAACCGGTTTCACGTATCACTGGTAAAGATCTGGTACTAGGTCGTGTGCGTGTATGCATGGGAACAATATGATCGGATGCAGATGAGGATGCTTGAACAGAAGAAGAAACAGGAACAGTGCCAGATGACGATGCATGAGCGGATGATAATGCAGGGGCAGAAGCAGATATATGAGCGGATGATAATGCAGGAGTGGATACAGATGTAGATGTATGAGCAGATGATGATGCAGGTGCAGACTCAGAAGCTAGAGTAGAAGAAAGAGAAGAATCAAATGTAGGCATGGTTTCGACAAAATGCAAAGGAGCAGGTAATGGTAAAATGGTGTTAGGAAACATGTCAACAGCATCAGCCAAAAACTCACTAGTTTTGAAAGAAAAAATATTTTCATGAAAAACCATATTTTGGGAAATGGAAACAGAATGAGATTGCAAATCCAAGATTTTATAACCTTTGTAACCAACAGGATAACCAAAAAAAACACACGGCAAATCCCTTGGAGAAAATTTGTTACGATCTTTCAACAAAGTCGAAGCATAACATAAAGAACCAGATGATTTCAACGGTCTATAATCCGGAACCTTTCCTAGAAGAAGTTCAAATAGAGAACGATGTTTAAGCAAGGGAGATGGTAACCTATTGATCAAGAATACAGCCGTGATGATGCAATCAGTCCAGTAAGGCAAAGGAATATTCGATTGAAATAATAAGGACCTAGCTACATTTCAACAAGTGCTGATGCTTGCGCTCTACTACAGAATTTTGCTGAGGAGTATATGCACAAGAAAAGTGATGAAGAATACCTTGTTCTTTGAGTAAAGACGTAAATGCGAGTTCAGGAGCGAAATTTCTACGAATCAGAGTGAAATCGCGAAAAGAAAATGAAGAAATGTGTGGTGAAAGTGATAAAAGAATAGAGAAACTCGCACACACAAAGGTCAATCAAAGAGAAACAAAAAGAATCAGAACGGAAAAGCAAGTAACGATTCCGACGATGAAATCCCCAATAATGGCGAGAACAAATTGAAGAAACCGGAACGAAACTGGAATCGCACAACTCATCTTCAACAAATTTTGAAGAACGCGGAAGATTTGAGAAGCTTTGATACCATATAGAATGTAGATGAATCAAAGCTCAGAGAGCTCATGAAGAAGATGAGTCAAAGAAGAATTTGTTATTAGTTTCATTAACCTTACAATTAATCACCCGAGAGTCTTTATATACAAGTGAATGAACCACATTAATAAACCGTATCAGTTAACCAGCCATAACCAGTCAATCCCATATATCTAATATTTTGGATCAAAAAATCTCTAATACAAACTATTGTAGTGGGATATTAAAAGGCCGTCGAAAATCAATAAATTTTGATTGTTTTTGTTGCTTAGATTTCAAGTTATTATATAGAAAAAACAAAGAGATGCAAAGACTTAGGTTTAGATAAGTATTCTCTTTATAAATTCAATAACCAATTATTAAAAAAACTAATACAATGCCTTAAATAGAGGATTTTAACCCTAGTAATAAAGTAAATAATAATAAATAGAAGTTAACATAAGTACTAAAAATTCAAATATAAAAGAAAATCAACTTAAAAACCCAAACACCTAAAAGCCCAAAGCACGTTACACATTGGAATCTGTGCACGTTGCAAATTTCACATTAACATATGCTGCACGTTGCACGGTGCACGCTATTATCTACAGAAGTTTCTACGCTATATCAGGTCTCCTGTGGTAAAGAAACATTTATACCCAAATTTTCTTCATTCTCAAATTCCATAAAAGGCACCTAATGCTTCACAATGAACACATCGACATTGTAATTGTTGGAAGAAGACGAAGCCGATATGTATTACAATTTATCTTCTTTAAAACCTCGAGCGGACCAATTTTGAGAGCCTTCAACTTGTTATATGTGTTCGCAGGAAAACGATCCTTGGTAATAACCACCTAGACTTTGTCACTAACCTGAAACTGAAGATCGCAACGGTGATGATTAATATCTTGCTTTTACTTTGTTGTAGCACGCTCAAAGTTAGTACAATTTGCGAGTGGTGATTAACAAACTCCACTACCGTGTCACAAGCACGACACGCTCAAAGTTAGTACAATTTGTGAGTGGTGATTAACAAACTCCACTACCGTGTCACAAGCACGACCATGCATGCGTGTGCAATCTAGAGCAATAGAAAGATCCAAAGTTTCGCGGTGACAAACAGTATACCACACGAAAAGGGCTAAAACCAATACTTTGATTGATAACATGATTATAAGCGAACTCAGCTTGGCAAAGAATACTATCCTATTACTTAATGTTATCACCCACCAAACATTGCAAGAGATCACCTAAAGCTCGATCAGTTACTTCTGTTTGGTTGTTTGTCTACGGATGATGTTCGAAACTCATATACATTGATATGGCTCAGGTTTTACCCAAATAAAACTACTGCATGTGCACAGCAAAGCAGTTATAGTATAAGGGGTTATCGAATCCCAAGAGAGTATGTAAACTACACTAGCAATTATAGATTCGGATTAAGCTAAGCGATAATGAATTAATGTAATCCGAAATAGTTAAATAAATGCAAGAGGGCGTTTTTATGATTGTTCTTAAAGTTCACAAAGCTAAAGGCGTTAAGTCAGGATAATTCACGGTTGAATCCGAGAGTGTAGAATGCATGCAATCAGGAATGAATAAAAACTGTCTTGAACATAAAACACAAAGATATAACTAATCAATTCTCATTGCATAAGTTATCTATGTCTAAATCACAGAGTTTCAAATCTCTTTGCAAACTTTAACAATCTAAACATGAAGTAATTATCAGGTTCAATCGTTCACAAAACTCTTAAACCAAATCGCTTTGCAAATAGGCGTTTTTCTCATCTAATACTAGTTCAGGTGATCAATAATGTTCTCACATCTATTAAAAAACCTAGGGTTTCGAAATAAAGATGATGTGTCTGAGAAATCGGTGTGAATGCAAGCACAGATGAAGAACCAATGAATTTCCTATCAGTTTAGCAATTCTACAAAATCTTCATCAACCTTTGAAAAGCCCTAACTTAACTAACAAAATACTCATATATGGTGAATGAAACAAATATCATGAAAAGAATAGATTGCATAACAGAAATAAGAAATAAAGATAAAGGAGTTCAAAATCTGCTCTGAAGGAGTCTGATTTGTCTCTCCAAAAGCTCTGCTACAAATATCTCTCTTTAGCTCTCTAGAAGATAAGATACATGATATCAGCCAAAGAATGGCTAAAAAACCTAATATATACAGGGCAAAACACGAGTTGGGGTCTTTTTGTAAATACTAGAACTTCTGGGTCAGAACTGCAATATCTTCTCCATCTTTTAAAATAAGTCATGATTTCCTTCAGAGGTGGGTGACGAGCGTCACCCACTGCAGGACAACGGTTCTGAGCTGCTTCCTTCGGGGATGGTTCTTGCAATGATCCAAAAAGCTCCAAAACCTCAACTTATGCTCCAGTCATGCTATAACCTGCAAAAACTCTACTAGGACTCTAAAAAGACCAAAAAGACTCAATAAAAAGGACTTATATCATGGTTAAAAACCATGATATATCAACTCCTCCAGACTTAGCTTTTGCTTGCCCTCAAGCAAACATCAGACAGAGAATAGGGTCGAGGTTTGAAAACAGAAACAGTCAACTAAACATCAGGAACACCACATTGATCAACACTTTCAAATCCACATACCACAGAGCCAACACAAGATCAAATTTCAGTCTAATCATCACAAGCTTAGCAAATCTCTCAAATCCAGTTCAAACTCCTTCAAGAAATCGGAAATCTCTGCTGCTAACTCTTTATATTTATCTAAGTGTGATATCTCATCAAGGTTTTATCATCTCAATCACTTACAGATTCATTCCCCTTCCTAAACAACTGAACAAAGCAATCTCAACACAGCTCTCCTATTTTCTCTTCCCTTGATCTTTTTCTTTCTAATTTTTTTTCGATTTTCAACTTCTTTTCTCATTTTTTTTACAGTCTAAGACCTGGTGCTACTCAATACTTGTGTTCCTTTTAAGGAGACATGTTCTTGAGTGTTCATTACTGTTGTTCCTTGTAATGAGACAGGGTCATGATGCACCATTCTATGGACTTAAACTCTTAAAAGCTATATCAGGGAAGATCAAAGAGAGACTGCATCTAAACATTCTTGTCAGTGTTAAAAGAGAGAATCAAGATCAATGAGAATCAAGCCCCAAAACAAGAAGTTTAAAGTTCATTAAGGTGGAGCTAACAGCAAATTTTCCAGATTCTCTAAGAAAATAGACCTTCATTACTAGACTGATCTACTTATGACTTTCAACTTAGTAAGACTTGAATCAACTACTGTGGCAATGGTTCTTATAAGCATAAACGTTTTGTGGTTAGTTCTAAGAAAACTGACAGTTTTAAAATTTTGACTCTATAAAACAGGTTTTTGACTAAACTTTAAGACTTTAAAAATCAAACACAATGTACACAACGTCAGAAACCACCTCCCCCAGACTTAAACAACACTGTCCCCAGTGTTATTAAGCCAAGAGTTGGTAAAAAAATAAGCAAGTGAACGTGTAGAACCGAGTTTAAAGAGTGTACCTCGCGAAGGCACGGGTGACGAGCGTCACCTCTTAGAGGTGACAATCGTCACCATGTCTGACACTCCAGAATCGTCAAGTTGGATGTGTTAATGCAATGCCATCATGTGTACTCCGAAGTCAGACTGTTAGAGCACTCAAAACACACATCAAAAACGTCTAAAAGAAGCATAACCCATGGTTCAACAAGTTCACAAAACATCATCAAAGCAAACTGACAAACTGGCTCTCTTTTTCGGTTTTTCTCATGTTTTTTTTTACTTTTTTTGTTATGTAAATGAAAACTAGACTAAGCATATGGAAAATAAAACTTACCAGTAGGTTGCATCCCACCAAGCGCTTGTTTAAATTCATTAGCTTGACTTCGAATGCTGCTCAGGCAGCTGGTGGAACAGAAAGTAACAGTGAATGCCTTGGAGAAGAATGTCTCCTCATCCATGGTGGTGTATAAGCATCAAATGCATGAAGTCTTCCAAGGAAGTGAGGAACATCAGTAGGGCGGGTTGTGACTGGGGGTGGGACACTTCTTTTTCCAGCAGAATCATCAAAAGAAACACCAAGCTTTCTTTGCTTTGTTGGAGGTTTCTGGTTTGTGGAATGTTGAATTGTCGGTTTAACAACATATGATGGACCTGCAGCGTGAGGATCTGGCTTCACCTTTGTGTTCGGATTGGTGACGAGCGTCACTAGGTCAGTGATGATCGTCTCAGACCCTGCAGTCCGAGTTCCTGCAGTTTTCCTGCAGTTCATCTCTGTAATCCTTGCCTCCATCACAAACTCGTCTTCCTCCAGCAACTTATCATTGATTAGAACCTCTTTTTCGAGCCTAGTCCTGAAGATATAATCTTCACTCCAATCCTCAAACCCAACAGTATTCACATAAGTTTCAGATATTGCCCCTTGAACAGCCAGCTTGTTCACTTGCCCACTAGTATCTGATTCATTGACATACCCAGCAGTAATGTCTTTTGAATGCTCCATGATTTGTTCTTCATCTCTAGAAGTCCTTACAAAAAAGGTGTGACCATCTATGGTGGATTTTCCTCTCAGCATATCCATGTCAAAATTCATGACAACATCACCCAAATCAAGCTTTAACTTCACCTTTCTCACATCAATGATGGTGCCAGCAGTAGCCAAAAATAATCTTCCCAGAATAAGAGGATCTTTAGGTTCTTCAGCATACATCAAGACCACAAAGTCTGTGAAAATCATACAGCCTTCAATGTTAACAGGAACATCCTCTAAAATGCCTTATGGGGTTCTTATGGATCGATCAGCTAAGACAAGAGAGATTCCAGCTGGCTTGAAATCAGTAATTCCAAGTCTAGCAGCAACAGAGGAAGGCATCAGGTTAATACTTGACTCTAGATCACATAGAGAATGGGGAAAACGTCCTGTTGAGATTGAGCAATCAAGCACAAAGTTTCCTGGATCAAGTAGCTTCTCTGGAATTCTGCTTTGAATGATGGCGCTGACTTGTTCAGAAATAGTCACCTTCTTCTTCTTCTTTGGAACTGTGCTTAAGAGAATTGCACTGATGTCTCTGGTAAGTAATGCTCTTTCCTCGAGACTTACACCATTAACAACCATTCTCTTAATATACCTTCTTATTGCAGGTGAAAGTTTGACTGCATCAACAAGAGGAATCTCAAGCATCAGCTTGACTATCATACCTTTGCATCTGGCTTATTCTGTCTCTTGTTTAGACTTCCTAGGATGCTTGGAGAAGGGTGTCTTGGGTTTGTAAACTTGTTCCTTGCCATTATCTGCAGTTACAGGCGAAACAGCTTCGTTCTAGGGTGGGTGACGATCGCCACCAGGGGGTGACGCTCGTCACTGACCTGTGACGATCTTCGAGTGTCGGGCTTGTGTAAAGTGGGTGACGAGCGACACCCCCCTTGGTCACGCTCGTCACTTGACTCTGAGACTGTAAAATTTACATCTTCAAACTCCATCAGATGCACGATTTGCTCTGCACTCAGCCTCTTTTTCTGCACTGTTTCAAGCTCTATTTCACTCCTGACTGTGATGACATTAACTTGGTGCTTGGGATTGATATCAGTCCTTCCAGGAAGGAATCCCTCTTGCCTTTGAACAGCTCCTGCAGTTTGAGCAACCTGAACATCCAGCTTCTTCATGTGAGAGTTCAGACTCTCAATTTTTCCATTCAGGTCCTGATATAGCGAATCTATCTTGCCATTGAAGTCCACTGTAATCTTCTGATGTCCTTCTAGGATCTGCTCCAGCATAGCTTCCATCGTGTTGTCTTGTGGAGGTGCAGTTTGGTAGGAAGAAGAACCTTAATTTATGTTGAAGTTGCTGCTGTTATGGTATGGTTTCTCAAACTCAGTCTTCTGGAACTGTGGTTGTGGCATGTAACCAGTTGCATTCTCGTTTCCTGTGAAAGTGATCTTCTGATTATTGCCATTGTAACCTCTGTTTCATTGCTGATTCCCAAACCTTTGACTCTGAAAACCCCCTCCATTGATGAAATTAACATCCATTTGCTCAAATTCTTCAGGATTTTCGAAAATCTCCACCTCTGCAGAAATTGGACTGATTTCTTTCCCACTAGAAGGCTGTGCATACTGTCTAACTTAGCCATAACCTCAGCTATTTGGTTTCCTTCATTCAAACCAGCCTTTTGCATCCTCTGAAAATCAGCATTCTTGGTGCTGTTACTGCAGGTCAAGTTTTCAATCAGTCTGATTGCTTCTTCTGGTCTGTTTGTGTTGAAGTTTCCACTACTTGAAGCATCCAATGCCATCTGATACTTCCGGCCAATGCCTCTGAAGAAGATACCAAGAAGCTGCACTTGATTGAAACCATGATGAGGACAGTCCCTTTGATAAGACTTGAATCTCAACCAAGAAGCTTTAAAAGCCTCAGTAGGACCTTGGGAAAATGATGCAATTTTGGTCCTCAGGTCCTCTGGTCTAGCATCATCATAGAAGCTATTCAGAAAAGCTTTCTTGGTGTCCTCCCAAGTGGTCAGCGAACCAGGCTCTAGTTGCTTCAGCCAATATGCAGCATCTCCTCCAAGAGAGTAAGGAAACAACTTGCAGAACAGGAAGTCATTGCTGACTCCATTAGCTTTGACACTTGAAGCCAAATCTTCAAGCCTCTCTATGTGATCCATAGGGTGCTCATGAGGTAAGCCATGAAAGGGATGCTGATCCACAAGCTGATAATAAGCAGGCTTGAGCTCAAAATCGTTTCTCTGGAATGCAGGAGGGCGGATTGCAGCTCTGTTGGCATAAAACTGATCAGGTCTGTTGTAATCTCCTAATGTTCGCTCTACAAAATGCCCAGCAGCGCCTCCAGCTCCATTCCCAGCGTGTTGAACCAATTGTTCAACTATTACATTGCCATCCTGATCCAATCTTTGCCTTTCTTCGTTCCTCCTGTTTCCATCTCTGTCAACCAAGTGACCATCTGCATTTTCGACCAAGACAAGTGGAGCGACCATTGTAGATTGCTTCTTAGCTTTCCTGATAGTTCTTTCCAACTTAGCGAGTTCGTCAATGCTCAAGGTCAACAGCTCCTTCTCTTTGTTGCTTCTGGTACTGCGATTATGCATACACATGAAACCAGCACAAAGAAAAATAGCAAAAAGTTAGCAAACAAATAAAAACTTAGACAAAATCCTAATACTAAAAATCGATAGGCAGCTATTACTCCCCGGCAACGGCGCCTAAAACTTGATAGGGCTCAGGTTTTACCCAAATAAAACTACTGCAAGTGCACAGCATTGCAGTTATAGTATAAGGGGTTATCGACTCCCAATGGAGTATGTAACTTAGACTAGCAATTATAGATTTGGATTAAGCTAAGCGATAATGAATGAATGTAATGCAAAATAGTTAAATAAATGCAAGAGGGCATTTTTATGATTGTTCTTAAAGTTCAGAAAGCTAAATGCGCTAAATCAGGATAATTCGCAGGTTGAATCTGAGAGTGCAGAATGCATGCAATCAGAAATGAATTAAAATCGTCTTGAACATGAAACACAAAGATATAACTAATCAATTCTCATTGCAGATGTTATCTATGTCTAAATCACAGAGTTTCAAATCTCTTTGCAAACTCTAACAACCTAAATATGCAGTAATGATCAGGTTCAATTGTTCACAAAACTCCTAAGCCAAATCTCTTTGCAAATAGGCGTTTTGCTCATCTAATACAAGTTCAGGTGATCAATAATGTTCTCACATCTATTAAACAACCTAGGGTTTCGAAATCCAGATGATGTGTCTAAGAAATCGATGTGAATGCAAGCACAGATGAAGAACCAATGAATTTCCTATCAGTTTTGCAATTCTACAGACTATTCATCAACTTTTGAAAAGCCCTAACTTAACTAACAAACTACTCAGACATGGTGAATGAAACAAACATCATGAAAAGAATAGATTGTATAAAAGAAATAAGAAATAAAGATAAAGGAGTTCGAAATCTGCTCTGAAGGAGTCTGATTTGTCTTTCTAAAAGCTCTGCTACAAATCTCTCTTTAACTCTCTAGAAAATAAGATACAAGATATCAGCCAAAGAATGGCTGAAAAACCTAATATATACAGGGCAAAACACGAGCTGGAGTCTTCTTGTAAATATTGGACCTTCTGGGTCAAAACCGCAATATCTTCTCTATCTTTTAAAATAAGTCGCGATTTTCTTCAGAGGTGGGTGACGAGAAGTCACCCATAAGTGGTGACGAGCGTCACCCACTGCAGGACAATGGTTCTGAGCTGCCTCCTGTGGGGATGGTTCTTGCAATGATCCAAAAAGCTTAAAAACCTCAACTTATGATTCAGTCATGTTATAACCTGCAAAGACTCTACTAGAACACTAAAAAGACCAAAAAGACTAAATAAAAAGTACTATATCATGGTTAAAAACCATAAAAACCATAATATATCATACATGCTTGTGTTTCAAAGTTTCTAAAGAGATCACCAGAAATGGCTGAAAAAATCTGAGTCATGATCTGACACAAAAGACAATGAAAGGCCATGGAGCTTATAGATCTCGCGAAAGAATAACATGGCCACTTGGGTTGCGTCCGTTGTCTTCTTGCAAGGCACAAACCGAGCTATCTTTGAAAACAACGATCACAAAGATCCAATCATGACCATGTTGTGTTTGAGGAAGACCAAGAACAAAGTCCATGTCCATGTTGAATAGGTATTAGCAAGGGCAGATACAAACCGGCGTTTGTAGCATAACCTTTGGCCACTTAACAAACCACACAACATGAAACATAGTGCTCGAAATCATGACAAACAGTAGGCCATCATGACCTGATTTGTGAAGTTCTGCGATGACTTCTAGGGCGAAGACGACATTCAGGAATACAAATCTTGGTCCTCAAAACAAAAAACTATCTAAGCCGGAAAAATCAACGCTAGAACCAGCCTAAGCGTCATGCCATAGTTATCCAAAAAATGGATCGGTTGGGTACAAATCCAGCATAGCAGAAAACCCCGTGAAGGAGACATGAAGCGTTGACAACAATGAGTAACGTCGACTGAGTGCATCAGCCAATTTTTTAAGAGAACCGGCAGTATGTTTGATGACAAAGATGAACTGATGGAAATAAGCAAACCAAGATGCATGATGCAAAGAAACTTTGTCCTGCAATCCCATGTGTTTCAGAGAATAATTGTTTGTATACAAAATAAACTCATGATGAAAGAGATAATGTCGTCAATGCTTAACAGATTGAACCACCGCATACAACTTCACATCGTAAGTACTATATTGACTATGAGGTCCCATTATCTTTTAACTGAAAAGTGCGATAGAGCAGTTTTGTTGGGTGAGTACTGCACCAATCCTCGTTTTAGAAGCATCTGAATGAAGCTCAAACGGAAGGGAAAATTTGGTAAGGTGAGAACAGGAGCCGTCATAAGTCATGTCTAGATTAACTCAAAAACATCATTAGCTACAAGTGTCCAACTGTAAGAAGGTGACTTCATACAATCAGTTATGAGAGATATAATACTACTGAAGTGAGAGACAAAGTGGTAGTTAAAGGACACAAATCCGTGGAAACTACACACCTCCGTGAATAATAGTGGGTGGCCAAGAATGAATAGCAAAAATCTTAGCAAGATCCACCTCTAAACCCTGGTTCGACACAATGTAGCCGAGAAAAATCACCAGAAATACATCAAAAGAACACTTCTTAGCCGCACCAAACAACTTCTCACGTCAAAAGCCAGAAGAACTACTCGCAGATGAACAAGAGGTTCCTCCAACAACACACCGAATATAAGAATATTGTTGAAGTAAACAACGAAACAATAACCAATGAATGGTGTAATGCCTGATTCATGACATGCATGAAAGTGTTCGGAGCATTCGATAGACTAAATAGCATAACAAGCCACTTAGAAAGACTTTTATGTGTATTAAATGCCGTCTTCCACTCATCACATAGGCGGATTAAAATCTGATGATAACCACTTTTTGAGATCGAACTTCGTGAAAATTATTGCAGAACCTGTTTAATCAAGGAGATCATCCAAACGTGGGATCGAAATATGTATCGCACTGTTATCTTATTTATTTCTCTACTGTCTACACACATGCGTCAAGTATCGTCTTTCTTAGGAATCAACAATGCCGGAACACCCCATGGAGTCAAACTCTCACGTGAATAACTTTTGGACTCATTTGTTAGTGTGGGCGACTTGGCAAGTTCACATCAGGCATGAGATCAATGCAACGTTGTATATCTCGTAGAGGAGGCAAACCATCTGATAAGTCAGAGGGGAACACATCATGAAAATCTGCTATCAAGTCCTGAAATGCCAATCGGACCTCACACATAAATGAATCACGGAAGGTAGAGTTAATAAGTACATAAACCAAAAAGGTCGAACGAAGTACTAAAGCAAATTGCGATTTGTTAAGAAACAGAACATTTGTATCCGTTATTGACGCTTGTAATGGAGTCTAAAGATCAGTACTAGTAACAATAGGCGTAGCTAAATCTTGTGACATAATCAAAGTGATGTGTTTATTCTCTAATGGAAAACACATAAGTGTTGGCAAAACCATCGTGAGATGTTCGTCTATCAAATTTCCATGGGCGACCAAGTAAAAGATAACATGCATCCATTGGAATAGAGTCACAGTATACCATATCTTTGTAACTAGAACCCACCAAAAAAAGGCAATGGCAACGCCTGGAGATGTGTAACTCTATATGGGAGTTGAGCCAAACGAGCTTGTAAGGTGGTGGATGTGGTTCAGTGAACAAGACGAGCTTTTGGACTGCTTCCTCTGAGATGACATATGTAAAACTCCTTGATACAATCATGAAACGACATAATTTACCTAGTATTGCACTTGAGGAGAGAAAGACATTGGTGCGAAGCCATGACTCTTCACGTCCTTGGGGTAACAAAAAGTATCGGCGAAGAACAAGAGCAGGACCTGCATCGCCAATGACATGTTCATCACACACTTGGGCCTCTTCCTTATCACCATAAACATCGTATCTTGGCTCCTTATAAGTATAAAGACCATTGCAAGTGGCTTTAGGGCAAGCAGATTGTCGATGACCTTGTTCTCCACATCCAAAGCACTTGAAAATTGGGAAACACAGATTTCATGACGCATTAAAAACATCAATGCTTTCTGAGTTCCATGGTTGCACCCATCTATCTGTTGTTAACTCTTTTGTTTGGCAGGATCGAAGAAAACACCACGTATACGCGTAGTGGTCGTATTCCAGCTCGCAGACGAAACCCTCAAGTTCTATTCCACCAACAAGGTGCCTTGATGAGCCTCTGAAACTGATGCAGGATTGAACTGAAGTAAGATGTTCTGAATTGAAACATGTAAACCCCCGATAAACTGCGACACCCAATTGCTCCTCTGTTTTTTCATAAACTGTTATGATCTAGCAGAGAAAAAATCTGATGCATAATCATCTACTGATTGTGCCCCTTGTCACATATTATGGAGCTTTTTGTAGATCATATGCACATAATTGAAAGGAAGAAACGTCTTTTGCATCTTCTTCTTCAGCTTCTCTCAATATATAAGACGAGCTTTTCCTTTTCGCGCATGGTTCTCCTTTGTTTGCTGCCAAGCTCGACTTTAAAATCGAGTGGCGACTAAAGGTACCCACATCACATCAGGAACCTCCTTGAACATCAAAAGTTCCTTGGTGGTATTAAGCTAATCAAGGAATTACTCAGGTTGTATATAGCCATTGTACTCATGGAGTTTGAGTTTGAGCCCTGTTTCCAGCGTCGGTTATTAGTGCGTGGTGCCACAAGTGCATCATGTTGAAATTATTCACGCATCCCCACAAAAGTGTTCTCTTAACCGTTGTCTCCATCATCATTGTAAGCCGCAAAAACCTGCTTATTATCGCGAGGTAAAACCATTGCGCAAGATGGAGCTTGAAGAGCTGTTTGAAGAGATGACTCAACGGTGGTTCGTACCATGTTATGTAAGTCATGATCAAAGTCAGTAAGGTCTCTTCGACACATCTCGTCATGATCCTCGAGTGTTTTCTGCGGAGTCTTCTTGGAATGCATGATTTTAGATAAAAAATCTTTAATACCAACTATTGTAATGGGATATTAAAAGGCCGTCAAATATCAATAAATTTTTATTGTTTTTGTAGATCTTAAGTTATTATATAGAAGAACAAAGAGATGCAAAGACTTAAATTTAGAGAAATATTCTCTCTATAAATTCAATATCTAATTATTATAACAAGCAAAAATAAAGGCCTTACAGAGGAAATGCTTACCCTAGCTATCCGAATAAAGTAAATAATGATAAATAGAAAGTTAACGTAAGTAGAAAAAACCAATATAAAAGAAAACTGACTTAAAAATCCAAACACCTAAAAACCCAAAGCACATTGTACATTGCAACCAACCTCTGCACGTTGCACATTTCACATTATCACAATATTCTACATGTTGCATGATGCACAGTACACACTATTATCCACAAAGGTTCCTACACTACGTCACATAACCAAATCACTTTTGTTTTTTGTGTAACATAACCATTTCTATGCTAACTTTACTCCAATATATCTGTAACTAAGAAAGAAAATCTATATCTTTTTAATTACTCAACTATTAGAAACCCACAATGTTTATCGTAAAACCCAGCTTTTTGTAATTTTAATTACCACAAAGCTTTTAACGTTAAATTTTAGATTTATATAATTATATTAGTTAAGTATAACTGCAAAACTAATAATAACGTGCTCTTAAATATTTTAGAAAAAATCTGATGCTCTAAACGAGTATTTTTTTTTTTTATATAGTTCTGTGCAGACGATCTTTCAATTGGATTGAGAATGACCGATATGAGTGTTTAAAAATTAAAATCAAATTATCCCGTAATAAAAAAACAAGATTTTAAAAATTCTGAAAAATTCTAAACTTATGAATAAATCTTTAAAAAAAAATGTGAATACCTCTAACCATTAGAAAACAAAATACTGTACGAAAAACTTTCAACTATTCTTAAATTAACATAAAATAAAAATCAAATCAAAATTTAAATAATATTTTTGAAAATTAAAACCAAAAAAATCAAAGAAAACAAACTAAAACTTCATGTTAGCTTCATCATCTTCATCTTCATCACCTCCCTCATCATTTTCAATACTGAGGATCATCATAAAACCTAAGAACTTGTAAAGCAAAAGCTTTTACCTTAATTCATAGGAGTGGAAAATTTTAAAATATTATAGAATGTAAATTATTATAGAATATAAATATATTATTGAGTGATTGTATTAATTATACAAAATAATAAAATATATATATAGTGATTAACATTAACATATTGCTAACATATAATATAAACTTTTTAATCTACATTTAACATATTTAAAATAAAGTATTTTCATTTAGTTTTTAAGGGTTTTATAGACTTCACTTTTATAATGGTGTGCAATATACTCATCTGATTTCTCAAATTAGTCTAAATAAAGGATAAGACGTTGTTTCCGAAGCTGCCGATATGGATCCCATTTCTCTTCTCTCTCGCTCTGTATCTCATTGTGAGGCTGAGGGAAAGTGTTCAATAAAACAAAAAAGTATTCAGGAGTTCAACTTTCAACCGCCAAAATTCTGTCTACGATTTCTCCATTCTAATTTCGGTTTACGTAATCCGGTTAGCTATTTTGGCTCGGTCAAGGAGAAGTCGTGCTTTATCGTCGATTGAAGGAAGACAATTCGAATATACTTTATCTTTTGATTATTTAGGAGCGAACGATCATTATTAAAATCTCAACCGGGCGTTACTAAACCAAAGAATTGGCTGGTTTTACTTTCAGCTTTATGTGCCTCTCATGACATGTGGGCTGCTCGATTCACCCATTCTGCCATCGGTTTACTAAAACCGGATAAATTCGTTCAAGAACTATGCTATTCATGTGGTTATTTAGGAGTGAAAGTCAACCACCCAAACAAATTGGCCGGTTTCAATATCCATATATGACCAAAAAACTCAATTGATACAACATACAAGACCCACAATACAAAAATTAAAATATATAATCAGAATAAGAGCATTATTGTAAAATCTATTCACATTCAGAAATTTATAAACCTTACAACGATAGTCTCATGAATAAGAAAAGTTTTAATGGTTTTTACCACAACAAGTTACAAACAGAGCTTTTGAGGTTGTTCATAAATGAAGTTAACACAACAAATTTATACTCCTTTGACTCAGCAATTTAAAAACCACATCTGTAAAGAGTTTTGAGTTAAGCCAGAAAGAAGAAGAAAATAATCATCACTACTCCTCTGACACAGGATCAATGGTATTTGCTGTCTTCTTTGATCGACGACGCCTTCTCATCATCCTACAAAAAAAATATGGAAACAAAAGAAGATCTGAGATTAAAAATCAGAATCAAATTGAGATTCAAAATAGGATTCAAAACCATAAGCAAATTTTAACATAAATTGAAGTACAGATCCATGCAAAGAAGTTGTTTTACTCATATTGTTAGATTGTTTAGTTGCATGTTTCGTATATATATCTATCAATCAAGCAAATTTAAACCCGAAAAAAGCCCTAATTAATTTATAATCTTATATGAGAGAGAGAGATAAAAATGATTTACTTTTTGGAATTAGCGATGAAGTCCTCTATGTCTGGTTTCTGCTCAGGGGTAAAGGCAAACCATTTTTCTTGAGGCGATACTTCACCGGAGCTTCCTAAATCTGCACACAAACAAAGGAAAGTGATAAAAGTTTATATAACTCTTCTTCAAGACAAACAAAACAAGTTTGTATGTTTTTTCATACCTTGAAGCAAAATATTAGGTTTTTCCTCTTTGTACGATTTCAACTTCCAGAGAACAAGACCATTCTCATATCGTTGAACCGGGTTGGTTCTAAGAGGATCATCATATCCTAGATTCTCTGCAAAAACAAAATTAAGGGTAAAAAGCCTCTAAACATAATGATCGTTGTTATAAAAGAACCATATGATTTTAGAAATTTGTACTCTTACTTTGAAATTCTAATGCGTTATGCAATTCACCAATTACATCTTCAGTTTCAGCCTCCATTTTCCTAAGAATCCCAAGCCTTTGATCAACCCTCAGCAGAATCCCATTGTTCTCCAATTGACCTCTAGCCAACTCATCTTTTTTCTTCTTCAGCAATTGTTCCTCCTACAACAAGAAAGGGTTTAGAATGAATCTAAGTGTTTTCAAAACTTAAATTGTAGACAGTTAAAGTAGATTTTTTCGTTACCTTATATTTCGCAGCCTTCACCATCTTTTTGGCTTCCTTTTTCCTTTCAGCATATTCAGGGTTCTCAATGCAACTCCTCATTACCCTGAAAAGATTTATCACATCATGTAACCCCTAAGGACCATAAACAATTATTAAGGGTGTATGTATATGGAACGGGTCTAAATGTATATATCTATGACCTAAACTCCTCTCTGTATCTCTATATAAATATGTAACTATTTCATTGTAATAAGATTAACACATTCAGCATTTATATGGTATCAGATTGATTAACATTCAGTATATGTATAACACTATAAACTTACGTTGTGCCAAGGGCTTCATCGCATAAAAAATTTAATAGCTTTAGCCTTTGCGAAGTATTCAACTCCTCATATGGATGTATGCTATCTTTAAACATTTCTGGAGTCAAGCCATCAAGTTTGACTACTGATTTCGCAAGACAATCACCAATAGCATTGATCCAGAACTCACGAAGGTTCATCGATCTGTATTATTTATTATAAACAAAAAAAAACTGAAATGAATCATAAAGGTCAAGAGAAACTTATATAATTTTTCAACAAAAACAATTCTTACTTGTTTCCTGTGTCTTTTACTATCACAGCCAATAATTGGATGATGATCTCGGTGAGCGTAGAGAGAAATATTTCCCTTGTGTTTTTGCCGGATAACACTTCATGTACGATACTTTCTGCTTGACCTTCCCTCAGATTAAGAACCTATTCTCAAGAATTCATATGATGCAGATAAGAGCGATCAGTTTGATAACGGCAATGATTAGGGTTAATTAGGGTGTGTTTTATTGTTTTGACTGCCATTAATTAGGGGGTTTTGGTTAATCAATTTTTTGTGTTTTTTTATGAATTAGGTTTTACAGCGTTTTTTTTTTGCATTTGGATTATCATTAAATTGTACTAAGATTAATACTACTGTATAAGGGTCTCTACGACAAATGAGAAATCAACTTCCAAAAGCTAACGTTAATCTCAAAGAGACACTGGGATTAAGAGGAAGTTTAGACTAAATGTTCTATCTATTTAGAATATTCAAATTTTCAATGTTGAAGTTGATAATATACCTTTCCAAAAGTTGAACAGAACTCCAAAAACTGTAACACACTCCCAGTATGTTCAGGGGGCAAGTCAATGCCAGAGACAACAATTGATTCGATGCCCTGAGGTAGCTTAACCTCCTCTTTCTTTTCGACAATAGCACGGTTTTTTTCAACATAGATCTCCTGGCCAAGGCTTTCTGGTGAAGCTATAGCCTGTATATACAATACAATCAAAACAAGACTCAAAGCTAAGACACACACAATAATGATCTCTCTTAGACTATACCACATACCATTTTCGCCATTGTCTTATAGACATGTTTGTCAGCATCCTCAGATTTCTCAAGATACTTAGAGACATCGTTGAACCCACTTTTTTTAGCTGTGCCTACCAATGGTCCAGTAGGGTCTAAACCGTTTTTCCTCCTTAAACAAAAAAAAAAAGAAACAATTTACAAAATTTACAAAATGAGCTTTAAAAACATATAATCACTTTGCGAGATTCAATGTAATGCATGTTTTTTATTTACCGACAGCCACTACAATTGCAAAGTCCTCTACATCTTGGACAAAGCCAATTAGTGTTCACCACTACTTCTTCTACGTCCTCTCCGTACCTGTAAACCATATAACACAATCACTAAAGCATAATAAACATTTTTTCATAACATAACAAGTAAAATTTCAAAACATCAAATCAGACCTGTTCTTCAAACACGGGGGACATAACATAAACGGACATGTACGGCTTTTCTTTTTGGTTACACAATGTCCATAGACATTTCTTATTTGACGACACTGCAACACAAAGACAATTGATTTAAACATTAACTTTATTATAAATGTTGTTTCGAATCTGTAAAACTAATTTTAAATACCATAAATACACCAAATTTGATGAACACGGTTACCAATTTTTTTTTGTCATGGTTGCGATTCAATTTTTAGTGTGATTTCAAAACTGAAACCAATTTACTGCCTCGTGAAAAATCCCCATATCACTCCATATAAAATCGATGAGTAAAGCAATAACTCTAATATCATATGTGTTTTTCATGAAATCCATAAAATCAATTGAAATACCATGAATACACTCAACTTAATCAATATTAACAATTTGTTTTTGTCATGATTAAGATTCAATTTCATTGTGATTTCAAAACCAAAACTACCATACGTCACGAGAAAATGACCAAAATTCAATTTAAAGTCTCTCATGGTGACTCCATAGAAGACCGTTGATTAAAGCAAATGTTCACACAAAATTCATAGAATCAAATTTAATAGCACAACAGATCTCTATTTATAAGTAATGGTGAATACAAACACCGATTGGATCTATTTCAAAGTCATTTGAAATCCCAATTTCAGAAAGAGCGAAAAAATGATTACAAAATGAAATTTCCCAACCTGGTGACAAGCTTTTTTCCGGGCGTAACCTTCGACCCATGCTGGAGCATCATGATTAGTTGTTTCTTCGATCTGGTTCAGACCCTCCATCGCCTCAGCACCGACATGAGGGTTACTTGTTTCTCCTGTCTCTACCATCTGGTTCAGACCCTCCATCGCCTCAGCAGCGACATGAGGGTTGCTTGTTTCTCCTATCTCTACCATCTGGTTCAGACCCTCCATCGCCTCAGCACCGACATGAGGGTTGCTTGTTTCTCCTGTCTCTACCATCTGGTTCAGACCCTCCATCGCCTCAGCACCGACATGAGGGTTGCTTATTTCTCCTGTCTCTACCATCTGGTTCAGACCCTTCATCGCCTCAGGACCGACATGAGGGTTGATTGTGTCTCCTGTCTCTACCATCTGGTTCAGACCCTCCATCGCCTCAGCGCCGACATGAGGGTTGCTTGTTTCTCCTGTCTCTACCATCTGGTTCGGACCCTCCATCGCCTCAGCGCCGACATGAGGGTTGCTTGTTTCTCCTGTCTCTACCATCTGGTTCAGACCCTCCATCACCTCAGAACCGACATGAGGGTTGCTTGTCTCTCCTGTCTCTACCATCTGGTTCGTGATTTGCGAAGCCATAACGAGAAGGTGAACGAAAAATCTCAAACAAACGGAAGATAAGGTGAACGATAATTGATCTCGAAAGTCTATTGAGGATGTGTGGTCGGCTTCAGATTTTATACAACTGAAGATAAGGGAAATCCGAAAATTGGATTTCTTTCCTTATAATTTCGCTACATGTAATTATTTGGAAAGGGTGTAATGGCGCGGGCAAGGGTTTTGACTTGAGTGTTTTTTTTTTTTTTTCTCAGGGGGTGTCTGTTTACGTTTCATTTTTTTTTTCTTTTGCTATCGTTATTGACACGTGTCTGTTGTTGATTCTGATTTTAATTCTGATGGTTGGTGACGGCGGCGTCGGAGAGACAGAGGTTCGTTTCTTTGATCCTCCGTATACTTACGTCGTTTTTTCCGCATAGGATCAAATGGTACTGTACATCTGCAATCTCTTTAAGACTATAGTGCCTATTTATTGAAAATTAACCGTTCGATCTGAGATATATACATTTGAATTATCCTGATGATCATTGAATCCCGAATTCTTTGAAGATGCTGTTTGTATCAGTGCTATGTTTTCTCATTGGGTGAAATTGAGTGTTTGGCCTCTGATTTTTTCTTTTTTCAGATTCTGTGGAAAAGCTGTCTAACATATGCTATTCATAGCAAATAATAGTTTTGTTTTTTTGGTTGTCAAGCATTTGTTTGTTGTATAGTATAATCTTCGTTGAACAAAAAAATAGCATTATCTTCAATATTATATATGTTTTACATATTATTTGGGAATTTCTGTATCGGGAACTTATGTCTTCTATATTTTCTTGTAATGGATGGAAGTGCTGGGTTTGATGGAATCTAATAATCTTCTCCAACTATTGTTCAGCTTGTTTCATTGCTGCCACAGTATCTCGAAGCTTTCTGATATCTGGATCAACCGTTTTAGTTATGTAAAAGTTCAACTCAGATTCCGATCTAAACTCAATGATCAAAATTCTGGAACATGCAATTATATGATGCGAGGGTAACATGATCCAGTGCACGCATTTAACGACTTTTTAATTACTTAAATTCTTGTTCGTTTGATTTTTATTATTAGGTATTTACCATTTCAGATATCCTGATGTAAAGAATGATCCAAAAGTTGGAATCATAGAATATAACAATGGCATATCATCCACGCTAATTTAAAGATTTTTCAAACTTTAAAAAAGATATGCGTGGGATTTAATTGTTTAGTATTTACCATTTCGAATATTTTGACAGTAAAAATGATCCAAAAGTTGAAATATGGAAACATAACGTTATATGATGATGCAGTTGTATCCAATGCGCTCAATTTAACGATTTTTTTAATCATTTAAACTTTCATTAGTTTTGTTTTGTTTTTATTTTTTAATATATACGTGTAATTTTACTGTCTGAAAAAAAAACTTGTAATTCTACTATTAAACATTTATTAATTTTAATAGTAAAAATGATCAAAAAATCAGAATCAAAAAACATAAGGCTATATATAATGCAAGTGTATCTCATGATTCATTGTTCGCCAACTTAATGGTTCTTCTATAATTTTAAATATCAGCTGGTTTTGGGTTTTTCAAAAGTTTAAATAATTTATTATTTCGTATTTACCATTCATATATAAAACCAAAAATAACAATTTCATCAGAAATCGAGAATATGTAATTATCTGATGCAATCGTATCTTATGATTTGGTAGTGCAAACATAACAGCTTTTCTATTAATTTCTTGTTTGTTTTAAAATTTTGTAATTCAACTACTATAATTTTACTATTAATTACCATTTCAGATATCTAAATATGAAATAATAATCTAAAGGTTGGGATTTGAAATCATGTAATTATCAGACACTGTATTTTATAATTTAAATCACGGCAACTTAACTGATTTTCTATCATTTTTTTTTTAGTTTTATGGCTTTTAAGAAGTTTAAGTATAATTTTAAATATTCATAATTAAGTACTATCCATTTACATCCATAAGATAATTTAAATATCCAAGTAACTTGATTTGAATTGAAAACGTAGTCAAAGCTGTTTGCAGCTCCTTTATCAAAAAACATTAGTACTTTAAAAAGATACCACAAAACAGTCAAAAACACCAAAACTTTATCACTAGTTAAAATCAAATATAGTACAAATTAATTAAAAATATTTCACTACTTTAATAGAGAACAAAGTCAGTATAATTTATACATTTCCTTAAAATTAAGTAACTCGACTTAAGTTGAATGTTGACTATGTCAAGTTAAGTACTTAAGTTACTTAATTTTAAGTTGTTTTCATGTTTACAAGGAAACTTTGAGGAATAATTTGGTAAATACAATGGAAGAATAATTCTATTTTGTATGGTCAAACAAATTAATTTTTTGGGGGTTTGGCAACGATTTAATTCATTTGACATTAAAAACTTAAAAATTAACTTAACTTAATTTGGTGATTTAGTCAACTATTTTTTAAACAATCATTTAGGGGGTGTTATTCAATCATGGATTTAAACTAAACTAGGTGATGACCTGCATATACACGCGGGTTTATATTTTTTAGTTTGTGATTAATATATTATTTTATTTAAATATAATACTAATATAATATGATTTATGTAAATATATAAACAATGTTTACATTAATATGGACATTCATTCATTTAAAATTTTAAATACTTTTTTTTTTACTTTTTTATAATTTTGTTATCATACTTAAATTTTCTTCTAATTTTTTTGTGATAAACTTATAAAAACGTTAAATTTTTTATCCAGCAAGAGATGTGGCTGCAGATTAGTTGGGTTTATGTTCAAGCTGTTTCATTGTCCATTGTGGTTGTCTTTCATATAGTCCTACCATTTTTGCTTCCACCTCAATACGATACTTCTAGCCTTTCTTACATCTCTTAAGCTTCTTGGTTAACTGTTTTATGGAGAAAGAATTGTTAGAGTGATATATTAAATGGTCCAGTAACACAATCAACTTTTTAAAAAGAAGATGATGACACTCTTTCGTCTCTTTTTTTGCTTTTCTCTCTTCTTCCTCTCTCCGTTTGTATCTATCTCAAGCTACACCCGTCCGCCGCCTTGTCCAGACTTCATCATCTCTAAAGGCCGTCCAAAATCCTTTCCGTAACAGGTTCATTGGTTTAGATCTCTTTCTTAACGTCTCTCGAATGTGTCTTAAGTCCTATAAAATTCTCACCTTCGAGCCTTTTTCATATGGAGTGTGAGATGTATACACCATAAGACAATGTATCGTTGTAACAAGGTTAATAACTTTTTAAATTATCACATAGTCACTTCATGTTCTCTACCATTTCATTTTACATTCTATTCTATCACGTCTTTTTTAGTTTGAATTGGTTAATGTTGAATATATATGAATTGTTTATACACATATATAGGTGCACCGTGCACGTATCATTGGCGGGTAAGGATCACATGAGAGTAACATACACAACGGATGACAATGACGTGGAATCGATGGTGGAGTACGGTAAACGCCCAAATAGGTACGACAGAAAAACAGCCGGAGGCCACTTCTTACAGATACTTCTTCTACAGCTCCGGCAAGATCCACCATGTCAAGATTGTTCCTCTTAAACCAAACACTTTTTACTATTACTGCTGCGGAGGCCACGGTGGGGAATTTGCTTTTGAAGCTGTTATGGAACTTGAATCATCAGGTAAGTTTTGCTGCAGCTGATCATCATTTCGGGCATGATCTACATCTGCACAAACATCAACAACATGTCTCTTACTTTGCTAAACCAAAAACTGAGCTACAACAACTCTAGGATCTAAGTAACTGCTAGAACTCCTTAGCAAAGTGGTTTATTATCACAAATAATGATTATAATCAAATAATATCAAGATAGTCTTTAAACATAGATGTTAGTTTGACACAGAAATAGTGTATATCCACAATAATACCATAAAACACAGAGATAGTCTAAACGGTGATTATTACCTGGAACAGAAGGCTGCTGACCCAACTATTGAGACATGGCATTTGATTGCTGCTTTAAGGGGCTAGAACTCATGACATTAAAATCTGGTGCCTGAATTTCTAAGTTACCATGAGGAGAGATGGCTGAGCTCTGAACAAACAGATTAGAAAAGATAATCTCGTACTATGATGGAACTTTTTGAATGCCATTATTTATGATTATTCCATAAAACTCAAAACAAACATGCCCATGACCTGGTTACTACACAGCATACAATAAAAGAAAAAAAAAAATACACTACCTGCTGTAAAAGAGGATTGTACTGTTGTGAAGAATGCTGCTTTTCGTTTCCTCCAGATAGAGAAGGTATGCCTAAGAGGTTACTGTGGCCTTGTTGTACTTGCTGTAACCGCTTTATAGATTTCTCTCTTTGATCTGGTGCTATTTCAGTTCTACCACGGACCTAAAAGCCAAAAGCATGTACGTGTTTCACAAGACAGTAGAACCTGACAAACCAAGGGACACATAACCTTAACCAAGCATATGGTATATATATGGCTACGAATACATCTCAAAAGAGAGCCTAATTTGGATTATGTTAGAGTGTAAATCCAATTCTACAAACTTACACATTAAATGATCCTGAAGCTTTTTCTGATAGGAGAATAGCTAACACAAGTAAAGCCATGACATTGCTCAGACAGACTACCAACTTAAATATAATGCAGATGTCCCACCGATCCTTGGGACTATAATTTGAATTCAAAACATGCACCGTTTCATAGACAATTCCAAGAATCATGGAACTTAGACAATTAATTCTTTTCGTTTTGAATCTATGCTCATTCGAATATTCTTTATTCGTTTCATCGCTCTTATTATCGGATCCGAGATCAGAAGGTCAAATACTGTAAACTAAACAGATCAATCGCAAAAGAGAAGAATAAAATTTCAAATCCTCCGCTTAATGAAACTCACCAGTAATGAGGGTTGAATGAAGCTGCTGCAACGTGGTCGCTTGCTTCAAAAATCATTCATCTCCGCCTTGATCACGCGGTCCTCCGCATTCTCGCTTCCCTGGACGATCACGTCGTGAACACGCACATGACCCGGATCCGCTGCCATAGCGTTATACTCTTCCTTTTCATCTCTTTTACCGTTAATGTCTTCGGGTTCTTTCATTTATAACATTTAGCTGGGCATTCCCGACTGTAGATAAAATTAAGAGCACAAAGTAGGATAGGAGGCCATCCATTGTTAGCTGCCTGGTTAAATAAAATACAGCGATTATTATTCTGTGCATCCATAACAGTCTTATTATGCGTCATCTTTTTTTGTTTAATTCCTACAATCAGAAAAAAAAAACATAAGAAACAATCGAATCAGAGTCTCCATTAGACATTTGGAGGAACACTAATTAATTAGAAATCTAGAGGAATCGGAAGGAACAGCCTATTTAAGTGAAATAGGTTGAGATCAACGGAGGGATCAATTCGAAGGTTATTAATATGAGAGGAGCCATTATAAATACAGAGAGAAAGAGATCGATAGGAAAAACAGACAAGCACGCGTTAGGGTTTCAGAGAGAGAAAAGAACCACCGTACCTCAGTTGGCAAGGAACAGTCCACCGCGAGAACCGCAAGGAAGAAAGATAGACCTAAATCCGGCATGAAGGAGAAGCTAATTCGGATGAAAACAGATCTAAAAGCTTTTGCAAAAAAGAAGAGAATGACTTTTTCTGAAAAATCGAGAGAGGAAAAGAGAAAGTGAAGTCATGTGATTGTGAAGAAACTTGCGTCTGCAATATTTATTATCAAGAGTAAACTGAATATTGACTGGTTTTCAGGGAAGATCAATAGGTTGGAAAAGTTTAAAATATATAAAAAAGTAAAAATAAAAATCCGAAACTGATGTATCAGGAGAGGGGATGCTGAGGTATCATCTCTTTGTGAGACACCATTCACTCTTTATATAATAGATCATTTAGGTTTTATAATATATTATTATTTAGTCACTGATTTTAAATCATTTTTTAATTTTAATGTTACTGTTATTGTATTTAAAATATATCTATTAAAAATATTTAAAATTTAGTGTTATTGGATTTTATATTTACAATCTCTTTATTAGAATAGTTTGAAATCTTGCTATTCAATTAAAGATTTGAATACAATAATTAAACTCTGTGTTATTCATATTTGGAAGATTTTTAAAGTTCTTTTAATCTGAAAGAGTTTTAATGAAATTGATTCCAATTGTATGTGTAAATTATAGCAACCAAAATCTAACATTTTCTCCTCAAATTTATATTAACTATAAAATCCAACATAATATTATCAACTATTATTCCACATCTCGTATACTCAAGAGAACAAAACCCAAAAAAGATATGATCCATTAAATATTTCTTCTTTACAGGTGTTGCTTTATTAGATATTTAAGGTATCTCTTCATCTACATTTAAAATTAATTATTTCTTAATAATAGTTTTTTTCTTCTTCGTATAGTTTCATCTCTTTTTCCCTTCATTTTTATAATTATCATTTTTTATATCTTAATAATATTTTTGATTTTTGTTACTATTTAACAGCTAGTGATTGTTAGTGATAGTGTGACATTATTTTTATTGTAGGTTTTTGAATAATGGAACAAAACTCTTACAAGGAAGATGATTCAGATGTAGATATTATGTTATTGATGCTTATGCCATCTTTTGCTGCATATGAGAATCAATTTGCATGGCCAATTACGCGTCAAATCACTATAGAAGGACATTATAATATACATTTATGAGTTTGATGCAACAACTCAACATCATGAGTCTTCAGAGCCTTTTCTACCATTTGATTCTCACAAAAATTCAGAGTATTGTCGTAAAGAGAAGCTTTTTTTTCTTTTGGGCAAACGAGAGTATCTGAGAGAGGTACTACACAAAGAGATAAAAATCCTGTGATGGCAATTAGTAACCAAATCTTGAGTCTAGTACAGCAAAGAGAAGAAAATCAACAAAAAGAAGCAAGAGACAGAAAATAATGTTTGGGATGCGATTAAAAAAATTTCATACTTGGAAGAACGTATTCGTTACAAAACACTTACCAAAACCAATATGAAATGAATGTGTTTTTTATGTGTTTTTTTTTCCTTTGACTTTTTTTTTTATTTATTTTGTTATTTATCGTGTGTTTTAAGAAATGAATTCTTCAACCTTTGCCATGCATCCTTAAGAAATGAGTTGTTATTGATTTCAATTTTCTTATAAAATCAAATGACAAATCAAATGACATCATCTTGAGTTGATATCATTCTTTTCTATTGATTTCAATTCTATTATAAAACCAACTCCTTTGTAAAATAAAATAAAATCATAGATGAACAAAAAAGTAAAAATTTTATAAATTTAAAATCTAATGGAATTGATTTCAATTTATACATTAACTAGTATTAACCCTATGATACGCACGGGCATCATATCTTGTTATGCAAATATGTTTAAAATATCTGTCACCGTTATGTTCCTTTTATGTAAGAACTCAAGTTACACTCAACAAGGATAACAAAGAGTTTGTGGACGGCGGGGGAGGGGGAGAGAGATTTTCTTATTAATAGATCGGAGTCGAGAGATACAAGAGATCGATTTAAACGGTGGGTTCGTTAAACCGCCTTTTGAGAGTGAAAAACGATCCCTGCCAAAATGTGCTCCTCCCTCTTTTTATATTCAATCGACAGTGATATCATCCAAAAAAAGAAAACTTTCCTTTTTCTCTGTTGATCCGATCTCAGAAGGATATTAATTGTCATCATATCTCTGATTCGGGCCGATCTCGATCGTCATCACCATTAATTACGATACCTTCATTAATACTGATAATCAGGTTCTTCTAAGTGGGCTGCCTTTATTCTTTTTGGACCCGTTTAAGGGGAATGCTAAGCCCGACCCTAACAATAAGTCTCCCCCCCCCCCCCCCCCCCCCCCCCCCCCCCCCAGTTTGGCGATAGAACGTAGAGTTAGGGGAACATAATACTCTGCCCAAGAAGGTTTGAAATCAGTGTTTAAATGAAACGATATGGATCGAGAGACCGTTCGTGGTGCTCTTGATACCGATATTTCATGCGAGTGTTCAAAATTTCGCCATGGGGGCGATGATCCGAATCTGATCGATGATTGCTCGAGATCATAAATCGGGTGTAGAGCTGAATGGGTTCGAGATTGTCATGTTTTGTTTGGAGGTCGGTTGCTTGCGGCGTTAATCGTATAAGACTAGATCGGGTTTGATTCCATGATGTAAGCGGAACTGACGCGCCAATTGCTTTTTCGATTGGTGGGATGCCTCTTCATCTTCCGACCTGACACGTGTGAGATCTCAAATATATTTACTTTGGAAAATATGAAGGATCGCCTAAGGAAATGATTACTCCTCGATAACCGCTATCAAAATCTCTATAAATAAGGTGGGAGGCCTCATTCTCCACATTTCTTCCTACCGCGAAAACAAGATTCATTTCTCCCCTCTCTTTTCTTTCTCCATTTTAAAGTTTTCTTTCTTTCCGATAGGTCTTCTGCAGTAGTTTCTTTAGTTTTACTGTTAGATTTATCCGATTTGCACCGTCGGGTCCGAGCTGTTCCTTGCGTTCTTAAGAGTTATTCGCGATGGGAGGTGGAGATGGGGGCAAAAGGATTAAGATAGTTTCTCCGACCAGTTCTGAAGATAGTATAACATCTTCGAATGTTCGTCACGAAGCAAAACGTTTAAACAAATCGTCAGCGGCGCAGCATTTCGAGGAATCCCAACTACTAGTGGTCCGATCTGGGGATGCAGAACCTTCTTCGGAGTCGTGCTGCCGAGCATCGACATAGTTCTATAGCTCCAGGGCCTGTATACGAACATGGCTCGAATGCTGGCTTTTTTACCCCGTCCCTATAGAGCAGCTGAGGGTCGATACCAGTGAATGTTTTGGAGATAATCAAGCTCTCATTGTGGTAGATAAATCTCCCGAGGCCGCTAGTGAAGCCGGGGCAACTGCCGTCGTGGAGGCGAGTCTAGCCTATCCGAAACTTCTCCCAATCGTTTTCACTACTGAGGTCGAGCCCACGTAGGGTGGAGGTCATCAGTCAACCGATCTCGTTATCGTTGATATTGACGGGGATGGAGATGGCGATGATCCCCCTTTGGAGGATCCTATGAAGGAAACATAGCGGAAAGGTGTCGAGGGAGGTCAAGGGGACATGGAGAAGACAGTTGGGTAAGAGGATCCTGCGAGGATGGTCGAGCAAGGCGATCACACTGGCGTTTTATCTGAAAATCGTATCATCTCTCCTGCTTAGAATATTTTATTGTTTTTTTTCCTCTTTCTTTGAACTTTCTGGTTATTATTGTTATATATATTCTTTTAGTACGGTTTACCCGATGTGGCTTTGTATCCAAACTCGTTTTGTCTTTAATGATAAGTTGGCGCTTTTGGTTTAGACCGTTTTTCTTTTGACAGCGAATCCTAGGTACTTGAATGGATTGGCTCGAATCCATGGATTTTGGTATACGAGATAGATCGGTTTTCCGTTTCGTAGATAATCTTGTAGACAAGAGGACGATTAGATCGGTTCTGACTCCTTTGATAGATGTATGTTTAGGTCGATTTTGGATATATTCTCTAAGTATGATAATCGAGACGCGTTTTTAGATCGGCGTATGCAAGCAGTACTTAGGGTCGAATGCAAACATAAGGGAGCAAGATGGCCTTGGCTTAAGGTTCCTTATGCAATCCAAAGTGTAGCAAGATCGGGGCTCGGCTTACTTGTGAAAGTACTTACACAGCATTTTGAACTCGAATGCATGCAAGGAGGCCTTGGCTTTTATATTACCAGATTTAATTGATCAGACTTTACTTATTGGTAGATCGAATGACTGGCCAGGACACCAATGGGATGAAAGGTCGGAGCAACGAAAGAAAATAGATTAAAATTTAGAATTTTTATTAAGTCACAGCTACACCCTTTGACGGGCTGCCTACATATCCAAAATTGGGATCAAGCCGTTCGTAGTTCACATTACAAAAAAGATACTTAGCTCGGTTTGCGAGCTATCTTTTTTTTTTGGTGTGACAGAGGTGTGAGTCCGATATGCCGCACCGTCTTGATATCTTTATAGCCGTGATGTCATTATGTCCGCTGATGTGCTTCGGGTTATTAGCTGAAGTAACGCTTGAGGCTCATTGAGTTTCAAGCGCGGGGGACTTCTTCTCCAGATGTTGTCGCGAGTCGGTAGACGTCGGGCTTCACTACTTTGGTGATGATGTACAGACCTTCTCAACTTGCTATTTTCGTAAACCTTGCGAAGGACAAGATCGCCTTGATCGAAGTGTCGATTGTGTACCTTCTTGTTATAGTACTGCACGGCCTGGTGTTGATAGTTCTGCATGCAGAGGAGTGCCTGGTCTCGAGCTTCTTCTAGTGTGTCGAGACTTTCCACTAGCATTGCCTCGTTAAGATCGGCGTGTTCGGTCATTAGTGCACGGCGTAGGGAGATGACACCAGCTTCCGGGGGGGGGGGGGGGGGGGGGGGGGGACCATTGCTTTGCAGCCATGGGAGAGGGAGAATGGGGTAGCTGATGTTGCAGTCCGGGGTGTCGTGCAATGTGACCAAAGGACGCCATCTAGTTCGTCTGCCCAAAGACCCTTCTTCATTTCAAGACATTTTTTTAGACCGTCGATGATCCTCTTGTTGGTAGCTTCGACTTGTCTGTTTCCTTGTGGGTAGCACAGTGTCTATTTGTTCAACTTGATGTTCCACCTCTCGCAAAATCCTTCGAAGAGTTTCGATAAAAAGTGCGAGCCGTTGTCTGTGACGATCTCATGTGGGAGACCGTGATGACAGATTATGTACTTCTAGACAAATTTTTGTACCTCCTTATCGTGGATGCGGGCAAATGCCTTTGCCTCGACCTATTTGGTGAAAAATTCCGTCATGATTAGCATGTACTTTCTCTGGCGTGAAGCGGGCAGTGGGCCGACGATGTCCATAGCCCAGCGCATGAAAAGATACGGGAGAACAGCCGATGTGAGTAGCTCGGTAGGTTGGTGGATCAGTGGGGCATGTCGCTGGCAGTATTCACACTTACATGCGTACTGGTCGCAGTCTGCGATAAACGCATCTTCGCATCGTGCGTCCCATTCGAAACTCTTGTTTCCTCGGAGTAACTGGTAGAACAGGAGGCACTTGTTTGTCGATCGAGAGATGAAACGGTTTAGAGCGGTAATCCGGCTGGTGAGCCGTTGTACTTCACGTGTGCTTTTCGGAGAGGGTAGATCGAGGATGGCGGAGATTTGTTTCGGGATTAGCCTTAATTCCTCTTTGCGTGACCAAATAACCGAATAATTTACCCGATGTTACAGCGAACGTGCACTTTGCTGGGTTAAGCTTCATACCGTACTCGTTAAGGATCAGGAAACATTCGTGAAGATGCATGATGTGATCGGCTCCCTTCTGAGATTTGATGAGGGGGTGAGGTAGACTTTCAGTTCGGTAAACGCATCTTCGCATCGTGCGTCCCATTCGAAACGCTTGTTTCCTCGAAGTAACTGGTAGAACAGGAGGCACTTGTTTGTCGATCGAGAGATGAAACGGTTTAGAGCGGCAATCCGGCTGGTGAGCCGTTGTACTTCACATGTGCTTTTTGGAGAGGGTAGATCGAGGATGGCGGAGATTTGTTTCGGGATTAGCCTTAATTCCTCTTTGCGTGACCAAATAACCGAATAATTTGTCCGATGTTTCAGCGAACGTGCACTTTGCTGGGTTAAGCTTCATACCGTACTCGTTAAGGATCAGGAAACATTCGCGAAGATGCATGATGTGATCGGCTCCCTTCTGAGATTTGACGAGCATATCGTCTATGTATACTTCCATTGTGTTGCCGAGCTGGTTGGCGAACATCCGGTTGACGAGGCGTTGATATGTAGCCTCGACGTTTTTCAGGTCGAATGGCTTGACTTAGTAACAATATGTGCGCCAATCTGTGATGAAGGCGGTCTTTTCACGGTCCGCGAGATGCATAACGATCCGGTTGTAGCCGGAAAAAGGGTCCATGAAGCTTAGGAGCTTGTTGCCTGCAGTCACTTCGGCGAGCTGATCTACGTGGGAGTGGAAAACTATCTTTCGAGCAGGCATTGTTGAGATCGGTAAAATCGACGCAGATATGCCATTTGCAATTCTTTTTGGGTACTACGACCAGATTGGCCGACCATTCGGGGTACTGTACTTTGGCAATTGACCCAGCCTTCAACAGCTTCTCGACTTCATCGTGGACGGCTTGTGCGTGTTCTGGTCCTAATTTTCGCCGCTTCTGCTTGATGGGTTTGAAGGTTGCGTCAAGATTCAGCTCGTGACTGGTGATGTCCGGGTTGATGCCTTTCATGTCTGCCATAGACCAGGCGAAAGTTCCGATGTTTTCCCGCAAGAAGGCGAAAGTTCCAATGTCTTTCGTGATGGCGACCAGTTCGCTTTCAATGCCTATGCAGCGTTCGGGATGGTCATCGTCAAGTCTGACCTGAATTACTAGGTCGTTTTTTACTTCTCGTGGTGGGTCACTCTGGGGTCCAGGTCGGTTTCATTATCGATAAAGAAGGTGGTGCCGATTCGGGCCCTTTGGACGTAACAATTGCGCGAGGTCTGCTGATCGCCGCGCACCGTACAAATTCCTTTCTTCATCGGGAATTTCAAGCATTGGTGGTAGGGGATGGAACGGCACGCATCGCATTGATCCATAGTGTGCCTAAGATGGCGTTGTAGATCATTGGTTTGTCAATCACATCAAACTTGACTGTTTTGATTAATCCTCCAACCTCGATTGGAAGTTTAATCATGTCGATAGTAGAAATACGAGTCTCCGGCAAATCTTGTGAGAGGTTTGGGGGCAACTTTGATATCCGAATCTTTGATACCCATCCGGATCAATGTGGTCTTGAAAATCAGAACTACCGAGCTCTCATTGTCGATAAGGATCTTGGAAACATCGTCTTCGCTGATCCGTAACGAGATGACCAATGGGTAGTTGTGCGGTCTATCTATTCCCTTAGCGTCGGATTCCGAGAACGAAAGAATAACGTTGTCATTGTAGAGGTCGATGTTGTCCTTTGTGTTAGCAGCTCGGTGCTCATGTCGTTTGATCGAGTTAATCGATTCCGAGCAGGTGAGAAGGCCACCCATTATCATGTTGATTCGGCGTCATGGCGACTTTGGTGGATGCGGGTTATCTTCCTCCCGATCTCGTTTGGGGGGGATTTTCCTCATCCTGGTCTCTTCTAGGTTTGCGCCAATCGTCTTGTCGTCGGGTGTTTGAATCATTGGGTAGGTCATCTATCATGATGCGGCCTTTCTTCCACTTCTTCTTGAGGTTGTTGATCAGGTAGCGGCAGTCATCGGTATCATGGCCCGTCCTCTTATGGATCTTACTAGTCCTGGGCATATAGCCCGGACCCGATGAACACGACCCGACCCGAAAAACCTGGTTCGGTTAGGTTTTGGTTCTCGGCCAAAAACCGAATCGGTTTTGTTTAATTTTAGATCGGGTATCGGTTCGGTTCAGATAGAACCCGAGAACCGATCGGTTATCCGATCAAACCGAACCAAACTTATTGTTTTTACCAACCCTTTACCAAATACCTCTTTAATTTGTATGTTAATGTAATAATTAACATTTTAGTGATCTTATTGTTGTAAACAAGAGAAGAGAAGAAGAAGAATTGATGTGTATTATTCCAGTAAATGAGAGGTCATTTATATAGGAATACAAGAGAAGGTTTTACTTGGTGACAAAGTAAAACCTAATCTACAAGTAATCTAGAATGTTCTAGAAGATGGGGCATCCATCTATTATTCATAACACTCCCCTTGGATGTCCATTATAATGGAATAACTTGTAATGCGCCTAAGATGCTGTCTCATTAAAAACCTCACCAAAAAAACCCAATAGGGAAAACCATGGTTAAGGGAAAAGGAGTACAGCGCGCAATTACTCCCCCTCATGAGTACATACGTCAAGATCTTTGAGACGACGTAATCCAATGTGATGAGCTAACTTCTTGAAAGTAGTAGTGGGCAGCGCCTTGGTAAATAAGTCAGCCAAATTTTTGCTTGAACGGATCTGTAGAACTTGTATATCGCCATTCTTCTGTAGATCGTGTGTGAAGCAGAATGTTGGTAGAATATGTTTCGTTCTGTCACCTTTGATGTATCCGTCTTTGAGTTATGCGATGCATGCAGCATTGTCTTCATACATAATTGTTGGCGCTCCTTTTCCTTCAGAGATACCGCAATCTTCTCTTATATGTTGAACTACCGACCTTAACCATACACATTCGTGACTAGCTTCGTGAATAGCTAAAATCTCTGAATGATTAGAAGAAGTGGATGCGATAGTCTGCTTCATAGAACGCCATGAGATAGCAGTGCCTCCGATCTGGCACTATGGGGATCAGATAAGTATCCTGCATCGGCAAAACCAATTAAGTCTTCCTTGGATTGGTTAGAAAAGAACAACCCCATGTCTTTCGTACCTTGAAGGTAACGAAGTATATGCTTAATTCTATTCCAGTGCCTTCGAGTAGGACATGAGCTAAACCTTGCTAATAAATTGACCGCAAATGATATATCAGGTCTTGTATGAGTAGCAAGGTACATCAATGCTCCTATTGCACTTAAGTATGGTACTTCAGGACCAAGAACTTCCTCATCCTTTTCTCGAGGGCGGAATGGATCCTTTAAGACATCGAGTAATCTTACAACCATTGGGCTACTCAAAGGGTGTGCTTCATCCATAGAAAACTTTTTGAGAACATTATTTGTGTATGTCTCTTGATGCACCAGAATTCCATCCTTTAGGTGTTCAATTTGTAGTCCCAAACAAAATTTTGTTTTTCCAAGATCTTTCATCTCGAATTCTTTCTTCAAATATTATACTGTGTAGGAAATTTCTGCAGGAGTTCCCATAATATTTAAATCATCAACATACACTGCAATTATAACGAATCCTTTCCCAAATCTCTTGATGAAAATGCATGGACTGACATGGTCATTCTTGTAGCCTTCTTTTATCTAGTACTCACTAAGGCGATTATACCACATACGCCCTGATTGTTTTAGTCCATAAATAGACCGGTTTAACTTTATGCAGTATTGTTCTCGAGATGTAGATTTTACTGCTTCAGGCAGTTTAAATCCTTCTGGGACTTTCATATAAATGTCATTTTCCAGTGGTCCATACAAGTAGGCTGTGACTACGTCTATTAAACGTAAATCAATTCCTTCTTTTATCGCCAGACTAATAAGGAACCGAAAAGTAGTTGCATCCACCACAGGAGAGTATGACTCTTTATAATCAATTCCAAGTCTTTGTGAGAATCCTTGTGCAACTAAATGTGCTTTATATCTCACAATTTCACCATTTTCGTTCCTTTTTCGTACAAAAACCCATTTATGTCCTACTGGTTTTACACCTTTAGGTGTTCGGACTACTGGTCCAAATACTTCTCTCTTTGAGAGAGATTTTAATTCTGCATCTATTGCTTCATTCTATTTTGGCCAATCATTTCTCTGTGTACACTCTTCAATAGATACTGGTTCATGATCCTCATCCATAACATCAACTGCTACATTGCATGCAAAAATATCATCGACGTCGATTTGCTTTCGGTTCCATGTTATTCCAGACATTATATAATTAATAGAGATCTCTTCATTGTCAGGTACCTGAACTTCATTATGGGTCATGTCTAAGGTCTCTTCTCGAGATCCTTCATTCGTAATTACCTCGGTTTCACTATTGCCAATTTCCGCTCCTTTTCGTTTTTGAGGATTTTTATCTTTGGAACCAATAGGTCTCCCACGTTTCATACGTGCCTTAGACTCATTAGCAGTTTGATTTTGTCCTTCTGGGATATTTCTTCTTACTGGAGCATTTGCACCTGGGATATGTGACTTGATCACACTTTTTGGGTCAGTAAAAGCGTTTGGTAGTTGGTTTGCTAAGCTCTGTAAATGAATTATCTTTTGGACTTCTAATTCACACTCTTTAGTCCGAGGATCAAGATAGGACATTGATAATTCGTTCCAACTTATATCTTTTCCCAGCGTTTTATTTTCTCCCCCTAATGTTGGGAAAACAGACTCATTAAAATGATAGTCTGCGAATCGAGCTTTGAATAAATCCCTCGTGGAAGGCTTGAGATATTTGATTATTGATGGAGAATCATATCCAACATATATTCCCAATCTCCTTTGAGGTCCCATTTTAGATCGCTGTGGTGGAGCAATTGGAACATATACAACACATCCAAAAACTTTTAGATGGGAAATATTTGGTTCCTGACCTAAAACCATTTATGATGGGGAGAACTTATGGTTACTCGTTGCCTGATGCGAATCAGTGCTGCATGTAATATAGAATGTCCCCAAGCAGATATTGGGAGTTTTGATTTCATAAGTAATGGTCTAGCAATCAACTGAAGACGTTTGATTAATGATTCTGCTAAACCATTTTGTGTGTGAACATGTGCTACAGGATGTTCAACACTTATCCCAATGGACATGCAATAGTTATTAAAAGCCTGGGACGTGAATTCACCAGAATTATCAAGACGAATTGTCTTTAAAGGAAAATCTAGAAAATGTGATCGAAGTCTGATCAACTGAGCAAGTAACCTCGCAAGCGCCAAGTTGTGAGATGACAACAAGGATACATGTGACCATCTACTAGATGCGTCAATTAGAACCATAAAATATCTAAAGGTTCCACATGATGGGTGAATAGGCCCACATATATCTCCTTGTATGCGTTCCAGATAATTGATTGATTCTGAATTTATCTTGGCTGGTGAAGGCCGTATAATCAACTTGCCTTGCGAACAAGCAGCACATGAGAAGTCATTAGAAAGAACATTCTGGTTCTTCAATGAATGTCCACATGAATTAGAGATAATTCTTCGCATCATTATTGTACCGGGATGGCCTAACCGGTCATGCCAAACATTTATGTCTTCTGTGGACTTTTGATTTAGTATAGCATTTGCCTCAATCATATTGATTGTGGTATAGTATAGCCCAGTAGAGAATGCAGATAGTCTTTCCATAATACTTTTAGAGCTTTGGGTATTATTTGTGATTTGAAGGTATTCAACACTTCCTTTGCTCATAGTCTCAATATGGTATCCATTTCGGCGAATATCTTTAAAACTTAGTAAATTTCTTTGAGACTTAGGAGAGTATAATGCATCAATGATTTCGAATTTTGTTCCCATAGGCAATGATATATTTGCTCTTCCAGAGCCTTCAATTATCTTTGCACTACCTGTTACGGTACTTACACTTCCTTCTTTCAGTGTCAAAAAAGAGAAATATCTCTTACTTTTGAGAATAGTGTGGCTAGTTGCACTGTCTGCCAAACATAAATCTCCATTATTCATTGTTTCTTCAAATAAATAAATAAAATAAATTACTATCACATTAAATAATTTAATAAATAAGTAAAATAACTTGACTTAATAAATAATTCTGAAAATACATAAATTCATGGAATAGAAAGCAAAAATCCAAATAACTTAAAGCCAAATCCAAAATCTAAAAGCCATAAAATATAAAATAAGAAACAACGTTTTTTAAATAATTATTCCTTAATCATATTATCATCTTCATTGAGAAAATCTGAGATGTCCAAGTTAGTAGTATCACCAAAGGCAAAGTCATCTTTTCCAAGGGTAAAGTCATTTTCTCCATCTTCATACACAAAGTTTGTTTCCACATTCTTTCCCTTTTGCTTCATTGATTGTTGATAGAGCTCAACAAGATGCTTTGGGGTACGACATGTACGAGACCAATGGTCTCTTCCTCCACAACGGTAACATATATTCACAATTGTTCATTTCTCTTGTTTGTTACCATCTTTCTTTTCCCACTTCTGATGAGAGTGTGAGTTCTTAAATTGAACCCCACTGCCTCGTCCTCGAATGTGCCCACGACCATAACCACGTCCACACCCACGACCACGTGTGTAGCCCATTCTTTGACCATTGTTATTGGTCTTATCATAGGATGTCACATTCGCTTCAGGGAATGGAGCAGAACCAGGTGGGCGTAATCCGTGATTTTTCAGCAATAGCTCATTGTTTTTCTCAGCTACAAGGAGACAAGAAATGAGTTGGGAATACTTCGAGAATCCCTTCTCACGGTATTGTGTCTGCAAGACAAGATTATTTGCATGAAAAGTAGAGAATGTCTTCTCTAACTTATCAGCATCTGTTACTTTCTCTCCACATAACTCCAACTTGGAAGTAATCTTAAAAAGAGCTGAGTTGTACTCACTTATAGACTTGAAGTCCTATAATCTCAGGTGAGTCCAATCATAGCGAGCTTTAGGTAAAATCACAGTTTTCTGATGATCATACCTTTCTTTTAAATCATTCCAAAGAATTTTGGGATCTTTCAAAGACAAATACTCATTTCTGAGGCCTTCATGGAGGTGATGTCGAAGAAATATCATAGCCTTTGATTTGTCTCTACTTGGAGTTTTATTTCCTTCTCTTATGGTCTCAAGGAGATCCTTTGAATCTAGATAAATTTCAGCATCTAGTGCTCATGCCAAATAATTGTTTTCACAGACATCAAGAGCTCCAAATTTAAGGCTCGTAAGAGACATAATTCACTGAAATAATAAAGTAATGATATAAGATTTCATAAAATAAATATCATGCAACATGATTTCTATCATGCAAATTATTCCTATAGTTTATTTATATCATGCAACGTCATTCACGATAATATATATGTTTAATGATAATTTATTTCTATCATACAAGTTGACATGCATTAAAACATCATAGAACTAGCAAGTTTCGTGATATATATGTGACTATAGAAATAAGATTTTTAAGAAAAACAAATTTAGAAATTGAGATCAAAATAAATTAAGGAAAATCTGACATGTGTGGCAGCAAAAATTCAATTTAATAATTAGGTGCAGAAATAGTATATAAAATATTTAGTTTAATAACTTTATGCAGAAATAGTATATATAATATTTAGTTTAATAACTTTATGCAGAAATAGTATATATAATATTTAGTTTAATAACTTTATGCAGAAATAGTATATATAATATTTAGTTGTAATAAATAAGAACATATTTATAAGTATATGGGCGATTATCATTATAAGCTTCAATTAACTACTAGGTAAAAAAAAAAAATTTTAAAATTGTTTGCTTTATAAAACAAGTTCTTTGATATGCGATGACTTTAAGATATTAAACTTGACATAGTTTTGATAAAGCAAGAAGATTATATGAAAATAAAGACATAATGTATCACAATAAATAAATAAAAATAAATCATAAATATGTGTATTGAATCTCTGCAGGAGAATTCATCATAATATATTGATTGTGTAAAAACAAATAACAATAAAATAAATATATGATTTGAATCTCTTCAGGAGATTATCATAATACTGATAAGTAATCCATTCTTGTGAACCAGAAATTGATAATAAACATGATTCAAAGTTGGAATATTAAACACTAAAAAAAATTTAGAATTGAATACCTCTTAGCTCAGATGGTTAGGGTTTCGTGCTGATAACGTGTTGTAAACAAGAGAAGAGAAGAAGAAGAATTGATGTGTATTATTCCAGTAAATGAGAAGTCCTTTATATAGGCTTTATATAAGAATACAAGAGAGGGTTTTACTTGGTGACAAAGTAAAACCTAATCTACAAATAATTTAGAATGTTCTAGAAGATGGGCCTTATAATGGGCATCCATCTATTATTCATAACACTTATGTAATTATTGACGATTGTGGAATGTATTTATCTAATTAAAAAAAAAACCCTAGTTTTATTAAAACAAAACAAATCAAAATGAGCCGTCTATGCTTCAACTCTTCTTCTTCTACTTCTTCGATTAATTCTCAATCTGTTTCTCCTTCTCATGCTTCTTCTCTGCCTCCGATTATTATTTTCCCCTTCTTCCTTCTCTCTGAATCTCCCTCTCTCACAATCAAGCGTTTTCTTTATGAGGTATGCTCCTCATCGACGGTGTAGGTGTTTTTCGACGGTGGATCTCGAGGCGCGTCTCTCTTCTCTGCAGCGTTGATGTGTGGATCTGGTGTGGTGCGTCGCTGCGCAAGCTCCGTGGCTTCGGTGAGGGAATCGACAGATCTAGGCGTTGTTTGCTTCTGCTAGAGGGCCATGGAGGTGACTCGTTGGAGAGCTGTTGGTAACTTTGGTGAAGCTTGGAGATGCGTGCGCCAGTTGGAGGGTTTGCGCTGGTTGTCGATAGCGACTAAGGCCCCGCGTTTAGCTCCGATAGAGGGTGGCGATTCCTTGTGGTGGCTCATTATATCGGTGTCGGATTGAAGTGTAGATGTTTCGAGATCTACCTTATCTGATTTTTAATTTTTTTACGTCTTGATTTCTCATTTTTTAATTTCTTTTGGGCTACAAAAATGGGCCTTGTATACCTGTTCTCTTTGTAATTGCCCGTTGGGCTTCTATATATAAAATGAGATAATAAAAAGATAAATTCAGTCGTTTAAATAGGATTTTTCAGATTTTTTGGGTCTAAATCAGGTCTTTCGGGTTTTGAATCGGACCGTTAAAAATTCTGGGTCTTACTCGAGTCTTTATATTTTTTTAAGACTCAATCCGACCCGACGAGAACCCGAACCAAACCGAACCGGTGTTAGCACGGGTCCTAAATGGGTCCTAACCTATCCTACCCGAATTACCCGAACCCGGAAAGTCCCGACCCGACCCGACCGAGGACCCGAATGCCCAGGACTAGATCTTACAATAGGGCTTAGGGTCAGCATTCTTGTCAGCTCGGCGGTCCCATTTGTTCCACTGCATTGGTCGGGAGACTGCTGACACATTGGCTTTGCGATTTTTATCGTCTCGCTCGTAATGCTGGCACAGCTTGTGGTAGTCGTCGTATTTGTCCCGTGCTGGCATTTTTTTCTTTGCGAGTTTCTCTTCCTCGGCTCGTCAGTCGTTGCTTTCTTCCTCTTCTAGGGTGATGTACGCGGTGGCATTGTGAAGAGCATCTTCTAGGGTCCTTGGTTTGCCCTTCTTGAGCAGTTACAGAATGGGTGCCTATTTCGCAAGTTTTTATGCAACGCGATCATGGCGACTTCGTCAGAGATGTCCACGAGCGATAGGATGGATCGGAATCTGGTGATGAAGTCGCGGAGGGACTCTTTCTTACTTTGAGTGCAGGCCCATAGGTCGTCGGAGGATACACCGTGCTCGATGTAGATCGAGTAGTGCTTGATGAAGGCTTTGGTTAACTCCTTGAAGCTTTTGATTGAGTTTGGCTTGAGCTTTGAGAACCAATTGAGAGCATTACCACCAAGGGTCTCGATGAAGTATTGGCACATAGATGCTTCCCGCTCTGCCGGGCTGTTACGTGCACGGGCATGATGATGTTGAACTTCTGGAGGTTCTTCTGCGGGTCGGTGACGCCGGTGTAGTTTGTTGGGAGGTTGAGCTTGACGAGGTTTCGTAGAGGGACGTCGGTGATGTTTGCAGTGAAGGGTGTCTGGCACGTCAGCTGCAAAATTTTATCTAGTTCGGGGGCGGATGTTGTAGCGCAGTGGATTTTCGAGCCCATGGCGTCGATCCTTTGATACAAGAGATCAATTTCCAAAGCTGGTGTATCATCGACTGCTGGTGGTGAGGGTTGACGTTGTGTGGAGCGTGCGGCTGATGCTTCTTGTTGTTGTCGTCTTAGATCCTCGATTGGTGTACCACTGAACAGGTTTCGATGGATGCCCCACCTGCTGAGACCGGTGATGTTGTGGAGGGGTGGCGGTGTGTGCTCGTTGTCCTGGCGAGTCGGGCAGGTGAGTTCATCACGAATGATGGTGTTTTCGGCTTGCATCGCGTCTAGCTGGGATTGCATGTTTCACATGAACATCTGCATGTCGATTGGAGGAGCAGGTGGCGGTGGCGGGAAGACCTGCTGGTTCATCGTGTTTGCTTGTGGTATGTGATTTTGTGGATCTTCGGTTCTTGCTGGTGGGATCGTCTAGTCCGGATCGGGGTTCTCGTGTCTCCCGTTCTGGTCTTCTAAGTTTGTGTTGTCGGTTGGCGTTGTTCCTGACATCTCTGGGCTCTCGGTTTCTATGAAAGAAAGTTGTCTTCCCTCTTCTCCACAGATGGCGCCAATTGTAAGAACTCAAGTTACACTAAAAAAAGATAACAAAGAGTTTGTGGGGGAAAAAGAAGATTTTCTTATTAATAAATCGGAGCCGGGAGATACAAGAGATCGATTTAAACGGCGGGTCCGTTAAACCGGAAAAATAAGAGGATAAGAGAGATTGCTCTGTTTTGTTATATGCCTTTTGGGAGTGAAAAAGCGATCCCTACCAAAATGTGCTCCTTCCCCCCACCCCCTTTTTATACTCACTCGACAGTGCTTTATTACTTAATCTCCCGGATCATTCAAAACAATGAAACTTTCCCTTTTCTCCGTTGATCCGATCTCAGAGGGATATTAATTGTCATCCTATCTCTGTTCCGGGCCAATCTCGATCGTCGTCACCATTAATTGCGATATCTTCATTAATACTGATAATCAGATCTTTTTAAGTGGGCTGCCTTTATTCTTCTTGGACCCGTTTAAGAGGGGTGCTAAACCTGACCCTGACATTTTATAACTTGTATTTTAGATGTTTGTGACTTTTTATCTGTATATGGACGAAAAAAGAAGATTATCATGTGATTGCAGAGAACAATTGATTTACAACTTATCTGAATAGATAGAACAATGATAAAGTCATTTAGAAAAACATAGATTATAGTTGTGTATCTCTAGCTTAATTTATTTTTTCTAATTGTTTTTTTACAACTCAAACATTCAATTTGTTACATTTTAAAAAAAGTTCAACCTATAATAAGAACCAAAAGAAAAAGTAACCGGCAATTAATTACAGTGGATTGCTCCTTTTAATTGACTGAAATCAAAGCCCACCCCTTGCCATAATCTCTTACCAACTCCTTCTACACAACATCAAGAGTTATAAGAAAGAATTCTTCTTTAAAAGTATATTGATGTTGAAATTAAACCCATACATGCAAATGTCAAAATATATATCTTAGATGATATGTGATGCTCTTGTTGGATTTTCAAAATTTGAGAATTATATTAGTCTTGTTCTCGTGCTTCATCGCGGTCGGCAATCATGTTTACATGTTTGAGATGAAAAAAATTAAAAATAGACAATTATGTCAATTATACAAACAATACTAGAATTAGAGATTAAGTACAATAAGAAAAAAAACACCGAGAGAGAAGACACAACTTTTTTTTCTTTTTTTGCTGAATTTAGAAGAGGACACAACTTATCAGGAAAATCATCTTTAACTACTAATGAGGACTAATCGATTTTGTGTATACGAAAAGTTGTTTGCTGAGAGAAAAGCGTGACTGATTTTTCGTTTACCACTGGTCCAAATACAAAAAAGGTAGATCTTTTGAGGAAAAAGATCCGGTTTTAAAAGAGATGAATCGAGAACAAATGGGGATCGTGGGTTTGGGTTAGTTGAACTTGTAATTACAGTGTCATAGAAGAAGCAAGATGTATCAGTTCGTTATTGTGCGTAGAAAGTTTTTTGATAAGACATGTCAGAATAGAAAATAAAATCCTTGCTGACAGGAAAAAATAAATTAATTTTTAAAATTGTATAAAATACGTATCAAATGTACAATTATCGATTGACTTGTGCTTTATAAGTATAAAGATTTTGTACGAGAAATTTAAACAATTATACAAAAGATTCTTTACACGGAATCCTTTTCTTAAGATTAATATCATGGAACATTTCTCTCTATGTGAGGGGTCTTGAAGGGGGCTTACTCATAAGACGACATGTGCCTTACCACGCACGCTACATTCTACGGAACACGTCAAGCACATGTCGTCTTATGAGTTATGACTTATTCCAATTGGAAATCAAAAATTGTACGAGTTTTTATAAATCACTTTTATTTTGTTGAATCAAATTTTGAATTCATTTATTCTGCATTCTTTTTTTTAAACGTTTATAATTATGTCATTTCTATATATAAAACTTATCGTTAGCACCTTAACATTAAAACCATAAAAACAATTACCGTTATCAAAAAAAAACCAGACGATAGATAAATACTATTGGGCTGATGATATAATTATTATATAGTTAGGTAAAGTTATAGTAATTACAAGTTATGTAATTAGGTTTACGATGTGTATACAAGGTTAAGCTTTCACAATTTGATCAATAAGAAAACTTTTATACTATACTAGATTTTTTGACATAGTATCAAATATAAACCTAAATTTTTAAATATTCGATCTTTTGCCATTTTTCTTCGATCTTCTTTTCTTTGATCTTGATATTACAATCATTATGTTGTAATACTCCCCTAAATCACACATGGCTCTAGCGGTGTGAAAGACAGATATGTGTCCACACCATCCTCTAAAGTTCACATTAAGACATCACGTCGATGTGTCAATCCTTATATTTATCATCAGGAGACAGTCCCTGATTTATCATCAATCAACTTCAACTTCGAAGCCCCAACTACGATGAATGGGCTTTGAATCTCTACTTGGCTTTGCGAGCAAGGAAGAAATTTAGGTTTGTTAATGATATTATTCCTTGTCCCTCTGACGATCTAGAAGATTGGTGGACTAAAATTGCTATGGTAGCTTTTTGGATCAAGCTTACGATTGCTCCAGAACTTAACAGTTCATTGTCTCATCACGAAAATGCTAGCGATCTTTGGACACATATTCAGAAGTGTTTTTTTTTGAAAAAATGGCCAACGTGTTTAGCGAATTAAGATGGGCTTGCAAATTGTCAACAAAGAGAATTGGCAGTGGAAGCTTATTATGGGATTTGGCAAAATTATGGACTAGTCTGAATGATGATGGGATTGCTGAGGAACGAGAAGAAGACAAGTTTCATCAATTTTTAATGGGATTAGATGATAGTATCTTTGGCGCAGTTAAATTATCTCTGCTTTTCCGTGATCCGTTCCCTTCTTTAGAATGAAGTGTATCAAGTTGTGACTTAAGACAAAGAGTCCAAACGGTTGGGTTGATTGCAGGAGGAACGCAACGAGGGATTTAGTTTTGCTTCTCAAACCTCCTATCGACTTCGGTCATCTAATTAGCTATATGACCCAAATACTTTTGTACTCTTTGTGGATGAAATGGACACTTAGCTATGAGTTGTTTTCGAAAAACTGGGTATCCTCATTGGTGGGGAGATAGACCACGTTCTATGCTACCTAATACACCATATGCAGCTACAGACATAATACACCATATGCAGCTACAGACATGACCACTGAGCGATATAATCCTACTACATCATCTCCATCCCCACGTCTCTCTGAAACAACTCGTGCAAATCAGGTTGTGACTTCTGTACCGACCAGTGCTGCTCACACGGTGATTATGAATGTTGATCAGGTTGGTTTCAGTGCTCTCAACAATCAACAATTGACAACATTGGTTACTATGGTGAATGTTCAGAGTTACAGTCTGCATGAACATCTCTCGGAAAAGTTCTTTATTAAATCTTGGATTATAAATATTGGTGTTTCTAATCATATGACTGGTAGTATTAAGTTTCTAATGGATGCTTATGAAATGCCACTGGTTTACATCAAACTTCCAGATGGTCGATTTACTATGGCTAGTAAACAAGGGAAAGTTTATTTAGGCTCTCATCTTCACTTGATTAATATGTTCTTCGCCAAGGATCTATAATGTCATCTTATCTTATTTTCTCAGTTAACTAGAGATAATCAGTGTACCTTCCAGATTTCTGACAGGCTTTGTGTTTTCTAGGATGTACCTTCTAGATTTCTGACAGGCTTTGTGTTTTCTTGGGTCGCATCACACTGATGCTAACTGGAGCAGGTGAACAGTTGAATGGTTTTCATTTCTTTAGAAGTGTTGAGACAATAGCAGTGGCACATTCTTTGGAGAAACAATCAATGGATGTATGGCATGGTTGCTTAGGTCATCCTGTATTGAAGGCAATGGAGATGCTTATGCTATCAGATATTAGTAGTAGTAGTGGTTTTGATTATAAGTTCTGCGACGTTTGTATTCGTTCTAAGCAGGCATATGATTTGTTTCCTTTGAGAATTAATTAAACAACAACGGTTTTTAATATTGTTCATTATGACTTATGGGGTCCTTATCGGACTACTTATGTGTGTAGATCAAGCTATTTCCTTAGGATCGTTGAGGATTACTCACGTGCGCTTTGGATTTATTTACTGCCAACTAAAACCAAAATTGCTTCTACTCTCTGAAACTGCATTGCCTTTGTTGAACGCCAAGTTGATCAGAAAGTCAAAACCATATGTAGTAAAAATGGGTCTGAATTTATGTGTTTCACATACTATTTCCATACCAAGGGTATAATCCATGAAACTTCTGGTGTAGGGACTCCTTAACATAATGGAAGAGTCGAGAGAAAACATCGACATATACAGACAACACAACTCCTACTCTAAACGCTCATGCTCTTCTATTTCAGGCTCATCTTCTAGTTGATTTTTGGGGTTTCTCCATTCTTACTGCTGGTTACTTAATCAACAGACCTCCTACTGCGATTTTGATGGGAAACCTTTTGAAATATTGTATAATCACCTACTTCCGATGAATCATCTTCATGTATTGGATTGTTTGTGTTCCATACATAATCAGCATATTGGGTGGGGGGGGGAATTAGTTTGCCACATGCAGCAATATGTCTGTATTTATAGGCTATCATTTTAGCAGAAGGGGTGAAAAGTTTACAACTTTAAAACTGGTGTCATCTTTACTTCTCGAAATATAATTTTTATGAAACAAAGTTCATTTTTGCTACTACTCTCACTGAATCCTCGTCTCCATTGCTGTTATCGTCTATACCTACGACATGTGATCATGATGATGATTCTCTCACACATACTAGTTGATCATGATACTTACATATGACTCTTCTACATGACCTTCATCAGACTCATCCCCTGCTGTTACGAGTACTCCATTGCAAGATAATATGACTGGTGTTACTTTACCAATGATTCCTATTACGCTTGATCCTACAGTTTCTGAAAACCCCATATTTACTGTGACAGAACCGTCTTCTCTATCTGATTCTCCGAGTTATCCTGCGTCGCCGTCTACACCTCAAACAGAGGAGGAGTCTGTTTCTCTCGACATACCTTGAGGAAAGAATTGTCGACAAAAACTTCATTCCATTAAATTGAAGGATTATGTTACACATACGACAAATTTGGGTTCAGATATGGATTGGGTTGATTATTTGTGGTATCCAACTGGTGACTATGTTGATTGTAATCGGTTTTTTTGAACATCATCATACTTTTCTCGCCACCATAATGCATTCTTACATGGTGATTTGGAGGAGGAGGTTTACATTTGATTTCCACTACGATTTTGTACTAATGACAAGTCTCAGGTTTGCCGTTTAAATAAATCTCTATATGGTCTTCAACAGGCACCACGGTGCTGGTTTGCTAAGCTCTCTCAAGCTCTTAAAGACTAGGGGTTTTCTGAAGATTTTTCTGATTACTCCTTGTTTTTTTTTTAGAGTGATGTACGTCTGTATGTTCTGGTGTATGTTGATGATGGCATCGGTACTGGTAGCTCTTTGGAAGTTATTCAAGCTTTCAAAGTATATTTGAGTTCTTGTTTCAGCATGAAACATCTAGGGACCTTGGAATACTTCTTGGGGATTGATATTGCTGGCAGTTCTTCTGGTATGTACCTGTGCCAACAGAAATATGTTCATGACATCATTGTAGAAACAAAATTATTAAGAGCTATGCCAGTTTCGCACCCTATGGAGCTGAATCACTCTTCAGCAAAATTAACGGCATTACTTCTTCCGGACCTTCCTGGTATGGATGACTAGTTGGTCATCTTATTTACCTAGCTACGACATGACCAGAGTTCTTCTATGCTATTCATGTCCTTTCTTAGTTTATGAAAGCTCCTACTTCGGATCATTGAGATGCTGTTTGATATTTGAAAGGGATTCCAGGACATGGGAATCTTCTACGTGCTGATTCTAATTTGTGTTTGGTTGCTTGGTGTGACTATGATTGGGCTGCATGTCCACTCCCTCGTAAATCACTTACTGACAAATTTATTGATAGGGCTCAGGTTTTACCCAAATAAAACTACTGTAAGTGTACAACAATGATATTATAGCATAAGGAATTATCGAATCCCAAGGGAGCAAGTAAACTACACTAAAGAGTTCAGGTTCGGATTAAGCTAAGCAATAAGTAATGAATGTAATGCGAAACAGCGAAATAAATGTAAGTGGGCGTTTTTGGGATTTTTCTTAAAGTTCAGAAAGCTAAAGGCGCTAAGTCAAGACAATTCGCATATTGAATCCAAGAGTGTAGAATGCATGCAATCAGGAATGAATTAAAACCGTCTTGAACATGAATCGCAAAGATATAAATAATCATTTTTCATTGCAGAAGTTAACTATACCTAAATCACAGAGTTTCAAATCTCTTTGCAAACCGTAACAACCTAAACATACAGTAATGATCAGGTTCAATTGTTCACAAAACTCCTAAGCCAAATCTCTTTGCACTGGGGCGTTTTGCTCATCTAATACTAGTTCAGGTGATTAATAATGCTCTCACATCTATCAAACAATCTAGGGTTTCGAAATCCAGATGATGTTTCTAAGAAATCGATATGAATGCAAGCACAAATGAAGAACCAATGGATTTCCTATAAGTTTAGCAATTCTACAAACTCTTCTTCAACCTTTGAAAAGCCCTAACTTAACTAAAAAACTACTCAGACATGGTGAATGAAACAAACATCATGAAAAGAATAGATTGCATAAAAGAAACAAGAAATAGAAATAAAGGAGTTCAAAATCTGCTCTGAAGGAGTTTGATTTGTCTCTCTAAAATCTTTGCTACAAATCTCTCCCTAAAGCTCTCTAGAAAATAAGATACAAGATAAAATCCAACAATGGCTGAAAACCTAATATATACAAGCTAAAACACGATCTGAGACCTTTTTGCAAATACTAGAACTTCTGGGTCAAAACTGCAATTTCTTCCCAAACTTTTAAAAACCAGCCACGATCCTTCCTCTACGGGTGATGAGCGTCACCAGGTCAGTGACGGTCGTCACCCAAGCCAGAACAACGCTTCTGACTTGCTTCATTCGGGGTTGTGTCTTGCAATGCTCCAAAAAGCTCCAAAACTTCCAATTATGCTCCAGACATGCTTCAACCTGCAAAGACTCTACTAGGACACTAAAAAGACCAAAAAGACTCAATAAAAAGGACTTATACCATGGTTAAAAACCATAAAACCCATGATATATCAACTCTCCCATACTTAGCTTTTGCTTGCCCTCAAGCAAACATCAGACAGAGAACAGGGTCGAGGTTTGAAAACAAGAAACAGTCAGCTAAACATCAGGAACACCACATAGGTTAACACTTTCGAATCCACATACCACAGAGTCAACACAAGATCAAATTTCAGTCTAATCATCACAAGCTTAGCAAATCTCTCAAATCCAGTTCAAATCCCTTCAAGAAATCTGAAATCTCTACTGCTAACTCCTTATTTCTATCTAAGTGTGATGTCTCATCAATGTTTTATCATCTCAATCACTTACAGATTCTTTTCCCTTCCTAAACAACTGAGCAAAGCAATCTCAACACAGCTCTCATATTTTCTCTTCCCTTGATCTTTTCTTTCTGATATTTTCGATTTTTTTTCAACTCTTTCTCATTTTTTTACAGTCTAAGATATGGTGCTACTCAATACTTGTTTTCCTTGTGAGGAGACAGGTTCTTGAATGTGTTCATTACTGTTGTTCCTTGTTATGAGGCAGGGTCATGGACTTAAACTCTTAAAAGCTGTATTAGGAAATATCAAAGAGAAATTGTATCTTAACCTTATAGTCAGTACTGAAAGAGAGAATTAAGATCAATGAGAATCAAGCCCCAAGACAAGAAGTTTAAAGTTCATTAAGGTGGAGCTAACAACAAATTTTCCAGATTCTTTAAGAACCTAAACCTTCATTGCTAGACTGATCTACCTATGACTTTCAACTTAGTAAGACTTTTAATCAACTAATGTGGCAATGGTTCTTATAAGCATAAACTTCCTATGGTTAGTTCCAAGAAAAACTGATAGTTTCAAAACTTTGACTCTATAAAAACAGGTTTTTGACTCAACTTTAAGACTCTAAAAATCAAATACAATGCACACAATGTCAGTAGCTACCTCCCCCAGACTTAAACAACACTGTCCTCAGTGTTATTAAGCCAAGAGTTGGTCAAAAAGAAACAAGTGAACGTGTAGAACCAAGTGTGAAAAGTGTACCTAGCAAATGATCGGGTGACGAGCGTCACCCAGCTGTGGTGATGATCGTCACCATCTCTGATACTCCAGAATCGATATGTTGGATGTGTTAATGCAATGCCATCATGTGTACTCCGAAGTCAGACTGTTAGAGCACTTAAAACACACGAGCGTCACCCAGCTGTGGTGACGATCGACACCATCTCTGATACTCCATAATCGACATGTTGGATGTGTTAATGCAATGCCATCATGGGTACTCCGAAGTTAGACTGTTAGAGCACTCAAAACACACATCAAAAATATTCAAACGAAGCATAACCCATGGTTCAAACAAGTTCACAAGACATCATCCAAGAAAACTGACTCTTTTTTTTCCGATTTTTCTCATGTTTTTGGGTTTTTTTTAGCTATGTAATAGAAAACTAAACTAAGTATATGAAAAAGAAAACTTACCAGTGGGTTGCCTCCCACTAAGCGCTTGTTTAAAGTCATTAGCTCGACTTTGAATGCTGCTCAGACAGCTGGTGGAGCAGAAGGTGGAATTGAATGCCTTGGAGAAGAATGTCTCCTCATCCATGGTGGTGTGTATGCAGTAGGTGCATGAACTCTATCAAGGAAGTGAGGAACATCATCAGGGCGGGTTGTGACTGTGGGTGGGACACTTCTTTTTCCTGCAGGATCATCAAAAGGAACACCAAGCTTTCCACGAGAATCTCATTGCTTGCATAAGTGTGAAGCAGCTTTTGCACCTTTTAAGTTCTTATTGATGAGATTAGGAAGTTTGGAATTGGTTACAGGAAGTGCATACCTCTGCTTAGTTGCAGATTTCTGGTTTTTGGAATGTTGAATTTTTCGGTTTGGCAACATAAGATGGACCTGTAGCTGAAAGATCATGTCGCTCTTTTCTGTCCAGGTTGGTGACGAGCGTCACCAGGTCAGTGACGGTCGTCACTGACCCTGCAGGTCGGATTTCTGCAGTTTTTCTGCAATCCAGCTCTGCAAGTCTTGCCTCCATCACAAACTCGTCCTCCTCCAGCAACTTGGCATTCATTGGACTCTCTTTTGCAAGCCTAATGTTGAAGATATCATTCTCACTCCAATCCTCAAACCCGACAGCTTTTGCAAAAGTTTCAGATATTGCCTCTTGAACAGCCATCTTGTTCACTTGCCCACTTGTATCAGATTCAGTGACATACCCAGCAGTAATGTCTTCTGAATGCTCCTTGACTGGCTCTTCATCTCTGGAAGTCCTTACAGAAAAGGTCTGACCATCAATGGTAGAACTCCCTCTTAACTTATCCATGTCAAAGTTCATGACAACATACCCCAAATCAGGCTCTATCTTCCCCTTCTTTACATCAATGATTGCGCCAGCAGTAGCCAAGAATGATCTTTCCAGAATAAGAGGATCTTTAGGTTCTTCAGCATATTTCAAAACTACAAAGTTTATGGGAATCATGCAACCTTCAATGTTAACAGGAACATCCTCTACGATGCCTTCTGGGGTTCTTATGGATCGATCTGCTAGGATAAGAGAGATCCCAACTGGCTTGAAATAAGTTATTCCAAGTCTAGCAGCAACAGAGGAAGGCATCAAGTTAATACTTGACCCTAAATCACAAATAGAATGGGGAAAACGTCCTGCTGAGATTGAGCAATCAAGCACAAAGTTTCCAGAATCCGAAAGCTTCTCTGGAATTCTGCTTTGAATGATGGTACTGACTTGTTCAAAAACAGTCACCTTCTTCTTCTTCTTTGGAACTGTGCCTAAGAGAATTGCACTAATGTCTCTGGTAAGTAATGCTCCTTCCTCAGGGCTTACACCATTAACAACCATTCTCTTTACATACCTTCTTAGTGCAGGTGAAAGTTTGACTGCATCAACAAGAGGAATATCAAGCATCAGCTTGTCTATTATAGCCTTGCATCTGGCTTCTTCTATCTCTTTTTTAGACTTCCTAGGATGCTTGGGAAATGTTGTTTTGGGTTTCTAGACTCGTTCCTGGCCATTATCTGCAGTTACAGGCGAAACAGCTTCGTTCTGGGGTAGGTGGCGATCGTGACCAGGGGGTGACGCTCGTCACTGATCTGTGATGACCCCCGATTCCTTTGTAAGTTGGTGACGAGCGTCACTCCTCCTTGGTGACACTCGTCACTCACCTCTGAGACTGCAAAATTTTCATCTTCAAACTCCATCAGTTGCACAATCTGGTCTGCACTCAACCTCTTTTTCTGCACTGTTTTAAGCTCCTTTTCACTCCTGACTGTGATGGCATTAACCTGACGCTTGGGATTGATATCAGTCCTTCCAGGAAAGAATCCCTCTTGCCTTTGAACAACTCCTGCATTTTGAGCAACCTGAACATCCAGCTTCTTCATATGAGAGTTCAGACTCTCAATTTTCCCATTCAAGTCTTGATACAGTGAATCCAGCTTGCCATTGAAGTCCCCTGTCATCTTCTGCTGTCCTTCTAGGAGTTGTTCTAACATAGCTTCCAATTTATTGTCTTGTGGAGGTGCAGCTTGGTAGGAAGAAGAACCATAATTTATGTTGTTTTGGTAAGGTTTCTGCAACTCGGTCTCCTGAAACTGTTGCTTTGGAGTATAACCAATTGCATTCTGGTTCCCTGGGAAGGTGTTCTTCTGATTGCTCCCATTGTAACCTCTGTTCCACTGTTGATTCACAAACCTTTGGTTCTGAAAACCTCCATTGACGAAGTGAACATCCTTTTGCTTAAACTCTTCAGGATTTTCGAAGGTCTCCACCTCTGCAGCGAATTGGACTGATTTCTTTCCCACCAGAAGGCTGTGCATACTGTCTAACTTAGCCTTAACATCAGCTATTTGGTTCCCTTCATTCAAACCAGCCTGTTACAACCTCTGCAAATCAGCATTCTTTGTGTTGTTACTGCAGGCTAAGTTTTCTATCAAAGTTATTGCAGCATCAGGAAGGTTTGTGTTGAAGTTCCCATTACTAGCAGTATCCAACGCCATTTGATACTTCCAGTCAATTCCTCTGAAGAAAATACCAAGCAGCTGCACTTGATTAAAACCATGATGAGGACAGTCCCTTTGATAAGACATGAATCTCAGCCAATAAGCTTTAAAAGCTTCAGTAGGACCTTGAGAGAATGATGCAATTTTTGTCCTCAGGTCTTCTGATCTGGCATCATCATAGAAATTGTTCAGAAAAGCATTCTTGGTGTCCTCCCAAGTGGTCAGTGAACCAGGCTCTAGTTGCTTCAGCCAATATGCTGCATCTCCTCCAAGAGAGTAAGGAAAAAGCTTGCAGAACAGAAAGTCATAGCTAACTCCACTAGCCTTGACAGTTGAAGCCAAATCCTCAAACCTTTCAATATGATCCATAAGATGCTCATGAGGTAAGCCAGGAAAAGGATGTTGTCCCACCAGATGATAATAGGCAGGCTTGGGCTCAAAGTCATTCCTCTGAAAAGCGGGAGGGCGGATTGCAGCTCTGTTGGCATAGAACTGATCAGGTCTTTTTTACCCAAATAACTACTGCAAGTGCACAACAATGCAATCGTAGTATAAGGGGTTATCGAATCCCAAGGGAGCAAGTAAACTACACTAAAGAGTTCAGGTTCGGATTAAGCTAAGCAATAAGTAATCAATGTAATATGAAACAGCAAAATAAATGTAAGTGGGCATTTTTGGGATTGTTCTTAAAGTTCAGAAAGCTAAAGGCGCTAAGTCAAGACAATTCGCATGTTGAATCCGAGAGTGTAGAATGCATGCAATCAGTAATGAATTAAAACCGTCTTGAACATGAATCGCAAAGATATAACTAATCAATTCTCATTGCAGAAGTTAACTATGCCTAAATCACAGAGTTTCAAATCTCTTTGCAAACCCTAACAACCTAAACATGCAGTAATGATCAGGTTCAATTGTTCACAAAACTCCTAAGCCAAATCTCTTTGCACTAGGGCGTTTTGCTCATCTAATACTAGTTCAGGTGATTAATAATGCTCTCACATCTATCAAACAACCTAGGGTTTCAAAATCCAGATGATGTGTCTAAGAAAGCGATATGAATGCAAGCACAGATGAAGAACCAATAGATTTTCTATAAGTTTAGCAATTCTACAAACTCTTCTTCAACCTTTGAAAAGCCCTAACTTAACTAACAAACTACTCAGACATGGTGAATGAAACAAACATCATGAAAAGAATAGATTGCATAAAAAAAATAAGAAATAGAAATAAAAGAGTTCGAAATCTGCTCTGAATGAGTCTGATTTGTCTCTCCAAAAACTCTGCTACAAGTCTCTCTCTAAAGCTCTCTAGAAAATAAGATACAAGATAAAAGCCAACAATGGCTGAAAACCTAATATATACAAGCTAAAACACGATCTGAGATATTTTTGCAAATACTAGAACTTCTGGGCTAAAACTGCAATTTCTTCCCAATCTTTTAAAAACCAGCCACAATCCTTCCTCTACGGTTGACGAGCATCACCAGGTCAGTGACGGTCGTCACCCAAGCCAGAATAACGCTTCTGACTTGCTTCATTCGGGGTTGTATCTTGCAATGCTCCAAAAAGCTCCAAAACTTCCAATTATGCTCCAGACATGCTTTCACCTGCAAAGACTCTACTTGGACTCTAAAAAAACCAAAAAAACTCAATAAAAAAGACTTATACCATGGTTAAAAACCATAGAAACCATGATATATCATTTATTCAATTGGGTGGATCACCAGTTTCTTAGAAGACACACAAGCAGCATGTGGTTTCATCAGCGAAGGCTGAATAGAGCGATGGCTATTATTTTTAGTGAGATTTTATGGATGTGTGAGCTTTTTACGATGTTGGGAGTTGATTTTTCATCTTTAATTATGTTCCATTGCGACAGTCTATCTGCTATTCATCTTAGAGTCCATATGTTTTCACGAGTTAACTAAACATGTTGAGTCGGATTGTCATTTTATACGAGATGATATTGTTTGTGGCGTTATACTTACGAAACATATATTTACTATTACGCAACTTGCAGATATTTTCATCTAGTCATTTGATCAGAAGGCATTTCAGGATTTTGTGCGCATATTGGGTATTTATGACTTACATATTCCAGCTTGAGAAGGGGGGAGGGGGTATTAGGCTGATAATGTAATTATTATATACATTGTGTATATTTATGGTAATTATAAATATGTAACTAGGTTTTCGATGTATATAAGGCTAAACCTTCACAACTTGATCAATAACAAACTTTTATACTAAATTAGGTTTCTTGACAGATACTCATGGCGACGATCATACAGATCTAATCACCAATTGTTGTGGCTATGGAGATTAGAGGATAAGACGGTGGTTCCAGAAGCTGCTGAATGCCGATATGGATCCCATTTCCCTTCTTTAATTTCTCTTTGTGTGTATTTGATTGTGAGACTGAGGGAACATGTTTAGGAGTTCAACTTTCAACCGCCAAAAATTATTCCACTCTGATTTTAGTTGACATAAACCGGTTAGCCTTTTAAAACCAATCGGTTATTTTTAAGTATAAATTATGCTTTATCGTCGATTGAATGAAGACAATTTGTATACTCGTCCTACATGTTCTCTTTTGGTTAGTTAGGAGTGAATCATTATCAAAATCTGAACCGGTTTTACTTAACCAAAGAATGGGTCGGTTTTTTCTTTAACGGCACAAAGAAATAGACCAGTTTCAATCTCCATATATGAACCAAAAAGAGCGGCTGATACAAGACCCGCACCACAAAAATTGAAAATATAGTCAGAACTAAGTGTATCGTCCACATCTTGTGTATAACAGTTTTCTCTGTTTGAATTTTACACTCATGAAAAACGATGATATACCAACTTGAAGACAAAGCAAACTAATCCCAACTTGGTTTTGCTTTATATCTCCGCGTCTCAATGCTCTTCAACACCATTTTTGACTCCTTCCCTACAAACTATTTTTGTGTAAAACTTGATTGAAACAAATTTTGGCCACATTGGTTTAAGCCTGTAGACGTAACTCTCCACTTTTATTTGAGTAAAACAAATAAATGTAAGCTTTCTTCTTTTTTCTCTCCTAATGAGGACCCATGAAAACTGAATCTGTTGTTGCTTATGTTCCTTCTCACTCTGATATTATAGGACAGTCTTGTTCTTCCTCCTGACATGTTAAGCTTTTATATCTAACAACCATTGATATGCAAGGCCTTTCGCTTGAAATATTTTATGCCAAACGTCATTACTATGATGCCAAAGTATTTTATGTTCATCAGCATTCCGCTTGTTTGTAAACATATTTTTACAAACACCCAATTTGTATTACCCTCTTCATATAACTATACATTCATCTCACAAGTGGTCATACATAACATCAATGCTATGAAAATTATAATGCTCTATACAAACGGTTATCTCTCTCTCTCTCTCTCTCTCTCTCTCTCTCTCTCTCTCTCTCTCTCTCTCTCACTTTAGCTCTCTCTCTCTCTCTCTCTCTCTCTCTCTCTCTCTCTCTCTCTCTCTCTCTCTCTCTCTCTCTCTCTCTCTCGCGTATAATTGTATATAGAATGTTAATACTTAAATTCATCAATCTTATACATTATATAAACAAATATAACAGATACACTTTACGGTTAATGAGAATAACAACTTTTTCTCTCTTACTTTCCTAAATTTAATATTGTATTAGAGCTTTCTCTCTCCTTCCGCCATCGTCTTTTCTCACTCAGTCTCTTCTTTTGAGCTTCGATCTTCATGATTTGAGCTTGTTTTTCTTCGAATCAACCTTCATTTGTCTTTAATTTGTCTTTGTTTCGTTCAATTTTATGAGTATACTTGTATATAGAATGTTAATACTTGTACTCATTAATCTTATACAATATATAAACAAATATAACAGATACACTTTACGGTTAATAAAAATAACAACCTTCTCTCTCTTACTTTCCTAAATCTAATTTGATACTAGAGCTTTCTCTCTCCTTCCGCCATTGCCTTTTCTCACTCAATCTCCTCTTTTGAGCTTCGATCTTCATGATTTAAGCTTGTTTTTCTTTGAATCAACCTTCATTTGTCTTGAATTTGTCTTTGTTTCATTCAATTTGAGTTTATTGTGTTGAAAGATAAACTTGATTTTGGATTATGCTTAAATATTGGGTTAATGATCCAATAATAATTGGGTCAAAACCCAATTATGCTTAATCAAAAATTCTAGAGTTTTCTCTAGAAAAATCAACACTTCCACCTCCTTAAAATGTTCTAGAGAGTTGTAGAAAATAAATATTTAGAGATTTTTCTAGATAATTGTTGTAAAATAATCTAGATATTAAGATAGAATTTTCTAGATTTAGGAATAAAATATTTTAGATATTTTGTATTTTGGAGGCTATTAATAGCTACCTCCTCTCTCATTTTGTAACTAACAAGCTAAAAGAAATAATAAGGGAAGTTAAGTGAAGTTCCTAAGTTCTCTAAGTTCTAAAACTTTCTTCTTCTTAAATTTGTTCCTTTGTCTTTCAAATTCTTAAACACCTTCTCCATCACTCTTAAAAGTTTTTTCTTTCCAACAAAGTGGTAGCAGAGCTAGAAGATTCTCTTAAAGATGGCAAGTAATGGTGTTCCCTTCCAAGTTCCAATGCTCACTAAGAGCAACTACGACAACTGGAGTCTAAGAATGGTGGCCATTCTAGGAGCACATGACGTGTGGGAGATTGTCCAAAAAGACTACATTGAACCGGAGAATGAAGGTAGTCTTTCTCAAACTCAAAAAGACAGTTTGAGAGACTCAAGGAAGAGAGACAAGAAGGCTCTTTGTCTCATCTATCAAGGATTAGATGAAGACACATTCGAGAAGGTTGCCGGAGCAAAGATGGCCAAAGAAGCATGGGAGAAGCTTCGAACTTCTTACAAGGGAGCAGAGCAAGTCAAGAAGGTACGTCTTCAAACTCTAAGAGGAGAATTTGAAGCATTACAAATGAAGGAAGGTGAACTTGTCCAAGATTACTTCTCAAGAGTTCTAGCGGTTACTAATAACCTAAAGAGGAATGGGGAGAAGCTAGATGAAGTAAGAATCATGGAGAAGGTTCTTAGATCGTTGGATTCAAAATTTGAGCATATTGTCACTGTCATTGAAGAGACGAAAGATTTGGAGGATATGACAATGGAGCAACTACTAGGATCACTACAAGCCTATGAAGAAAAGAAGAAGAAGGAAGACCTTGCAGAACAAGTACTCAAGATGCAAATTGATCAAACCAAAGATGGAAGCGGCCGAAGTCATCCAAGAAGAGGTGGCGGTCAAGGACGAGGAAGAGGTTATGGCTATGGAAATGGACGTGGCTGGAGGTCCTATGAAGACAAGACTAACCAAAGAGGAGAAAGCTCATCAAGAGGACGTGGGAGAGGATCTCCAAAACCAAGGTACGACAAATCAAATGTCAAATGCTATAATTGTGGGAAGTTTGGACATTATGCTTCTGAATGCAAAGCTCCAAACAACAATAGAGTTGAAGAGAAGTTCAACTATGCTGAAGAAAGAAGCCAAGAAGAAGATATGTTATTAATGGCGTACAAGAAGGATGAAAGAGATGATTTCCACAAGTGGTACCTTGACAGCGGTGCAAGCAATCACATGTGCGGGAAAAGAAGCATGTTCGTGGAGCTCGATGAATCAGTGAAAGGAGACGTGGCCTTAGGAGATGAATCAAAGATGGAGGTGAAAGGTAAAGGAAAAATTCTCATCCGAATGAAGAATGGAGATCATCAATTCATCTCCAACGTTTACTATATTCCAAGTATGAAGACCAACATCTTGAGCCTTGGACAACTCTTAGAGAAAGGTTATGATATTCGACTAAAAGATAATAGCCTTTCTATAAGAGATCAAACTAACAATCTCATCACCAAGGTGCTGATGTCAAAGAATAGAATGTTTGTTCTTAACATTCAAAATGACATCGCAAAATGTCTTAAGATGTGCTACAAGGAGGAGTCTTGGCTTTGGCATCTTCGTTATGGACATCTCAACTTTGGAGGCTTGGAGCTACTCTCTAAGAAAGAAATGGTGAGAGGATTACCCTGCATCAATCATCCAAATCAGGTGTGTGATGGGTGCCTACTTGGAAAGCAATTCAAAATGAGCTTTCCAAAGGAGTCAGAGACAAGAGCACGGAAGCCATTGGAGCTCATACATACAGATGTTTGTGGCCCAATTAAACCAAGATCACTCGGTAAGAGTAACTACTTTCTTCTCTTTATTGATGATTTTTCAAGAAAAACATGGGTTTACTTTTTAAAAGAAAAATCAGAAGTATTTGAGAACTTCAAAAAGTTTAAAGCCCATGTTGAGAAGGAAAGTGGCCATGTGATCAAAGCCATGAGATCTGATCGAGGAGGAGAGTTCATGTCCAAAGATTTTCTGAAATATTGTGAAGACAATGGCATCAGAAGACAATTGACGGTGCCAAGATCCCCTCAACAGAATGGAGTAGCGGAAAGAAAGAACAGAACAATTCTTGAGATGGCGAGAAGCATGCTCAAAAGTAAGAAGCTACCAAAGGAGTTTTGGGCAGAAGCAGTTGCATGTGCGGTCTATCTGTCAAACATATCTCCAACAAGAAGTGTTTGGGAGAAAACACCACAAGAAGCTTGGAGTGGAAGAAAGCCCGGTGTTTCACATCTAAGAGTCTTTGGAAGCCTTGCCCACGCTCATGTACCTGATGAGAAACGAAGCAAGCTAGATGAAAAAAGTGAGAAGTACATCTTCATTGGGTACGATGCAAACTCCAAAGGTTACAAGCTCTACAATCCTGATACAAAGAAGACAATCATCAGTCGGAATGTCATCTTTGATGAAGAAGGAGAATGGGATTGGAGATCAAATGATGAGAACTACAACTTCTTTCCACATGTTGAACAAGATGATTTGGAGCAGCCAAGAGAGGAGCCAATTACTCCACCAACCTCACCAACACCAAGTTCTCAAGGAGATGAGAGTTCGAGTGAAAGGACTCCACGTTTTAGAAGTCTGCAAGAGCTTTACGAGGTAACTGAAAATCAAGAAAACCTTACTCTATTTTGCCTGTTTGCGGATTGTGAACCCATGAACTTCCAAGAAGCAATGGAGAAAAAGACATGGAGAAACGCAATGGATGAAGAGATCAAGTTAATACAGAAGAATGAGACATGGGAGTTAGCTTCACTTCCAAATGGGCATAAGGCGATTGGTGTAAAATGGGTGTACAAAGCGAAGAAGAACTCCAAAGGAGAAGTTGAAAGATACAAGGCAAGATTGGTGGCAAAGGGCTATAGTCAAAGAGCTGGAATCGACTATGACGAGGTATTTGCTCCTGTTGCTCGATTAGAAACAGTTAGACTAATCATTTCATTAGCAGCCCAAAATAGGTGGAGGATACATCAAATGGATGTCAAATCAGCCTTCCTAAATGGAGATCTTGAGGAAGAAGTCTACATTGAGCAACCACAAGGCTACATAGTTAAAAGAGAAGAAGACAAAGTCTTGAGGTTAAAGAAGGCGCTCTATGGGTTGAAACAAGCACCAAGAGCTTGGAACACTCGTATTGATAAGTATTTCAAGGAGAAAAGCTTCATCAAGTGTCCATATGAGCATGCACTATATATCAAAACACAGAACAATGATATATTGATTGCATGCTTATATGTAGATGACTTGATATTCACAGGCAGCAATCCAAGTATGTTCGAGGAATTCAAAAAGGAGATGACGAAGGAGTTCAAGATGACCGATATTGGATTGATGTCTTACTACCTTGGAATTGAAGTGAAACAAGAAGACAATGGAATCTTCATCTCTCAAGAAGGTTATGCTAAAGAAGTGCTGAAGAAGTTCAAGATGGATGACTCGAACCCAGTTTGTACTCCAATGGAATGTGGAGCTAAGTTATCAAAGCATGATGAAGGAGAGAGTGTGGATCCAACACTCTTTAAGAGTTTGGTTGGGAGTCTACGTTACTTAACATGCACAAGGCCTGATATCTTACATGCAGTTGGAGTTGTGTGCCGATACATGGAGTATCCAACAACCACTCACTTCAAGGCAGCTAAGAGGATCATTCGCTATATCAAAAGTACGATCGACTTTGGCTTGTATTACTCTATTTCTGATGATTACAAGCTTGTTGGATATAGCGATAGCGACTGGGGTGGAGACGTAGATGATCGGAAAAGCACAAGTGGTTTTGTGTTTTTCATTGGAGAAACAGCTTTCACATGGATGTCGAAGAAGCAACCGATTGTCACTCTTTCCACTTGTGAAGCGGAGTATGTAGCGGCTACTTCATGTGTTTGCCATGCTATTTGGTTACGAAACTTATTAAAGGGTTTGAGTTTGCCACAAGAAGAGCCGACGAAGATCTTTGTGGACAACAAGTCAGCAATAACTTTGGCAAAGAATCCTGTCTTCCATGATCGAAGTAAGCACATCGACACTCGCTATCATTACATTAGAGAATGTGTTACCAAGATGGATGTGCAGTTGGAGTACGTGAAGACGGACGATCAAGTAGCTGACATCTTTACCAAGTCACTCAAGCGTGAAGCCTTTATCAAGATGAGAAGTTTGCTTGGAGTAGCAAAATCAAGTTTAAGAGGGGGTGTTGAAAGATAAACTTGATTTTGGATTATGCTTAAATATTGGGTTAATGATCCAATAATAATTGGGCCAAAACCCAATTATGCTTAATCAAAGATTCTAGAGTTTTCTCTAGAAAAATCAACACTTCCACCTCCTTAAAATGTTCTAGAGAGTTGTAGAAAATAAATATCTAGAGATTTTTCTAGATTATTGTTGTAAAATAATCTAGATATTAAGATAGAATTCTCTAGATTTAGGAATAAAATATTTTAGATATTTTGTACTTTGGAGGCTATTAATAGCTACCTCCTCTCTCATTTTGTAACTAACAAGCTAAAAGAAATAATAAGGGAAGTTAAGTGAAGTTCCTAAGTTCTCTAAGTTCTAAAACTTTCTTCTTCTTAAATTTGTTCCTTTGTCTTTCAAATTCTTAAACACCTTCTCCATCACTCTTAAAAGTTTTTTCTTTCCAACATATTGTGCTCATCCTTGGTATCTTTCTTCTTTTCAGCGCAATTTTTCATCCGTACAGTGGCAACTGTATCAATGGCGCACATCCAAAGATTATTATGATAATACATACTATTTAAATGGAAATGATCACTCTAATGTGACGCTCATCTCCGATCAACTCACAGGTGCTTCTTATTTCGGCTTGTGGCATTAATCGATGATAATAGCGCTCAATGGCCGCAACAAGCTTTGCTTTGTCAACAGAAGTCTTCTGAAACCACCAGATAATCATCGCAACGGTGCAACATGGTCCAGAGTAAATGATGTGGTATGGTCTTGGCTTATGAACTCATTTTCTAAAACTATTGCTCAAAGTGTGTTGTATGTGAAGACTGCACATGGTATTTGGTCAAAATTGTTGAAGTCATAGAAGAACAATGTTCCTAGGCTATATGGAATTGAACAGAAGCTTCACAGTCTTCACCAAGTTTCGCTTGATGTTAATACTTTATACACCAAACTGATTATGTTGAAAAGAAGTAAAAAGTGCTCAATATTTTCCAATATGTCAGTGTGGTGGTTGTGAATGTGAGTTGGATTCAAAGTAGATGGAATTTTTTGAAAGAAGTTTTTTCATCAAGTTTTTCTTTGGCTTGAATGGTTCGTATAAAAAAATTTGAAAGCAAATTATCATGCTCGATCTTTTACCTGATTTGGTGAAGACCTTCAATATGGTTATTTAACATGAGGATTATGTTGGAATTTGATCCCATGCTTAATCCTGTGCAAGAAAGAAACAAACGAAGAGAATCAGAAGAAGAAGAAGATAACAGAAGGAAGAACCTGTTCGGGACGTGAAGAAGTAGATAACAGAAGGAAGATCCGGTTCCGGGCGTGAAGAAGAAGAGAAGTGAAAGAGGAAAGAAGAAGACACGTGAGTTGTTGGTGGAAAATTAAAACTTGTTGTTATTGGGCCATAAGTAGTTTAAGCCCAATTTTAAATGGGTTTCAGTTATAATTGTAACAAATAAAATAGGATTAAGACAAGTAGTATAAATATGTAAGTGTGATGGATGGATAAGAAGACATAGATATTTTTATTAGAAATGTGGCTTCCGGTTTACTGTTCATCATAGAACCAAGAGAACACGAGAAACCAACATGGTATCAGAACGGTCAGGTTCTGGTGGCCTGGAAGAAAGAAGATGGTGTCAGATATGTAAGAAGGACAATCACTATGAGGATCAATGTTACTTCAGACAGAGTTATGAAGATCAATATTTTTCAAAACAGTTCAGACCAAGGAAAGCTTGTTTCACATGTAGGAAACCTGGGCATTATGCAAAAGAATGTAGAAGCTCAGGAAATCAAGCTGGCTAAGCACAAACACAAGTCAAGGAAAGAAATGATGGGTGGTTTGATGCAGCACATAGCGTCGAGCAAACAAGTAGTGATGAAGTGTGGTGAATCGACAGTGGTGCTACAAACCACATGACTAAAGAAGAGAGGTTTTTCACAACCTTAGACAAGACCTGTCAAGTTCCTATCAAGATAGGAAATGGAGCTATACTAATGACTACCGGAAAAGGATACATTGAGGTAATGACCAAAAGGGGGAAGAAAGTTATTTGAAATGTTTTCTTAGTTCCGGAAATAGATAAAAGTCTCCTAAGTGTGCCTAAAATGGCGAGAAATTGATATAAGATAGTGTTCAAAGGGAATAAATGCATAATACACAATAATGTTGGAGAAAAAATTGCTGAAGTAGATCGGGTATATAATGCATATCGGTTGAAAATGCAAATAGTCGAAGAGAGTGCGAGACCAGCAAGTGAAGAAAACTTATCTGAGTTATGGCACAGAAGACTTGGGCATTCTAGGTTCCAAAATCTGCAAAAACTACAAATAAATCAGATGGTTAAAAGACTACCTAAATTCAATATCATACATGATGTATGTGAGGCATGTATTAAAAGGAAGCAGTGCAGAGAACAGTTTCCTAAAATATCAGAAACAAGGAGCTCAAGGACATTGGACCTGATTCACACAGACTTATGTGGTCCGATGCAGACTCCATCATGTAGTGGCAGTCTCTATATTCTCATTTTTACGGATGACTACTCGCACATGGTGTGGGAATATTTTCTAAGACTGAAATCAGATATTTTCTCTACCTTCAAGAAGTTCAAGATCATGGTTGAGACACAAACAGGAAGAAGGATAAGGAAAATCAGATCAGACAGAGGGGGTGATTTAAAAAGAAGGATGACTCAGTCTTGATTGCATTTTTTGACAAAACAAAAAAAAATTATTTTCCACGAAACTGAGAAATCGCATATTCCCGCCAAAACAAAAAAAAATTCATTTTCTCGTCAAACCTGAAATTTCATTTTCCTACCAAAACAAAGAAATTGCATTTTCCCTCAAAAACCAAAAAATCACATTTTCCCGCGAGAACCTGTGTTTTTCCGTCAAAACCAAAAAATTTCATCTTCGTGCAAAAACAAAAAATAGTATTTTTCCGTCAAACCCAAAAAATTATTTTTCCGCAAAAATTGAGAAATCGTCTATTCCCACCAAAACAAGAAAAAATTATTTTTCTCGTCAAATCAAGAATCGTGTCTTCCTACCAAAACCGATAAACTACAATTTTCCGCAAAAACCAAAAATTGCATTATCTCCTGAAAAATTGTGTTTCCCACGAAAACTAAGAAATCATATTTTCCCTCAAAAACCAAAAATCAAATTATATGTCAAAAATTGAAAATTTGCATTTCCCATCAAAACCAAGAAATTGTTTATTCCTGCCAAAATCGAGAAATTTTGCTTTTCTATCAACCCGAGAAATTGCATTTTCTGCCAAAATTGTCAAATTACAATTTTCCGCAAAAATCAAGAAATTACATTATCCATCAAAAGCCAAAAATTGCATTTTCTATTAAAACCGAGAAATCGTATTTTTCGTCAAAATTGAAAAGTTGCATTTCCTTCGCATTTTCTCGTATCAAATTTTTTATTTTTCACTAAAATAAAAAAATTCACATTTTGCTGCCAAAACCGAGAATTCGCTTTTTTCCGCTATAACCGAGAAACTATGTTTTCCTACCAAAACTGAAAATCACATTTTTCTACCAAAACCAAGAAATTCTCTATTTCTGCCAAACCCACGAAAATTTGTTCTCGGTAACCAGTGGAAATGCGAATCTCCAAGCTGTGGTGGTCTGAGTTTCTCCTCATTTGCTTTCGCCTTCCATTTTTTTTTGTAAACTTTGGGCTTTTTAATGGGTCAGCAAAATAGTAAATTGATTTTATTAGTGTGTTAATAATATGTATTATTGGTATGTTTTTATTGGTTCAAATTTTTGCTGATGTGTGAGCTTCTTATAACATAACGCTTTTTGCATTGTTGTTATGGAAACATAGTTGATGATGAGTCTACACTTTCTTCAATAATATACGTCTCTATCAAGCAAACACATAATTAGAAATTTTAATTTTTTGCTGTTATTTATTATTTGAGTTTCAATTTGGCAAAAATATAAAACAAAGATTTAATTTTATTATTTGTTGTTATTTATTATTTGGGTTTGTTAAAAAAATAAAACAATTTTTTTTATTTGTTGTTATTTATTATTTGGGCTTGGGCTTGACCAAAAAATAAAACTAAAATTAACAATAAAAAATATTTGGGTTTTTAATGGGTTTAAATTTAAAAGTTAAAATAAATTGATGACTTGTATTAATACAATTTTTTTATTGGTGATTTTTTTTGCTGAAGTGTCATCTCCTAAAAGCTTGAAAATGCTGATGTGTCAAGCCATGGAGAGACTTATGGGTTATTGTTGTGTTGATTAAGTTGCAAACCGATAACACCCCCCCCCCCCCCCCCCTTTTTTTAATTAATTCTAAACATTATAAATCTGTTTTTAAAACAATTGCATTGAACAATTGTCTATAACTAATTTTCTAGATATCACTAATATTCCAATAATTACTACACAATTTGTTTTATCAAAAAAATATAATTATTGATATATTTATTTACAAAATGATGAAAATAGGGCAAAAATCAATTTAAAAAATACCATTTATTTTATCTCAACTATAAACTAAATTAATATCCAATAAAAAAATATTTAGTTCAATTCCTAAAACAGTTCAATAATCGAAAACGAATAAATTGAATTTACATAATCTAAATAATAAAAGTAGTTTTGAGCATTGCGTATATATCGAATAAATTATATTGTGTATATACTTTGTTTCCAATTATATGGGATACCTATTTCATGCACGTGTAAAATGGCAAATTCCTCTAAAAACTAACAAAGTCCTAAGAATTCATGTATGATTTATGAATCAGTGCTAATAATTACATAAACTATCTAATTTTTTGAAAATACTACATGAACTAACGATATATGCTCGATTCCACCAGAATCGCATATAACATTATTTGCAGCGTTAATGATTGTTGACTAAGACGACACGTGGTGTAGAAAAATGACTGATTCCCCTATAAACTTTCAAATTCTTTATGATTCGTATATGATCTATGAATCAATGCTAATAACTATATGAACTATTTATATTTTTTAAAATACTACATAAACTAACGATATATGCTCGATTCCACCAAAATCGCATATAACATTATTTGCAGCGTTAGTGATTGCTGACTAAAACGACACGTGGTGTGGAAAAATGGCTGATTTTCTTATAAACTTACAAATTCTTTATGATTCATATATGATCTATGAACTAATGTTAATAACTATATGAACTATTTACATTTTTGAAAATATTATATAAACTAAAAAAATATGGTCGATTCTATCAAAATCATATATGACATTGCAGCGTTAACGCTTATTAATTAGGATGACATATAAAAATTTGAAACATTATTTTAGTAAATTGAATCTAAATTAATAATCGTTAACGCTGCAATTTCATATATATATCATATATGATTGGTTTATAACCCAATGGGCCTACCTGAGAATAATGTCTCAAACGCAATTAGCCCAAATTAAATTCTACTAATTTAAAATACCAGGTTCAAAATGGGAGAGCTGCTTACTAGTGGTTTAAACTTCTAAACATTTTAAAATAAAACTAGTGTCTGTGAGCTCAGAGCATAACTTTTTTGTTTTGGTAATAATGTTAAAAAACTAATGTTTTATTTGTACTTATTTTCTTTATTAAGCTTATATTTCCACTTCTATCTTTTCGATCTAATCATATTACATAACTTATATTTTATTTCTGAACGACCATTAAAAAGTAAAAACTAATGTTTTATTCGTACTTATTTTCTTTCACCAATCAAAGTTAAAGATCTATATACTTACATTACATGCATCACCCATAAATACATATGTATGTGTGTGTGTCGCATTGAAAAAGACAAATAGTATATATATAGAATATATATCTTTTGTAATGTTCTATATGTCATGGATATTACAAAAGAATAATGCTGGTGTTTGTCGGCAAGTTAGGTAAGATAATGCCCGACAAATAAGTTTCACATAAATCAATATGAAGCAAAGATGTGGAAGTAGGGTAGAGATACGTAACCTGATATATTATTGTAATAAATTATTCCGACTATACTATAAGATATGCAAAGAAGAAAACGAACGTTTCGATCGCTTGATGTAAACGCGACGAAAAGACCGTTTTGGTGAACGATAAAGATACCTGAATACACAAAAAAACTGTCGATTTGGTGTAGATATACTTATGAATCTCTCGAAATCAAACGTAGGTAAGAACTCATCATATATAATGTATGATTTGTGCATCTCTTGTGTCATATTTATTGGAACCGATGTGTGCATGTTTGAAGATGTGGCAATGAAATGTTATAAATCTTACTGATGCATAACCAGCAAATAAATTTTATACAATTCAATGGATCTCACATTATGTCTAGATTCATCTGAATCCATCAAATTACGAAAAGAAATAAGTTGTTTTCACACACACAAGCACCCGTGCACATTTTCTTTAAATATTATATATATATTAGAAAACTGGCATTTCATATATAGTTGAATAGCTAGTTCAATCCGAAATTTGGTTTGATTTCAGTTATATATTTGTTTTTGTTTTTAGGACTTTTTTTGTTTATAAATATAAGTATCTAAAGTGAAATTTATTCTAATGGATGGTTTTGTTTGTGATTTTGATCAAACATATACTTAAATTTGAGTTTACAATCAATTTTCTTTTTCTTTTCGTTTACTTAAGGTTTAGATTTGAATTTGAATATTTGGTTATAAATAAATTTAGTGATTCTTTTGCAATTTTTGAACTTTTGATGGTATCGGGGGTAAGAAAATCGGAATTTGGGACGAGACTTTGCGGGAATGGAAACGGGACGGAAATATGGAAATCAAAATAACTGTCCCATATATGTTCCATTCAAAATTTGGGATGAGACAGAACGGGAATGGGACGAAAATTCTCAAAATAAAAAAATTAAAAACATGACAAATTGACAATTATAAAAAAAAAACAAAAACTCAATTTATATTCATACATTATTCACCTCCTAAATCCTAATAAGTAATAATAACATGTCATATAAAATTATAAGTTAACCAAAAATAAATAAAATCAAACTTAACTTAGTTGTTAAAATTTAAAAGTTTCAATTTTTTTTTAAAAGAGCAACCTAATCCATTGAATTGAATAGTAAACACAAAACCACATATAGTTTAATAGTCATATAGAATAAAATAAAAAATAAAAACCAATATAACTTTTGCTTATATAAAATATATTAATAAATAATAATTATCACTTTTAGTAATATATTTTAAAAGTATCTAATTATATATTTATATAAAAATATTTAGTTTATATATAATTCAGGATAAATTGGACTTTGAGAATTTCCGTCCCGTTCCATTCTCATATAGGAATCAATACGTTGTACCATATGGGAGTATATTCCCATATGATACGGGAATTTGGGATTGAAACTGTGAGGGAACAGTACAAGATGGAACGGGATGGTAATTATGCTCATCCAAAACATTGTGCACTGTGAGCTAGTAATATTATTCGAATGTTCTCTGGATGGTTAATTTGGTTCTCCAAAGGGCAATTACCTAGGGTAGCATAAATAAAACTATATACAACTGAGACAACTTTAAAACGAAATAGTAGTAAGTTTAGTTAAGACTTAAAAACATCTCCATCGTTAAATATCTCAATTAGAATATATGATTTATATTATATTTATATAGTTTAATAATATAATTCAAATATAAATAAAAAATTAAGCTAATAAAATAAATATCAATACTATTATTTGAGGAACACTTCATTGTTTAAACACAATTCATGTGTTATATTACATACAATGCCATTGGTTTTTACTCTTTTCCTTAAAATTTTATTAAGGATATTTTAGGGAAAGGTTTTCAGTCTGAATTTCGAATTATATACATCAAAATACTATTCAACTCATACTCTAATTCATATCTAATCACTTACATATTAATATAAGTCCATATAAATTCATCCTAACATTAATCTATTATAAATTGTAACAGAGGGGCATCCTATCATCAATACTATACGAGGGAGACGAGATATTACATAGAAATCCTGTAAAATTCAAGACCTCGACCGAGTTTGAAGATCTCCATCGATAACTTCAATCGAGTTTTTGTAATCTAAAGAGGAATTTAAACCTGAGCTGCAACACTCTTTCACCATTCTATTTTGATCTCTCGGCATCTCAATCAAGATGCATACACTTCAACACGCTTTCAATCAAGCATAGTCTGCAAAGGAAGATAATCGATCAATGTGTGATAGATTAAAGTTCAAACACGATTTCATTCAAGGATATGCTTCAAAGGAAGAAACCAAATCTGATATTTATGCATCTCATCAACAAAGATTTGAAGTGTTCCTAAAAACATTGATAAAATTATACGCAGAGATTTTAACTCTGTAAAAGTATCTGTTATTACGCAAAGATGATGGGATATAACTGAGTTTTATACTCTTTTCATCCCCAAAATCAATATTTTGTTTATTTTTCCGAGAGGGTGTGTGGTTTCTGCATTGATGGGAAATCTCATAACCTGACAAAAGTAAAAGTTGCATTGTTTCAAGAACCTATTATTCGACCTTTCGATTTCAGACCTCTCTATAAAAATATTTGGAAGCCCTAGAGCAATCCCTCTATAAAACAAGATAGAGTCTTCATTGTTTTAGTTGTATATGATACAAATGTCTCTGTTTAGTTCTATTGAAAATCTTGGAGAATGGAAGACGGATTGGCGAATTTGTGTGAAGGTTTACAGAAAATGGAAAGTGGTTAAGGGTGGTTCTCATGTTCTACATTTTATTTTTGTTGATCAACACGTAAGTACATATAGCCTATGTTATTTTTTAATTTCTACACTATCGATAACGTTTACTAATTAGATGTTCCATTCTTGCTTTTCATAGGGCACTAAAATTCAAGCATCGGTTGAGATGATGTCTTTTGTTGATCGGTTCGACAGCAATTTATATGAGGGACAATGGAAGATTATCAAACATTTTATAGTTGCAAACGTGACATCTCCTACCCGCTTAACTAGGCTTACCAAGCGAATAATTCTTGTGAGTAACACAGATGTTAGGGAAGCATACTCACGTTCCATTGATCATTTCATGAGATTCACCTGTTTCGAACATCTAATGCCTGGATCTTGGGATAATAGGAGCTATCCTGTGGGTAGGTATTTCTTTTCTCTTAATGTTAGTGTAACAATGCACCTTGGTTTTTCTTCTACTATATACTATCTTCTTGGTTTATTGCAGATGTTGTAGGTATTGTTGATCATGTTGGAGAACTCAAAATTGTTCAGTCTCCTCATTCACCCGAAATAAGTATATGTGAATTGCAGTTTCGACTCAGAGACACAAAGTATTTTTTCTGTTTAAAAACTTTCTTTTATGTTGATTCATTGGTTTATAGTTTTTAGATTCTTCATGCGTGTTTTCATAATTCACCAACGTTTAGGGATTATGAGGTAGAGTTTGTTGCCAGCAGGAAGATGGCAATTGATTTTTATGAACAATGGAACGAAACTTATGCTTCAGAGGGATTAGTTATTTGTGTTTTGAGTGATTGGAGAGTACATGATGATGGTTAGTTCTATATTAATCTTTAATGCCATCTTATGATTTATGTTATTCATATCCCTCATATTTACCTATTTGTGTAATACAATCTTATTATTATAGCAATTAAAGATGAAGGAGGTATCTCTAGGTTGTGGTTTGATCTTCAGATCGATGAAGTCGATGAAATTAAGAATTTCATGTAAGTATATTTGGTTTTTGAAACAAATGTCATTTTACTTCGGTCTTAATTTGATCTATTTGGTCCTCACTTTGGTTTATGCAGAATTAATCAAGTAGATGAAGGTGTTGTTGACATGAGCGACGAAGATGACGATGATGGTCACAACAATAATAATTGAAGTGCGAAACTAAGACTAGCATGCAATCTATTGTCTTGAAACCAAAGTTTGATTGGGAAATTCAATGTTTATTATTTGTGTTGGTACTTTTGTTTAGTAGCTTCTCTTTTTTTGGTAATTCTGGAGTTTTAGTTTTGTTTGATTACTCTAATCCGTACTATTATATGCTTTTCATAATTTTCAAATGAAACAATGAAAACTCCCAATTACTAACCTGCAACTTTGTCGACATAGCCCGATAGCTAAGTCCATTTGTGATATGTCCATACAAATCCACAAACCCATTAATCAAACCATTTTAAAATATCACATAATGTATGAGATTTTATTATCATAATATAACAAACTACTAAATCTGTAATGAAATTAGATATTCGTAATCAAATCTTTTCTAAGTAATAAAATCTTTTACTGCCACTAATGTGATTTAATCATTAAGAAACTAACTGATAATATCGATTTCGCGAATATTCATTAGAATAAGATCCTGCAGTTTTTCCAGAAATTTCTGTTCAGTTTCAGATAGTAGATTATTTAGGTATGATTTGATTTACAGAGAATATTTGAGAAGCACTTAACTTGCAGCCCTAATTTCATATAATATATATAGATACTATTCACTACAGGTTCGTTGAATAGCATCTAAAGAACACACTTAGAGATATAAAATATTCTGGACATCAATGGGCATTTCAAACATGATCACCTACCTTAAGGATCTGAAACCTTTCAAGTCAGGTTGGCGTGTGCAGGTTAAAGTGTTGCATTCGTGGAAGCAATACTCTGTTCCTCAGGGTGAATCACTGGAGATGATATTAGCAGACGAATCAGTAAGTTCTAACACAAGTTATATTCTTATATGTTTATTATGTCCAGTGTATGAAATCTTCTAACCATATCTGCTACTGTAGGGTGTTAAAATTCATGCGTCGTGTAAAAAAACTTACTGCGCACGGCTTCAGAAGGAGCTTCCTGTTGGAGAGTGGAGAGTTATCGAGAACTTCTCTTTAACTCCTGCTTCTGGACAGTACAGACCTACAGACCATGTTTACAAGATGTCATTCGTCAGTGGTACATCTGTCACTAAATCGAAGTTGAAGATAACTGATAATTTTTTCTCTTTCATCACGTTTGATCAGATACTAGGAGGGAATCTCTTACCTCATTTCTTGATTGGTAATTGCTTATTTAAAAATCTAAAGTATATTAAATTTTAACATATAGACTATAAACAATATTTTTATTTTCATGATTTCAGATGTCATTGGCCAAGTCGTTGATATTGGTAAGATTGAAACTGTCCAAGTCAATGGCAAAGATAGAAAGAAAATTGAGTTTCACTTAAGAGATACTTGGTATAGTCTTAATCTTTTTATTTTTTCAATCAATCTGATAGGTATTTTATCACTGATACGTATCGTTACATGTGGTACTTTTTCTCTATAGGGACGAAAGATTGAAATGTTGTCTTTGGGGTAGATATGCTGAACAAGTGAGATCAGCTTGCGATGAATCCTTATATGGAAATGTTGTTTGCGTACTTAGGTTTGCAAAAATTAATTTCTTCAGAGGTTAGATATATACTCAACATTGTAAAATATATAAGGATACTATTTTTACTGTTAATCGTAATTTTATATCTTTACTTTGCCAACTCTATAGGAGATCTTCAGATCACTAACGCTTTTGATACATCGCTCTTGCTTTTAAATCCTCGGTTGCCTGAAGTTGATGAGTTTAAGGAAAAGTGAGTATTGTATTTGTTTCTGATATTGAACAACGTTTATATTAATATAGATTATTTTGTATGATTTATGTGATTATTTCGATTATGAAAGTTACCACAGGATGGACTTGCTTTGACTATACTTGAACCAAATGAGGAGAGAAGTTTTCTAAAAAAAAAGGAGGATAACTGGGCTCTCCTTCCTCAACGATCAATTAAGGATATAGTTGAATCTCATGAGGTGAGACTATATATAATATATTGATACACTTAAACGAATATAAGTATTCGAGGTATGTTAGTTTTGTTTTTCACATTATATAGCTGATATCAATGATTTATGTGTTTTAAAAATTTCGTAACAGATTGAGCATTGCAAAGTATTGTGTACCATTTCCGGTAATGATATTGATTGGGCTTGGTATTATTTTGGATGTGGGAAATGTCAAAAGAAGGTTGAAAAAGCGCTTACACATCAGTCTAACTCGAAAAAAGTTATGTCTAGACCTACATTCTACTGTTCTAAGTGCAAGGAATATACTTCAAACGTGCAAGCGAGGTATTTGTATTAGTTTGATAAATATAATCTATACTTTAAATGTTCATCAAATCTAAGTTTCCCACTAAAGAGGAAAACATCACGTTTGGAAAGGTAGTATCTTTATTTTTGATATTAACATTCACTTAGTCAATCTTAATTTTATTTGGTCCCGCGATAATTATATCCTATTTCAATTAGGTTTAAACTGCATCTCATTGTGATGGACGATACTGGGATAGCAAAGTTTATGCTTCTGGACACTGTTGCTATGGAAATTGTTGGTCATTCAGCTACTAAACTCCTAAATGGTTCATTTGAAAAGGTTATTTTTTTTCCTGTATTATTTTTAAGTTTTTTAATATAGACGTATCCCTTAATTTATTAGATTTTTCATACTATTCTTATATATTATCAATAATTTCGTGTTATTTTTTCTTTCATATTCTTATTCCAGATGGAAGATCCATCTGATTTACCTGTTGAAATTACAAGTATTGTTGGGAGGGCTTTGTTTTTCGAAGTTTGTGTTGAGAGGGAAAATATTTTTGGTGGTTTAGAATATTACAAGTGTTCTAAGGTTTCCAACGGTCAAGGTTTGATAAAAGATGAAGAAATCACTGACCCTGGTAGTAACAATAATACTGTTGTTACTATTGTGTCGGGTGATGAAGTAAGTGGCCATCATTGAAATTATTTGTTATTAAAATAGAGTATTTGTGTTTAGTATTGATATATGTTTTCATTTTCTATCTCAGATTTCTGTCGTTGATTCTGAAACTCAATCAAATGTCAACTCTACTCCTTCTTCTAAGCGTTCGTCCGAAAGTATTGGTGAAGTACCTGATCTGAGTTCTACATCAAAGAAGCCGTGTCTTAAAAATGTTAAGCTTGAAGAAGACAAAATAGTTAAGAAGAATACATCCGGGATAAATGTTGAGAAGTTGGAGTTTGTTGAAAGAATGGATATTTGAAGTATCTTAGAAGTTCTGAGATAGTTGTTTTATGTACTCTTTGGATTTCTTTCTTTGCTGAATCGTACTTCGTTGTTTCTGTTTTAGTGCTTTTGTTGTCTTTTTGACTATAATGACATCATTTAGTCTTAATAAAGCTATCATTTGAGTCATTCATATTTTAGTTTCTTAACTTCAAATTATTTTGTTATAGTGATAAGCTCTTATTGTAGATACATACTTACTAACCTTTAGATATGTCTCCATCAGATGCGTGCTTTAAGATATGGAGAGAAATCTCTGAGAAACACCAGATTTTGGACCGTCATGAACCTTTCAGATTTATATATTAACAGTTATTGTTTGGGAGAAACTGTAAAGTTGTCAATGGTTAATGTAGATGATACTACCTTGACTAACTTAGTTTCTCTTTATCATCATTTTGGGAGAACACATTTTATGGTATTACCAAATCCAATATATAAATCTTATATTACAGTTACACTTATATTGGGCTCTGGAGATGTTGATTTGAATTACGGATATGACTTCATTTTCAGATACTATAAACATTTTTTCGATCCTTTAAAATTCCGTAAATCACTCCACATATCAGATATTATATCTTTTTCTCAATATATCTATGACTTGCCATTTGAATAACACAATTGAATCTTCCAGTATCCAATATTCGATATTAATTTATATAAAAGTTTATTAATAGAGTTTATTAGTACTCTGTTTAGTATATTAGTTTCTATACTAATTAGTAAATACTATATTCGAATCGTAGTAAATCTCGGTAATATGTTTTGTTCGTATAGATTTGTAAAATTAGCTTTCAGAAATATTCCACCACATAACTATCATAAACCAAACTTTAAACTATGAGGGGTCTTTTCCTATGTTAAGTTTTTCCCAATATCTAAGGAGTCTATGAGTGAGAATACTCGGGAAGATCGTCTTCCCTCCCAATCATCAGAGCTAACACAAAACAATTCAATTCCAGTTACTAGAGTTTTTGGTAGAGTACTACAATATATCACCAACGTACCTTACTCAGTTCATCCTCGAATTTCCCAAGGTCTTGATCCTCTTAATGCAACTCCAGAAACAACTTTAAACAAAAGAAAAGAAACTGAACGTAAGTCTTTATGGTATTGCTTGCATATTTGTATTTATTTGACTATTGGCTACTATTATTTAACATAATATCCCAAGGCGGGGATAGCATCTGCATTTTTTACTGCCCCTTTGTTCATATATTTAGGTAATGTCTCTTACAATATTGCCGAGACTCAGTTCCTAAAGAAAAAACGAGTCGCTGAGTTGAATTTATGTAAGTTATATTCACTGTATCGTCTGTAATGGAATGAAAAGTGCAGGCTCAATGATTTATCATACTAACATATTTATGATCTTTTATTAGCAATCGATGATAATATTAGTGGACTAACTGCGACGCAAATAAGTGGTGTTGGAGATTTCAGTGCAGAAAACAATTTCACCAATATCGACTTTTCAAATATTGCATCAAGCTCATCATCATTAACCAGAGTGAATAGATCAACCATTGTTGACTTTGATAAAGAAAACCAGGAAGAATTTGAATCGGATGAGGAATGTTTTACCGGACTAGATGAGTTTGAGTCGGGAGGTATTAAGTAATTTTTAAGACTTCTCTACATATATATCTCTTACACTTCAATACATATATTTAAACACTAAAGTTTGACCATTATCTCTATTATTAGATGAAGAATATGATGAACAGGAATTTGATTGTAGCAGTGATGATAGTTTCGAGGAGGAACCAACTATACCAAATATCATCAGAGAAGAGGTTTCATATACCAAAGAACAAAATGAGAAAGTTAAAGAAGTTGCTTCTCTTATGAAACATTTTTTCTGTAATATGAGTCGATACCCCAAAGTTCCAAGCATTAACAATATTGGTAAGTTTTTTGTTTCATATTAAATTATTAGGCCATAAGTATACAATTGTTTAATTGTACCAACAATCTTCTTATTTTTTTCTGTCAATTTACATTGCTGAAGGTGATCCTACTTATGAATGTCGACATTGTGGGGCTATTATATGGTACAGTAAACGTATAAACAAGAGCAGGAGTTGTCGAAATCCTACATTCACTCTATGTTGTTTGCAAGGACAAGTCAAGTTGCCATTTCTAAAAGAGCCACCTGACCTACTGAAAAAGTTATTTAGAGACAATGATAAATTGAGTAAATATTTCCAAAAGAATGCAAGGGCAACCAACATGGTGTTTTTGTTTACTTCTCTTGGTGGAAAGATTGATAGGTCTATTCAGAACGGTCGGGGGCCAAAAATGTTGGTAATGCAATGCGAAAATTACCATCTTAGGGAAGTCTAAAACCTCATGGAGAGAGAACTCCTGCTTTCTCACAACTTTACATTGTTGATACAGAAAATGAGGTTGATAACAGATCCAATGTTTTGAGGTATGTTTTCAAGTATAGTCTTTCAAGATTATATATTTATGTTAATTTTAGGATCCTAACTTTTTATAAAACTATGTTTCAACCTCTGATATTGGCAACTAATTATTTTTAACATGAGCAGCTCTAATAGAGGAAATGAGGGAAAGAAGGTTGACCCTTTGAAGAAGGAACTTATTGATTTGCTTATCAAAATGCTTGATGAAGTAAATCCTTATGTTCGTAAATTCAGGTCGGCTAGAGAGAGATTTGACACAAATCCTGATGAGACTTTTCATATGCGAATAATTAGTGATCGTCAGACGGATGGTCGGACTTATAATATTCCATCAGTTTCTGAAGTCGCAGCATTAATCCCTGGAGATTTTCAGTTGGGAATGGATAAGCGTGACATTGTTCTTCAGTACCAATGTGGAGGACTTAAAAGAATTTCAGAGATTCACGTTAGTTATCTTGCTCTACAATATCCATTAATATTCCCATATGGTGAGGATGGTTATAGGCTTGGTATTAAGAAAGGGAACACCAAATCTTCAAATGTCAGGAAGAACAACCAAATATCTATGAGGCAGTTTTTTGCATTTCGACTACAAGAAAGGAAGAATGAGTGTCATACTCTACTATATTCTAGGCGTTTGTTTCAGCAATTTTTGGTAGATGCCTATACTATGGTGGAATCTAATCGACTACGTTACTTAAGATGCAATCAGCCTTCTTTACGATCTGATAGTTATCATTCTATCAAGCAGTCAGAAAATGCTGGAATTATTGATTTGGATCAACAAGGAAAAGAATTTATGCTACCTGCAACTTTCACAGTGGCCCACGATATATGAAGAACAACTATCTTGATGCAATGGCTATATGTAAACACTTTGGTTATCCGGATCTATTCATTACCTTTACGTGCAATCCTAAGTGGCCTGAAATCTCAAGGTATCTAGAGAAGCGGAAGTTGAAAACTGAAGATAGACCAGATATTATATGCAGGGTTTTTAAAATGAAGCTTGATTCTCTGATGGATAATTTAACGAAGAAGAAACTACTTGGCAAAACTGTTTCCTGTAAGTGTTACTTATTAATTTGTCTTTTCATATGAATATATATTTGTTTTGTAGTTATTTAAGTTCATCTGCTATTTATTTCAGCAATGTACACCATTGAGTTTCAAAAAAGAGGTCTACCACATGCTCATATTTTGCTTTTCATGGATGCAAAATCTAAATTTCCTAAAAGCGCAGACATTGTCCAAATAGTCTGTGCAGAAATACCAGACCCTAATGAAGAACCCGAGCTTTATGATGTTATTAAAGAGACGATGATTCATGGTCCTTGCGGAGCCGCTAATTGGAACTCACCATGCATGGAAAATGGAAAATGTTCGAAGTTATATCCAAAGGAATATGCTGAGGAAACTACTGTTAACAGAGAAGGATTTCCAGTATATAGGAGACATGAGATATCAAATTTATTCATCGAGAAGAATGGTTTTAGGTGTGATAACAGATATGTTATTCCATACAACAAGAAACTAGCTTTGTTATACCTAGCCCATATTAATGTCGAATGGTGCAATCAAGCTGGTTCGATTAAGTACTTATTTAAGTATATTAACAAAGGGCAAGACATGTGTTGCTGTTGCTCTCGAACCACCGGGAGAAGGTGGAAATGAGCCAATTAGGAATGAAATCAAAGACTTCTTCGATTTCAGGTATTCACATTACTACTTACTTTTTTATATATATTTTCTTCACTAATAGTATGGATTAATGTTTGTTTGATAATATTCATTCATTGTTCTAGATATGTTTCTGCTTGTGAAGCTACGTGGAGGCTGTTTAAGTATCCAATACTTTTTCGGTCTACACCAGTTGAGAGACTAGGTTTTCATCTTCCTGGTATGCAATATGTTGTCTTCGACAAGAAAGAGAAAGTTCAGAAGGTTGTGACTCAGAAACTCATCGAGAATACAATTTTTTTTAGCTTGGTTTGAACTGAATAAGGTTGATTCATTCGCAAGAGGGAAATTGTATGTGAAAATTCTTAATTTTTAAAGTTACGACAAGAAGAAGAAACAGTTCAAAAGAAGGCTCAATAAGGCTTTTAGTGTGGGAAGGATTAATTATATTCTCCGTAAGATGGAAGATGCTTATTATCTGCGTTTGTTACTGAACGTTAAGAGGGGTGCTACCAGTTACGATGACCTCAAAACAAATAATGGTGTCCTTTATCCTAGCTATAAGGAGGCATGCTATGCGAGAGGTTTATTAGAAGATAACCAAGAGTATATTGATGATTTAATAAGAAGAAGTTTTTCATCAACTCCGAGTTTCCTACGTCAAGTTTTCTGTGTCATGCTCATATCTGATAGTTTATCCCAGCCAGATATAGTGTGGGATCATACTTGGGAGATACTATCCGAAGACATTGAGTTTAATAGGAGACGATTTCTGAATAGGCCTGGTATGATTTTGCAAATACTTTTAAATTGAGAAACATTCTTAATTATATATAATATATTATAGAATTCATATAACGGTTCTGATATGTTAGTTTGATTTTTATATTTTATTACAGGTTTGATATTAGATGACGATGATAAGAAGAAGTTTACCCTTCAAGAAATTGAAAAGATCATGAGAAGTAATGGAACTTCATTATCAAACTATCCAACTATGCCTAAAGATTTTAGAGATAGTATTGATAATTATAATGTTTTGATTTCTGATGAGAGGAGCTATAACCGTCAAGAAATGTCTGAAATTCATGATAGAGACGTGCTGAACCTGACCGAGGAGCAAAAGAGAATTTATGATGAGATAATGGAGGCTGTGAATGAGAAACGTGGAGGTGTGTTCTTTGTTTATGGTTTTGGTGGAACTGGTAAGACATTCTTATGGAGAATTTTGTCTGCTCGAATCCGATCTAGAGGAGAAATTGTGGTCAATGTTGCATCCAGTGGTATCGCTTCCCTTCTTTTACCAGGTGGGAGAACCGCTCATAGTAGGTTTGGAATACCTATAAATCCAGATGATTTTACTTCATGCTCATTGACACATGGATCAGATCATTTGGAGTTAGTGAAGGCAGCTAATCTAATTATTTGGGACGAAGCACCAATGATGAGCAGGTACTGTTTTGAATCTTTAGACAGAAGCCTATGTGATATTATTGGGAATTCATAAAAGAAACCTTTTGGTGGAAAAGTTTTTGTATTCGGGAGTGACTTCATACAGGTTCTTCCAGTAATACAAGGAGCTGGTAGGCCCGAAATATGTATAGCTGCTTTGAATTCATCATATCTTTGGAAGCATCGCAAAGTTTTGAAACTCACAAAGAATATGCCTCTGCTTTCTAATAATTTATCTGTTCAAGAGGCTCAAGAGCTTGAAGAATTCTCCAAATGGATATTAGATGTTGGAAATGGAAAAATTTCAGAACCTAATGATGGTGATGCTCTTATAGAGATACCAGAAAAGTTTCTTATTATGGACGCCAATGATCCAATTGAAGCAATCAGTAGAGAGGTCTACGGAGACATTTCTTCTTTACAAGAGGAAAAGGATCCTAAATTTTTTCAAGAGAGAGCTATTCTTTGTCCTACAAATGATGATGTTTGTAGAATTAATGATCATATGCTTGATAAGCTCTCAGGTTAGTACTTTTTTGAATATTTATATTGATTATAAATTTTGATTATTTTAGACGATAATATTTGTCTAACAAAATGTTAAACTTTGTTTAGGTGAGGAAAGAGTTTACCTAAGTGCTGATTCAATTGACCCTACGGATATAAGCTATGCCGGTAACGAAGCTTTAACTCCTGATTTTTTAAATACTGTTAAGGCTTCTGGATTACCCAATCATAGTTTGAGGCTAAAGATTGGCTGTCCTGTGATGTTGTTAAGAAATATCGATCCTATGGGAGGATTAATGAATGGTACGAGATTGCAAATTACACAGATGACAGACTATATGGTTGAAGCTAGAGTTATAACAGGAGTAAAGGTTGGTACTAAAGTTCTCATTCCTAGGTTGTTGATAACACCTTCTGATTTTAGACTACCCTTCAAGATGCGTAGAAGACAGTTACCTATTGTTGTTGCGTTTGCTATAACAATTAATAAGAGCCAAGGCCAATCACTATCTCAAGTTGGAATTTTTTTACCTAGGCCAGTGTTTTCACACGGACAGCTCTATGTGGCAATTTCTAGGGTAACTTCTAAGCATGGTTTGAGAATCCTAATTGTTGATGAAGATGAAAAACCTCACAAGAAAACAATGAACATGGTATTTAAAGAGATTTTTCAAGACCTTTGATATACAATGTTTAGCTATCTTCAATCTATCGTATCCAGGTAAAGCTTCAAACGGATGTTGATTTTCTAAAATATATGTAATTTTTCGTTATACTCAATGCAAATGATTTGGTTTTTATCTTTTAATAATTGCTTTGAAGTCTTATTATGCCTTACTTTATATATATATTGCTTAAATTTGATAGTTGCGCTACATCAAACTGAACTAAACAAACAATTCATTGCGTAATTGATTTAGCATAATTGAAATATATATAATTTATAATAACTCATTATTTTCAAATAAGTCATGGAGAGTGCTATTAACTTAAGCAACACTTTTCCATACTAAGAGGATTATTTATATTCCTTTTCTTCTTAGGAATTAAGAACCAAACAGGAAGTTTGTAGTTTTAACTCTAAAAAATATAGATTATTATTTGATAGTGAATCCATACTTTATACAGTATTTAGGACACTTAATTATCTAGAGAAATGAATGTAGTTTGATGGTTTACCTTTTGTTACTCATGTCTTATGATCTGCCGGTCCATTTTATACCACCAAGTCCCACGTTTATGCATTCGAGGGTATCCTGATAATGAAAATCATTTTATGAAATCAATAAAAGTTATACAAAGAGTAATATATTCTGATGAGTCTGAAACAAGAAATGTAAATATGATATTAATATCGAGTAAATATTTAAGAGATGACATTCTATATATGAATATATTGTTATATGTTGGTTTATTTTTATTTACAAAGATAGATCTTTTATTTATATTGATTTATGTATTTATGACGAGTATATCAGAAATATATACATATATGGTTCTCGAATATTTTTTAATATTATATGGAGAGTCATCAATTACGTCTTTTCAACTGATGTCTTTTGGTTCATTGATAATTTGAAATTTGAATTTAAGATGCATCTTTTCGATATTATCGAAAACCCTAATCGTTCTTACTCTATATATATGAGGGAAGACCTTAAGTGGTTTTATCACCCGAAACCTATCATTATTCTCTCTGTCTTTTAAACCGTTAGATTTGTTTCAGTAAACTATGGATGAAATTCTTCACAATATCAGGAATTTAAACCGGTGGAGATCTAACTGGCACATTCGTATCATGGTTTTTAAGACTTGGGAATCCCAATCTCAAGGTGAAACTGAAGTGTTAAACTTCATCTTTGTCGATGAAGAGGTATGTTTTACTACGACATATTCTATATTGTAGTGTTCTTTTAGTAATATGTTTGTCTAATGTATAGTTTATTAAAATTTTGTAGGGCGATAAAATTCATGCTATATGTGATGATCTTCAGAGTCAACCTTATTACAGAACAAAACTAATTGTTGGTAAATGGTTTAAGTTGCATCATTTTATTGTCTTTGAAAGTGATGCAGTTAATCGTTTGGTCGATTGCATGTGGAAAATCCGTCTACTCGACAACACTGACGTGAGGAAAGAGTATGATGTAACCGATGAGCATTACATGAAATTTACCAGTTTTGAGGATGTTATGAATGGAAGATTCAACCGTGACCTACCTGTTCGTAAGTATTTTTGGTTTTTTTCTAAGTTTAATTTTTGTTTACATAATTATTAGTTAACATATTATTATTTTCGTCATATTTGTCAGATGTCTTGGGTAGAATATATATGCTTACAAATATTGTCAAATTAAAAGACTCTGACTTTGGCCCTGTGTGTCCTGCCAACACATGCCGGCTCGAATTTGCTATTCAGAACACATAGTACGTTTTAATTTGATATATAGAATTGATATTTATGAATGATTTTAATTTAAAGTTCACATATGTTTAAATTGCTTCTTAGTATTATATGTGTTATGTCTTTGCTAATAAATATAATATTATTTCACAGAGGGACAAATCTAACTTGCGTTGTTCAAGGGAAACTTGCCCTTGAAATTACTAAAAAATGGTGGAATTTCAATTCGAATAATATGGTAGTAATCCTAAGTGATTTTCGTGTGGACAATATTGGAGGTATGTTGTAACAATTAATTGTTGATGTTAATTTTGTTTTAATAAATTGTACACTTTTAGCGAGTTATATGTTATTCTTTTTATATAGAAAATGTTCGTCTGATTGATGCGGGAGAAGTATCAAGAGTTTTATACGATCCAGACATTTCTGAGACCAGAAGGTTCAAGCGTGCATTGTAAGTAGTATAAACATGTATCCTACTTTTTTACATTTTCCCATCTTTGATTCCTACAACCATTTATGTATGTTGTTTTTTGTTCTTTCAGAAATGGCAATGATGAAGATTCTGAATAGGATATTTCGAGGGTTTTACCAATTCCTATCATTAGGAAACTTTATTTTCTCAAATATTCTATTATAGTCTACCTTTTCTTATGCATTTATGCAATTCCCATCAGAAAGAAAATTTTTTAAAAAAAATATGCTCTTGTGTTCTATCTTTTCTTTTGGATTTATTTATGTTGAACAATTTCATATATTCGGGGATAAGTACTATATTTTATTCAGTTTATTTCAACTGTTTCTTTTTAAGTAGTTTCATAGTGGTTCAGTAATATACGTTTTCAATAATTAAGGAAAATCTAATATGTGGCAAATTTATAACAAAGTTATAGAGAGAGTTGATACCTATAATTGAGATGAGCAATTTGGTAGTTCCAATGTCTCCAGACTTTGAACACATAATCACGATGATCGAATAGTAACCTATAATAACCATTCAAATTTGTGTTAGCTCTAATAACAATTTGACATGTATGAGAAGAAGATATTTAAAACCATCTTACCAATATATGAAATGACTATTTCATTGGTGTCTATTTCGTATTGCTGTTTTGTACCTCCTCAAATGTTATGTTAGACCTACACTTTTCAATGAAACAAACAAATTAGTCAAACCTTTTACTTATGTATAAAACCATATATCCCATATGGTTATAATAACCATTCAAATTTGTGTTAGCTCTAATAACAATTTGGCATGTATGCGAAGAAGATATTTAAAACCATCTTATCAATATATGAAATGACTACTTCATTGGTGTCTATTTCGTATTGCTGTTTTGTACCTCCTCAAATGTTATGTTAGACCTACACTTTTCAATGAAACAAACAAATTAGCCAAACCTTTTACTTAAAAAAGGAAATATACATAGATATGTATATATTGACTGAAAATACCCATCTTTAAAAGTGAACAAGATTCAAGTCTTCTTGCGTCATGTACATCTCGGAAAGTTATTTTGAACCTACACGATTTTATTCAATGAGGACAAATAAACTGTTAGTAGACTTAGAATGTGAACGTAGTTTTAATTTTGATGTTGAATACTTATCTGATATATTGATGTCGTTACATTTAAATGTTTTTTACTTCGTTCGACAAACTGCAGGACATATTATGAAACACAGCAATATAACAAGGATTAAACTTATGAATTTATATTCGAAATTAAAATTACGAAATGTAATGTAATTGAAGATTGTTGCTATTTTTACCTTTGATGAACACCTCTTCGTTCCTGCGTGAAGTCCTTTATCGAACCTACAAGAACAAATTTTCTGTTAATCCAATATTTCAAAATTTACGCAGGAGAGTTTTAATTATCTGAATCCGATTATCCAAAATATAATGAATACGATATCAAGAAATATAATATCATGTATTGTAATCAATAAAACACTTCTTCGTCGACATGTAATACGTTGTTTAAGAAATCGAAGTCGACTTTAACATCAAATCTGGAAATCAATTAGGTTTAACAGTCGCGAGTTTTTTTAAATTTGTATAGAATCGATCGATTTTGGATCCAATAACATACAATTATATATACAACTTACTTGGTTTTGGACTAATCATCGGAGCTTGATAGAAGGAATTTGTAGTCGCGACCCGTCAAAATTCATCGTCTCCTGAGGATCGGAAGTTGATGATTCAATACTGGACCGAGGGCGAGAATTGTAAGTTGTCCGAACAGGATCTTTGTTTGAGATCTATGATTTTGTTGGTTTCTCAATCGATTCGGACAGGAGTGAGGTGAGGAAAGCAAAGAGTTCAAAGGAAATCGATTCGGACAGGAGTGGGGCGAGGAAAGCGAAGTGTTCAAAGTAATGAAAACTAATTGAAAGTGGATTTGGGTCAGGAAACGAGAAATTCGTAGCCCAAATATAATTTTATATATATATTTGATTTGTGGCCCAATTGTATAAAAAATCAGTATCAGATAAAATTTATATATATATGATTGAGTTTGTGTAGGTCCAATTGTATTAAAATCTATTATTATTTTTATGAATTCAATTTTTTGTTTTTTATAAATTTATAAAATAGACATATAATCTACTTCAAGAATTTTGATTATATATATATATATGATAATTTATTGAAGAATTCTTAAAATGCAATTATAAATAACTTATATTTGTGAAAGCATTTTTTTAGGTATCAAAATTTTGAACCCATTATATTTGATATATGTTTTAAAACCTAAATAAATGAATGTTCAATGTTGCAAGTACTATTAAGTTATATTAGGTGGTCAAATATGAATATTTGATTTTCAAATGGACATCTTATAAATCATTTAATGATTCATAAACCTTTATTAAAAACCACAAATAATAAATCACTATATATGATAGTTTGAAAATATATAATTTTTGAATTGAATAATTACATATTCACGTTTAAAAATAATTGACCAAATCTATATAAAATCAATTGATAATTGTGCGTCCGATCATCATATACAAAAATAGAGAAAAATATTAACTATATTCATAATTAGAACTCAATAAATTTATATTTTTTATTTTATTTTTCATACTAAACACTATATATATATAATATATAATACATATTTTATTATAATTCAACAATTATATATCCGCACGGGCGCGCGGGTCCAAAATCTAGTATATAATTATTTGAGAGGAGATTTCTAAGTCTTTTAAAGAAAAAACGTTTCTCAATTTTTCATTATGATTTTTTTTTTTAATTATAAGATATTCAATTAAAAGACCAACGATGAGATTTCTCTAAAAACATTCTTATCTTAATAATAATTTTTTTTAAAGCATCAATAGTATTTCAATGAAGTTTTTAACGGTAAAAAAAATTAATAAGAAAGAGAAGAAGGAGAAGTTTTTATTTGAGATACTCATAAGTGAGAAGTGAGAATCTCTCATAATATTTATTTTTTATTTATTGGTTTAAAGTTTTTATCTAAATTAAAATTTAATTCTAAAATATAATTATATTAAAATAACACTATTTTTTGTTTGAAAACCCCAAACGGTATCTTACCATTGAGAATGTTCTTAGCTAAAGATTTTAATAATAACTTTTTCCTTGCTCACTTGAAGCGTAATTACCATCTCTCTTATAATATGTGTCATATAATTTATGGTTGGTGCATTAATCATAACCCCTATAAAGGTACCTAAAAACTATGTGCTGATCAAAACAAAAGCATCAATTAGTTGATTGAATAGTGACATAGATAATACTTAATTATATTAAAGCAATAGTTCATATTTTAATATACAATTGTCTTTCACTTAGTTGTCCATAAACGATATCTCACAAGTCACAATCCTTATTATAACCTATACTATATTGAGATTATATTAGATGCCATCAATTTGATGCAACCAATCTCATTATTTATTGATTAAATATTAAGGAATAAATTCACTAATTACAGTGCATATTTGTATATAATAATTCCTATAAAACAATGTAATGTTTTAAATGTTAGGGTTTGGATTTCATATAAAAGCAATTCTTACATACAAAATCAAGATTTATGTCCAGTTTTCACCGCTTCAAATTTTACTATCATCAAAGAATTCAAAAACTACAAATAAAGATTCACTCAACATCAAAATGAAATGAGGACAAATAGTAAAGGAGAAAAGAAACGTAGGACAAACAAATACATGCCTGAAATATCTCAAAACTCATGATGAAACTCCTTTGAAAAATCTGAGAGCTTCGCCTCCATTTATAGAGCATCCGGTCTCATCGTATGATATGAGTATGGGTTTAACTCATACCCAAAAGATATCTCAAAACAAAAGGATTGCCACACTTTTAGATATTATTCACAAATCTTTCAAATTTTTGATGTGAGACAATTCTAGTATACAACCCTTCACACCCAAAATTGGACACCTGAATTGTAAAATTTGTGGGATTGGATATCCATATGTACACTGGAAGAATTGAAACCTATAATGCCATATTTCTATGGTGTAACTTATATCTAAAAACTAGCTCAAAAGTAAATGATCGCTACACACTTATATATTATTCACAAATTTGCCAAAGTCTCTATGTGAAATAATTCTAACATATGATTTCTAATTTTTCATTGCGGATCCACAACTCAACATTAAATGTATAGATGTGTTTATATAACAATTTCTTAACTTTATTCTTATTTTTTCGATTGTCTTTTATTCTCTTAAACTTGAATATCGTCCTCCTTATTTTAATGATACAACCAACTGCAAATGAATTAACCCTTTAACCAAAAAGATTTTGACTTATCCAAAATATATTTTGTTGAAGTTCTTTTTTGGACAAAAGATTTCTAATTAGTGCTCGTGGCACAGTCTCTATCAAATGTTGTAAATTATAGAACTTACGTGGTCTTGCTACTGAATTTCATGATTGTATTATTATTTTTAGTTGATGTATTAACTAAAAGAAAAAAACAAAAAAAACTCACTTCATAGAGACCAGAAATGAACTCCTAAACGTTTTAATACTTAGAGGTTACAATTGTTATCCCCACTTAACATAAAATGTATATTCATCATAAGAACAACATAGAGTTACCAAAAAATAAAAATAAAAAAACAACATAGAGTTTATTTCAATATTGTTATCTCTAGTTTAATAAATTCCCCACAATCCCACTCATGTATCTAACTCACATAGCCTTTGAGTGACCTACATGCATACCCTCATGTACTTATGATTCATTTCTTTTCATTAAAATATATAATTAGAAATAAAAGGCTATTTAAATCAGCTTCTTCATCATCTTCCTCTTCTCATATCGCTCACTTTCTCCAACTAATTTGTACCCCCAGTAGTTTCTCTTACTAGTTTGCACCAGCATCTGATGAAGCTGCCAGCATGATCTAAACTTCTCTTCTCACTATAGATCTGATCAGTAGGGAAGATCAGATCATGTGTGGCAGTTTCACCTGTTGATGGTCGCATCAACAAGACCTTAATCTTAATTAATCCTATTTGGCACTTTTATGTATAAACCCTAGAATCTAGATTCTATTTATTTGATATTAATTGATGATCAAATCTGCAATTGAAAGTGTAGTCATGTCAAGAAAGTGGATCTTAAATCAAGAAAGCCTCTCAAAATACGTGGTCTCTTCACTTGTAAGTCAAATTTTTTTTATTTTATGAGTTTATGAGTGTGTATATGTATATAAGATTTTGTGTTCAACAAAAAAAAAGTATATAAGATTTGTAATTGCTATTAGGATCTATGATGAGAACATTTTATTTCACTGATGCTCATATATATAAGGTCTAGATGAAAAACAATCTCCGACCAAGTTATATCCCTTCGGTTTCTAAACAACTAATTATCTAAATTTTTTTCTCTTGTTTCACTAAAATTGATTTTTTGTATGTATTTTTTATCAATCAATATTAATAAAGTGTAAATTTTAAGGAGTATTAACTGATTTTATTGAATTACTAGTGTTTAACAGGAGGAAACTATGTATTTATCAAACATTAATTATTATTTTAATCTGCAATTGAAAGTGTAGTCATGTCAAGAAAGTGGATCTTAAATCAAGAAAGCCTCTCAAAATACGTGGTCTCTTCACTTGTAAGTCAATTTTTTTTATTTTATGAGTTTACGCGTGTGTATATGTATATAAGATTTTGTGTTCAACAAAAAAAAAGTATTTAAGATTTGTAATTGCTATTAGGATCTATGATGAGAACATTTTATTTCACTGATGCTCATATATATAAGGTCTAGATGAAAAACAATCTCCGACCAAGTTATATTCCTTCGGTTTCTAAACGATTAATTATCTAAATTTTTTTCTCTTGTTTCACTAAAATTGATTTTTGTATGTCTTTTTTATCAATTAATATTAATAAAGTGTAAATTTTAAGGAGTATTAACTGATTTTATTGAATTACTAGTGTTTAACAGGAGGAAACTATGTATTTATCAAACATTAATTATTATTTTAATCTGTGTGAAAACTCTACAAAATTATTTCTTTTAGAATGAAAGGGAGTGTATGTTCATGATAAAGGAGCATTATTGTCAACTGATTTCGTAAATGTATTTTGTTAAAAACAAAACTTGACATGTCTTTATGTGTGTGTGTATATATACATATATGTCATTTAAGATGGTTGTGTTGCGAACATATTAACAACTTATATATTTTTCAAGACAAAAAAAAGAAAAATTGAGAAGCGTACTTGTGTGTGTATGTATATATTTATACATGTCTGTAATTATGTATAATTAGGGTTTTTTTTTTCTTTCTAACCGACATAAGTGTAATTGTATGTCTATTTTGTGTGTCTCGATGCTGCTAATTAAGCTTTTTATTTTGTGGGTTTCAAGACAGTTATTGCAGATCCAAACCCCAGACCCCGACATAACTGTCTCTGCTTTTGTCCACTTCATATTTTCAGAATTCAAAACGATCCAATTTCTTTTGATTTTTCTCGATGTGACTCAAAACTCGACTTTTGTGTTGGATAAGATAGAACCTCGGATTCTAAACTTGATTGACACAATTATCTCTTAACTTATAGATCTGTTCCAGCTCGGTCTTCTTAACTCATGATGTACAAACTAGCAATAAAATTGTTTAATTATAACTAATACTGTTCTATAAATTTGATAAAGAAAAACATACCCTTTCGCGATATAAATTTATGACGTCAGAAAATTCAGGATACTCGTGGTATTGCATGGTTCGTTGATCTAGTCTAATTATCATAATTTCTGATTGTTACAGTTCAATAACTAGTTTATGGTGGTGTGATTGCAAGATTCATCACTGAAAGTACTTTAAAAGGCAAGAAAAATCAACTTGTTTCCATATTTCAGAAATTAGTTTGGAATATAGTTCGAAATTAATTTCCCGATTATCAAAAAAAAAATACAAAGTTACTTATAGCCAAATGTTCACAAGAAGCTTGCAATTTCGCATACAATAGATTCAGATTCAAAGTCCCAAAAGTTGAAAGATAGTGATCATATTGTTTGCTATGCATTCAAAAACTTTTGTTTTTGGCAAATATCTCAGCGTAAAGGTTATTTCCTTTGGATCGGTTCACACAATTTCAATCCGTATTCTTCATTGTTAATCTCTGCTATTTTGTTTCTGACTTTTTTCTTTACGTGATAGGCTGATAGTGAACTCAGTAACGGCTAACGATAAAAGATAGACCTAGACGATTTGACTAAAAGTGTTTTGGTAAAACTGACAAATTTTAAGTAGTTCATGTAGGATCTGACCACATTATATAGCTCATGTATAAAGATGCACATGTCTGAAGCTCGTGTATAAAGAATTAAAGATGTATCGTATTCACAAACATTTTAGATTAGTAAATACAAAGGATAAAACGTTTACAGAAATGATATATACTTTCAAGTGACTTTTTAAAAAGATTGTGCATGTTCTTCCCTAATTTCCAAAACTTACCATACAATACCAAGTCTACGCTCTACGGTATTGTATAAGAAAATGTAGAATATTTTCAAAAAATGTGATTAAAATGAGTACCTATTTTTACAAGGAACAGCTAGATTATTCTCTTCATAGTCCAATAACTTTAAAACACGTCCTTTTTTGTAAAACACCTTCAAAGTTCAAACATTTGCTCGACAAGTTGACATCATTTGATCTCTAAATAAATATAGCTTGCCGTTTTTCTTACACTCCTCACTGTTTTTCATCCACCGAAACTATAGAGGTGCCTTGTGAACAAAAATAAAGAAAAAAAAAAAAAAAAACATTTTCCTCTTTACATCATTTAATCTCTTCAGCGAAAATGACATCAAAGATGCGTTGCACTGCACAGTAAAAAATATATCACAGAAAAGCTAAAATCAGACTCAGACCTTTAATATAAAAACCATTCAGGAAATGTAAATTTTCATTTTCTTCAAACACAATACAAAACAATCAAAGAAGAATGATATTTATCACCTTCATTACTCGGGATATTTGGCTGATCAACCACGAGGTATTGTAACGCGTTTAGATCGCCAGGACTATAGCAAAACAGTAAACAAAGAACATAAATACCAATTTTTGAAACAATAATCATAAAACTTGCCAAAGTTTACCTTGGTTTCAGAACAAGACTTGAAAGTGCCGTAAAGATCGAAGATTTAAGATGGTATCTGCAGGGTTTTTTAAACACACAAAAAAATCAGTGAATGATGATTTTTTTTTATAACTCAATACCTAAAGCAGATTCTGTTTTGCTTACTCTGCTTGATGCATCTCATAAAGAAGAGAAAGCCCCTCTAAGCAATCTGCAATACAAGGTTTTACTCCAATACGTTCCTTTACTCTCTTCTTGCTCGTTTCCACCTTTAGTGATTGTGAACCATCTCGACGTAGCTTCTCAAATGTCAAGACACATCCTTTGAATTCCTCTCTTTCCATCATCATCCATAAAAAAGTTACATGTCAACAATCTTTACTTTAATTACTACTAGAAGAAATCTAAATTCTCATTTTCAGCAACAATACTTACAAAATTTGTCTCATAGAAAGCAGAAGAGTCTTCAGATTCTCCATCTGTTGCTGCATAACCGCGTTTTCAATCCCTTTAACGCATCTCAAAGCTCCATAGCTCCCAGGATTCTGAATCTCCTACTTTCAATCCAAAAAAAATTACACATACAGTTTTCAAAATGTCGAACAACAAACACAGTGGTTCCAGCTATACCTGTAATCTCTGGATGATAGAAGAAACGTTACTGAAACGGGAAACCCATACAACTTGAAGCGATTTCCACTTTTCCATCTCCTCTTTCGCTTTTCTCAGCTTCTGCTGCCATTTCCTAATCACTGCCTCCATTCAACACTCGACCAGCTGCCTAGAAAGAGACAAGTATGCTTTTTGGTTTAGGCTAAACCACCAAAAGGTAATGAATATAACTTTCAAGTGTTCTCTATTACGGTTTAGTAGACTAGAGTTGGAGAAGATGTGATCTTTTTTCAGTTTCCCTGTGAATATACAACAGAAACATCAAAATCAAAAGTGCCACCCATTTCTTCTCCAGAATCTACGAGCATTGTCTTTAAGACGAGCCTCTTTGATCTTCAGAAAAAGCTTATAAGCCATTTCAGTTTTCTTCGAAGCAATTAGTTTATTACTTAGCCTACTATAAACAAGACGGTTCGGGCAAAACCCTTTACGCATAGCTTCTTCCATCACAAGCACAGCATTCTCCAAATGCCCAATGTTACAAAGCCCATCCACAATATACTCATAGACTTCCACATCTGAAGCATATCCAGACTCTTGCATTTCGTACCACACGTTCAACAGCATCCCACATTTCCCAAACCTCGAAAGCCGCTTAAGCAGCAGCTTATAAGCACTCTCCGATACCTTACACCCGGCTTTCCTCGCTTTCTGATAGATAGCCATCGCAGCGTGTGGTGGCCCGTAGCAACAAAGCGGCTTGATGAAAGAGGTGACGACCCCTGTGGCGGGAACAAACTTTCTTGACAACATCTCTTCGTATATCTCAAGCGCATCCGCGACTCTACGCCCTTTAATCAACCCCGAAACAAGCTTCGAGTAAGTCTCCAAGTTCGGTTCACACTCCTCAAGCATCTTTCGATAGTACCTCACAGATTCATCGAAATCTCGAGCAAAAATGAAGTTACTGATCATAGCGTTGTAAACATTTGCGTCAGGAACATTGATACTATCAAAGATCTTAACGGAATCATTAACACGACCTGCTCTTCCCAAGCCTTCGATAAGGTAGCTGAAAGAAAAACAGTCAGGATCGAACCCATTTTCAATCATCTCCTTCAAGACCTTCTCCATCTCTTCAATCTCACCGAGCTTCGACCACCCACTAATCATAATGTTGTAAGTGCAAATGTCAAAGGCTATCTCTCCTTTCTTTGTATTAAACAACGAATTCGCCGCACTCACATGAGAACGCTCGCAGAGACAACGCAACAGCGCATTGAAAGACTCTGTACTACTACATTTCACACCGAAACCTTCGGTTTCCTCGAACAATTGTATCGCTTTACGCACGTAATGAGCCTTGGCGAAGCTATCCATTGCAATGGTTAAACACTTGAGATCAGGGTTAACACCTTCACATGCCATTCCCTTTAAAACATCAGTCATGAAAGAGAAGAACTTTCTTCTTCCTAACGCTTTTAAGATCACATAGTAGCTATCAACATCTTTAGATACACCAGGCTCGCGAATCGCCCAATCGAAAAAGGTAACCATTGCTTCGCCGCTTAAACTCCCTTGATCGACAACATTCGCCACAGTTTCGATACTCAGATCGATACCGAGACTAGTAAAAGCCTTTTGTATAGCAGATTTCCCCTTTAGCTTCTGGAGAATCACGCCTCTGAGTTTTTCCTCCGGCGACAAAAAGGAATCAATGGCTACTTGATTCTTCGAGCTATTATCGTCTTTGGGCAATGAGGTTTTAGATGAAATTGGAAGTAATGAAGATAATTCAGCTAGAAAATAACTCTCCTCCACAACACCGTGATTCGATGATGAGGGAAGAAGATCCCTTGAGGATGTGCAAACTGTGCGATTGCGAAGGGGACTCGAAATTAGGGTTCCTACATCGCCGCGACGAACGCGACGCAACGAATCCAAAACTAGGTACCATCTCCTAGACATAATCTCTCGATTCCAAATTTAACAGTTTTAGATTAGAACGGGTTTTATTAATCTCATTAACTAAATCCCTCCTAAGACGGAAAGATAAAGAGATGTACTAAGGGATTAGAGATAACTTACGAGGAAGATCGAAGAAGCTTGCTTTGGAAGAATCAATGGAGAAGAAGAAGCGAGTGAGAAAGGGCATAGAAGGAGAAAGCCGGTTAATTTAGGCTTTATTGACTTATTGTTACTGGTATACTTTCCGCAATTAGAATTTCGGTTTACATTTAGGCTCAAATTGGGGATGATTGCTGAAATGCCACGAAATCGAAGTAAATAAATATTTCCTCTGTTTCAAATTATAAATTGTTTTAGCTGGATGTATAGATATTAAGAAAAGTGTTTTCTCATTTATTCAGCAATTTCAATTTCATTTCGAGTATAATAAATTGTATACGGTAAACCTATAGGTTTAAGTGGTGGTTTGGCTTTATTTTATAATAATGACTATGATATTCAAGTCTTATTTGCAAATAAATGGATGATTGATATTGAGGCTTTATATAAAGGGAAAAAAATATTTTTGACTTCTATATACGATAATCCTGTTACAAAATTCAGAAACCAAGTCTAGGAGCGATTAACAAGAATGGGGATCACTAGGAATGACTCATGGTTTCTAATTGGTGATTTCAATGAAATCACAGGAAATCATGAAAAACAACGAGGAAATCTTCGTCACCATCATCCTTCGTAGATTTTAATGTAATGATAAGTAATTGTGGTTTATTGGACTTCCAAAATAGAGGTAATAAACTATCATGGCGGGGTCGGAGAAGTGGTCAAACGATTTGGTGCAGATTAGACAGAGCTTTGGCTACCGGAAACTGGCATGATTTATTCCCGTATTCCTATGTAGAATATCTCCGGTTGGTAGGATCGGATCACAGACCAATTGTGGCAACAGTACAAGCAAAGCAATATCCAAGATGGAAACAATTTCGGTTTGATAAACGGTTGATTGGAAAACAGAGTCTTATGGAATCCATTCAATATGGTTGGCAGCAACTAGAGGGATGGGAGAGACAATCGATAGTAGATAGAATTACAAGGTGTAGACATGAAATCTCGAAATGGCGAAAGGAAAATAGACCTTATAGGAAGGACACTATAAAACAGCTTCAACAGTGCTTGGAAAGCGTACAAAATGACGATACAAGAACACAAGAGGAGGTTTTAGATATCACCCGGAAACTAAAGGAAGCATATAAAGATGAAGAGGAATTTTGGCAACAGAAAAGCAGAAACTTGTGGAACCGAAGTGGAGATCTCAATATAAAATTTTATCATGCGACAACAAAACAACGGTAAACAATAAATAGATTGGTAGGATTATATAATACCAATGGGGTTTGGGTGGCTGGGGAGAAAAATATGGAGAAGGTGGCGGTGGACTATTTCACGGAATTATTTACATCCACCTCTCATACATCCTTCACGGAGGCACTAGAGGAAGTTCAAACAATGGTAACAAAGGCGGATAATAAAGGTTTAACAAAACCGGCGACAAAAGATGAGGTAAAAACGGCGCTGTTTATGATGCATCCGGAAAAAGCACCAGGACCTGATGGAATGACAGCGCTTTTTTACCAGCAATCATGGCCTATTATAAAGCAAGAAGTGATACAAATGGTTAATGATTTTTTGGGATCATGAGTTTTTGACCGACGGTTAAATATGACACACATATGTCTCATCCCAAAAACGGAACGACCAACAAAAATGCCGGAGTTGCGACCGATAAGTTTATGTAATGTGGGTTACAAAATCATTTCCAAAGTTTTATGTCAACGATTTTGACGGTTATAACCAAAATTAGTCTCTGAAACGCAGTCAGCTTTCGTTGCTGGTAGACTCATCTCGGATAACATACTCATTGCCCAGGAAATGTTTCATGGGCTACAGACCAATAAATCATGTCAGAAAAGATTCATGGTGGTAAAAACAGATATGAGTAAAGCTTATGATCGTGTCGAATGGCCTTTTATTGAGCATTTGCTTCGGAAAATGGGGTTTGCAGAAAAATAGATATCATGGACGATGTGGAGTATACAATCAGTACAATATAAGGTTCTACTCAACGGGGAGCCAAGAGGACAGATAACACCTAAGAGGGGACTTAGACAGGGGGACCCGTTATCTCCATACCTTTTTATTCTATGTACGGAGGTGTTAACAGCAAATCTGAAAAAAGCAGAACACATGAAGCTCATCACAGGGATGAAGGTGGCTCACGGTTGTCCTGCGATCTCACATTTATTTTTCGCAGATGATAGCCTATTTTTTTGTAAGGCAACAAAGGAGGAGACAAATCTCTTACTAAGTATTTTAAAACAATATGAAGATGTCTCAGGACAACAGATAAACTTCGGAAAATCCTCGGTCCAATTTGGGCATACGATAGAACCAGTAGTTAAGGAAGAAATACATCAAACATTACAAATAACAAATGTTGGTGGAATGGGCAAATATTTAGGGATTCCTGAAAGTCTGGGGGGCGCAAAGACTAAGATTTTTAATTTTCTAGTGGCACGACAGCAGAAACGGGTAAGCGGTTGGACTTCTCGACTCCTTTCTAAGGGAGGGAAGGAGGTGTTGATCAAATCAGTGGCTTCAGCGATGTCAACATATGTTATGTCTTGCTTTCGTTTGCCAAAGGCAATCACCAGAAAACTCACCAGTACTATCTCACACTTCTGGTAGAGTACTAATGGTCAAAATCGGGGGATGCACTGGCTATCATGGGATAAATTATGCAAACATAGAACGGAAGGAGGTATAGGTTTCTGGATTATAGAGGATTTCAATACAGCCCTATTGGCGAAACAATTATGGCGCCTCCTAGACCATCCAAATTCATTATTTGCAAAAGTGTTCAAAGGGCAATACTATCGAAATGGGAGACCCTTAGACCCTATTCGTTCATACTCAGCATCCTATGGATGGCAGAGTATCATTTCGGCTCGATCTCTGGTAAAAAAAGGGCTCATTAAAAGGGTAGGCTCAGGGGACTCTATTTCCGTTTGGAATGACCTCTGGATACCGGCTACTCGCCCGAGGTCAGCAACATGTCGGGGTTACAATTTGTATCCCGACCTTAAAGTCAATAATTTGATCGATTCTTCAACAAAAACCTGGAACTTACCGCTCATCGAACAACTCATTGTTCTAGAAGATATTCCTTATATTACGGGGATCCCCACAAGTAGAGGACACAGACCAGATCTATGTACATGGTTTTACACAAAATCCAGAAAATATACGGTTAAGTCGGGCAACAATACGGAACAGGATTACAAAGGTGACAATGCAAGAAAATATTATGGACCAAATATAGTTCATCTGCAGAGTCATGCTTAAATGCCCTCCCAAAATGAAGCACTTTATATGGCAAATCATTTCAGGATGTATATTGGTTATGGATAAACTACATAGTAGAGGTGTTACTCGTGACCCACAATGCGGACGATGCGGCGCGGATCGGGAAACTATTAATCACACCTTATTTGAATGCCCCCCAGCTCTCCAAGTCTGGGCATTATCGGTGATCATAACACCTACGTCAGGATTCCCTTCGGCAGCCATTTATACGAATATGGCACACCTATTTTGGTCACTACCAAATACGGAAGAAATGGAAGTTTTTCCTTGGATTCTTTGGTATATCTGGAAATCAAGAAATGATAAAATATATTCGAATATTGATCAGGATCCACGAGAAGTGTTAAGAATCGCACAAGCAAAGGCAATAGCATGGGCTTTGGCACAAACTGATTTGGAACAATTGCAAAATTCAGGTCCGACCGAAGTCCAGACAACAAGGAACGAGGGCTTAATATGTTATACAGATGGGTCCTGGAAGGAATCAGCAGTCAACGCTGGGTTGGGCTGGTATTGTCCAGAAGTAGGATCAGAAAGAACGCTAATGGGGGCAAGAAATGTACGGCAAAGTATTTCTCCGTTACATACTGAGATGGAGGCTATAATTTGGGCAATGCATTGCATGCTCAATGCAGGAAGATTGGCGATGGCTTTCGTTACAAACTGTTCAGAATTGGTGAAGATGGTGTCCAAACCAGAAGAATGGCCGGCCTTCGCATCACATTTGGAGGAATATGAGACCAGCAGGAGAGAATTTCAACTCTTTTCTATCTCACATATCTCACGCGCTGAAAATACAAAGGCAGACAAGTTAGCACGGAGTGCTCGAGACTACCTTTATAGATTAAATTATGTAAACTCATCCCCACCAGTTTGGATCTCCGAACCGTTGTAAGGATAAGGCTGTTGACAAAAAAAAAAGTGTTTTCTTCTCTCTTTCGACATTTCTAGGCGATTGTCCACCGCTTTATTTTTTTTGTTCACCGACTTAATTTTAGGTGCTCAGTTTACCATTTTTTACGGTGTTATCTCTTCTGGAATCTTTACCGGAACCACAACAATCATCTTCTACCTTTAATTTTATAGAATTATGGATAATGTTTAGGAGGCGTTGCAAAATCTCAGTTTGGTGGGGTGAAAGTAGAGCTTCCAAGCCAATTTTGGAGGCAACTCGTAGAGTTCGAATGAATAACAATCGTCTCAGTTTACTTGCCACTGCTCTTAATTTGACTCAACAAAAGTCCTTGGATCTCAAAATCTTGCTTCCTAAGGCCTGGAAAATGGAAGGTCGAATCACAAGTCGCATCAATAATGATGGTACTGTCCAATTCTATTTCAAAGCTAAGCATCATCTGATGAATGTATTGGAGCATGGACCATGGAACTGTAATAACTGGATGGTTGCTATAGATCGATGGATCCGTCGGGATGAACCAGACTTCCTCCTTACCATCTCCTTCTGTGTCAAAATCCTGCATATTCCTGAAGAGTATAGATCTGATGAAATTATTTATGAAGTTGGAGACATACTGGGTATTGTCGATGAGATTAAAATTACTGAGGCAACTGCTGATGCGGATAGTGAAGTCTGGATTCATGTCCGCAAGAAGGTTAATTATCGACTCATTTTCATCCGTTACTTGGAATTTGAGCCTGGTCAGCTCACAATGGTTCGATTCTTTTACAAGAAGTTAAGAAAATTCTACTTCATATGTGGAGCTCTTACACATAGTGATGCGGTCTGTCACTATGAAGGTGATGTATATTACTAAGGGAGAGTTGAGGATGGTCATTCTGATGTTTCTATGACTCAGCAGCAGCTTCTTGAATCAGGGATTCCTCTTCCGCACATTGGGACTTCTCAAAGACATAGATCTCTGGTTCCTGACTACTCTATGGAAGAACTCCAAAACTCTCCTATACATCCGATTGGTACTATCATACCTGCTCAGGCTCCTGAGGTGGCCTCCGGCGAAAGATATCATGTTACTCATTCCCCTACACATTCTCTGAATGATGGGCGTGATGATACTATGGGCGAGAATGTTGAGTCTAATCTGCATAATGAGGAGCAGGTACATCAACATGAAATCGCTGGCACTGATTTCCATTTTACTTGTACCTCAGGATCCATCTGTGCCTGGTTCTCCTCCTCAAGATGATAACGCTGCCATTCGGGGCACTAAGCGAAAGGCTTTGCAGATGGATATAGAGGATGAAGCGTCTACCACAAGACAATGGCATGTTACTCGAGTTAAAAAAACGGCTGTTGATCAAGGGGAGGTGGCAACCCCGAAGCCACCATCGTATCAATGAGAAATTTGCATTGGATCTATCAAGTTTTAAGGAACCTCTTGACAGTTTAGCATCTCCCAGAGATTCGTCGAGCTAAATCTCCTGATGTAATGTTCCTAGTGGAGACTAAAAATGTTGTACCATATGTACAAAGTGTTTGCTCAACCCTTCAATACCCTCATCAGTATATTATTCCAGCTCACGGTACTAGTGGCGGATTAGCTATCTTTTGGGATCACCATGTTCATGTTCAAGTCTGCAATCCTTCCCTAAATTTTACAGATGTGTATATTCGGGAAGGCTCCACTACTTATTGTATAAGTTATGTCTACAGTCCTCCAACTAAGCAGCCAAGACAGGATCTCTGGCGACGAATGCAAAGACGAGCACTGTTATATCATGTTACTCCAAGACTAGTTTTCGGTGATTTTAATGACATCACATCTAATGATGAGAAAGCTGGCGGTCGTCTTCGATCAGAATCAAGCTTTGAAGCTTTTCGATCTATGATTGCTAGTAACAGATTACACGATCTGCAAACTATTGGTGGCAACTTTACATGGGTTGGTTCTCGTCATGCGTATGTGGTTCGATCAAAGATTGATCGAGCTATGGTTAATACTTTATGGTCCGATCTGTTTCCCTCAGCGTATACTCAATTACTTACTTGGATGGGTTTTGATCACCGGCCATTACTGGTATACACGGATTCTAAGGCGTGGAAATATAAGAAATTTTTCAAATACGATAATCGATGGCGGCATGATCCTCACGTTAAAGAAGTTGTTTCCACAGCTTGGCAGGAGCGATGTCAACATCTTCCTCCACATCAGTTTGGTCAAGCTATTGCTCACTGTCGAGATGCTCTTGCACGGTGGAAACGCACTACCAATACCAATTCCCGTAAACAGATTGATGAGTTAAAACAATCTCTTCATCAAGCGTATAATAGTTTTACCCTGGACTTTCATTATATAAGTTTTTTGAAGACGAAGCTAATGACTGCTTTCAGGTTGGAAGAGGAGTATTGGAAAGCTAAGAGTAGCGAGCATTGGCTAAAGGCAGGGGATCGAAATACTAAATATTTTCATGCAAAAACCAAGCAGCGACGTTTTTATAACAATTGATTGTGCTTGAAGATGATGATGGTACGGTGTATACTACTCCTCAAGCCATTCAAAGCAAATTCCAGGAATATTTTACTCAACTGTACACTACACAGCATCCTAAGATCGATCAGGCGTTCTTAGCAGGTATTCCTTTGACAATTACTCATGCTATGAATCAGAAACTTATTGCGCCAGTAACTAGGGAAGAGATTAAACAAGCGGTGTTTAGTATTCCTTCTGAAAAAGCTCCTGGTCCTGATGGCAGTGTTTGTTATTTTGTTGAAGCATTCATTCAAGAAGGTTATTTAGCTCCTGAAATCAACCATACGCATATTTGTCTCCTTCCTAAAAATGTATCTCCTACTTCTCTTAAAGATTATAGACCTATTAGTTTATCTAATATCGCTTATAAGATCATCTCTAAGGTTCTAGCTAATAGGTTTAAGCCCTGTTTGGACGATCTTATATCTGATACTCAAGCAGCATTCATATCAGGGCGACTTGTCACTGACAATATATTTATAGCTCATGAATTTTTACACTCCTTGCAAACTAAACGTTTAAAGTGTCACTTCATGGCTCTCAAATTGGATATTTCTAAGGCTTTTGATAATGTTGAATGGACTTTTTTGGATGCAGTAATGGACAAGATGGGGTTTCACGCACAATCGAGAGCCTGGATTATGACATGTATTAGCTCTGTCTCTTACTCTGTGCTTATTAATGGAGCGCCTACTCATCGGATTTTTCTACAAAGCGGTATTCATCAAGGGGACCCAATCTCTCCGTACCTCTATTTACTTTGCACGGAAGCGCTTTCTTCTTTTTTAAAGAAATTAGCTGCACAAGAAGATTTACTCGGATACAAAGCTTCTCGTGGGGGTCCAGTAATTACACATCTGTTCTTTGCTGATGACTCTCTACTTTTTTTCAGGTGCAACTATCAAGGATGACCAAACGCTAAAGAATGCCCTGGCTCTATATGGTCATGCGTTCGGGCAGTATATCAATTATACAGAGTCATCAATTCTGTTTAGCAAAGGTACTCTCCAATCTACTATCACTGACCTCTCGCATTTACTTCAGATAACAAAGGTTAGAGGTTTTGGTAAATATTTAGGTGTGCCAAGTCAATAGGCCGAAGTAGAGTTGACAGTTTTGCTTATTTAAAGCAGAGAATTCATCAAAAGCTTGCTAGTTGGTCTGCTAAATTGTTGTCGCCTGCTGGTAAGGAGGTCTTAATTAAGTCGATCATTACTGCCATCCCAACATATACTATGAGTTGTTTTCTGTTGCCTAAACACCTTATTAACCAATTGATGGTTGATATTAAACGTTTCTGGTGGTCCAATAGTCCAGATCGAAGAAAAATTTCTTGGGTTGCTTGGAATAAAATGGTGGAACTGAAATCTAAAGGAGGGTTAGGATTTAGAGATTTCGGGGATTTTTTATCTTGCTATGTTAGCTAAACAGGGATGGCGATTAATGAAGCATCCTTCTTCCTTGTTAGCCCAAGTTTATAAAGCTAAGTACTATCCTACAACCACCTTTCTCCAAGCTGCTTCTAAACGACATTCTAGTTATGCCTGGCAAAGTATTTTTAGTGCTCAAAAGCTCTTAAAAACTGGTCTTCTGTGGTAGTCATGGGCATTCGGATCTTCGGATCGGGTCGGGTCGGGTCGATCGGGGTTCGGGTAATTCAGGTAGGAAGGCATAAGACCCATTTAAGACCCGGTAAAAATTCGGGTCGAGTCGGGTCAGGTAGTGCTCGGGTCAGGTCGGGTTTGTAAAAATTGAAAGGAACCGAATTGGACCCGAACTTATAATTGTCGGGTCTGAAAAATTAAAAATTGGACCCGATTTGTTTACTTGGACCCGAACTAAAAATCTCTTCTTCCTCGGCGACTCCGCCATTCTTTGAGCCGTCGTTGCCTCTGGCGTGCGTCAACTATATCTTCTCTCTTATTCACATCATTTCTTTCCTCTACTCCATAGATGTAGACCCTCCAAGTTCTCCTTCATCTAAAGGCAAAAATAATGTGGTTGAATCCGTTGTTCACCCTCCGCCTCTCTTCACTCCTTCCTAGGTTCATGGACAAAACCGTTGAAGATAATCCCGGAAGTTGAAACCAACTTCCAAGCTCCAATCGAAACTTCTAACAAAGGAAAATCAGGAAGTCTTCCCCTTGCGCTTAAATCAGAGAAGATAAAGAGAAGGAAAATTGAAGAAAATAAGAGAAAAGGAGAAGAAGTGAAGATAAAAGGAAAAGAAGGTACTGATTTCTCAGAAAAATGATAGAGGAGGTCTCGATGGAGGAGTAAAGCGATGGAGGATTAAGTTTTCCAGCGTTTGTAATTAGGGATTTCATACAAGAGGGGAAAAAAATAAAAGTGGGAAGTGGGAAGTGGGAAACGTTCGATAAATAAATAAAGTTATGATGTTCATGATATATTAATATAAAGTTTTCGACATAATATTACATTACTAGTTATAAAATTTGGTTTGGTTTTTATTGGTTCGGTTATCGGGTTTAACCCGAACCGAACCGAGAACCAAAGTAAATATATTCAAAAACTAATCAGTTATTTGATGAGAACCGAATCCGAACCAAATCGGTTTTTTTGGATCGGGTCGGTTCGGATCCACCGGATCCGGGTCAAATGCCCAGGGCTATTTTGTGGCATGTTGGTAATGGTGAAAATTTGAATATTTTGTCTGATCCATGGATTCTTTTAAATCCTCCGAGACCTCCAATGCCTGTATGCCCCAGGTATTATCTTAAGCTAAAAGTCTCTGATCTTATTATATCAGGTACTCATCAGTGGGATCAGGATAAGTTACATACCCTCTTCGTACCAAGTGATGTTCAACAAATCAATCGCATTTGTCCATCAATCACTAATGTAAGGGATACTCTCTCTTGGATTCATACGCCGCATGGTTTCTCTACTGTTAAATCAGGATATTTTGTTATGCGAAACCTAATAACTGAGCATTCCTCTTCTCTTGTACATCTTACTGCAAACTCGTCTTTGTTTAAAACTGTTTGGAAAACAAATGCTCCTCCAAGACTTAAATCTTTCTGGTGGCGAGTTCTTCATGACAGTTTACCTGTTGCTTCTCAGCTTCGCAGGCGGGGAGTTTTAATTGACGCTACATGCCAGCTTTGTGGTCAAGCAGATGAATCTCTCAATCATCTTCTTTTCCGCTGCACTATTTCGCAAAAGGTATGGGCATTATCTTTCCCCCACCTTTCAAGTGATTTAACCTTTACGTCTATGACTTTATTCTCTAATTTAGAAGCACTGTTTCTTATAATTTCTGCTAAGACACTAGCAAGTTCGTTAATTCCATTTATTGGTTGGGAAATTTGGAAAGCTCGTAATCAGCTCATTTTCACAAGCAAACGACGAAGTATAGCCAATATTATTACTAAAGCTTTTATGCATCATTGCATCTGGGTTCAGGTTAATGATACTTATGCTCAGCCCAACTAGGAGCCTCATTTACATCATAATGCCGCCTCGCTACAACACCTTTGTAGTACTTGTCTTTCTTATTGTTGTTGTGTGGCTGCCTCTTGGATTGCACCAAACACAACTGCTGGAGTGGCTTTCCAGTTATATAACCGAGAAGCTAAATTAATCCTTAAGGTTCATGTTCCATAAACCCCCTGCAAACTCCAGAAGAAGCTGAAGCTATGGCCCTGAAAATGGCGGTGCAAGAAATCACAAAGCTTAATTACAAGGAAGTAACTTTTCTGGGAGCTTGTTCACCGTTATATCTACCACTTAGTATTTCAGCTGACGACAAGGAAACTGACACTACACTTCACTCCATTACAATGGATGTTCAAGACATATATCGGTTAGCAAAGTCGTCGCACCACATCTTTGTTTGTATCTCGCGAACGGTGTTATCTGTAATTTCCACTTTGGTTAAGATAGCTCGTGTTAACAAACAAAACTATGTACTTCGTTACTTTTGTTAATAAATATTAAGTTTGCCGGAAAAATAAAAGTGTTTCTGTTTAAAAAAATATTTTTACATATATTATTCAAAATATAAGTAAAGCAATGATGAAAAATTATAATTGGTCACACACTATCCAATACATATAACATTATATAAAAATGTAAAAACAACTTATATTTTGAAACAAATCAAAACAACTTATATTATGGAACAGAGAGAGTATGTTCTAACTCTTATGAATCAACATAAAATATGTCATAAACAGTCATAAATTTTAAAATCCACTAATTTAAAAATCTTAACATTAAAAGCCTAAAACCAATCAGAGTCTAAGACCATCTCCAATCCATTTTGCTATTTTTTCCTCTAATATAGAGGAACTCTAAAATAGAGGTAGATTTCTCTCCAATCCACCTCTATTTTAGAGGAATACCTCTATTCTTGAGGAAAATATAGAGAAACCTATTTTTTCCTCTATATTTGAAGGAAAAAGTAGCATCTCTATTTTTTCCTCTAAAATAGAGGTGGATTGGAGAACAAAAATGACACATCTATTTTTTCATCTAAAAGTCGAGGAAAAATAGCAATAGATTGGAGATGCTCTAAGTTACCATCCTCTTTCTCTTCTTTTCAGGGAGCACCGAGACTACTCCTATAAAGAGCAAATCATCTGTTTTTTTTCTTTCTTCCTCTTTTGTCGTTTCTTTCTCCTTTTCTTTGTCTCTCTACTCGAGCTCTCTACTCCTCCGTCCTTTCCTCTTCCTTGCTTGATTTCTTCTAAAAAGCTAAGGTAAGTCAATCTATTTGTTCAATTAAATTGTCAATTGTGACGGTTTTGCTTGATATTAGAAAACTAATGATGTCGGATTTTTTGTTTTTAGAGATAGCTAAGGTGAGAGACGCTACTGGGGAATATGAATCAACATAAAATATATAGAAAACAAGAATCAAAGTGGTAATTTCTCCTGAAACTGAAGTAGCAACCACGGCTACAACAACCACAGAAAGACCCAACACAAAAGCACCAATAGAAACAGGAACCAAAGTGGAAGTTCCTCCTGAAACCGAAGTGTTTGCTCCTGCAATCGAAGTGGTTTGTCCTGAGAATCCCGAATCTGTATAAGCCAAAAATCCTGAAACTCCACAACCAGAAAAAAACTCCAGAATCTGAAAATCCCCAAACTCCAGAAGAGATGAACTTATATGGACCCATGGTATTGTTTAACTAAACATTCGAGGAAGATAAGTCTGCTCCCTAAGAAGACGAAGAGTCTTCTCCTCAGCATGAGGTATTATTTACATATACTTGAGACTTACATATTTTGTTTACCTTGAGAGTGAGATTGGAGAATGGATGAATAAGTGTTAGAATGAATTAGTGATGTGGACAACTAGGAAAACTAAGTAGTATTTTGGCTAAGAATGTAATATGAGGTTAAACTAGGTTTAAATACACTTTGATATGTTCAACTAATATTACAATGTTCAACTATGTTTGGTAAATTCAGCTGCGGCTGGTAGATTCAACAAAGTATTAATAGGTTCAACTATGTTAGGTAGGTTCAACGGCGTTTAGTAGGTTCAACTAAAAATTAATTTGTTGAACGGTTAAATAAAAGTGTGCTTGAATTTGTAGGATAAGGGGGATGAAACGCCACCATTGCAACCTGATTGCTACACTCCTTCTGATATTGGGGAGAAACACAAAGAAAAGGCCGAGAGGAAGAAACCCAAAGGAAAGACCAAGAGGAAGAAAAGAAGAAAGGGGAAATGTAAATCTTGAAGAAAAGTGAGATGGTTTATGAACTTGTTTGGGTTTTTGAACTTGTTTGATAAAGTGTTATGTTATCTTTTATGAACTTGTTTGGGTTTTTGATGAAATTATAATGCAAGATTTTGGAACAATTGGATTTTATTAGGTACAACTGAAGTTATGATACAACAGTGTTTATTGTACAACTACGTTTAAATAGGTACAACTGACATCATAATTTACGATATACCTGATTTTTATAAAGTAAAACTAGATCTTAAAGAGACAACTTATTTCCTACAAGTGAATTACTTGGTTCAAAAGATTAAGTTTTTTCGTACAACTGAAATATTTGGTTCAAATATTTACTTAAGTAGAAGACATCTTCGAATATATTAGAAGACCTCTTCAAGAGTTTGAAAAATAGAGTAGTTGATGTAAGAACATCATTTTGCTTATTATTTTTATAATTATTTGGTTTAATTTTAAATTTCATCATTGTTAATTTTTTTTAATAATATTTCATAATTGTTAGTCATTCCATACTTATTATATACTTGTTAATTTTTTTACAATTATTGAACAAAAATACGAATAGCTGTATTTTTGCGATTTTAGGATATTTGTAGTTGAATCTTCCTTTAAAGATTTTTGGGATTTTGTATATTGGAGATTAGAGATATTTATTAATTTCAAAAAAAAAATTGCTTGAAAATCCGAAATCCCACTGACAGGAATATTAAAAAATTGTTAAATTTTTAGGAAACATACACTTAGTTGTCACCAAACTAAGAGTTGAACAAAATTAATAATAGTTGTACTTTTGCGATTTTACGGTATTTCTTGTTAAACATTTCCATACAATATTATGATGCAGTTGTACAAATGATTTTGAGTTTTTAAAACCTCATTTACAACATTTTTATAATATAATTTGTGAATAATCTAATATTTTGCTTATTATGAGTCTAATATGGTTAACATTACTTATGTCTTCCTTATATTATAAGGAGTAATTGATGTAAGAACATTATTTTGCTTATTAGTATCATAATTGTTTGGTTTAGTTTTAAATTTCATCATTACTAATTATTTTCTTATAGTATTCCATAATTGTTAGTCGTTCCATACTTATTACATACTTGTTAATTTTTTTTCATATTTGTTGAACAAAAGTATGAATAGTTATACTTTGCTGATTTTAAGATATTTGTAGTTGAACCTTCTTTTAAATTATTGTGGTATAGTTGTACAATTTATTTTAGATAATTAATTATCATGTACAATATTTTTGTAGTGCAATATATATCAAATTGATGATACTTACAAATATGCAACTACATGTACAATACAAAGCCAGAAATGCTCATAGGTGTACCCAGTTAAACTTGGCAATGCAAATTTAACTAGGTCAACCCATAATTGTTTATACTTGTACCTAGTTTAATTTGGTATTGCAAACTTGTTAAATGCAAACACAGAATTATTCATACTTGTATCTAGTTTAACCAGGTATTACAAACTTGATAAATGCAAACACAGAATTGTTCGAAGTTGTACATAGTGTAATTTACAAACAATAGAACTGAATTTTGAGAGTAGGATAAATTTCACTTTGAGATTGAAAGTTTGATCAGAAAATCAATTCTTATTATTTTGTTTTCTCGATGAAATTTCCAGGAATTTCAATACGAAAAACAAAGTGTAAAACAGGAGCTCAAAAGTTAACAGAGAAGTGAAGAAGAAAGGAAGAGGACAAGTCTCTAGCTGGCTCCTTGTTGAGGTTTGTTAAAAGATCAAAAACTCTTAATACTGATGAGTGTCGTGAATTTGGTGATGAAAATCCTACTTGTTTAGTGAATGATAACATTGATAAGGCAGAGGAAAACGAGAATCTACCTAAAGAAGATGTGAATATTGGTGAACATGAAGGGATTGTGGATAAAACTGATCCTGCAAACTGGAAAATAATTGATTAGAGTGTGAAAGATTTTCTAGTGGAAAACGGTCCTATGAAAAGAGGACAGGAGAACTACATATTTCCAAAAAAGGATCGCGGGAGACATTTTTCCCATAGGTATTACAAAAGAGAGATGAAAAGTAAAGATAGACAAGATAGGAATTGGCTACTTTATTCAAAAGTATCAGACAGAGTATATTGCTTTTGCTGCAAGTTGTTTGGTTGGGATCAAGATGTCGTTCAGTTGTCAAGCAAGGGGCTTAATGATTGGAGAATGTTAGGGTCAGACTGAGCCAACATGAAGCTAGTCATTGTCATATTGTGTGCATGAGTCAATAGATGGAATTAGAATTGAGGCAAAGAAAGAATCAAACCATTGATAACTGTCTCCAAGAAGAAATCAACAAAGAGAAAAACCATTGGCGAGAGGTTTTGTTGAGAATATTTCCATTGGTGACAACTCTTGCTAAACAGAATTTGGCATTTCGTGGAACTAATGAGAAGCTTGGTCAAAGAAACAATAGAAACTTTCTGAGTTTTGTTGAATCATTTGAGAAATTCGATCCAGTAATGCGAGAGCATATCAGACGGGGTAAAGAAGGTGAGACTACTATCATTATCTGAGCCACAGAATTCAGGATGAGTTGATTGTTATGATGTGTTCTGAGGTTAAACTTATGATCATCAAGACAATTCAAGAGGCAAAGTATTTTTCTGTTATTCTCGATTGCACTCCAGATAAGAGTCATAAAGAACAAAGAGTCTTATTATCAGATGTGTGGATGTCTCCATGGCTATAAACGCAGGTTAGAGAATTTTTTGTGACATTCTTAGAAGTTGCAGATAAATCTGGAGAAGGACTTTTTGAGCTGCTTTGTAATACGTTAGTTTATCTCAATTTGAATATTGATGATGTGAGAGGACAAGGCTATGACAAAAGGTCTAATATGAAAGGAAAACACAAGGGAGTGCAGAGAAGATTGCTTGATATCAATCCAAGAGCATTTTACCGCCTTGTGGTTGCCACAGTCTTAATTTGGCACTTTGTGATATGACGAAATCAGCTCCAAAAGGAATTTCATTCTTTGGAATCATTCAAAAAATATATTGTTTGTTTTCATCATCTACAAATAGGTGGGAGTTATTAAAGGAGATGGTAGGAGGTTTCACGCTTAAATCATTATCAGAGACTTGCTGGGAAAGTTGTGTTGAAAGGGTTCGAGCTATTCGATTTCAAGCTCCAAAAATAAGAGATGCGTTGGATTATTTGGCAGAAAATTGTGATGAACATGGAGCTCGCAGTGATGCCGAAGCTCTTACGACGAGTGAAACTGATGTAGCGCATCTTCAATATCAACCATCGGATTTACTTCTTCTGTGTTTTGGATTTATCTTTAGGAATATTAGTGTTTATCTTATTAAGCTGGGTTTTCTTTTTAGATTAGAATAAGCATTAGGAAGTCTTTCTTTTCTATTTAAACGAATCAAAGTTGTAAGGAGTTTTCAGTTTTGTTGAATAAATCAAATCACTTTTAAAGCAAACCTTTTCTTGAGCTCTAAGCTTCTCACGAACTTAAGAACTCTTTGAAAAGCTCTGTTCTTCGTTGCTTCTGCAGAACAGCGAACTACAGAACTCTTGTGCGCTTACGCTACACGAGTTTTGGTATCAGCACATTCGACGTTCCTGGAGGTTGCCGTGTTCTCAAGTTGATCATGCCACCCAAAAACAAGGGTCTAGCCAACTACGAGAAACGCAACGACGAACCGATGAATGAGTGGGCCGAGCTACGGCAAACGCTTGTAGCGATACAGGAAAACATCCAAGTTACGATTCGCGACTCGATACATGAGTTGTCTGAAACCGTGTTGCGACAGCGAGAGAAACGAAGGGAGCAGAAACATGATCGCAGCGATGAAGAGACGGAGGATGGCGAAAATCCTTTTGCGGGTGGTCGTGGCCGTCGTTATGATAATGAGGGTCCTAGACATCACGAAGGAGATGATTGCAGGTGGGAGGCCGGATTCAAACTTTATATTCCGGAGTTCCATGGAGGTGTCAAAGGAGAAGAGCTTCTTGATTGGCTGGTGGCAGTTGAGAAGTTATTGGAGTTTAAACAGGTTCCGGATGATCGAAAAGTGGCTTTGATGGCGACCAAATTTCAGGGCAAGGCCGCATCATGGTGGTTACAGATCAAATCGACTCGCGCAAGGACCGGTAAGGAGAAGGTCAACTCGTGGGAGAAATTGCAGAGGATGTTGAAGAAAATCTTTCTTCCGTACAATTTTGACAGCACGATGTTCACTCGCTTACAAAATTTGCGATAGGGAACTCGATCTGTAGATGACTGTGCTGAGGAATTTTATCTCCTATTAACCTGTAACGAGATTCATGACTCATAAATCCAATTGGTGTCGCGCTTCATCGGTGGTCTGCGTCCTCAGATTCAGTCAGCAATGGCACAGTTCGATCCTGATACAATTGCAGAAGCTCATCGGAGAGCAGCTTCGTTTGAACAACAATTCAAGACAACAGCATCGGGTTGGAGTGGTGGTGCAAATCGGGGCCGTGGTACTCTGTTTCCAGCAACAGAAACTGGGCAGAATCAGGCGATGCTTAAGGATCCAGGTGACGGCGCAAGCACATCCCGTACACCAGGTGTAACAGGTGCGCCAGACCAAACGTTGCGACGGACCTCTCGTCCCAATGCCTTACGTTGCTTTGCTTGTGGCGAGTCATGTCACATTCAGACAGCATGCCCTAAACAGAACCGTCGAGGCTTGTTGCTGGAGGAGACAACATGGGATACGGAGGAGACCGACGAACAAGAGAATGATTTTCCAGAAGAGATCAATTATGGTGATCAAGGTACATCGTTGATGTTGAGACGAGTGTGTTTAGCTCCAGCTATCGTGGAAGAGTCATGGCAACGCACAAATATTTTTCACTCGTCATGCACAATTAAGGGGAAGGTGTGCAGCTTTGTCATCGATTCAGGCAGCTGTCGTAATGTCATTGCTGATGCTGCAGCTCGTAAGCTGGGCTTAAAGCGTGAAGAACATCCATCCTCATACAAATTGACGTGGTTGAAAGAAGGGACAGAAGTGCGCATTGATCAACGGTGCTTGGTTTCGTTTTCGATTGGAACAAACTACAGGGATAAGACGTATTGTGACATTGCTCCCATGGATATTAGCCATTTATTATTGGAAATGCCTTGGCAATACGATCGGAGTGTGGTGCATGATGGAAGACACAACAGCCACAGTTTTGTCTTCAACAATCACAAGATCATTCTTTTACCAGCACCTAAAGTTCCACCGGAGGTTATCAAGATGGCATAACCACTTGAGACACCTCCATCTCCGGTTTTATTCTGTTCGCGTTCAGAGATCGAACAAGAATTCAGAGCCACTGGATATATTTGGGCATTACTTGCAAGCGGGGTGAAGCAAGTCTCCGAAAGCTCATTTCCTGCCTGTTTTAAGAAATTGATTGACGAGTTTCGTGATGTTTTTCTAGCAGAGTTGCCAATCGGGTTGCCTCCTCTGCGCGACATACAACACCAAATCGACCTTGTCCCAGGGGCGTTGCTTCCAAACCGACCTCATTACAGGGTGAGTCCGCAGGAGCATGAAGAGTTAAGGCGTCAAGTAGAGGAGTTGCTGGCGCGGGGTCATATTCGCGAAAGATTGAGTCTGTGTGCTGTTCTAGCACTTCTCATCCCGAAGAAGGATGGTTCCTGGCGGATGTGCGTCAATAGTAGAGCCACTAATAAGATTACAATGCGTTATCAGTTCTCGACCAAATTGGGAAAGCTTTGGTGTTTTCAAAGTTGGACTTGAAGAGCGGGTACCATCAAATACGAATCAAGCCAGGAGATGAGTGGAAAACAGCGTTAAAGACGCGGGAAGGTTTGTTTGAGTGGCTCGTGATGCTGTTCGGTATGTCTAATGCGCCAAGTACTTTCATGCGTGTCATGAATCAAGCACTGCGACCATTTATTGGGCGATTTTTCGTTGTGTACTTCGACGATATCCTCATCTCCAGCTCGTGTTTGGAGGAGCATCTTCTGCACCTTTGTAACGTCCTTGATGTTTTGCGCAAGGAATTGCTTTTTGTGGCGAGACAGAAGTTTGAGTTTGGCGTAGATCATGTTCTGTTTCTTGGGTATGTGATCTCTAACAAAGGCTTGTCGATGGATATGAGTAAGGTGGAGGCGCTTAGATCTTGGCCAGTCCCTCACACTGTTTCGGAGGTTCGCAGCTTTCATGGGTTAGCATCCTTTTACAGGCGTTTTGTTCCCCATTTCAGCACACTCATGGCTCCACTGACGGATTGCATAAAGGAGGGTCGTTTTGTGTGGTCTCCTTCCGCCAAGGAGGCGTTTGAGTTAATCAAGTTGAAGTTAACGACGGCTCATATTCTGATTTTACCAGATTTTACGCTACCATTTGAGCTCCATTGTGATGCTTCCAAGCTTGGGGTGGGTGCTGTGTTAAGTCAACAGTCGAAGCCGGTGGCTTTTTATAGTGAAAAGTTAGTTGGAGCCCGGAGCTGTTACAGCACTTACGACGTGGAGTTTTATGCAATCATACAGGCCATCAAACATTGGAAACACTATCTTTTTCATCGTGAGTTTGTGCTTTATACAGATGATGATGTTTTAAAGCACCATGATAGCCAAGCCAAGGTGTCTGCTCGTCATGCCAATTGGATTGCATTTTTACAGCAATTTACGTTTACGATCCGGCATCATTGGGGAAAACTGAACAGGGTCGCAGATGCTTTGAGTCGCCGTCATTGTTTAGTAACAACAATGCACACATCTGTGCCGGGTTTTGCTGCTTTGGCAGAGTTGTACGTTTCTGACCCTTTCTTTGCGGGGATTTTGAGTGATGTTCAGCATGGGTTACGATCGGACTACACTCTTCATGAGGGTTTTCTTTTCAAGGACAACCGCCTTTGTGTTCCGGATTGCAGCTTGCGGCTTCGGATCATTCAGGAGCTACACACTGAGGGGCATGTTAGGCACGATCGATCACTCCAGTTGGTTGCCTCTTCGTATTTTTGGCCTTCTTACGTTGGGATGTTGAGCGTTTCGTCGAACGCTGCAGGGCTTGTCAACTAGCTAAGGGTCACGCTTCAAACGCTGGTTTGTATCTTCCCCTACCTGTTCCAACGCAACCATGGTCAGATATAAGCATGGGCTTCGTCTTGGGTCTTCCGCAAACTCAACGGGGCAATGATTCGATTGTTGTTGTGGTGGACCGTTTCTCCAAGATGACCCATTTTATTCCTTGTAAGCGCACGACGGATGCCATCAGGGTGGCCCAGTTGTTCTTTCGTGATGTCTATAGACTGCATAGGTTACCGTCCTCTATCGTCTCCGATCGTGATACAAGGTTTTTAAGCCATTTCTGGCGCTCACTTTGGAAGATGTTGGGCACTAGTCTGGATATAAGTACTGCATATCATCCCCAGACTGATGGTCAGACAGAGGTTACAAATAGAACACTGGGGAATATGTTACGAAGTCTGGTTGGCGACAATATCAAGTCATGGGAAGTCAAGTTGCCACAGGCTGAGTTTGCTTATAATCACGCTTCCAATCGCAGTCTTGGGTTCTGTCCTTTCCAGGTTGTTTATGGTATCATTCCGCGGGGGCCTTTGGCGTTAACAACTGTTCCAGATTGCACTCGTCTCCATGGCAGGGCAAGTGACTTTGTGCAGGCATTGCAGGAGGTGCATTCTCGTGCTCACGCCATTTTGGAGCAGTCCTCTGCGAGGTATAAAACGGCAGCCGATAAGGATCGCCGAGAGCTGCTGTTTGACCCGGGCGATTTAGTGTGGCTTGTCCTCACGAAAGACAGGCTGCCGTTGCATGAGTATAACAAGTTACGTTCCCGCAAAATTGGCCCGGTCAAGGTTCTGGAGCGTATTAATGCAAATGCTTATAGGTTGGAACTTCCCGCTCATCTGAAGACAGCTAATGTTTTTAATGTTAAGTACCTCATTCCCTACGTGGGCGACTGATATATCATAGTTTTTATGGTTTTTAACCATGATATAAATCCTTTTTATTGAGTATTTTGGTATTTTTAGAGTCCTAGTAGAGTCTTTGCAGGTTATAGCATATCTGGAGCATAAATGGAGATATTGAAGCTTTTTGGAGCATTGCAAGTTGAAGCCACGAAGTGAAGAGCTCGAGAAGAAAAGTATGCATTTGGGTGACGCTCGTCACCACCTATGGTGACACTCGTCACCCATATGGGAAGGGCCGTGGCTGGTTTCTAAAAGATTGGGAAGAAATTACAGTTTTGGCCCAGAAGTTCCAGTATTTGCAAAAAGGCCACAGATCGTGTTTTAGCTTGTATATTAGGTTTTTAAGCCATTCTTTTGGCAGATATCTTGTATCTTATTCTTTTTGAGAGCTTTAGAGAGAGATTTGTAGCAGAGCTTTTGGAGAGACAAATCAGACTCCTTCATAGCAGATTTTGAACTCCTTTACCTTCTATTTCTTATTTCTTTTATGCAATCTATTCTAATCCTGATGTTTTCTCAAATCACCATGTATGAGTAGTTTGTTAGTTAAGTTAGGGCTTTTCAAAGGTTGAAGAAGAGTTTGTATAATTGCTAAACCATTAGGAAAATCCATTGGTTCTTCATATGTGCTTGCATTCATATCGATTTCTTAGACACATCATCTGGATTTCGAAATCCTAGGTTGTTTGATAGATATGAGAGCATTATTAATCACCTGAACTAGTGTTAGATGAGCAAAATAACTTAGTGCAAAGAGATTTGGCTTAGGAGTTTTGTGTACAATTGAACCTGATCATTACTGCATGTTTAGATTGTTAGGATTTGCAAAGAGATTTGAAGCTCTGTGATTTAGGCATAGTTAACTTCTGCAATGAGAATTGATTAGTTATACCTTTGCGATTTATGTTCAAGACGGTTTTAATTCATTCCTGATTGCATGCATTCTACACTCTCGGATTCAACCTGCGAATTGACCTGACTTAGCGTCTTTAGCTTTCTGAACTTTAAGAATAAGCATAAAACGCCCACTTGCATTTATTTTACAGTTTCACATTACATTCATTACTTATTGCTTAGCTTAATCTGAACTTATAATTGATAGTGTAGTTTACATACTCCCTTGGGATTCGATAACCCCTTATACTACAACTGCTTTGCTGTGCACTTGTAGTAGTAAATTATTTGGGTAAAATCTGAGCCCTATCAAGTTTTTGGCACCGTTGCCGGGGAGTGATAGCTGCCTATCGATTTTTAGTATTAGGATTTTTTCTAAGTTTTAATTGTTCACTAACTTTCAGTTTCTTTTCTTTGTGCTGATTTCAGGTGTATGCATAATCACAGTACCAGAAGCAACAAAGAGAAGGAGCTTGTGACTTTGAGCATTAACGAGCTAGCTAAGTTGGAGAGGACCATCAGGAAAACTAAGAAACAGTCTACAATGGTCGCTCCACTAATCTTGGTTGAAGATGCAGAAGGTCACTTGGTTGACAGAGAAGAAAACAGGAGGAACGAAGATGGGCAGAGGATTGATCAAGATGGGAATGTCATTGTTGAACAGCAGGTTCAACAAGTGGGACAAGACGCTGGAGTACATGCTGCTGCTGATAACGCTGCTGGGCGTTTTATGCAGAGGACTTTAGGAGACTACAACAGACCTGATCAGTTCTATGCCAACAGAGCTGCAATCCGTCCTCCTGCTTTCCAGAGGAACGATTTTGAGCTTAAGCCTGCCTATTATCAGCTGGTGGGACAGCACCCATTCCATGGCTTACCTCATGAGCATCCTATGGATCATATTGAGAGGTTTGAGGATTTAGCTTCAAGTGTCAAGGCTAACGGAGTTGTCAATGACTTTCTGTTCTGCAAGCTTTTCCCTTACTCTATTGGAGGAAAGGCTGCATATTGGCTGAAGCAACTGGAACCTGCTTCACTGACCACTTGGGAAGACACTAAGAATGCTTTTCTGAACAACTTCTATGATGATGCCAGATCAGAAGACATGAGGACGAAAATTGCATCCTTTACACAAGGACCTACTGAAGCTTTTAAGGCTTCTTGGATAAGATTCAAGTCTTATCAAAGGGACTGCCCTCATTATGGTTTCAGTCAGGTGCAACTACTTGGGATCTTCTTCAGATGCATTGACTGGAAGTATCAGATGGCGCTGGATGCAGCTAGTGCTGGAAACTTCAACACCAACAGACCAGAAGAAGCAATCAGATTGATTGAAAACTTGGCCTGCAGCAACAGCACCAAGAATGCATATTTTCAGAGGATGAAACAAGCTGGTTTGGATGATGGGAATCAGATTGCTGAAGTTAAGGCTAAGCAGGACAGTATGCACAGCCTTTTGGTGGGAAAGAAATCAGTCCAATTTGCTGCAGAGGTGGACACTTTCGAAAATTCTGAAGAATTTGAGCAGAAAGATGTTAATTTCATCAATGGAGGTTTTTAAAACCAAAAGTTTGGAAATCAGCAGTGGAACAGAGGCTACAACAGCAATAATCAGAAGAACATCTTCCCAGGAAACCAGAATGCAACTGGTTATACTCCAATGCCACAGTTCCAGAAAACTGAAGTTGAGAAACCTTACCATAACAGCAAGAATTATGGTTCTTCTTCCTACCAAACTGTACCTCCACAAGACACTAAGATGAAAGCTATGTTGGAGCAGATACTTGAAGGACAGCAGAAGATGACAGTGAACTTCAATGGCAAGCTAGATTCGCTGTACCAAGACCTGAATGGGAAAATTAAGAATCTGAACTCTCACATGAAAAAGCTTGATGTGCAGGTTGCTCAAACTGCAGTAGCTGTTCAGAGGCAAGAAGGATTCCTTCCTGGAAGGAATGATATCAATCCAAAGCATCAGGTTAATGCATTCACAGTCAGGAATGAAAAGGAGCTTAAAACAGTGCAGAAAAAGAGGTTGAGTGCAGAACAGATTGTGTAACTGATGGAGTCTGAAGATGAAAATTTTGCAGTCTCAGAGGTGAGTGACGAGCGTCACCAAGGAGGAGTGACGATCGTCACCAACTTACAAGGGAATCGGGGGCTGTCACAAGTGAGTGACGAGCATCACTCCCCTGGTGACGGTCGTCACCCACCCCAGAACGAAGCTGCTTTGCCTGTAACTGCAAATAATGACCAGGAGCAAGCGTATAAACCCAATATACCATTCCCTAAGCATCCTAGGAAGTCTAAAAAGGAGATAGAAGAAGCCAGATGCAAAGCTATGATAGATAAGCTGATGGTTGAGATGTTGATGCAGTCAAGCTTTCACCAGCTCTAAGAAGGTATGTAAAGAGAATGGTTGTAAATGGTGTAAGTCCTGAGGAAGGAGCATTGCTTACCAGAGACATCAGTGCAATTGTCTTGGGTACAGTTACAAAGAAGAAGAAGAAGGTGCCTGTTTCTGAACAAGTCAATGCCATCATTCAAAACAGAGTTCCAGAGAAACTGTCTGATCCAGGGACATTTGTTCTTGATTGCTCAATCTCTGCAGGACGTTTTCTCCACTCTCTATGTGATCTAGGGTCAAGTATTAACTTGATGCCTTTCTCTGTTGCTGCTAGACTTGGAATGACTGATTTCAAGCCAGCTGGGATCTCTCTCATCCTAGCAGATCGATCTATAAGAACCCCAGAAGGCATCTTAGAGGATGTTCCTGTTAACATTGAAGGCTGCATAATTCCTACAGATTTTGTGGTTCTGAAATATGCTGAAGAACCTAAAGATCCTCTTATTCTGGGAAGATCATTTTTGGCTACTGCTGGTGCCATCATTGATGTGAAAAAGGGGAACATAGAGCTTGATTTGGGTGATGTTGTCATGAACTTTGAAATGGATAAGTTAAGAGGGAGTTCTACCATTGATGGTCAGACCTTTTCTGTAAGGACTTCCAGAGATGAAGAGCCAGTCATGGAACATTCAGAAGACATTACTGCTGTCTCTGTCACTGCATCTGATACAAGTGGGCAAGTGAACAAGATGGCTGTTCAAGAGGCAATATCTGAAACATCTGCCAAAACTGTTGGGTTTGAGGATTGCAGTGAAGATCATATCTTCATGACAATGCTCGAAAAAGAGGTTCCAATGAATGTCAAGTTGCTGGAAGAAGACGTGTTTGTGATGGAGGCAAGACTTGCAGAGCTGAACTGCATGAAAACTGCAGAAACTCGAACTGCAGGGTCAGTGACGACCGTCACTGAGCTGGTGACGCTCGTCACCAACCTGGACACAAAAGAGCGACGTGATTTTTCAGTTACAAGTCCATCTTATGTTGCTAAACCGAAAATTCAACATTCCACAACCCAGAAACCTGCAACTAAGCAAAGGTATGCACTTCCTGGAACCAGTTCCAAACCTCCTAATCTCATCAATAAGACCTTAAAAGGTGCAAAAGATGTTTCACACTTATGCAAGCAACGAGATTCTCGTGGAAAGCTTGGTGTTTCTTTTGATGATTTTGCAAGGAAAATAAGTCTCCCACCCACAGTCACAACCCGCCCTACTGATGTACCTCACTTCCTTGGAAGAGTTCATGCATCTACTGCTTATAAACCACCATGGATGAGGAGACATTCTCCTCCAAGGCATTCAATGCCACCTTCTGCTCCACCAGCTGTCTGAGCAGCATTCAAAGGCGAGCTAATGACTTTAAACAAGCGCTTAGTAGGAGGCAACCCACTGGTAAGTTTTCTTTTTCATATACTTAGTTTAGTTTTCTATTACATAGCTAAAAAAAAACCAAAAACATGAGAAAAACCGAAAAAACAAAAAAAAATCTGTTTGTTCAGTTTGCTTGGATGATGTCTTGTGAACATGTTAAACCATGGGTTGTGCTTTGTTTGGATGCTTTTGATGTGTGTTTTGAGTGCTCTAATAGTCTAACTTCGGATTACACATGATGACACAATTTTAAGCATTCAACATGACGATTCTGGAGTATCAGTCGCGGTGACGCTCGTCACCAGACTGGTGACGCTCATCACCCGACCCTTCGCGAGGTACCACTTTTTTCACCTTGGTTTTACGAGTTCTCATGCATCTTTTTGACCAACTCTTGGCTTAATAACACTGGGGAAAGTGTTGTTTAAGTCTGGGGGAGGTGGTTACTGACGTTGTGTGCTTTGTTTCATGTTTACAGAGTTAAAGTTGAGTCAAAATTTTGAAATTGTCAGTTTTTCTTGGAACTGTCCATATGACGTTTTTGCTTATAAGAACCATTGCCACAGTAGTTGATTGCAAGTCTTACTAAGTTGAAAGTCATAGGTAGATCAGTCTAGCAATGAAGGTTTAGGTTCTTAGAGAATCTGGAAAATTTGCTGTTAGCTCCACCTTAATGAACTTTAAACTTCTTATCTTGGGGCTTGATTCTTATTGATCTTGATTCTCTCTTTCAGCACTGAAAATAAGGTTAAGATACATTCTCTCTTTGATCTTCCCTGATGTAGTTTTTAAGAGTTTAAGTCCAAAGAATGGTGCATTCATGACCATGTCTCCTCACAAGGAACAACAGTAATGAAGACACTCAGGATCCTGTCTCCTCAAAAAGAACACAAGTATTGAGTAGCACTATATCTTAGACTGTAAAAAAATGAGAAAAAGAAGTGAAAAATCGAAAATTTCCAAAGGAAAAGATCAAGAGAAGAGAAAATAGGAGAGCTGTGTTGAGATTTATTTGTTCAGTTGTTTAGGAAGGGAAAAGAATTTGTAAGTGATTGAGATGATAAAACCTTGATGAGAATTCACACTTAGATAAAAAATAAGGAGTTAGCAGTAGAAATTTCGGTTTTCTTGAAGGGATTTGGACTGGACTTGAGAGATTTGCTAAGCTTGTAATGATTAGACTGAAATTTGATCTTGTGTTGACTATGTGGTATGTGGATTCGAAAGCTCTAACTAATGTGGTGTTCCTGATGTCTGACTGACTGTTTCTTGTTTTCAAACCTCGACCATGTTCTTTGTCTGATGTTTGCTTGAGGGCAAGCAAAAGCTAAGTCTGAGAGAGTTGATATATCATGGTTTTTATGGTTTTTAACCATGATATAAGTCCTTTTTATTGAGTCTTTTTGGTCTTTTTAGAGTCCTAGTAGAGTCTTTGCAGGTTATAGCATGTCTGGAGCATAAATGGAGATATTGAAGCTTTTTGGAGCATTGCAAGTTGAAGCCACGAAGTGAAGAGCTCGAGAAGAAAAGTATGAATTTGAGTGACGCTCGTCACCACCTATGGTGACGCTCGTCACCCATATGAGAAGGGTCGTGGCTGGTTTCTAAAAGATTAGGAAGAAATTACAGTTTTGGTCCAAAAGTTCCAGTATTTGCAAAAAGGCCCCAGATCGTGTTTTAGCTTGTATATTAGGTTTTTCAGCCATTCTTTTGGCAGATATCTTGTATCTCATTCTTTTTGAGAGCTTTAGAGAGAGATTTGTAGCAAAGCTTTTGGAGAGACAAATCAGACTCCTTCAGAGCAGATTTTGAACTCCTTTACTTTCTATTTCTTATTTCTTTTATGCAGTCTATTCTAATCATGATGTTTTCTCAAATCACCATGTCTGGGTAGTTTGTTAGTTAAGTTAGGGCTTTTCAAAGGTTGAAGAAGAGTTTGTAGAATTGCTAAACTATTAGGAAAATCCATTGGTTCTTCATATGTGCTTGCATTCATATCGATTTCTTAGACACATCATCTGGATTTCGAAACCCTAGGTTGTTTGATAGATGTGAGAGCATTATTAATCACCTGAACTAGTGTTAGATGAGCAAAATAACTTAGTGCAAAGAGATTTGGCTTAGGAGTTTTATGAATAATTGAACCTGATCATTACTGCATGTTTAGATTGTTAGGGTTTGCAAAGAGATTTGAAACTCTGTGATTTAGGCATAGTTAACTTCTGCAATGAGAATTGATTAGTTATACCTTTGCGATTCATGTTCAAGACGGTTTTAAGTCATTCCTGATTGCATGCATTCTACACTCTCGGATTCAACCTGCGAATTGTCCTGACTTAGCGCCTTTAGCTTTCTGAACTTTAAGAACAAGCATAAAACGCCCACTTGCATTTATTTTACGGTTTCACATTACATTCATTACTTATTGTTTAGCTTAATCTGAACCTATAATCGATTGTGTAGTTTACATACTCTCTTGGGATTCGATAACCCCTTATACTACAACTGTTTTGTTGTGCACTTGCAGTAGTAAATTATTTGGGTAAAACTTGAGCCCTATCAGCGACAACGCGGATGCAGATTCAGAGGCGAATCTTCTCTTACCCCCGGAGACCTGATGTAGCGCATCTTACAATATCAACCATCGGATTTACTTCTTCTGTGATTTGGATTTATCTTTAGGAATATTGGTGTTTATCTTATTAAGCTGGGTTTTCGTTTTAGATTAGGATAAGCATTAGGAAGTCTTTCTCTTCTATTTAAACGAATCAAAGTTGTAAGGAGTTTTCAGTTTTGTTGAATAAATCAAATTGCTTTTAAAGCAAACCATTTTTTGAGCTCTAAGCTTCTCACGAACTTAAGAACTCTTCGAAAAGCTCTGTTCTTCGTTGCTTCTGCAGAACAGCGAACTACAGAACTCTTGCGCCCTTACGCTACACCAAAAACTCATGGAATTGGAGGATTTGAGTTCTTATTTGGCATGGTTATTTGGTATAATCTTCTATTTACCGTTAATACTGTAAGTAAGGCAATGCAATCAGAGCATACTGATATTGATAATGCTCTTGTTCAATTGAAAGGGTTGGTATCTTATCTGCAAGACTACAAGAGAAACTGGATTTGACAAAGCAAAAGCAGAAGCTAAGATTATTGCAGAGTCTATGGATATCGAGCCAGAATTTCCAGTGAAGCGAAAGTGCATTATTAGAAGGAAAAAGCATTTTGATGAAGAGGTGGAAAGAAATGATGAATCTGAGATGCTAAGCGAGGAAGAGAAGTTTAAAATCGATTTTTTCATCAGAATCGTGGATCAAGCTATAGTATCTCTTAGGGTGAGGTTTGAACAGTTTGAAGAATATGGAAAAATATTTGGATATTTGTTTGATCTAACGAAGCTTAAATCGGCAACAGGTGATGCTTTAAAAGCAGCATGTTTCAACCTTGAAACTTCTCTTAAACAAGGTGAGGTTTCACACATTGATGGATATCACTTATTCGAAGAGATCAAAGTTTGAAGACATGTTTTGCCAAGCGAAATCAAAAAGGTTGTTGAAGTGATAGATTTTTTAAGAAGGTATGAAGGTCGTTGTTATCTAACTACATAAATTGCATACAGAGTAATGTTAACTGTTCCAGTTTCAGTTGCTTCTGCCGAAAGGAGTTTTTCCAAGTTAAAGTTAATAAAATCTTATCTACCGTCGAGTATATAAAAAAAGAGACTGAATGGTTTGGCAATACTCTCAGTTGAGAGATATATGGTTGGAAAGCTTGATTATTAAAGTTTGATAGACGATTTTGCATGAAAAAAATGCAAGAAGAAGTATCTTTCAAAAGCCATAGATTTTTGTTAGTTTACTTTTGTTTTTGAACAATTATATTTTGTTTAATATTTTTTATATTTAAACATATTTATATTCATATGAGAGTTTTTTCAGTTCAGTTTTTATGGCCCCATTTTGTAATTATGTATTGGCCCTCAAAATTTTAGGGCCGGCCCTGCTCCTCATTTGTTAATACTTATATGGATAATGAACTCAATCATGTCATTGTGACAACGAAGTATATCATTAGAAGTATTAGGTATATAATTCGTGCTACGCGCGAGTCTGTATTAATATTTTGGTTTAATTGTTTTTAGCTATTATCTTTAAAATTATTAAAATATAATATATTTATAGAAATTTTCATTTATATAAGAGAATTTAATATATAATGTGTAATTTATTCTATTTTAACATATACATTTGATTTAGAGAAATATAATCTTGCTAAGATTTTGGTATTATTTTCTGTTTTCCATAGAATTTCTATAGTTCTTTTTCTTGAAGGATTATGTGTTCAAATATTTAGTTTTTTATTGAGAGTCTTATTGATGTTGTGTACCACTGCATATATAATCTATTATTCATGTTGATTCGCATTTAATTTTGTTAGAAAGCTGTAATGATCATGCAAAACCATTTTTTCCTTCTCCATCATGTCTTCCAAGAGTTTTATGTTATATTTTTATTCAGTTTTCATTGTTTTAATTGTTAAATCGAGTTGTTGTAGATTTTTTAAAATTTATAATGGTTACTTTTTTATACATGTATTGTTAATTTTTAATTTTTTATTTAACTTTTAAATTTTAAACCATATTAACATTTTCTGATTTAATAAATATATTGATTTGGATCAATCAGATTGAATTTACTTTTTTTGTTGGATATAATTTGTTAAATTAACTTTAATATTTTAATTATACTTTAGAATTTTTGGTTTGATAAAAAAGCTGATGTGGACCAATTAAAACAAGTTCTTCTGTCTTAATCATACTTAACATTTTTTATTTAATGAATATGCTGATGTGGACCAATCAGATCGAGTTTTTTAATCATATGTGGACGCCCTCAATGCACTATACCATCAACTTTTATATATTACTAGGCTTTTAACTTGCGCTACGTACGAGTCTGTATTAATATTTTAGTTTATTTTCTTCAGCTACAATCTTTAAAATTATTAAAAATTATATATATTTATAGAAATTTTCATTTATATAAGAGAATAAAATATATAATGTGTAATTTATCCTATTTTTATTTATAAATTTTAAAAAACTATTAGGTAAAATAATAACAATGACACCTATCAAATTATCCAATTTTGACGTACTTATACATTTGATTTAGAGAAATATAATTTTGCTAAGATTTTGGTATTATTTTCTGTTTTCCATAAAAATTTTATAGTTTTTTTTCTTGAAGGTTTATGTGTTCAAATATTTAGTTTTTTATTGAAAGTCTTATTGATGTTGTGTATTATTGCATATATAATCTATGATTCATGTTGATTCACATTTAATTTTGTTAGAAAGCTATAATGATCATGCAAAGCCATTTTTTCCTTCTCCATCATGTCTTCCAAGAGTTTTATGTTATATTTTTATTCAGTTTTGATTGTTTTAATTGTTAAATCGAGTTGTTGGGGATTTTTTAAAATTGATATATGATAATGGTTACTTTTTTTTAAACATGTATTGTTAATTGTTAATTTTTTTTATTTAACTTTAAAATTTTTAAACCATATTAACATTTTCTGATTTAATAAATATGTTGATTTGGATCAATCAGATTGAATTTACTTTTTTTTGTTGGACATAATTTGTTAAATTAACTTCTAATGTTTTAATTATACTTAATAATTTTTAGTTTGATTTAAAAGTTGATGTGGACCAATTAAATCAAGTTTTTCGTCATAATCATACTTAACATTTTTTTATTTGATGAATATGCTGATGTGGACCAATCAGATTGAGTTTTTTAATCCCATGTAGACGTCATCAATGCACTATGGCATCAACGTTTATATATTATACTAGGTATAAAACTCGCGCTACGCGCGAGTCTGTATTAATATTTTGGTTTAATTTTTTTAGCTACTATCTTTAAAATTATTAAAAATATAATATATTTATACAAATTTTCATTTATATAAGAGAATTTAATATATAATGTGTAATTTATCCTATTTTATTTATAAATTTTAAAAAACTATTAAGTAAAATAATAACAATGACATCTATCGAATTATCCAACTTTGACGTACATATACATTTGATTTAGAGAAATATAACCTTGCTAAGATTTTAGTATTATTTTCTGTTTTCCATAGAATTTCTATAGTTCTTTTTTTCTTGAAGGTTTATGTGTTCAAATATTTAGTTTTTTTTTATTGAAAGTCTTATTGATATTGTGTACCATTGCATATATAATCAATAATTCATGTTGATTCGCATTTAATTTTGTTAGGAAGCTGTACTGATCATGCAAAACCATTTTTTTCCTTGTCCATCATGTCTACCAAGAGTTTTATGTTATATTTTTATTCAGTTTTTATTATTTTAATTGTTAAATAGAGTTGTTGTAGATTTTTTAAATTGATAATGGGTACTTTTTTAAAACAAAATGTATTGTTAATTGTTTTTATTTAACTTTAAAAATTTTAAACCATATTAACATTTTCTGATTTAGTAAATATGTTGATTTGGATTAATCAGATTGAATTTACTTTTTTTGTTGGACATAATTTGTTAAATTAACTTTTAATGTTTTAAATATAGTTAATAATTTTTGGTTTGATTAAAAAACTGATGTAGACCAATTAAATCAAGTTTTTCCGTCATAATCATACTTAACATTTTTTATTAAATAAATATGCTGATGTGGACTAATGAGATCGAGTTTTTAATCCTATGTGAACGTCCTCAATGCACTATGCCATCAACTTTTATATATTATAGATTTGGTTTAATTTTTTGGCTAATATCTTTTAAATTATCAAAACTATAATATATTTGTAGAAATTTTCTTTTATATAAAAAAATAAAACATAATATGTAGTATTTCCTATTTTTGTTTATAAAATTATAAATCTTATTAAGTAAAATAATAGTAATGATACCTAACGAATTATCCAACTTCGATGTGCATATGTTTGATTTAGAAAATGATTCCCTTACTGTTTTTTGGTGTTTTCTTTTGTTATCTTAGGATTTCTATGGTTCTTTTTTTAAAAAGGTTTCTATGTTTAAATATTTAGTTTGTTTACTAAATGTCTCACTAATGTTGTGTACATATACATATATAATATATGATATATGTTGATTCAGATTTACTTTTGTTAGTAAGCTACACTAATCGTGTAAAGCTGCTTTTTGCTTCTCAACCAGATCTTCTACGAATTTTAGGTTATATCTCTATTCAGTTTATAAGATCTGTTTTATTTGCAGTCAACTATTTGCTAATATTTGTTTTTAAACATGTAAGATGATGTTGAGACTTCACATTATCACTGTTTTTTTTATCTTTTGTGTGTTTATTCATGTTTTGATTTGAATATTTTATCTTCATATATTTCCATTTGAATTTGATTCATAAATTTATCATATTATATTATTTAAATTAAATTTTAGAGGATGTTGATCATGTGTTGTTCATGTTGACAAAGTTATAAGCAGTAAATATGTATACATATAAGACTTTATTACTTATTATATTTTGAATGTAAAGTTACTTGTGTAGTATTTTATTTTGTTAATTTTTTAACCAGACGCAATCAAGGTATTAATCTTTGTAAATTTAAGTAATATGTTTGATTTAGAAACTTGTATAACCTATTAAAACTTTATATGGTTATTCATAGTTAACACCAATATTTTAGAAATCATGAATTGGAACTATATTTCAAACTAATTTTCTTCTTAGATCTTGTTTTTTGTTATTTTAAATATCTTCAATGGTAATTTTATATTTTATTTTAATTATCTACTTTTCTGCAGGTTTGATATACTTAAAACATACATATTTTTAATTTATTTATTTTATTATTGATTTTTCAAATAGGTAGCATATATATATTAATCTAATATCTTTTACATAAATGTTTTTTCTTTGTTAAATTTACTTTTTAAATTAATTAAAATGCTATTTTGATATGCTATAACTGGTTATTCTAAATTTTAAGTGAACTTCTCTCAAAAGCTTATAGCATCATTTGCTTTTTTTAGTTAATATTTGTTTGGTAGTTAGCCTAAATATCAAGCTAATTTTACTTTATACAACTTTTTCCTTTGATAATTTACCTCCCTTGATATTGATTTTTAATTTATTTTAACACACCATTTTTAAAAAAATATTGATATTTTGAAGACATAAATTTTTTGTTAGTTAAATATTTTTATATGAATTTCTTAAGTAGTTAGTCAGATATCAAGTCAATACATTTTTAAGTGTTTTTTTAAAAATAATATTTTGTAAAACTTAATTTTTGTTTACTTTTTTAGTTAATTAATTTCTTAATATTGATTTCTTAAATAATTAGCTTAAATATTTATATTATTTTTGTTAGTTAAGTTTTTTTATTCTCTTACTTATTCTGTTTATATTGATTTTGTTAAATAAATAACATAGATATTGAGTTAATATCCTCATTTTTTGTTAATTTAACTTTCTCGATATGGACTTTCATTTTAATTGTATTGACATGTTGTAAGAAATAATTTATGTTTTGGCTTTTGTAAGTTAAATTTTTTTTTTTTTGTATTGCTTTCTTCAGTTGTTAGCATAAAGTATCATTTTTTGTTTGTTAAGATTTTGTGTCAATTATTTAAATATTTCCCACAAAATTATAAATTTTAGATGACTTTCCTTTTTGATAATTTAAGATGAATTGTTTTTGGTAGTATTGATATTTTTAAATAACAATTTTATATGTTTATATGAAAATTAAATATTAATATTTTTCTAAATAAATTACTCATTTAAAATATATATGCTAATTTTTTTTAATTTAACTTTTTCGTTATTGATTTACATATTTGTTTTTGTTAGTTTAGTTTTTGTGACAATGAGTTTCCATTTTATTTTCACAATAGATTTAAACTTTTGACATAAATTTATTTAATTTAATTAAAAAAAATTATCTTAATTTTCTATTCTATTGTGATAATTTTATATTTTCGTATGTTTTAATTTATTTAAATTATTAATAATATTTTTTTATTTTTTATGTTTAATGAAAAACGCTGATATAGTCTAATCAGATTGAGTAAATATGTCCTATGTGGACGTTTTCATTGGCCTAAGACATCAACACAGACCACAACTAATATATTTTAAGTTAGCAGTTCAGATTTTAATTGTCTGTTGTGATTAAAATTTTAAAATAATTTAATTATGATTTTAAATACATTTTTAATTAATTTTGTTCGGTATATATGATTTTTCTTTCATAATCTATTTATATGTTAATAGAAAAATAAGATATATTTTCAAAACTCGTTTTTATTAATAACTAACTTAAAATTTAGAAACTTTCCTAATAACAACAAAAACAAAATTAATTAAAATTTAGAAATTTTTCTTATAACAATTAAAACGAATTAATTAATTTTAATATATAATATATAATTAACTAAAAATAATGATGATGTGTACCAATAGAATTGAATCTTTAAATCCTATGTGGACACCCTTAGAGGCATTTAGCATCAACTTTTATTAGTAATAGATGATGACTAGGCTTTTAACTCGCGCTACGTGCGAGTCTGTATTAATAATTTGGTTTAATTTTTGTCTAATATCTATTAAATTATCAAAACTATAATATTTTTATAGAAATTTTTTTTATATAAAAAAATAAAACATAATATGTAGTATTTCCTATTTTTGTTTATAAAATTATAAATCGTATTAAGTAAAATCATAATAATGACACCTAACGAATTATCCAACTTCGATGTGCATATGTTTGATTTATAAAATGATTTCCTTACTAAATTTTTGGTGTTATTTTTTCGTATCCTTAAGATTTCTATGGTTCTTTTTTTTTAAAGGTTTCTATGTTTAAATATTTAGTTTCTTTACTAAATGTCTCACTAATGTTGTGTATATATACATATATAATATATGATATATGTTGATTCAGATTTACTTTTGTTAGTAAGCTACACTAATCATGTAAAGCTGTTTTTTGCTTCTCCACCAGATCTTCTACGAATTTTTGGTTATATCTCTATTCAGTTTATAAGATGTGTTTTATTTGCAGTCAACTATTTGCTAATATTTTTTTTTAAACATATAAGATGATGTTGAGACTTCACATTATCACTGTTTTTTTATCTTTTGTGTGTTTATTCATGTTTTGATTTAAATATTGGATCTTCATATATTTCCATTTGAATTTGATTCATAACTTTGTCATATTATATTATTTAAATAAAATTTTAGAGGATATTGCTCATGTGTTGTTCATGTTGACTAAGTTATAAGCAGTAAATATGTATACAAATCAGACTTTATTACTTATTATATTTTGAATGTAAAGTTACTTGTGTAGTATTTTACTTTGTTAATTTTCCAACCAGAGCAACCAATGTAATAATCTTTGTAAATTTAAATAATATGTTTGATTTAGAAACTTGTATAACCTATTAAAATTTTATATGGTTATTCATAGTCAATACCAATATTTTAGAAATAATTAATGTTTTTGGAACTATATTTCAAACTAATTTGCTTCTTAGATCTTATTTTTTGTTATTTTAAATATATTCGATGGTAATTTTATATTTTATTTTAATTATCTAATTTTCTGCAGGTTTGATATACTTAAAACATATATTTTTTAATTAATCTCTTTTGTAATTGATTTTTTAAATAGGTAGCATATATATTAATCTAATATCTTTTACATAAATACTTGTTCTTTGTTAAATTTACTTTTAAAATTAATTAAAATGCTATTTTGACATGGTATAACTGGTTATTCTAAATTTTAAGTGAACTTCTCCCAAAAGCTTATACCATCATTTGATTTTTTAGTTAATATTTGTTTGGTAGTTAGGCTAAATATCAAGCTAATTTTACTTTATACGCTTTTTTTCTTTGATAATTTACCTCTCTTGATATTGATTTTTATTTTATTTTAACACACCATTGTTTTTAAAATATTGATATTTTAAAGAAATAATTTTTTTGTTAGTTAAATATTTTATATAAATTTTTTAAGTAGTTAGTCAGATATCAAGTCAATATATTTTTAAGTGTTTTTTTTTAAATAATATTTTGTAAAACTTAATTTTTGTTTAAGTTTTATAGTTAATTAATTTTTTAATATTGATTTCTTAAATAATTAGCATTTTTGTTAGTTAAGTTTTTTAGTATTATTTAAGTTTTTTTATTCTCTTACTTATTCTGTTTATTTTGGTAAATAAATAACATAGATATTAAGCTAATATCCTTTTTTTGTTAATTTAACTTTCTCGATATGGACTGTCATTTTAATTATAGTGACATGTTGTAAGAAATAATTTATGTTTTGGTTTTTGTTAGTTAAACATTTTTTTAAATTGCTATCTTCAGTAATTAGCATAAAGTATTATTTTGATTTGTTAAGATTTTTGTGTTAATTTTAAAAATATTTTCCCAAAAATTATAAGTTTTAAATGACTTTCTTTTTTGATAATTTAAGATGAATATTTTTTGGTAGTATTGATATTTTTAAATAACAATTTTATATGTTTATATGAAAACTTAATCTAAATATTTTTTAAATAAATTAGTCATTTAAAATATATATGCTAATTTTTTTTTAATTTAACTTTTTGTATTGGTAAATTACATATTTATTTTTGTTAGTTTAGGTTTTATGACAATGAGTTTCCATTTTATTTTCATAATAGATTTTGACTTTTGACATAAATATATTTTATTTAGTTAAAAATTTATCTTAATTTTCCATTCTATTGTGATAATTTTAATTTATTTAAATTATTCATATTTTTTTTTTCTTATGTTTAATAAAAAAACACTGATATAGACTAATCAGATTGAGTATATATGTCATATGTGGACACTCTCATTGGCCTAAAACATCAACACGGACCACAGCTAATATATTTTAAGTTAGTAGTTCAGATTTTAATTGTTTGTCGTGATTAAAATTTTAAAATAATTTAATTATGGTTTCAAATACAGTTTTTAATAATTTTGTTCAATATATATGATTTTTCTTTCATAATCTATTTATATGTTAATTTACCTTTTTATTGTTAATAAAAAAATAAGATCTATTTTTAAAACTTTTTTTTATTAATAACTAACTTAAAATTTAGAAACTTTCCTAATAAAAACAAAAACAAAATTAATTATAATTTAAAAAATTTCTCTATAACAATTAAGATGAATTAATTAATTTTAATATATAAGTAACTAAAAATAATGTTGATGTATACCAATAGAATTGAATCTTTAAATCCTATGTGGACATCTTTAGAGGCATTTAGCATAAACTTTTATTAGTAATAGATATGATTCAGAATTTCTTGCATTATCTCAATACATTCGACCTAAAACTTGCTTAATTTACATCCAAATAACCTCACAGCGCAAGTATGTTTGAGAAAGAAAAAAAACCTTAACGTTAATTAATTTATGAAACTCTTAAATATTGTTACTTATTTTTACACTCCTACTAATAAGTTACTAATTTTGCAATTTTCCCACGAAACAATAAAGCATATTTTTAGAACATCTTTTCTACCATAAAACAGAGTTCTCCTTTACACTAACGAGTCAAGGTTGAAAAGAAAAGAAGCTTACAACGTCGCAACGATGGGAGAAACTATCGTAGAAACGGAGGTTTCAACCAAAGTCATTGCATCAACCTCTGAACTAAAACACAACGCTAGAAAGAAAGAAAAAGAAAAAAAACCCTAATTCCTAGAACCAAACCAACAAATTTACATAGATCTAAAGCCGAACTAACGAACTAAAACAACGAAATTAAAAAAGCTTTTTCTTCATCAGGGTTGTTTGAAATTTTAGCAGTAGAACATTACTCTCTTCACATTCTCCTTCAAAGCCGGCAACGGCTTCACACCACCTGAATCTCCTCCTACAGTTGCTGTTTTCGCGCTCTTTTTCCCAGGTGACCCGTTGTCTTGCATGATCTCCGGTTCCATGTAGAAACGTGCTCGAAATGCTGCAAGATGCGCATAATACGCCGGAGGAACTATACACACAACCAAAACAAAAACATAAAAAAAAAACTTATGGAGGTTGCAGACTTTTTAGGGTTGAAGGAAGAAAAAGAAGAAGGAATGTTGTTATTTACCTATAGAGACCGATCTTGTGCATCGAGCGTAGGTATAACAGAGGTTATTGGTCAGAGATTGAATACCATCCGCTGTGAAATTGTTCTCGTCCCAAAGAACATGGTAATGAGCAGGCCTGCTTGTTCCCTAAAGATCATACAAGAACACAAAACGTTTTGATTTTGTTTTAAATTAGTTTAACAAAGAAAATGTATATATCGTGAGTTTGTTTCGTTACCTGAATACCCGCGTGGCTACAGAGATAGAAATCGAATTCAGTTGGATGACAAATTTTGGTATCAACAACAGTCCCTGAACACACACAAAATGGCGGCAGAGAAACGGTTAGTTAGTTATTTCAGTTATGATCTTGTTTATCAACCGTTTTTTCAAGAACTCACCAGGTAAAATGTTTCCGCTTCGATCAGTACTGTTTTTATCTCTGTGGTTATTAGCAAACAAGCGAGTGTGGTGACGCTTCTGCACAACGATGAATGTCACCGGCGGCTGATAATTCGGCTCAAGCGACGCACAAGCCTAAACGCACCGCGATTTAAAAAAAAAACCGTTAACGTTTTGCAGTAAGATAAGTTAAGAAGACTCCAAGGAGAAAAACAAAACGATAGTACCTTACGAATTGCGTCCAACTCATAGAGTAAAACTTGATAAAACTGTCCTTCGCTTACTCCATCACTGCGCATACATCGATGAGTCAACTCTTTTTTAACATATGTAACTGAAAAATGAGTAAAAAAGAGAAACAAACCGGTAAAAGATGATTCGAAGCGGTTTCTGTCCTGTTGCTTTCCTGAATGATATCAGAAGGTCCCTGTAAAAACGCAAACTTGTTAACAAACCGCTAAAACTTTTAAACCGCAGAAACTGAAATTATCGCGGTTTATTATTTACCTGATCATACCGCCACTGACAGTGCCGCGTACAGGATCTTGCCATGTTTTATACAAATCTTGAATAAGTTCTTGTCTATGAGCTTGAGCACAAACCAAACCTGCGTATTTCGTTACTTCAGGCCAGTCTTGAGAAGCAACAACCTAAAACAAGGAAAAAAATACAAAACGAATCTTAATGAACATTCAATGTTCAGCTTCTTGATGATAAGTGTTATTATGATTGTATAATCTTTACAGCTGCGATTGAAGGGCTCGACTCTTCTCCGTTCTCTGGATGAGTCACGTCTGCGCCGAATATAATCGTCGGTATATCACTAACCAAAGGGATTCTACAGCTTATTGCGTCTAGTAGAACTGTGTTCCTTCCTCCCATCTGAAAAAACAAAACATAGAAAGATGATAAGATTCACAGAGTAAGAACAATTGAAAGTGTTGGATTCAGTAAAAGAAAGTAATTCACCTTGACATTGATTTTAAGGGATACATTAGCGAGATACTGTTTGCTAATCTTGAAAACATGTTTTGTGAGACAACACTGAGATATCAAACCAAGCTCGGTTTCGCAGATTCTTTTAAGATCACCTGAGATTACAAGAAACATTTCGTTAACCATAATCAAAAAAAGCAAAAAGAGTTAAAGATTTATGGATGTAGAGATGATAATACCGTAGAGTGAACCGTTGTTATCAGGTAAGATCGCCAAGAGAAGCTCTAACTCTTTGCCTTTGGTTTTGTTCATAGCAGTGTGATAAACATGCTTTAAAGCTTTCTCGACTTGATCAGGCCTCGCGCTATATATCGTTATCACTGGTTCAGGATTAAACTCCTAACAATAGCACAAACCATGGAAAAAAGAAAAAAGCTTTATATGATAAGCAGGCCTGATGATAAGTAACAAGAAAAATTTACAAAACTGCAGTAAGAAAGAAAGAGATAAAGTGATATTATTTACCATGCCTGAGACTTCACACATCTGACCAAGTTCATTACAAAATCCACGAGCAACGTTTTCTTGAACGCTGCGTGAGAAGTTAACACAGGCCCATCTGCTCACTGTCATCCCGTTGATCATCTTCTTGTTCATCATGTTCCATTGACCTACTTGAGGAAGACAATCTTTTTCTTTCCCGTTCTCGTGATACTTAAGCTGTAGTAACAAGCAAAAGAGAGAAACGAAGTTAGCATTAACAGTCTCATAGTTTTGAGAAGGTTACAGATATTTTAGTTTAGTGTTTTTTTTTTACCCATGGAGCTGGAAGAATCCTGGCTTCAACAGAAGCTAACTTTTCGCTTATCTTCACACCAAACTCCTTAGCATATGGATCTTGATCATAAGCGTTGTGTTGAACCGTCTTGTAAAACATTCTTGACATTAGTCTTCACTTCTAACTCACAACGAACCGTAAAAAAACATGAAAGACTATAGATTTACCCGCAAGATATCGTTTTCTCTGTCTCTTGGTCTCTGGCATGTAACTTTCAAGAGAGCAGTGATCTGCTTCTCGTTCAACCTTTTAGTGTACCGTTGTCCCTCGACGATCTTGCATGCCTACATTTGAAAACGAATCAGCGGAAATAGCCAAGAACAGAACAAAGAAACAAAAACTACGGTTTTTGGATTACCTCCATTGGCAAATAGCTTGCCTTCTTCTGGTTTCCAACTTGAAGACAAGGCAAATGTGTGTGCTGGATCGTGAATCCATACATCTCTTGGAAATACTCGATAACTGACTTCATCGTAGAGTTCTCATCAACAGGAAACCTAAGAGATATAAACAAGAAAACTCTTTCAATCTTCACCGAACGAAACCAGCCTTAGTGATGAGAGTTGTAACTAGTATAAATAGAGAATGCTCACATAAGCTCTCTTGTTGGTTGAGTTGTTAAACCGGCAACACGATATTTCCTTCTTACGTTTGCTCTGTGAGTAACCTCTACTTTCACTCCCCTAAGACCCTTCTTGATCTGTTACAATCCCCAAAACCAAACACATTCTTGAAGAGAACATTCTCAGGACTTAAGACAAGAGATTATAATATGGTAAAGAATTGTACCTTGACTCTATCAGAATCAGACAACGGCTTCGACAAAACATCTTTACCAAGAAGCTGTGCTACAAACTCAATCACAGGAAGAGGCTCTATAAATGCAGCTGAAGCCATATCTACAAAACAAGAACAGGCACATAAGGTTGAGTGATCATAAAGATGAAGACTAAAAACTATAACAATCTCATCATAAGTCAGACTGTGTACCGATGTTTAGCGATAAACCCATTTGAGTAGGTCTAATACTCTGGTAAAACCCACACCATGACTCTAACCCTTCACCGAGTCGCTGCGGTGTTCTGATATCAGGCGAGAAGAAAGATCTTCCAACAGGACAAAACCGCTTAACGGACAACTCCCTGAGCACAATGTCAAGAATCTGCAACGCCTCTTGCGGTCCATCTGCTCGTTTTCCGGCAAGAAACTCGCCTAAGTGATGCATATTCGCCCTTGCAACGAACTTGATAGCCACTTTATACGATCTCTCCCTTCTACAAAATGTGTCAAAGTTTCAAATCTAAAGACACAAAAACACAGAATCACTTGAGGAAAGTGAAGAACAACACTTACTTAGGGCCATTGATGATACCGTCGTCTTCATCGACGATCTTAACAGTGAACTCTTTCCAAGTGAATGGAAGTTCTCCGGCGGTGTAAAGGCTTTTCCGGCCATCGTAAGCCGGAAGTCTTGTACCGAGATCAGACTCTTTGTATAGTCTAACTAACTCAGCAATTATAGCTCTGTTTACACTTTTTGATGACACTTCAGGAATTATTGTAACCTGCAAAAATGTCAATGGACACAATAAGAACAAAACTAAAGAAAAGATAACGACTTGAGAAAGGGGATTTAATTTCTACTCTCTCCTTTTCATTAAATTTTAAAATCAGAGACAATTATTATTTCCCTAAAGGTTGAAACTTTTTTCTCTCATTACAGCAAAACTAAAAAAAAAAAAAAAAAAAAAAGTTTGGGATAAAAAAGAAACAATCTTTTTAACTTACATCATACTGATTCAAATCTTTGGTTGGTAAGTCGGCGAGGAAATGGTTAGCTTTAACGATGCATTTAGTACCAAGCTGTCCAAATCCAGGTCTCGGCGCAAAGTTCGAGTTTTTACACGAACCACGAACACCCATCTGCATCTGATGATCCACGGCGACGATCTCGGTACCGACGGCGGCGGAAGCGGTTTGAACCGGTGGTTTACGAGGACGAGAGCTAGGTCTCATACAGACATCTCCCTGATCGGATTTTCTACCGCCGCGGTTTCTTCTCCGGCCACGATTCTTCGACGGCGGCGAAGGTGAAGAAGCTTGGCTCTGAGCCGCCGTAGTTGTCACCGGCGGAGGAGGGTTTCTACCGGTTTGCACGGATTTGGGATTATTATGCTGTTTTAAAGGTAGAAGATTTGGTTTGATGACTATATGAGTCTCTGAGGTTTCTTTCATTTGCCTAATCGGCATTTTTTTTGTTTTTCTTCTTTTTCCGATTTCACTACAAAAAGAATGAAACAAAACGGATCCCTTCTTGGCGTTATTCTACCTGCAAAATCATGAGGAAGAAAGAAAACAAACTAAGTTTTTGAAAATTGAAAATAAAAAGAAAACCATTGTCAGATTGCATTTAATGGATAAAATCCAGAAAACATGATGGTGTTTTGGGTTTTTAGAAAGTAAAAATCAAAATCAAAACTTTGAAACAGTTAAGTAAAAAAAAAACAAAACTTAAAAACATTTCACAGTTTACATGTTTCTGTTGTTGTTTGCTGCTATTACAAAGTTTCAGAGAGAGAAAAAACAGAGAGGTAAAATAGAACATGATACAGAGATTATAAACCTGCACAAGCTCAGAGGCAGACACAGGCCTATACATACATAGATAGAAACAGTTTTCTCTCGGTAATCAAAGAGAGAGAGAGAGAGAGAGAGAGAGAGAAGAATCCATGAAATTAGAAGGAATCAGTGAAGAGACTAAGAAATAGAGGAACCAATCAGAAACAAAAGAAAACCCATAAGGTTCTTCTTCTTCATGTTGTTACATTAAGACAAAATAATAAAGAACAGAGATTTAAGCATTTAGGGGGAAAATTGGGAATACCCAGAAGACAAAACCGGAGAAAGCTTTAGGCTTTTGTCTCTATTCGAAACCGGAAAATGAGATCCCGGAGGAAAAACGGAAGAGCCCAAGCAGATAATTACAAAGATTTTTCGAAGAGGGAAACAAAAATCGTAGCTTTTTTATTTTTTGGGCTGTGAATTGGAGATAGGGAGAGAGAGAGAGAGAGAGGAGCAAGTGAACAAAGGGAAGGAATAAACATCGAAAAGAGCAGTGGAAATATCAATATCTCCAAGAGAATTTATTTTTCTCTTTTATATAAAAAAATAACTTTGATTTATTGCTACGATGAGAGAAAATGACCCGTCAAAATTAAAACAGTGAAATGAAAAATACTAAAAAAAACGGAGAAACACTCACCGACCAATGAAAGTTGGCAGCTAGAGAAGATTGAGTGACGCTAAGGATAATAGCTTTCCTCTCGATGTGGAGAAAAAAGTCTCAGAAGAAGAAGACGAAGAAGAAGGAGAGTAAGAGAGAGAGAGCTAGGATGATGAGTGATGATGATGATGATGGTGGAGAAGGAGGGAGGGAAGGATAAAAAGATGATTGTGATGTAGAAATTAAAGGAAAACAAAATGTAAAAATGTCTATTTTTTGCTCTCTTTTAAAGACGCATGCAAAAGAGGTTTGCTTTTGGGGCTTTGGTGTCTTTAAAATCACGTGTAAAGCTTTCTCTCTCTCTCGCAGCCTCTCATCAGTCTTTCTTCACCCTTCACTTTTTTTTCGGTTTCCTTTTTTCCACTTTTTCTAATAATTTTGAAAAATAAATAATATAAAAAAGTTTGTTTTTTTTCGTTTTTTCACACTTTTATAATAATTTGTTCTGTTGTTCATTAAGTACAAAATTCTTCTTTTTACTTAACACAAATATGTTTTATTTATAGAAGCATCTTACTAATTATGGACGTTGATGAATAAAGATCAACTATTATTTTTCCAGTTATAACTTTGTCACTTACAACGAACAATCTAAGATTTAACTTCATACAGTTTTACAACACTATAAATGGTATATAGCTCAGAATAAACAGTTCTACGCTAAAGTTTTTATAGTAAACTTATTTTCGTTAATCTACAATACTCCTCATATTTTGAAAATCAATTCCCATGTTTTATGTAGAAACAAGAAATATTTGGTTTGTATCAAACAAATTTTCCACAAACCACTCAATTAGTCTAATTGGACTATTTGCACCACTCAATTAGTCTAAATGGACTATTTGCACAAATTTCAAAAAGTTATTGAATCATACGTTTGCTGAATAACCTTGTCGTTTCGTTATTCTACAGTAATCCACATATTTTATAGAAATACAAAAAAAATCGGTTTGTATTAAAAAGCTTCCACAAACTACTCAATTAGTGTACATGGACAATTTGAACTAATTGCATAAAATTGTTGAATTGAATAGTAACAGCGAAAAAACAAACATGTCTGTTGCAATGAAAAACAATCTATGATTATAAAAGTGATCAGTTGACAGCAAAAAATAGTGATTAATAAATAATTTAATTTGCAAACAGGTGTAGTTCACCATTTAAGTCATTTACCTAAATGAATCACTGTGGGTGATTAATGAATTACATAATTGTATATGTTCAAAACTAGAAATATTCAAAATTGGGTTTAGAAAACGACTTGACCACGACCACTTTGCATGATTACATCCTTTTACTATTTTTGTGACCATTTGTACATATTTATTGAATTAGATTTTCTTGGATATGTTTAGACAGATTTCATATGTGTCAGCTTATTGCAGCTACTTAAGCTTGATGGCCACTTTCTTTGTGGTCCGTTAGTACCACCACTAACGCAATGTCTACATATAATACATATGCATATAAAGATGAACATTTACATATACATATGTAATAATAATTTGTATAGTAATAGATAGTGAGAGAGTAGAGTAAATATATTTACAATATGAAAATAATAAAAGCGAATGATAACAACACACACGGAAGAAGGAATAATTTGAACTTGCAGTCTTCTCTTTTCTTTCTGCAGACCCCATTTCATGACTCTACACCCTCTTTAATTTTCTTTTCTTCCTTTTATTTTTCCATATTTTGTTTATTTTCATTTCTCCCTTACTTATATTAAACCTACATGAAGCGTCCATCCATTGATCTATTTTTGACAAACGTCATTTTTGTTGTTTTTTAATTCCGTTAGCAATTGATAACTAGTTTGTCTATTTAATTAGCAACAAAGTAATGTTTTACTGAAATTATGTAGCAACAAAGTAATGTTTTAAATTTTAAACATGTAATTTTGGCGATAAAAACAAAAGTCGGAAAATGTTATTTTAGCATTTTTGTATGTTTGAACGATGTCTTTGTAAGCTATAAGGTTCTATGTTTTTTATTTTTTTGGTTTTAAATATAAGGTTCTATGTTTCTCTCTAGTACGAGGAAATTAATAATTTAATATGCAAACCACTATCCTAGAATCTTACTTATTATTTTAGGTTATTCTACTATGAAATGTATATTTTTTATAGTAACGTACTCAAGTGACTCGAGTGTGATATGTAACGGTTGGTAAATGTTTTTTTTTTGCAGCAAATGAAAGAAAAAGTGTAACGTTCTTCAAGTTTTCATCTCTACAACAAAACAAAAAATGATGTGGTTTTCTCGTTTATATTAATAAGTCGATTTACAAACTGCTTGATTTTTTTTTTTTTTTTGGGCAAATACAAACTGCTTGATTTAGAACTACCATTTTCATCAGATATTATTTGGCATTTTTATAGATGATGCATTCAATTTTGTTCTGTCAACGTATTCAATTTCTATATAGCGTAAAGTTATAAATAAACTATAGCCGACCTATAATCAGTAACGAAATATGTAAGGAGTATATATTGTAATGAAATTTTTAGTGATGGATTTTAATTTATAAAGGATGTATGGTTATGATTTTGTGAAGACTGAAGTGGTGTGTGAATAATCGAGTAGAAGAACCTCCACGTGAAGTTAAGATACACCTCAAATGGGCCCCTACTTTATTGGCCCCACAAGGAAAACATCGGCCGTGAGATACATCATGATCATGACGAATTTATTAACTTTTATTTTCGTTTGTAAGAATAAAAAAAAAATCATTTTTATCAGTAAGTTTCAAAGTGCATGTTTGCAAGCGGCAACGACGAAAAAAATAAAAAGTTTCAAAAGTGTTCTAAAATTTTACGATGAATAATGATGAGATTGTTGGACTAATGGGGAAAGCTGAGGACAGCGTTTTGAAATTTGATTTTATATATAAAAAAATAAGATTAATACACAGTATGCAGACTGTATATATATATATATATATATATTATACTCTTTTTTTTCCTTGGCATCATGTATTCCAATTAATCTAATTAACAAATATAATTAATTTAAGAATATCACAGGAATACTTCAATTACAATTTCAAAAATGTATAACAGACAATACTGCAATATTCATCATATTTTTGTAAGTACTACTAGAGTTTTCAAATCCTACCAATTTTGGATTAATATATTACTCTGAAAAATATCTTACAACATATCAACATAGGAAAAAGCTATGAAATATTTGTCCTCAAATACTGCCTTGTTTTAAGAATTAAGTGTCATGAAATACTCGACCAATAAATAACCCATAAATTAACTCAGTTTGCTGACATATTTTTATAACAAACCACACATACAAAACCCGTAAAAAAGAAAAACACACACACATACACATGCATGTGGTATGCCTGTGAATCTATAAATGTTTATGTGTGAATGGAGATATAATATCATATGGGTTAGTTTGGTCATGGTGGTAGCTATAGGGTTATGGCCAATTGGGCATGGCTTGTTTTGGAGTGACGCATATTTTGTTTTATTTCTTATGATTGTTTTAAAATTCAGTAAAGATGACAAAACTGTGATTTTTATAACTCAAATGATAACATTTTAAAATCACAAATCTTATGTTTGCATGTGTTTCGCATATACCATTGAAACTGTAATTGGGTCAAACAATTATCTCCTTCCCGGTCTTCTTTGTGCTGATTTGTCCTTAATGACAAAATTACAAGGACAATTTATAGATTATGTACTTATATTAAACTATGGTCGGAAAAAAAAACAGATATATATTAAATAATGCCAAAGAGAACAAATCATTATAATACAAAAAATAATATAAAACATAACAAACGTGTATCCAGTCAAATCAGTATTCAATTTTTAAATCTGTTAGATTAATCATTTATCTGAAAATGTAGTTTAATGAAAAATATTGATTTGTTCTAATCTAATTGGTTAAAATCATTTGTCTATCTTAATTAAATGTGATATAGAAATGCTGATGTGTAATAATGATGTAATTGTGACATGGTATTTACTAACACATGTGGTTGATGACATGTCAAATTTTTTTATGATATTTCCATAAATAAATAAAAATTAATTAGATGACAAAATTTAATGTACTAATAACTAAATCTGGAATGATTCGTCGGATGCACTACGAATGGCCTGATATTATTATTCATCTACATGGGTAATTTTGGGCTGAACGTGATGATTTTAATATATATATATATTATAATACTATGGATAATACTATATTATATACCTATAAAATTTACTATAGTTCTGTCGTGGACCACTGTGACTTTTTATATGTACATATATCTACATATATATTATAATACTATATTCATATGGAATACATGCACATATATTTTCATATACTTTACAATAGGCAAAATTATACTAACAAAATCATATTGATCAAATCGTTTACCTAATATTTCATATTTTTTGTAAAGGCGGTGCTCTATTTACGTGCACATATGTTTTCACATAGTTCAGTTGGCAAAATTATAATAACAAAATAAGATATTATTGTGATCTTCTGTAGAACATTCAAAATTTAAAATTAGTTTAGTTTAAAAACAATAACAAATATAAATACAAGATTTCGATTTAATAATCTTCTACGTTATTTTTCTTAACAAACATTAGATATCCTAAAAAATCAACGTGCATCTAATGAGATTCCAAAATTATAATGTCCATTTAAAATCACGTTCATGCCAAATAACTACATAATAAAAAAGTTAAATATTCGGGTCCTTATATAAGAAAACATCACAATATACATGAGTATCAAACAAATCAAACTTTAACTCAAAGTGCGGGCATAGCAATTCTACCAATCCATATATCTAAATTGAATATGGCTAAAATGAAAATTGAAGGTTAGATGGACTCCAATCATTAGTGTAATGAAGCAAGGTTTTATCGCTACACTGAATTTTTAAACAAATGGATTTGGCATAAAAAAATTAGGAAGTGGCTCCCTCGTCTGCGCAACAGAAAAAATAATGTTTCCTACGATATCAGCCTTCCAGAAGTTTTAGAAGAATATGGTGAGCTTTTCTACCTTAAAATGTTATTAAATGTTCAGAGAGGATCAATATGCTTCAAAGATATCAGGACAATAAACACAGTTTTATATCTAACCTTCCCTGAAACATGTCTTGCAATATGATTAGTTGAAGCACTTGATGCTTAAGTGGAGATGGTCTTGCAATTTGTAAAGTCTACTTGATAAAATTATAATTAGAAAAATCGCACATATGAGTAGATCGAGATCAACAAAGACAGAATCCTTGAAGAAATAATGATTTAAATTGAAGAAGATTATAGGAACATAAAGAAAATGAAAAATGTTTGTTCAAAGAAAAAAGACAGAGAAGATAAAATTTGCAGCCTAATCAGCAAATCAGTAGAAGGTAACCAACTATCCACGGGTTTGACTCATTTGACCTTCTAACATAGCGGGTCAAGTTTTACAAAACCTGTTCATGAAAAAATAATTTTTGTGTTTTCTGAATTTAATTGTTATTTTTCAAGTCTGTCCCAAAATATAAATGAACCTTTTATTATAATAAAATATTTATATAAAATTAGATCATATTTTACTATTAAATTTTAAGTCTTATAATTCAAAACACTAACCTTGAGTTTCATAAACTACAAAAAATTAAAATATCAAAGACGGATTTAAGTATTGTATTTAGATAATTACATTTTTAAAATTGTTCATGTCTACACATACGTGCGGGCCAATATCCTAGTTGCATGTAAAATTGTATTTGAAATTCCATCCAAAATAATTAACTCTTCATATATATTTCTAAAATTACTATAGTATCGAGAGTTATTTAATTGCCAGCACATAAAACATATGGAAAACATTGTGCTCAATTTGATTACATAAACTAGTCAACAAGTTTTGCAAGTTTGGTAGGATTATTTACATATAAAAAATACGTCGATATATACGAAACTTTATAATGAATTAAGACATTATAATAGTAACCTATGGTTTGGAATGATAATACAAAATAAGCAGATTATAAAGATGAAACATAATATATATACAGATTATTTAATCATGATTGATTTGGATTAATTACAAAAATAGATATACAAGTGATTTGATATTTTCTAATAGATTTTTTATTTCTAAATGCAAATAAAAAAAGCAAAACAATAATTATTATACATACAAATTATATTTTCTTTTATTATTAATTAATTATTTTGTATTAAAACTATGAATAGTACACAAATACAGATAATTTTACTTTTCTTTAAATCTATATATGTTCTACATTTAATTTATTTAATATATGTAGTCATTCAAAACTTTACTTGAGGACCAAACATTATTAAATTGCAGGATACAAAGCGTATGTAGAGCATTGTGCTTAATTTGATAACACAAACTAGTTAACAAACTTTGCAAGCTTGATGAAATTATTTATATATAAAAAAATACATCGACATATACAAAACTCTATAATGAATTAAAAATTTATACTAGTAATTTATTTAGGACCAAAATTATTAAATTGTCAGCACATAAAACATATACCAAGCATTGTGTTTAATTTGATAACAGAAACTAATCAACACCTTTTGCAAGCTTGGTGAAATTATTTATATATAAAAATACACCTATATATATGGAATTCTATAACAAATTAAGGCATTATAATAGTGATCTATTTATCATTGAAAAATATTAAATTGTCAGCATATAAATCACATGCAGAACACTGTGCTTAATTTGATAACACAAACTAATCATTTAGTGAAATTATTTACATATAAAGAATATATTTTATAATGAATAAAGGTATTATAATAGTAATCTATGGCTTCAAATGGTAATACAAATTAAAAATTGTAAATTAAACAGATTATACAAATAAAACAGAATATAACATATTACAACTAATAACCACTTCTTCATATCAAAAAAGGAAAGTTGACTCCAAAAACCACATGCTGATTTTGGAAAACCGTGGTTCAACCCCTGGCTATCATGTCGGAGGGTCCGTCTTTCACCGTGGGTAAGTCTCATACCTCCTCCAAGACTCCTCTCCTCAGCTCATAAACCCCCTAAACCACATCCCAACAAAGAAGCCTGCAAACCCAACTCCCATCCCACCTCTTCTTCTCCTCAAAGCTCTCTCAGATCTCCATAGCAAACCTTCTCCGTATCACTGTCCACAACAGAACAGACATGCAAAGAAGGTTCTCATACGCTGAAAAAGGCAAAGCAACCATGGAAACAAAACCCCCTGCCCCGGCGGCGAATCAGAATACCAGAGTTTGACAACACAGATCTCATCAAAGAGAACAACTTAACACTCATTGGAAGACTAACAAATCCAAAATAGCAGCGAATGTGGGTTTTGATACCATACCTCACCCGAAGATGGTCCCTGAAAGGAAAAGCAGTAGGGTCAGATCTGGGAAAAAGCTGCTTTCAGTTCCGCTTCGATCTGGAAGAAGACCTGCAATACGTTCTTGACAACAGACCCTACTCCTTCGCGAGATGGATGATCATACTCCAACGGTGGGAACTAACGGTTGCTGACTCCTTCCCGTCTTCAATCCCCTTCTGGATAAGGCTGCAAGGCATCCCACTTCACTACTGGCAGGAAAGAACCTTAGAGAGCCTGGGGCGCGAACTTGGAACATATGAAAAACAAGAGATCACAAAAACATCAGCAAGAATCAGAGTGTTTATCAATGGGCTGGAACCACTAACAAAAGAAACCATACTGGAGTTCTCAAATGGAGATGAAGCCACAATCACCTTAGAATATGAAAGGCTGGAAAACCATTGCTCAAGGTGCCACAAACTCTCTCACTTGGCTGAAAATTGCTCGGAGACAAAAACCGTAGAAGACAAAGTTCTGCAAAGTTCGCCACTCAAACAAACAACATCAAAGGAAACAGAGCAAAGTCCACCTACAAGAAGGAGCCACAACACTATCAAAACCACTCCCGACCTGAGAGACACGGAGACCCCAACCAGGATCTAACAAGAGGACAATCACTAAGGAAAGAGCCCACGTACAGATACAAAAATAGCTCAAGAGAATACCAGCGACGCTCCTATCACACATCGAGGTATAACAAGCCAAATGACTCGATGTATTCAACCTCACGGGAAAGACACTACTCGGCAGGTGACCGAGAAGAAGGTAGGAGGGATCTCAGTAGGGACTCCGCCATCAGCTTCGGCTCACGCCGACCATATGAACGCACTTTCATCAAAGAAACAGAGCACTCTGAACCGAGATCAATCTGGCAAAGGGTCAATCCCTCGAACCCCTTGGAAACCACGCCGACAAGAATATCTCCAGAACACTCTCAAGGAACTGGAGAAAGATCCTCAACAAGACCTCGAGGCCCGGATGTGGATGCCCCAACTCCAACAAGAAAGTGCCTTACACTCAATGAAGCCATGAACGAACTACAAGAGGTCACCATTCAATACACAAGCTGTGATGATCCTATTGAGAGTGCCGCCAGAATGCAGAGAGTGATAGAAGGAGAAGAAAGAGGATTGATGATGGAAACAGCCTTACAAATGGTGGAAGCCTCGAAGAACCCCGGCCCTGAACTTGATACGACGACAGAGCTCCCCCTTACCACACATCACACGACAAGTCCCAATGTCCCAATCTCCCAAAGGCTCATTTTCTCAACAGAGGATTTGAACAATAGCCTACAACAGAGAGCCACAACATCTAGAATGGTTAAAAGGAAAGTAGGGAGACCAGCTACCAAGAAAAAATCAATGGCAAGTCCTCTAACCTTGCCGGGAACCAGCTCAAGGAAAAGGAAGGCTACTCAAGTCCACCCCTCTCCAAGACGTCGCACCAAACACAACACCAAGAAAAACACTGGAGACACCCCATCTCGCTCTCATGGACCACCAGGAACATCTCAAAACCCTATTCAGGGGGGAAGACAGGATGAAAGTGAGGAGAAAACCCAGAACACGATTGAAGACCAACTTCCACAGGTCCAATCAGTGCCGGCTACTCTGAAAAGCCCCTCGGTTTTTCGGAAACTGCCACCACACCATCCACGACAATAGTGAGCTGGAACTGTCAAGGGCTGGGGAATCCCTTGACAGTTCAAAGGATGAGAGAAATATGCAAGACTATTTCTCCTGACATACTATTCCTCTCGGAGACGAAAAATTCCAATGATTTCGTACTCTTAAAGCTGAATTGGATGACTTACAACTCACAAGTACTAGTGCCGCCTGAATCTCATGGGGGTAGCGGTCTGGCACTCTTCTGGAAAGATAATATCGACCTGGAAGTCCTCTCTACAAACAAAAATTTCATCGACACCAAGGTCAGAGCTAAAGGTAAAACTTTCCACGCTACCTTTATCTACGGCAACCCAGATAGGAGAATGAGGAAACAAGTTTGGGAGACGCTTACCAGCTTAGCAATGGCTAGAGATGCCCCTTGGTTCCTAACTGGAGACTTCAATGATATTATTGACAACTCGGAGAAAGTGGGTGGCCCGCCCCGCCCGGAAGGATCTTTCTCTGACTTCAGAACCTTCATGTCTGAATGCGACCTGTACGACCTGCAACACTCTGGTAACTCTCTCTCGTGGAGAGGTACAAAGTACTATCATCTCATAAGATGTCGCCTAGACAGAGCTATGGCAAATAGTACATGGGCAGAGGCTTTCCCCTCGGGAAGATCTGAATACCTTCGTTTAAAAGGCTCAGACCACAGGCCAATTGTAACCTACTTCAGCCACTCCAAGAAAAAAGGGCTGTTTCGCTACGACAGAAGGTTGAGACACAATGAAGAAGTGCAACGCCTCATACACAAGATCTGGACCGAGAGCATATACACGGTGTGGAAGGGAAAATAGCCTACTCCCGAGCTGCCATTATCAAGTGGAATAGAGACAAGCAGAGAAACAATCAAAAACATATCGATCTCAATAAACAACGACTTGAAGAATCAATGACAAACTCGGTACCCGATGAAAACCTGATTCGGGAAATAAACAATGAGCTGCTCAACTCCTATAAACAAGAAGAAGAGTTCTGGAAGCAAAGGAGTCGCCAACTGTGGCTTGCGCTCGGAGATAAAAATACGGGATACTTCCACGCCATAACCAGAGGAAGGAAAGCCACAAATAATCTCTCTGTCATTGAGGATCAAGATGGATCAGCAGTATATGAAGAAGATCAAATAGTCAGGGTAATATCTGACTACTTCAAACAACTGTTTACCTCAGAGGAAGGGGAGAGAAGACAAACGGTGCAAAGAACCCTCGAGCCACGGATCACAGAGGAGGAAAACAACAAAGTTATAGAGACCCCCACAGCCGAGGAGATCCGCAAAGCTTGCTTCTCCATTCATCCTGACAAAGCGCCAGGGCCTGACGGTTTCTCAGCCAGCTTCTTCCAGACAAAATGGGATGCAGTGGGGGCAAAGCATAGTGGCAGAGATCCAAAGCTTTTTCCTCTCGGGTACACTGCCAAAGAATATAAACGCAACAAATATCAAATTAATCCCAAAAGTACAAGGGCCAAAACTGGTTTCAGACTACCGCCCCATAGCGCTGTGTACGGTGTATTACAAAATAATTGCAAAGCTCCTCACAAGACGCATGCAACCACTACTCTCTCATATAGTCTTAGAAAACCAGTCAGTGTTTGTACCAAAGCGGGCAATTTCAGATAATGTCCTTATCACCCATGAAGTGCTACACTTTCTAAAGACCTCAGGAGCTAAGACAAGATGCTCAATGGCTGTGAAAACAGACATGAGCAAAGTCTACGACCGCCTGGAATGGGATTTCATTCGATTGGTCATAGAGAGGTTGGGCTTTCATCATATTTGGGTTCAACAGATCATGGAATGCATTAGCTCGGTGTCCTACTTGTTCCTAATCAATGGAACCTCAAGAGGAGAAGTAATACCACACAGAGGGATAAGACAAGGTGATCCACTATCCCCTTACCTCTTCATTCTATGCTCTGAAGTATTTTCCGGTCTGTGTAATAAAGCTCAAGAGGAAGGATATTTACCCAGAATAAGAGTGGAAAAAGACAGTCCGCAAGTAAACCACCTATTATTCGCCGATGATACCATGTTCTTCTGTCGATCTGATGAAGCGAGTTGCAAAGCCCTAACGGAAATCCTCCGAGCCTACTCCTCTGCCTCAGGACAAACAATCAACTGCAACAAGTCGGCAATAACCTTCTCCACTATAACACCCAGCGGGACTAGACTCCGAGTGAAAGCGGACCTGGGAATCACAAAAGAAAGAGGGTTAGGTAAATACCTAGGTTTACCCGAACATTTTGGAAGAAGGAAAAAGATCTTTTCAGTTTGATAGTGGATCGCATAAAACAAAGGGCTATCAGTTGGTCTTCTAGATTCCTATCAACAGTCGGGAAAATAACAATGTTACAATCAGTACTCTCAGCAATCCCTACCTACATGATGTCGTGTTTCAAACTCCCGACCTCTCTCTGCAAAAGAATTCAATCAGCACTTATCCGATTCTTTTGGGACTCGAATCCAGATAAGAAGAAGATTTGCTGGGTCGCGTGGAGCAGATTAACACATTCCAAGAGCACTGGAGGACTTGGCTTCCGAGATATTACAGCCTTTAATGATGCTCTTTTAGGAAAACTGAACTGGAGACTACTAAAACACCCGTCGAGTCTCCTTGCAAAAATCCTCAAAGGGAAGTATTACCGCTCTAACTCTTTCCTTGAGAGCACCACGCCTAATTCCTGCTCACATGGCTGGAGAGGAATAGCAATCGGAAAAGATTTGCTAAAGAGGAAATTGGGCATAGCAATTGGTGATGGCTCCTCAACTTCAGTTTGGAACTCTCCCTGGCTATCACTGGAGCACCCAACAGCGCCAATGGGGCCACCCCCAAGGGATCATCAAAACTTACGGGTCTCAGATCTTCTCCTCCAGGACAAATCGGGATGGGATTTACAACTCATTCGAGACACCATTCCTGCACATGAGAAAGAAATTCTTAGAATCCATCCAAGTTCTTTGGGGGCTCAAGACTGCTTCATTTGGCTACCCTCGGAAACAGGAACATACTTTGCTAAATCAGGCTATTACAAAGCTTTTAAAAACCCCCAAGCCGCAGAATACTCTACCTCACCAATGACAAGCCTAAAGTGGAATGATGAGGTATGGTCCCTAAACATCTCACAGAAAGTGAAATTCTTTACCTGGAAAGCGCTGCAGGAGGCTCTACCGGTGGGAGAAAACCTCATGAAAAGACTCCCGTACACTTACTTTGAATGCCCACACTGCACCGAGACCGAATCCACCAATCATCTCCTATTCCACTGCCCTTTCGCCAAAGAAGTATGGAGCAAAACACCCTACAAACAACCAATCAACTCATCAGAATTTCAACACTTGATAGACGGATTGAGAGGAACACGAAACCAGATTTGCTTACCTCCGTCGGGCATAACAGAACCACTCTTCCCCTGGATATGCTGGTCTATCTGGAGCTCCCGAAACCAAAGGATTTTCAACAACAGGATTATCTCTGCAGAGGAGACCCTATCAAAAGCAATTAGAGAGGCCAGAGAATGGCAATTTGCGCAATCCCAGGAAGCAAAATCCAAAGAAAAGATCCACAGGCGCGGATTACCCGGAGATAAGCGGAAGCCCGATGCAGAAACAATCATCTGCTACACAGACGCGGCGTGGAGAGCAGAAGACGAATCGGCGGGTCTTGGATGGATCTTCAAACAGCACCTCCAACACCGCAATTGGCAGGGAGCAGCATCGCAAACCTCAGTGGGATCGCCACTCCTATCAGAGGCGTTAGCAATGAGAGCAGCAATCATGCATGCACATAGACTAAACTTCAGAAGGATTCTGGTTAGATTTGACTCCGCAAAACTCATCAAATCACTCAAAGAAGACGACCCCCCCCCCCTACAGAAGAAAACAAAGAAGCAAAGCTCCTCACAAGACGCATGCAACCACTACTCTCTCATATAGTCTTAGAAAACCAGTCAGTGTTTGTACCAAAGCGGGCAATTTCAGATAATGTCCTTATCACCCATGAAGTGCTACACTTTCTAAAGACCTCAGGAGCTAAGACAAGATGCTCAATGGCTGTGAAAACAGACATGAGCAAAGCCTACGACCGCCTGGAATGGGATTTCATTCGATTGGTCATAGAGAGGTTGGGCTTTCATCATATTTGGGTTCAACAGATCATGGAATGCATTAGCTCGGTGTCCTACTTGTTCCTAATCAATGGAACCTCAAGAGGAGAAGTAATACCACACAGAGGGATAAGACAAGGTGATCCACTATCCCCTTACCTCTTCATTCTATGCTCTGAAGTATTTTCCGGTCTGTGTAATAAAGCTCAAGAGGAAGGATATTTACCCAGAATAAGAGTGGAAAAAGACAGTCCGCAAGTAAACCACCTATTATTCGCCGATGATACCATGTTCTTCTGTCGATCTGACGAAGCGAGTTGCAAAGCCCTAACGGAAATCCTCCGAGCCTACTCCTCTGCCTCAGGACAAACAATCAACTGCAACAAGTCGGCAATAACCTTCTCCACTATAACACCCAGCGGGACTAGACTCCGAGTGAAAGCGGACCTGGGAATCACAAAAGAAAGAGGGTTAGGTAAATACCTAGGTTTACCCGAACATTTTGGAAGAAGGAAAAAGATCTTTTCAGTTTGATAGTGGATCGCATAAAACAAAGGGCTATCAGTTGGTCTTCTAGATTCCTATCAACAGCCGGGAAAATAACAATGCTACAATCAGTACTCTCAGCAATCCCTACCTACATGATGTCGTGTTTCAAACTCCCGACCTCTCTCTGCAAAAGAATTCAATCAGCACTTACCCGATTCTTTTGGGACTCGAATCCAGATAAGAAGAAGATTTGCTGGGTCGCGTGGAGCAGATTAACACATTCCAAGAGCACTGGAGGACTTGGCTTCCGAGATATTACAGCCTTTAATGATGTTCTTTTAGGAAAACTGAGCTGGAGACTACTAAAACACCCGTCGAGTCTCCTTGCGAAAATCCTCAAAGGGAAGTATTACCGCTCTAACTCTTTCCTTGAGAGCACCACGCCTAATTCCTGCTCACATGGCTGGAGAGGAATAGCAATCGGAAAAGATTTGCTAAAGAGAAAATTGGGCATAGCAATTGGTGATGGCTCCTCAACTTCAGTTTGGAACTCTCCCTGGCTATCACTGGAGCACCCAACAGCGCCAATGGGGCCACCCCCAAGGGATCATCAAAACTTACGGGTCTCAGATCTTCTCCTCCAGGACAAATCGGGATGGGATTTACAACTCATTCGAGACACCATTCCTGCACATGAGAAAGAAATTCTTAGAATCCATCCAAGTTCTTTGGGGGCTCAAGACTGCTTCATTTGGCTACCCTCGGAAACAGGAACATACTTTGCTAAATCAGGCTATTACGAAGCTTTTGAAAACCCCCAAGCCGCAGAATACTCTACCTCACCAATGACAAGCCTAAAGTGGAATGATGAGGTATGGTCCCTAAACATCTCACAGAAAGTGAAATTCTTTACCTGGAAAGCGCTGCAGGAGGCTCTACCGGTGGGAGAAAACCTCATGAAAAGACTCCTGTACACTTACTTTGAATGCCCACACTGCACCGAGACCGAATCCACCAATCATCTCCTATTCCACTGCCCTTTCGCCAAAGAAGTATGGAGCAAAACACCCTACAAACAACCAATCAACTCATCAGAATTTCAACACTTGATAGACGGATTGAGAGGAACACGAAACCAGATTTGCTTACCTCCGTCGGGCATAACAGAACCACTCTTCCCCTGGATATGCTGGTCTATCTGGAGCTCCCGAAACCAAAGGATTTTCAACAACAGGATTATCTCTGCAGAGGAGACCCTATCAAAAGCAATTAGAGAGGCCAGAGAATGGCAATTTGCGCAATCCCAGGAAGCAAAATCCAAAGAAAAGATCCACAGACGCGGATTACCCGGAGATAAGCGGAAGCCCGATGCAGAAACAATCATCTGCTACACAGACGCGGCGTGGAGAGCAGAAGACGAATCGGCGGGTCTTGGATGGATCTTCAAACAGCACCTCCAACACCGCAATTGGCAGGGAGCAGCATCGCAAACCTCAGTGGGATCGCCACTCCTAGCAGAGGCATTAGCAATGAGAGCAGCAATCACTCAAAGAAGACGAACCCCCCCCCCCCCAAGGAAATCATCGGCATCACGCACGATATCAAATCTCTATCACTGTTTTTCTCAGATTTTGCTGTTGAATTTGTCCCTAGGGAAGAAAACAAAGAAGCGGATTATGTGGCAAAGAGTCAACTTTACCTTTGTAACCCAAACTATAGATAATTCCCTTTTATTTTAATTAATGGGTTGAAGAAAAAAAAAGCATATTACAACTAATTTGAATTAATAAAAAATATTAAAAATTTTAAATCTACAAGTGATTTGGTACTCTACAATAACTTTTTTTTTTTATTTTTCAATGCAGATCAAAAAAATTAAGACAATAACTATTCTGTATACAGATCATTTTTTATTAGTTATTTATACTATATTAAAATTGTAAATGCTATACAAATGCAATATAATTCTGATTTTCTTATTAATTTACATTTATTCTAAATGCTATACAAATGCAAAATAATTCTGATTTTCTTTTAAATTTACATTTATCCTGCATTTGATCTGTGTAACCATTCAAAATCTTATTTTATTATTGAAAGTTATTAAATTATCAGCATATAGAATATATGCGGAATATTGTGCTTAATTTGATAGCACAAACTAGTCAACAAGTTTTGCAAGCTTGATGAAATTATTTACATATAAAACATACATTGATATGTAAGAAACTCTATGATAAATTAAAGCATTATAAGTAATCTATAGTTTTGAATAGTAATGCAAATTAAAATATGCAAATCAAATCAAGTAGAGTAAATATAGATCTATTGAAATTGCAGGATAAATACAGATCCAACAGATAAATAAATTTACCGAATTGAACAGTGATAAGACATAGAAAAATTATACAAATTAATAATTTAAAAATCAAACAATACACAATAATATATTTACATAATCAACATCAATATTTTGATCCATGAACAACAACAAGATAGTTGCTTATTTATGTGAATAAGACATAAATTTCATAATAATTATATTGATCAAATATTTTGGAAGTTTCTTGTTTTAGTTAGTTTAATAGCCGTTTACTAATTAAAGAGAGTTGAAACCTCATTTTCTAAACATTAATTTAGAAATATCGACTTTCAAGAAGAAGTAACAATATAACTGGCCTATTTTTGGTAATTACTAGTTTATTGTGTCATTTAAACCAATATAAACCTTCATGTAGTTTTTTGGCTTTGATTAAATTTTAATCTTTCTTTCAGGTTTTGGTTTTAAAATTGTTTAAGGTCCAAGCTCTTACATTAGGAGGGATTTTCTATGACTTTCATAGGAATTTCATTTGGTAATTATGTTTTGTGAAGATTGTTTGAGTATTGATTGTTAACATTAACAATAAGTGAATACGAAGCTTGGAAAATGAAGAATTATCAACCAATCTAGTTTGATTCGCAAATTAAACTCAATCCAAAGATAATTTACATTCACACTAAAACTAAATATCATTTTTAAATTACAAATTTAGAATCTACATTTATTACTCTAACGTAATAGAGTATTCATCTTAGAATCCTCGTATAAAACATAGTATTAATTTGTTTTTCTTTAAAATTGAACATCTCTTTTATTTGCACATATTTACATCTATACCAACCAGAAAAGTAATATAAATTTGACCTTGACTTTTCTGTTTCCAAATAATGCATACAATATCTTATTTAATGAAAACAAGAAACATAGAACCTGAAATAATAAACAGAAGAGATATTACATATTTTACAAATAAATAAACCATATTTTTAGTTAGAACATTTAATTCATTAAAAGTTAACATGAGTTACATATTAAATATTAGTTTAACATTGAACACTTTATTTTTCATGTTTGCTAATCTTATTAATTCAAAGCATCTCCATATGTTATATATATATTATCTTATAATATAAAGTTTGATACGTCAAAAATTCAAATTAAAATGATCGGGATATGTGTCAAATATCTCGATTAAGATTTTTTACATTTATAATAAAATAAAGTAATAAGATTTTAACATAATTCTAGTATAAATCAATAGATTAATTAGAAGAAAAAATTGTATCTTTTATATTTAAATTCAAATAGATTAAACAATATTATTAGTAATATAAATTCAAATATCAATACCAAAAGTGTTAATCTGAGCTTTTTGTATTATTTTCATATGTAACGCTTTTCATACCATTTAATTATTCTTAAACAATTCTCTCTTTTACTGCAAAAAACGTTTCTATCACTTTAGATCATTAACTAGACACGCATACTTTAAAATTTTCAAGTTATTATTAGGATTTTGATATTTCAGGTAAAACACCCAAAAAAATTTTAGACTTTACTTGTTCATTTATTTATTTAAAATAGTGTAATTTCAAAAACATAAACACCAGCTTGTAACAAGCATTTATTTTGTTTTACCAGTTGTGCATTTAAACTTTCTCTTACTTTTAGATTTTTGAAGGAAACTTATAACGTCCATGAAGTTTCTTACAAAAAATAAATATAGGTGTGGTTATATTTTTTTGGTTATTCACCAACTTAAATACCTAGAGAGATTCAGTGATTGAAAATGATATATTGAGTTTATGAAGTTTGGTTATATTATTGAATATTAATTTGCTCAACTGAAAAATGTATAAATACTTAGTTTAGTGACTATTAAACAAATAATATCAATAGGTTATCGTAACTTTTGGGTACAATATAGTAATTCTAACATTATTTTTTTACTAAAGAAAATAATCTATTAGAGGGAAAAAATGAAAATTCTATTTTGGAGTAGGAGGTGTCGGGCCAACAGCTTTTGAACATTGTTCTTTCAGCATAGGAGGGAAAACCGAAATAAATGGAATTTTTGGCAAGCAACTTTCCTCGGCTTGCAAAAATGCTTTGCAACAAGAGGGACCTATGTTTCCGAATTGTCCAGTTAATATAGATTGGGAAATCTCTACAATACATCCTGGGATATTCATCACTGAAGCCACACATTTTGTAATGTCAGGCAATCCTAGGATACCAGGACTCGGCTGAAATGGAAGTAGGAAAGGAAACGGAAGCGGAAACTGTGGCAGCAAAGCATTCACACAGACTGCAAAGCATACGATCGCTAGGAGTGGTATCATGTTCTTGATAGACATAATGAGATGTGAGATGAAAAAGGGAGCTGTAGTGTAACAAGTCTATGTTTAATGCTGAATCAATATTTTGATTCATGAACAACAACAAGATAGTTGCTTATTTATATGGATGAAGCATAAATTTTCATAATTATAATCTTGATCAAATATTTTGCAAATTTCTTGTTTGAGTTATTTAATTAGCCGTTTACTAATTAAAGAAAGGTGAAACCTCATTTTCTGAACATTAATTTAAAAATATTGACTTTCAAGAAGAAGTAACAGTATAACTGGCCTCTTTTTGGTAATTACTGGTTTATTGTATCATCTAAACCAATAAAAGCTTCTTATAGTTTTTTTTGGCTTTGATTAAATTTTAACTTTTCTTTCAGGTTTTGGTTCAAAAATTGTTTAAGTTCCAAGCTCTTACATTACAAGGGACTTCCCATGACTTTCATAGGAATTTCATTCGGTAATTATGTTTTGAGAAGATTGTTTGAGTATTGATTGTTAACATTAACAATAAGTGAATATGAAGCTTGCAAAATGAAGAATCATAAACCAACCTAGTTTGATTCGGAAACTAACCCAATCCAAAGATAATTTACATTCAAACCAAAACTAAATACCATTTGGTTAATCACACAAAATTTTAAATTACAGATTAAGAATCTAAATTTATTACTCTAACGTAATAGAGTATTCATCTTAGAATCCTCATATAAAACATAGTATTAATTTGTATTTCTTTAAAATTGAATATCTCTTTTATTTGCACATATTTACATCTATACCAACCAGAAAAGTAATATAAAATTGACCTTGACTTTTCGGATTCAAAATAATGAATACTAAATATTATTCAATGAAAACAAGAAACATAGAACCTGAAATAATAAAGAGAAGGCACATTACAATTTTTTCAAATAAATAAACCATATTTTTAGTAAGAACATTTAATTTATTAAAAGTTAACATGAGTTACATATTAAATATTAGTTTAACATTGAACACTTTAATTTTTTATGTTTGCTAATTTTATTAATTCAAAGCATCTCCATATGTTATATATATATTATCTTATAATATAAAGTTCTATACGTCGAAAATTCCAATTAACATGATCGCGATATGTGTCAAACATTTCGATTAAGATTTTTACATTTATAAAAAAAACCAAGTAATAAGATTTTAACACACTTCTACTATAAATCTATAGATTAATTAGAAGAAAATTTGTAACTTTTATATATAAATATATACATTCAAATGGATTAAACAATATTATTAGTAATATAACTTCAAATATCAATACCAAAAGTGTTAATCTAAGCTTTTTGTGTTATTTTCATATGAAACGTTTTTAATACCTTTCAATTATTCTTAAATGATTCTCTTTTTAACTGCAAAAAATGTTTCTACAACTTTAGATTATCAACTAGACACACATACTTTAAAGTTTTCAAATTATTTTTAGGATTTTGATATTTCAGTTAAATCACCAAAATGTTTTTCATACTTCACTTGTTCATTTATTTATTTAAAATAGTGTAATTTCAAAACCATAAACTCTAGTTTGAGACAAGCATTTATTTTGTTTTACCAGTTGTGCATTTAAACTTTCTCTCACTTTTAGATTTTTAAAGAGAACTTAAAATGTCTATGAAGTTTCTTGGAAAATGAAGAATCATAAACCAACCTAGTTTGATTCGCAAATTAAATCCCAGTCCAAAGATAATTTACATTCACACCAAAATTAAATACCATTTGGTTAATCACATAAAATTTTAAATTACAGATTAAGAATTTAAATTTATTACTCTAACGTAGTAGAGTATTCAGCATAGAATCCTCATATAAAACACAGTATTAATTTGTTTTTTTTTTTAAATTGAATATCTCTTTTATTTGCACATATTTACATCTATACCAACCAGAAAAGTAATATAAAATTGATCTTGACTTTTCTGATTCAAAATAATGCATATTACATGTTATTCAATGAAAACAAGAAACATAGAACCTGAAATAATAAAGAGAAGGCACATTACATATTTTTCAAATAAATAAATCATATTTTTAGTTAAAACATTTAATTCATTAAAAGTTAACGTGAGTTACATATTAAATATTAGTTTAACATTGAACACTTTATTTTTTTTCTATCTTTGCTAATCTTATTAATTAAAAGCATCTCCATATGTTATATATATATATATATTATCTTATAATATAAAGTTCTATACGTCGAAAATTCCAATTAACATGATCGCAATATGTGTCAAAAATTTCGATTAAGATTTTTACATTTATAATAAAATCAAGTTAAAAGATTTTAACATACTTCTAGTATGAATCTATAGATTAATTAGAAGAAAATTAGTATCTTTTATATATAAATATATAAATTCAAATGGATTAAACAATATTATTAGTAATATAACTTCAAATATCAATACCAAAAGTGTTAATCTCAGCTTTTTGTATTATTTTCATATGAAATTCTTTTTATACCTTTCAGTTATTCTTAAATAATTCTCTTTTTAACTGCAAAAACCGTTTCTACCACTTTAGATTATCAACTAGACACGCATACTTTAAATTTTTCAAGTTATTTTTAGGTTTTTGATATTTCAAACACAGAAATGTTTTTCATACTTCACTTGTTCATTTATTCATTTAAAATAGTGTAATTTCAAAACCATAAACTCTAGTTTGAGACAAGCATTTATTTAGTTTTACCAGTTGTGCATCTAAACTTTCTCTCACTTTTACATTTTTAAAGAGAACTTATAATGTCTATGAAGTTTCTTTCAAAAACTAATATAAGTGTGGTTATATTTTTTTTTTTATGAAGGTTGGTTATATTGGAAAGGAGATACTGAGTTTATGAAGTTGGTTATATTATTGAATATTATTTTGCTCAACTGAAATATATGTAAATACTTAGTTTAGTGACTATTAAACAAATAGTATCAATAGAACATCGTAACTTTTGAGTACAATATAGAAATTCTAACCTTATTTTTTAACTTAAGAAAATAATATTTTAAAGTGAAAAAAATGAAAATTCTATTTTGGAGTTGGAGAAGTCGGGCCAACAGATTTTGAACATTGTTCTTTCAGCATAGGAGGGAAAAGCGGAATAAATGGAATTTTTGGCAAGCAACTTTCTTCGGCTTCCAAAAATGCTTTGCAACAAGAGGGACCTATGTTTCCGAATTGTCCAGTTAATATAGATTGAGAAATCTCTACAATACATCCTGGGATATTCATCGCTGAAGCCAAACATTTTGTAATGTCAGGCAATCCTAGGATACCAGGACTCGGCTGAAATGGAAATAGGAAAGGAAACGGAAGCGGAAACTGTGGCAGCTGAGCATTCACACAGACTGCAAAGCATACGATCGCTAGGAGTGGTATCATTTTCTTGATAGACATAATGAGATGTGAGATGAAAAAGGGAGCTGTAGTGTAACAAGTATGTTTAATGCCTATTCAATATTTTGATTCATGAACAACAACAAGATTGTTGCTTATTTATATAGATGAAACATAAATTTTCATAATAATTATCTTGATCAAATATTTTGAAAGTTTCTTGTTTTAGTTATTTAATTAGCCATTCACTGATTAAAGAGAGTTGAAACCTCCTTTTCTGAACATTAATTTAGAAATATTGACTTTCAAGAAGAAGTAACAGTAGAACTGGCCACTTTTTAGTAATTACTAGTTTATTGTATCATCTAAACCAATGAAAACGTTCTTGTAGTTTTTTTGGCTTTGATTAAATTTTAACCTTTCTTTCAGGTTTTGGTTCTTAAATTGTTTAAGTTCCAAGCTCTTACATTACGAGGGACTTTCCATGACTTTCATAGAAATTTTATTTGGTAATTATGTTTTGAGAAGATTGTTGGAGTATTGATTGTTAATATTAACAATAAGTGAATACAAAGCTTGGAAAATGAAGAATCATAAACCAACCTAGTTTGATTCGCAAATTAAAACCCAATCCAAAGATAATTTACATTCACACCAAAACTAAATACCTTTTCGTTAATCACATAAAATTTTAAATTACAGATTAAAAATCTAAATTTATTACTCTAACGGATTAGAGTATTCATCTTAGAATCCTCATATAAAACATAGTATTAATTTGTTTTTCTTTAAAATTGAATATCTCTTTTATTTGCACATATTTACATCTATACCAACCAGAAAAGTAATATAAAATTGACTTCGACATTTCTGATTCAAAATAATGCATACTACATGTTATTCAATGAAAACAAGAAACATAGAACCTGAAATAATAAAGAGAAGGCACATTACATAGTTTTCAAATAAATAAACCATATTTTAGTGAGAACATTTAATTCATTAAAAGTTAACATGAGTTACATATAAAATATTAGATTAACATTGAACACTTTAATTTTTTATGTTAGCTAATCTTATTAATTCAAAACATCTCCATATGTTATATATATATATATATATATATATATATATATATATATTATCTTATAATATAATGTTCTATACGTCGAAAATTCCAATTAACATGATCGCAATATGTGTCAAACATTTCAATTAAGATTTTTACATTTATAATAAAACCAAGTAATAAGATTTTAACATACTTCTAGTATGAATCTATAGATTAATTAGAAGAAAATTAGTATCGTTTATATATAAATATATAAATTCAAATGGATTAAACAATATTATTAGTAATATAACTTCAAATATCAATACCAAAAGTGTTAATCTCAGCTTTTAGTATTATTTTCATATGAAATTCTTTCTATACCTTTCAATTATTCTTAAATAATTCTCTCTTTAACTGCAAAAACCGTTTCGACCACTTTAGATTATAACCTAGACACGCATACTTTAAAGTTTTCAAGTTATTTTTAGGATTTTGATATTTCAGTTAAAACATCGAAACGTTTTTCATATTTCACTTGTTCATTTATTTATTTAAAATAGTGTAATTTCAAAACCATAAACTCTAGTTTGAGACAAGCATTTATTTTGTTTTACCAGTTGGGCATATAAAGTTTCTTTCACTTTTAGATTTTTAAAGAGAACTTATAATGTCTATGAAGTTTCTTTCAAAAAATAAATATAATTGTCGTTATATTTTTTTTGTTTATGAAGTTTGGTTATATTGAAAATGAGATACTGAGTTTATGAAGTTTGGTTATATTATTGAATATTATTTTGCTCAACTGAAATATATGTAAATACTTAGTTTAGTGACTATTAAACAAATAGTATAAATAGAACATCGTAACTTTTGAGGACAAAATAGTAATTCTAACCTTATTTTTTAACTTAAGAGTATAATATATTAAAGTGAAAAAATGAAAATTCTATTTTGGAGTAGGAGGAGTCGGGCCAACAGCTTTTGAACATTGTTCTTTCAGCATAGGAGGGAAAACCGAAATAAATGGAATTTTTGGCAAGCAACTTTCCTCGGCTTCCAAAAATGCTTTGCAACAAGAGGGACCTATGTTTCCGAATTGTCCAGTTAATATAGATTGGGAAATCTCTACAATACATCCTGGGATATTCATCACTGAAGCCACACATTTTGTAATGTCAGGCAATCTTAGGATACCAGGACTCGGCTGAAATGGAAGTAGGAAAGGAAACGGAAGCGGAAACTGTGGCAGCAAAGCATTCACACAGACTGCAAAGCATACAATCGCTAGGAGTGGTATCATGTTCTTGATAGACATAATGAGATGTGAGATGAAAAAGGGAGCTGTAGTGTAACAAGTCTATGTTTAATGCCTATTCAATATTTTGATTCATGAACAACAACAAGATAGTTGCTTATTTATATAGATGAAACATAAATTTTCATAATAATTATCTTGATCAAATATTTTGAAAGTTTCTTGTTTTAGTTATTTAATTAGCTGTTTACTGATTAAAGAGAGTTGAAACCTCCTTTTCTGAACATTAATTTAGAAATATTGACTTTCAAGAAGAAATAACAGTAGAACTGGCCACTTTTTGGTAATTACTAGTTTATTGTATCATCTAAACCAATGAAAACGTTCTTGTAGTTTTTTTGGCTTTGATTAAATTTTAACCTTTCTTTTAAGTTTTGGTTCTTAAATTGTTTAAGTTCCAAGCTCTTACATTACAAGGGACTTTCCATGACTTCCATAGAAATTTCATTTAGTAATTATGTTTTGAGAAGATTGTTGGAGTATTGATTGTTAATATTAACAATAAGTGAATACAAAGCTTGGAAAATGAAGAATCAGAAACCAACCTAGCTTGATTCGCAAATTAAAACCCAATCCAAAGATAATTTACATTCACACCAAAACTAAATATCTTTTGGTCAATCACATAAAATTTTAAATTACAGATTAAAAATCTAAATTTATTACTCTAACATATTAGAGTATTCATCTTAGAATCCTCATATAAAACATAGTATTAATTTGTTTTTCTTTAAAATTGAATATCTCTTTTATTTGCACATATTTACATCTATACCAACCAGAAAAGTAATATAAAATCGACTTCGACATTTCTGATTCAAAATAATGCATACTACATGTTATTCAATAAAAACAAGAAACATTTTTTTTTTTTGGGCAAATAATAAAAACAAGAAACATAGAACCTGAAATAATAAAGAGAAGGCACATTACATAGTTTTCAAATAAATAAACCATATTTTTAGTGAGAACATTTAATTCATTAAAAGTTAACATGAGTTACATATTAAATATTAGATTAACATTGAACACTTTAATTTTTTATGTTAGCTAATCTTATTAATTCAAAGCATCTCCATATGTTATATATATATATATATATATATTATCTTATAATTTAAAGTTCTATACGTCGAAAATTCCAATTAACATGATCGCAATATGTGTCAAACATTTCGATTAAGATTTTTACATTTATAATAAAACCAAGTAATAAGATTTTAACATACTTCTAGTATGAATCTATGGATTAATTAGAAGAAAATTATTATTTTTTATATATAAATATATAAATTCAAATGGATTAAACAATATTATTAGTAATATAACTTCAAATATCAATACCAAAAGTGTTAATCTCAGCTTTTTGTATTATTTTAATATGAAATTCTTTTTATACCTTTCAATTATTCTTTAATAATTCTCTCTTTAGCTGCAAAAACCGTTTCTACCACATTAGATTATCAACTAGACACGCATACTTTGAAGTTTTCAAGTTATTTTTAGGATTTTGATATTTCAGTTAAAACACTGAAATATTTTTCATATTTCACTTGTTCATTTATTTATTTAAAATAGTGTAATTTCAAAACCATAAACTCTAGTTTGAGACAAGCATTTATTTTGTTTTACCAGTTGTTCATCTAAACTTTCTCTCACTTTTAGATTTTTAAAGAGAACTTACAATGTCTATGAAGTTTCTTTAAAAAAATAAATATAATTGTGGTTATAATTTTTTGTTTATGAAGTTTGGTTATATTAAAAATGAGATACTGAGTTTATGAAGTTTGGTTATATTATTGAATATTAATTTGCTCAACTGAAATATATGTAAATACTTAGTTTTGTGACTATTAAACAAATAGTATAAATTGAACATCGTAACTTTTGAGTACAAAATAGTAATTTTAACCTTATTTTTTAACTAAAGAAAATAATCTATTAAAGTGAAAAAATGAAAATTCTATTTTGGAGTAGGAGGAATCGGGCCAACAGCTTTTGAACATTGTTCTTTCAGCATAGGAGGGAAAAACCGGAATAAATAGAATTTTTGGCAAGCAACTTTCCTCGGCTTCCAAAAATGCTTTGCAACAAGAGGGACCTATGTTTCCGAATTGTCCAGTTAATATAAATTGGGAAATCTCTACAATACATCCTGGGATATTCATCACTGAAGCCAAACATTATGTAATGTCAGGCAGTCCTAGGATACCAGGACTCGGCTGAATGGAATTAGGAAAGGAAACGGAAGCGGAAACTGTGACAGCTGAGCATTCACACAGACTGCAAAGCATACGATCGCTAGGAGTGGTATCATGTTCTTGATAGACATAATGAGATGTGAGATGAAAAAGGGAGCTGTAGTGTAACAAGTCTATGTTTAATGCTTTTTCAATATTTTGATTCATGAACAACAACAAGATAGTTACTTATTTAAATAGATGAAAGATAAATTTTCATAATAATTATCTTGATCAAATATTTTGAAAGTTTCTTGTTTTAGTTATTTTATTATCTGTTTACTGATTAAAGTGAGTTGAAACCTCCTTTTCTGAACATTAATTTAGAAATATTGACTTTCAAGAAGAAGTAACAGTAGAACTGGCCACGTTTTAGTAATTACTAGTTTATTGTATCATCTAAACCAATGAAAACCTTCTTGTAATTTTTTTGGCTTTGATTAAATTTTAACCTTTCTTTCAGGTTTTGGTTCTAAAATTGTTTAAGTTCCAAGCTCTTACATTACGAGGGACTTTCCATGACTTTCATAGAAATTTCATTTGTTATTTATGTTTTGGAAGATTGTTTGAGTATTGATTGTTAATATTAACAACAAGTGAATACAAAGCTTGGAAAATAAAGAATCATAAACCAACCTAGTTTAATTCGCAAATTTAAACCCAATCCAAAGATAATTTACATTCACACCAAAAGTAAATACCATTTGGTTAATCACATAAAATTTTAAATTACAGATTGAAAATCTAAATTTATTACTCTAACGTAATAGAGTATTCATCTTAGAATCCTCATATAAAACATAGTATTAATTTGTTTTTCTTTAAAATTGAATATCTCTTTTATTTGCATATATTTACATCTATACCAACTAGAAAAATAATATAAAATTGACCTTAACTTTTCTGATTCAAAATAATACATACTACATGTTATTCAATGTAAACAAGAAACATAGAACCTGAAATAATAAAGAGAAGGCACATTACTGTTGTAAACTTATGCTTTATAAAGAAAAGCAAAGAAGAGTTTAAGATCTTTTGAACTTCAGAAAGAAAGAGAGAATGATGAACATAAAAACTTCATTTCTTTTTTCTTCTGAACTTATGATTTTACAAAGAATGAAGTTACCTATTTATAGGAAAAATCTTACTTCATAGTGAAGTAAGCTAATCTAAAAAGAAAAAACATATAGATAAGCATTATCCAAAACATATGGATAAGCATTATCTAAAACTTATGGATAAACATTATCCTTTAATATGATAATGTATAAAGACAAGAAAAAATGGATAATCACTATCCATTTAACACTCCCCCTTGATTATCCATCACTAATGATGTATTATGTAATGCCTTGTTAAAAACCTTATCATGAAAAAACCCGTGTGGGATAAAACCATGACTGGGAAAAGAGTGCAGTAGCGCTCCCCCTCGAAATGGCGCATGAGTATCCATCGCTGTGAAGTTGCGTGCTGCCTCGTTAAAAACCTTTCATGGAAAAACCCAATGGGATAAAAACCATGATAAAGGGAAAAAGAGTACAGCAAAAGCAAACTCCCCCTGGAAAAGATGGATCTCATCCTCTCTTCACAAATCTCGTAGATGCCGCATTCCAATACTATGAACATGTTTCTTGAATGTTGTAGTAGGTAGCGCTTTTGTGAAGAGATCAGCTGCGTTGTCACTTGAACGAACATACTGAATATCCACTTCCTTTTTCTTCTGGAGCTTGAGTATATGAGAAAAATCTTGGAGGGATATGCTTCGTTCTATCGCTCTTGATATAACCTTCCTTAATTTGAGCGACACAAGCAGCATTGTCTTCAAACACTTTTGTTGGTTCTTTGTCTGTGATTATTCCGCTTGCTTCTTGTATGTGATGAGCTATCGACCGAAGCCATACACATTCTCTGCATGCTTCATGAAGCGCAATAATCTCCGCATAGTTTGAAGAAGTCGCGACCAAAGTTTGCTTTTGAGATCGTCAAGAGATCACAGTTCCACCAAATGTGAAAACATATCCAGTTTGCGACCGAGCTTTATGCGGATCAGACAGATATCCTGCATCTGCAAAACCAACTAGAGCAACCTCGGGGTTTCTAGAATAATATAATCCAAATTCAATCGAACCTTGAAGATAACGGAATATATGCTTTATTCCATTCCAATGCCGGCGCGTCGGTGATGAGCTATACCTTGCAAGTAAGTTAGTAGCAAAGGCTATATCTGGTCTAGTACAATTTGCAAGATACATAAGGGCACCGATAGCGCTCATATAAGGCACTTCAGGACCTAATATTTCTTCGTTACCTTCACAAGGTCGAAATGGATCCTTGTCAATGTCAAGTGGTTTATTGATCATTGGAGTACTCAAAGGGGTCGCTTTATCCATACTAAAGCGTTTCAACACCCTTCTGGTGTAATTTGATTGATGCACAAATATTCTATCTTGGAAATGCTCTATCTGGAGCCCTAGACAAAATTTTGTCTTTCCAAGATCTTTTATTTTGAACTCATCTTTTATATGAGCTCTAGCATCATCAATCTCCTTTTGAGTTCCAATCATATTCAGGTCATCAACATATACAGCAATGATCACAAATCCTGATGCGAATTTCTTAATGAACACACAAGGGCATATCGCATTGTTGACGTAACCTTTACTCAACAAATACTCACTTAAGCGATTATACCACATGCGTCCGGATTGCTTTAATCCGTAAAGTGATCGCTGTAGTTTGACCGAACATAGCTCTTTAGATGCTTTAGGCATCTTTGATCCTTGAGGGATCTTACATCCTTCAGGGATTTTCATGTATATGTCACTCTCAAGTGAACCATATAGGTATGCAGTCACAACATCGATCAAGTACATCTCTAAATTATTAGAGGCCGCTAGGCTCATTAAGTACCTGAATGTGATTGCATCCATGACCGGGGAATATGTCTCTTCATAATCTATTCCCGGTCTTTGAAAAAATCCTTGTGCCACAAGGCGAGCTTTATACCTTGTGACCTCATTTTTCTCATTTCTCTTTCTTACAAAGACCCATTTGTATCCGACCGGTATTACATCTTCAGGTGTAATAATTATCGGTCCGAATACGTTCCGTTTATTAAGGGAGAATATCTCATCCCTCATGGCAACTTGCCATTTATCCCAGTCAGGCCTTCTTTGGCACTCTGACACGGAACTTGGATCTTGATCATCATTTTCATGATCGATCTCTCTGGAAACAGAAAAAGAGAACATTTCATCATTATCTTCTATTTCACTTCTAGCCCATAATTTTCCACTTTGGGCGAAGGAGATGGAAATCTCATATTTTTCTGCTTCAGATTCGTCTTCAGGACAAACCTTTACCTAGTTCTTCAGGAACTGGTTTGGATATGTCTTCCGGACATATACCTTCATTTGGTTCTTCAGGAACCTTTTCACAAATATCTTCAGGACATTTGGCTTTATTTGGTTCTTCCAGAACCTTTGCTTCCAATTTCTTTCTTTTTCGGGGATTTTTATCTTTTGATCCTACTGGCCTCCCGCGCTTTAACTGAACCGGTTCATTTGCTCTATTTACATCAATATGTTCTTCAGGAACATTTATCTTTGATGGAGCGTTAGCATCGGGGATATAGGACTTTGTCACCCTTCTTGTATCAGTGAATGCATCAGGTAACTGGTTTGCCAATCTTTGTATATGTATAATTTTTTGAACTTCCACCTCGCGTTGGTTTGTAGGAGGATCAAGATAAGCCAAAGTTTTTGTACACCATGTGATATCATTTGGTGATTCTCTCAATCCTCCCCCTAACGCATGGAATTCACTTTCATCAAAGTGGCAATCGGCAAATCGTGTCGTGAACATATCACCAGTTACCGGCTCAAGATACTTAATTATACTTGGTGACGAATACCCGATATATATTCCCAATCTTCTTTGTGGTCCCATTTTTGTTCTTTGAGGTGGAGCTATAGGGACATAGACCGCACACCCAAACACACGAAGATGGGATACATATGGCTTCTGGCCAAATGCTAACTGTATGGGGGAATATTCATTATACGCACTTGGTCTTACCTGGACCAATGCCCCAGCATGCAATATAGCATGTCCCCATACAGTGATTGGAAGCTTTGTTCTCAAGATTAACGGTCTTGCAATTAATTGCAACCGCTTAATCAATGACTCAGCCATGCCATTTTGTATATGAACATGCGGAACCGGATGCTCAACATTGATTCCCAAAGACATACAATAGTCATTAAAGGCCGCTGAAGTGAATTCACCAGCGTTGTCAAGCCTGACTTTCTTTATGGCATAATCAGGGAAATGCGCTCTCAACCTAATTATTTGGGCAATGAATCTTGCGAAAGCCATATTTCTTGTGGTCAAAAGACACACATGTGACCATCTACTAGATGCGTCAATCAATACCATGAAATATCTAAATGGCCCGCACGGTGGATTAATCGGCCCACATATATCACCATGTATTCTCTCTAAGAATACAGGGGATTCATTCCCAACTTTGGCTGGCGAGGGCCTACATATGAGTTTTCCTTGAGAACATGTCTTACATGAAAACTCCCCCGATTAAAAAATCTTCTAGTTTTTCAATAGGTGGCCACTCGAATTTTGCACAATCCTTCTCATCATAACTGAACCAGGATGGCCTAACCTTTTATGCCATACTCTGAAAGTGCTGGTAAACTTCTGGTTTACCGCAACATGTGATTCAGCCATGGTTATCTTTGTGCAATATAATCCGGAGGACATCATTGGTAACACTTCCAACTGATGTTTACTCTCCGTTGTAATGCAAAGATATTCAGTGCCATTCTTATTAATAGTCTCAATATGATATCCATTTCTGCGGATATCTCGAAAACTTAATAAGTTCCGTTGAGACTCGGGAGAGTATAATGCATCTTGCACTACAAACTCTGTACCCCTTGGCAATGAAAAACTTGCTCTTCCGGAGCCTAGTAAAATCTTTGCAATACCAGTTATAGTACTCACGCTACCAGCGGAGACTTTCATTTTGAGACAGGAGAAATAAATTTTATCCCTAAAGATTGTATGTGTCGTAGCACTGTCTGCTAGACAAGTATCTCCATCCATAATCTCAAATTCTGGCAATACCGCTTATGGTACAATAGAACCTACAGAAAAAGCATCTAAAGCAAAAGCATATAATACATCAAAACCATTAAGCTTTTGTCTTTCAACATCCCAACCATCATCTTTTTCTTTCATTTAATTTGTCCATCACACTTACTCTAAGTGGATTACTCAACATTCTCCCCTAGGAATGGAGTCAATTTAGATGGACAAAACTGATGGTTTCTCATCACGAGTTTATTATATTATTAAGCTACCAGGAGGATTTATATCAACTCCAAGCTTTGGGTGAATTCTCTCGCCTGGAGATTCAACCACTTATTTTCCAAGATCTTCAGGATCTTTACTCGTGATGGATCATTTAAACCATCATGGATATGGTGGCGTAAAAAGATCATGATATTTGCCTTATTTCATCGAATATCGTTTTCGACATATCGATAGTGCTCAAGAGATCATTTCACTCTAGATGCACCTTTGCAGCTACCGCCCAAGACATAATTCTTTTACACAAGTCAAGGGTGACGATCTCGAGCTTTGACAAATTATTACTCAATAACAAAAGCTCTCTAGTATAGATCTAACTCCCGGATATAGATCAAGAGACGTTCGTACTGATAACGTGTTGTAAACTTATGCTTTATAAAGAAAAGCAAAGAAGATTTTAAGATCTTTTGAACTTCAGAGAGAAAGAGAGAAAGATGAACATAAGAACTTCATTTCTTTCTTCTTCCGAACTTATGATTTTACAAAAAATGAAGTTACTTATTTATAGGAAAAACCTTACTTCATAGTGAAGTAAGCTAATTTATAAAGACAAAACATATAGATAAGCATTATCCAAAACATATGGATAAGCATTATCTAAAACTTATGGATAAACATTATCCTTTAATATGATAATGTATAAAGACAAAAACAAATGGATAATCACTATCCATTTAACAATTACATATTTTTCAAATAAATAAACCATATTTTTAGGTAGAACATTTAATTTATTAAAAGTTAATATGAATTACATATTAAATATTAGTTTAACATTGAAAGCTTTAATTTTTTATGATTGCTAATCTTATTAATTCAAAGCATATCCATATATTATATATAAATATATATATTATCTTATAATATAAAATTCTATACGTCGAAAATTCCAATTAACATAATCGTGATATGTGTCAAATATTTCGATTAAAATTTTTACATTTGTAATAAAACCAAGTAATAAGATTTTAACATACTTCTAGTATGAATCTATAGATTAATTAGAAGAAAAATTTGTATCTTATATATATATATATAAATTCAAATGGATTAAACAATATTATTAGTAATATTACTTCAAATATCTATAACAAAAGTGTTAATCTCAGCTTTTAGTATTATTTTCAAATGAAATGCTTTTTATACCTTTTAATTATTCTAAAACAATTCTCTCTTTAACTGCAAAAAATGTTTCTACAACTTTAGATTATCAACTAGACACGTATACTTTAAAGTTTTCAAATTATTTTTAGGATTTTAATATTTAAATTAAAACAACAAAATGTTTTTCATACTTCACTTGTTCATTTATTTAGTTAAAATAATGTAATTTCAAAACCATAAACTTTTGTTGGAGACAAGCATTTATTTTGTTTTACCAGTTGTGCTGCTAAATTTTCTCTCACTTTTAGATTTTTAAAGGGAACTTATAATGTCTATGAAGTTTCTTTTAAAAAATAAATATAAGTGTGGTTATATTTTTTTGTTTATGATGTTTGGTTATATTGAAAATGAGATACTGAGTTTATGAAGTTTGGTTATATTATTGAATATTATTTTGCTTAACTGAAATATGTGTAAATACTTAGTTTAGTGACTATTAAACAAATAGTATCAATAGAACATCGTAACTTTTGAGTACAATATAGTAATTCTAACCTTATTTTTTAACTTAAGGAAATAATCTATTAAAGTGACAAAAGTGAAAATTCTATTTTGGAGTAGGAGGAGTCGGGCCAACAGCTTTTGAACATTGTTCTTTCAGCATAGGAGGAAAAACCGGAATAAATGGAATTTTTGGCAAGCAACTTTCCTCGGCTTCCAAAAATGCTTTGCAACAAGAGAGACCTATATTTCCGAATTGTCCAGTTAATATAGATTCAAAAATCTCTGCAATACATCCTGGGATATTCATCACTGAAGCCAAACATTTTGTAATGTCAGGTAATCCTGGGATACTAGGACTCGGCTGAAATAGAAATAGAAAAGAAAATGGATGCAGAAATTATGGCAGCTGAGCATTCACACAGACTGCAAAGCAAAACGATCGCTAGGAGTGGTATCACGTTCTTGATAGACATAATGAGATGTGAGATGAAAAAGGGTGTTGTAGTGTAACAAGTATATGTTTAATGCTTAATCAATATTCCTATTCATGAACAACAACAAGATAGTTGCTTATTTATATAGATGAAACATAAATTTTCATAATAATTATCTTGATCAAATATTTTGAAAGTTTCATGTTTTAGTTATTTAATTAGCCGTTTAGTAATTAAAGAGAGTTGAAACCTCCTTTTCTGAACATTAATTTAGAAATATTGACTTTTAAGAAGTAACAGTATAACTCGCCTCTTAAACTTGAGAATAATTGTAAAATTATTTCTTATATAGAATGTAAATAAAATAAATTATTAAACTAAATATTATTTATAAACAATTAAGAAAGATAAAAAATAAATAACAAAAAAACAAGGCTATTGTTCGGGAGCAATTTTTGGGATGCCATGTGGGGATGTGTGATTCGTCTGAGGGGCGAAGCCGTGTCTCCGAGTTTCGTTTTCTGGGGGAAAGGCGACGAGTCATTCCGGGGTGGAAGCCTGCGTGCGTTCTGGTGACCGGAGAGCCAAAATATTGTATCTTGTAAATACTTAACAAATGGTCAATCGGGCCTTTGGGAAGACCGAAAGGGGGTTTCCTTCCCGAAGGTTCTCCGATGCCCAAGTCAGTGGACACCCTACCGGGAACATATACTCAGGAGGGTATTTCTACGGGTTCAGGATAAGAAGTCTCGTCTGGAGATCAAGACATTTGTCTGCTCGTGAGTGTTTCAGAGGGTATTTTACGTGGAGAGGAGATGATGCAGCTAGTATTAAGGCAAGGTTCCAGGTTAAGAAAGACTTATCCTGAAAGGTATTCACCCGGGGAGAGTAGGGATTTCTCTCGTGGCTATGCTGCTTGCCAAGGCGGACCGACTCGAATTCAGTTGAATACCTCATCCTTGAGAGTGGTTTCCCAGGTCCGCTTCGTTGATCCCCTTCTCGTGTGGTGATCTCTCTCCTTTTATATTGGTGATTCTCATGTTCGGTCCTCTCCATTCGGTGTGCCAGGTGAGCAGGTGATGGTGATGATTCTAGCGTGTTTGGGGAAGCTCACCAACTGCCCGGGAACAGTGCGCAGGAGTGGTTCGGCCGAGCTAGCGTGACGTGTGTCAGCGTCTAGCACATTTTAGGGTTCACGTGTAGGGTTCTCTATGGGCCCGGTAAAAATCGGTCAGAACAGTTGCCCCCGACTTCTCGACTGATCGAAAGATGAGCCAGGAAGTCGAATCCTCACTGGCATCCTGCAAGGTTAACATGCGTTTTCCGGCTCCCTAAACTGTTTGCCCTCTTAGGCCTAACTGACAGAGCGACCATACCGCGCATCGCGAGGGATACGATACTAGTCTGGGCGAAGCTAAGTTCTGGAAGATAGTAAAATATAAGGACTCGTCGGAGCCATGCCACGCATCCGGGCGCAGTATGATACTAGCTGGATGGTCTAGGAAACGAACCGTGAGATGGTCAGACTAGAGATATATATATTATAGACTCTCCCCGTCTACGTTACGCATCCGGAGGAGTACGCCGTTCGGCCGGGGGAGTTAGATGATGGGGTCCTATCTTGATTGGGGTGTGTATCTGGGGGAGTACGACGCTTGCTCAGAATAGGAGGATAGGTGTTCCCAATGAAAACTGATAGCTTGGCCACTGGTGGACATCTCCCCGGAGGGATTTTACTTTTTCTTCGTGAGGCAATAGACAAGAAGCCGTCTTGCCCCCACTCATCAGGGTCATGAGCGAGGTTATAGTCTTATGTGATGCAAGGGGGAGTCTCTACTCGAATGCAGCTGGTGCGGAGTAGGGCTTTTCCCGAGGGCGTTACCTCGACTCCCTTACTGCCTGGACAGTCTTTGTGTTGTGCTTACACGGAATTTTCAGAGTTTTGAGAACGTGCTTATGACATACCCCGAAGGGGAAGAGGTCGGGAAGTTATCAGGAAGAGAAAGCTTACGAGTCGGCGACCTCAATTCCTGTGGTGCCTTAAGGGCAAGCATGTCCGTAGGAGTAGCATGTAGTTTAACGCACAGCCCAATGGAGGGGACTGGTGGGGAAGATTCGGAGATCTGTGAGGCTTGAGCCCTAAAAATCCCAGGGGGATACTGCCCCGGAGGGCGAGCAAGTTTGTGGGGAAGCATGCTCAGGGTGTGCGCGGTCTCCGGAGGGAGCTGGCTCAGGGTGAGCCACAGGGGCCTGCTGGATCGGAGTCCTGAATTCCCGGAGGAATGGTGCCTCGGAGGACAAGCAAGTCCACGAGGGAGCATGCTAAGAAAAGGGGATTGGGAAGAATGTGCGCAGATTAGGAGACAGAGGACGAGGATACATACACGAGGAATATTGTGAATGCGGCAAGAAGGGAAGATTTTGCTGTTGCTCACGCTGGGCTGATGCTCAACCACGTAGGCAATGGGCGTTGCAATAGTGAGTAAGAAACCAAACAGGCAGGAAATCAGACAATCACGCAAGCAAGAAATCAAACAATCATGGAAACAAGACATCAAACAATCTCGCAAGCAAGAAATCGAACAATCACGCAACCAAAAAATCAAACAATCATGCAAGCAAGAAATCAACCAATCATGCAAGCAAGAAATGAAACAATCTCGCAAGCAAGAAATCGAATAATCACGCAAGCAGGAAATGCGACTTTGCCTGCTAGGAATGCTTCCGGGATGGCCACGTTTCGTCCACGACCGTGGATACCGTAAAACCTGCCGCAAGGCCCGAGCCGCCCGGGCGGTTATGTTCGACCCACAAACGTGGCCCTCACGCAACCCGTCCCTGGAGCCAATCTCGCCCGAGAGCGAGAGGCGGTTTTCCTGTAAGGGGTATTTCTACGTGTTTGGGGTGAGAAGTCTCGTCCAGGGATCGAGACATCTGTCTGCTCGTGAGTGTTTCAGAGGGTATTTTACGTGGAGAGGAGAGGATGCAGCTAGTATTAAGGCAAAGTTCCAAGTTAGGAAAGACTTATCTTGAAAGGCATTCACCCGGGGAGAGTAGAGAATTCTCCCGTGGCTATGCTGCTTGTCGGGGCGGACTGACTCAGATTCAGTTGAATACCTCATCCTTAAGAGTGGTTTCCGCTTCGTCGATCCCCTTCTCGTGTGGTGGTCTCTCTCCTTTATATTGGTGATTCTCATGTCCTGTCCTCTCCATTCAGTGTGCCAGGGGAGCAGGTGATGGTGATGATTCTAGCGTATTTGGGGAAGCTCGCCAACTGCCCGGAAACAGTGCTCGGGAGTGGTTCGGTCGAGCTAGCGTGGCATGTGTTAGCATCTAGTACAGTTTAAGGTCCACATGTCGGATCCTCTTTAGGTCCGGTAAAAATCGGTCCCAACAACTATATCATTAGTCATCGGTATGTGTTCCTACTTTTCTTCAAATCAACTATTTAACAAAAAATTTATCTACATATAAATTATCTAATATTTTACTATTATTTTTTAGTTCTTCATTTAACTTGATGAATAGCAATTAAAATATAAATTATTATGTTTTTTAATCATTTGCCTTTTTCTGTATTTACTAAGTGATTGGCCTATACCGTATGCAGGCTGTAAAATATTTGATATGTTTAATTGTGATTATTATAGTATTGAAAAATATTTTATTTGTATATGATTAATTATCTATTAATAATAAAATTATAAATATTTTAATAATAAAAATGATAAATTAAATATAAAATACTACAGATTTCAAAAAATTATGAAAATAAAAAAATATTAACTAAGATTTTTCCTTAGATACAAAATGTAAATATAATAACTAAATAAACGGAAAAATAATAAAATATATAATAATTAATTTAATTTTTATTTTTGGTCTGTACCCATGTGCATGTATAAATTTTTTTATAGATATAATTAGTTGTAATATTTAAGTATTGATTAATTTTTTATATATTATTTAAACGTTATGTTTTTATACATATACAGTTTTAGTGTTCAACAACACACAAACGGTTTTTATCGTTTTGTGTCTTTTGAAATTTTTTATTTTTTTTTAGCATTTACAATAATATATAATTGCAAATGTAAAAGTTATATTAAATGATAAATAAATTCTTATAATATTTTTTTAATATTATCTATACTATACTTTTTTTTCTCCTTACACAATATAATCTTGCCAATATATATTTTAAGTATTTTTTTCTTTAACCTATTGCTAATTAAATCAAAATAAAATTTACCATATTTACTTATCCTAAGAGCGGATAGATGGTTAGCCCGCACATTTGTGCATACTAACCACCTTACCGCTCATCTCTTTGTTAAATTTTTTATAATCTGTAATCGTTCGCTTCCACAAACTCTCTGTAGCTGAATCGTTTAAGCCAATTGGATATAAACTTATATGTGTAAGATTTAAGTTGTAAAATAATATATTTAATATTTGATTGTTATATTAAAAATTAAGAATTGATTTGTTCTTAACTTTAATATATTTGTTAATACAAAATATAATGGATCACAACATATACAAAACTTGATTCATGAAATAGTATTTTAATATGTCGGAAAAAATATATGCATAAGTGAATTAATATGTGTAAGATAATATTTTTAAATATTTCAAATAAAAACATAGAATCGATCTAAAATTTTCTTATTTATTTATTTTTTTGTCTTCTTTGACTCATACTTTTTTTTCTCAACTTTTAATAATATATTTAAAATTAAGATCATCTCCAATGTATTTTTCTATTTTTTCTTCTAAAATATAAGTGGACTTCTCTCCAACATATTTCTATTTTACAGAAAATGAAAGATTATTATTTTTTCCTGCATAGAACCCCTTCAAAACACTTATAAACCAGAAAGATGTCACGATCCTCAGACGAGATATCTAACCTGAACCTATAGAATTACCCACCTGAGTATTTGTTCCCGGTAGGACGTTCCTTGACTTGAGCATCGGAGAACCTTCAGAAGGGAAACCCATATTCGGTCCTCCTGAAGGCCCGACTGGCTTCTCATATAGTGCTTGCAGGGTCTTCCCGAATTCTGTTCAACGCTCGAAGGGCTTAAAAAGGCTTCCGCTCCTGAACGGCTCGTCGCCTTTCCCTCAAGAGGACGAAACTCAGAGTTATGGGCAGATCTAGGTGAGCCAGCATGGGGGCAGCTACCACCATTCAAATTTTGATTTTCTATGTTAAATATTTTAACATATTTCAAATAAGACCCCAAAAACTGAAATTTCTAGCCTAATGCCCCCACTAAAATATAAATATAGATTCGCCACTGCTCAGAGGCACAGTTTTACTACCCGGACGAATGACACACCCCACGTGGCATCCTATAAATTACTCCCGCACAATCTCTTTCAAAGCATATATTCTTAAATAGTAATACAAAACAAAAACGACAAAATAATTATACCTTTATGGCTTTGAATGGAAGCACGAATTAAAATATGCAGATCAAACAGATGATGCAGATAATTTTTTTTCTTGTTCTGTAATAAAATGTGTGATGGCAGGTTTGTTGCAGATAGATCTGCATTTGTATTAACCTGCATTTATACTGCATTATATCTGCATCTCATTCAAAGCATTTGAATGCATATCAACAAATCAAGACAATAATTGTTGTGCATACAAATCATTTATTTGTTTGTTATTAATTTTTTGTTCTGCATTTAAACTATAGCTTTAAATGAGTATACAGTTCAAAAAATGGGGAACAAGCAGATTATGCACATGAAACAGAACATATGTTTATGTAAATTATGCATATCATAATTAATTTGAATTAAAAATAAAAAATATTTAAAAATAGATCTGCAAACGATCTAGTAATTTCTAATAGGTTTTTTGGTTTTAGATGCAAATAAAAAAATCAAAGCAATAATTGTTCTGCATACAGATCATTTATTTTTATATTGTTAATTACTAGATTTGATCCGCGCGTTGCGCGGACTTATCTATTAATTTAATTTTAATTTTTTATATCTATACTACTGTTCGGGAGCAGATTTTGGGATGCCACGTGGGAGGTCATGATTTCTCGGGGGTGGAGCCTGGTCTCTGAGTTCCGTCCTCTGGGGGGAAAGGCGGCGAATCGTCGTTCCAAAGCGGAAGCTCTCCGTTGCGAGGCGGCAGGGCATGCACTATATTCAATCCTGCAAACACTTAAACAAATGACAGGCGAGCCTTCGGGGAGGACCGAAAGGGGTTTCCCTTCTGAAGATTCTCCGACGCCCAAGTTAGTGAGCGCCTTACCGGGAACAAGTACTTGGGGGGAAGTTTTCTACAATTTAATCGTTAGGGGACTCGTCCGAACTTGAGAAGAGGGGATTGCAGCGGGTATAAAGGCGAGGTTCCAAGTTAGGGACGGCTTAACCTGGTCGACAGTCACTCGGGAAGGATGTGGAGTCCGCCCGTGATCTTGCTGCATGACCGGGAATGTTATCTAAGACGTCGGAAGGCAGGCCTCTCTGATCGTCCTCCTCCTCTTTGTTGAAGGGTTCTTCTTTCATTTATACTCGCCATTCTCTCGTCATGTCCCTTCCAAGCCGCGCACCCGGGGAGTAGGTGGGAGTAATCATTCTGGTGTGTTAGGGGAAGCCCGCCAACTGCCCCGGTACAGTACGCGGGAGTGGGTCGGCCGAGCTAGTGTGGCGTGTGTCAGCATCTGATATAGCCTAGGCTTACGTGGCGAGCTCTTCTTCGACCCAGTAAAATGGGTCCTAACAGTTGCCCCCGACTTCTCGGCTGATCCATGGATGAGTCGGGGAGTCGAACCTTCGTCGATTCCCTGCAAAACGAGCATGGTTATCCGATTCCCTAGTCCTTATGCGGCTTATGGGCCGATTTGATGCAGCGACCTTGCCACGTATCGTGGGAGGTACGGTACTGGTCTGGGCGAAGCTAAGTTCTAAATCATAATATGAGACTTATGGACTCATCGGAGCCGTGCTGCACATCCCGAGGGAATGCGGTTCTAGCTGGATGGTCCAGACTTCCTAAGAAGTTGGATAGGGTATCGACTCCGGCCTCAGGACGTTCCACGACGGAAGGCACCCTTAGCCAAAGGAGTAGTCCGAAGCAGACTCTCAACCCCGACCTTATTCATTTGTCTCGGAGGAGCACGTTATTGGTCGTGTGAATTTTACTTCCGCAGAAGCGAGCCGCGGTGCAGCTATTATTGGGTGTCAACTTCGATCATATTCGTATCTGAAGGAGTACGTGATTGATCGAAGAAATTACGCTTCCGGTGGAAATGAACTGTCAGACGGTCAGACTAGAACCATATAGGGAGATCGCCCAGTCTACGTTACGTATCCGGTGGAGTACTCCGTTTGGCATGCGGAGTATTAAAGTAATAGGTTCAATCCTGATTGGACGCGCATCCGGGGGAGTGCGACGCTTGCTCAGGGTAGGAGGATAGACGTTCTCGGGAGGAACTAATAGTTTTGGCCACTGGTGACCATCTCCCCAGAGGGATTTTACTCCTTGCTTTGTGAGGCACTAGACGAGAAGCCGTCTTACCCCCGCTCATCGGGGTCATGAGCGGGGTTATAGTCTTGTGTGATCGAGGGAACCGTCACAATACAACGACGCGGGCTAAGACACTGGCCCAAGGACCAGAGGTGGCGCCACTGAACGGATGAATAGATATTCCCTGCGTCGTGGGGAGCTAACGCAGGGGGAGTCGCTATTCGTATGCAGCTGGTGTGGAGTAAGACGTTTTGCGAGGGCGTTACCTCGACTCCCTTACTGTCTGGATAGTCTTCGCGTTGTGCTTACGGGGAAGTTGGTGGGTTTTGGAGAACGTGCTTGCGACGGACCCCGGAGGGGAAGAGGTCGAAAAGTTATCAGGAAGAGAAAGCCAGCGAGTCGGCGACCTCAATTCCTGGTGTTCCTGAGCGGCAAGTGTGTCTTAGTGAGGAGCAGACTGGTTTTCCGCTCGGCCCTTTGGTGGGGACTGGTGGGGAAGACCTGAAGGTCTGAGAGGCCTGAGCCCTTGGATCCCGAGGGGGTCCTGCCCCGGGGGGAGCATACTCAGGGTGTGCGCGGTCCGCGGAGGGAGGTGGCATGCAGCGAGCCACGGGGGCTTGTTAGACTAGAGCCTTGAATTCCTTGAGAAACGGTGTCCAGGAGGACAGGCGAGTCCGAGGGGGAGCTTGCCAAGAAAAGGGGGTTCGAGGGAGATTATAGATACTACCGAGGAGAAGAGATGTTCGGGTGATGCGCGAGCGGGAAATCGAGTAATCGAGCAGGCAAGAAATCAAGCAATCAGACAAGCAAGAAATCAAGCGATCAGGCAAGCAAAATATCAAGCAATCAGGCAAGCAAGAAATCAAGCAATCAAGCAATTAGGCAAGCAAGAAATCAAGCAATCAGGCAAACAAGAAATCAAGCAATAAAGTAAGCAAAAAATCAAGCAATCAAGCAAGCAAGAAATGAAGCAATCATTTAAGCAAGAAATCAAGCAATCAAGCACGCAAAAAATCAAGCGATCAGACAAGCAAGAAATCAAGCAATCAGACAAGCAAGAAATCAAGCAATCAGGCAAGCAAGAAATCAAGCAATCAAGCAAGCAAGAAATCAAGCAATCAGGTAAGCAAGAAATCAAGCAATCAGGCAAGTAATAAATCAAGCAATCAAGTAAGCAAGAAATCAAGCAATCAGGCATGCAAGAAATCAAGCAATCAGGCAAGCAAGAAATCAAGCAATCAGGTAAGCAAGAAATCAAGCAAACAGGCAAGCAAGAAATAAAGCAATCAAGTAAGCAAGAAATCAAGCAATCAGGCACGCAATAACTCAAGCAATCAGGCACGCGAGCTAGGAAGTCCTTAGCGGTTGGTGCCTTGTTAGGGGCGATCGCATTTCAGCCAACGTCATGGGTACCATAAAACCCAATGCGGGGCCCGCGCAGCACGGATGATTACGTTTGACCCACAGGCTTGGCCATGCCCCATCCCAGGGATAGCATCTATCGGGTAGCGTGCTTGCGGTTATCCTGTAGAGGTACGAAGTTCATACCGTCGCGATCATTTGTCAATTGATCTTCAGAAGACCTTCAGTTAAATCAGTGGTTCTCTTTTGAATGATCCCGCGCAAATCTTCGGAGCCTGGCGAGTGCGATCCATGTGGCGAGTCTCTGGTGGTTCGAACCGCAGCGCGTCACCTCACGCAGCATGCGCCACTCCCCCGAGGACCGCCAATCGTCTTTTCTGCTGTGGTCAGCTCCTTTTCTCTCTCTTCGCATTAAATGTGCATCACTTCCCACGCACGGCTCGAGAGACTAATTATTTCTTTACTGACTTTTGGCTTTCTCCGACCGATGCGATTCCTCTTGCGTGCCTCTTCGGTTTCTTCTTACTCTATAAAATCAGGAAATTCGCAGTTTCATGGATTTAATCCATTTTCGAAGCAAATCTCATAACCTTCTTTTTTCGAACCACTTCTTCTTCTTCCTAGTACACGCCTTTCTTATTGTTTAACTAAGATGTCTGCCTTCAGTTTGTCCTCCGGCGCGTGGCGCGTTCGTCGCTCTTGGGCCGATGGTGAGGTACAGGACACTGCCAGAGTGTCTTCAGAGCCGGCTCCCGCAGCCTTTCCTTTGATTGAGGGTGAGGCCGAGGAAATCACCGGGATACCTTTCGGGTCCAACCCCGCGAATCTCCCTCCTTCTACTTGCACGCTGAACTCTCTGGAGGGAGTTCTCTCGGCCAATCTCCCTTACTCCTCCGGGATCAACGTCATTTTCCCGGTAAATAGGACCGGACAGACCAGCCTCTGCGGTGCTGCATCGCGATCCACGACAACTACTTCTGAGGCAGCCTCTCTTGGATGGTGGTTGACTTCTGCCGGTTCACCGGCATCTGCCCCAGTCAACTACATCTTTCCGCCTGGGGGCTCCTCTGCGCTTTCCAAGTCCCCTCACACTTGTCTGGGGTCCGGGTTCATGGCTCCACGATGTTTCTATCTTACCAGCTCCTAAGCCTGATCACTGATGCCCTCCGCTATACGCTGCATACCCGGGACGGGTGCACTGCCCCCATCATGGGTGACCGCTCCGGGAGCCGCGACTGGAGGGAGTGGTACATCTTATAGAGAGTGCCGCCGGAAGTTAACGTCCAGCTTACATGGATGCCAAAGGGTAATAGTTTTCTACTTTTACTGCCCTTTCTTCCTTCGAGTTCGATTTGTCGGCCATCTTCTTACTGTCGTCTCGCCTTCTCTTCTTTCAGGCTCCGGGACGCTGGCCGCTTCTGAGCTAATCGACCTACACCACTTGCTCGGGATCCCCGAGCAGTTCCGGTCGTTCGACATCCTGCTCTCTTTGCCAAGCATCGGGGCGAGCTCGCTCATCCTTCCATCTGGCATGACCTCAGACGTCCCAGGTAGTGACTCCGAGTCTTCTGTCCTTGGCCTTGCGCTGGTCCCTTGGTCTTTACCTGTGAATCCTATCTTTGCAGGTTTCCGGAGACGGATCGAGGATATCTGAGAGGATTACGCCCCTGACGGCCGTCTGCCCCCGGTAAGGTTTCTGCGGGCCACGCGGAGGACACCCGTCCAAACCGACGCACCGGAGGCCTCGAGCAAACTCTCCCAAGGGGGAAGCCTCGTCCCGACCGACGCACCGACGGCGCTTGACCGGATCTCCTGTGGTGAGGTCAACATAGTCCCCGGGACCCTCTTCGGCCCTTCCCGCTCACTACTCCTCCGAGTCGGCTTCAACCGGCAATGGCGGGGCTCCCGCAGATTCCACGCTCCGGAGTATCTGGGGACCATCGAGAGGTCCAGGGCCGTGCGAGTTGTTTCTCCGGTCCCTGATGCCCCGGTCTCGCTGAAGGCGATGAGCGTTTCTTTGGAGTCGGAGCCGATGTTCGTGTCTCCTAGTCCGACTGCCCGCTCGACTCGCGAGCTCATTGGCTGGCGGCTAACCGCCTTGGAGCTCGCCAAGTCGCTGGACGCGGTAGGCTAACTTCTCGGGACATCATCCTTTGCTTTTTTTGTTTCTTTACCTGTTTCTTTCTGGTGCTTTTCGCCTTTCGACAGAGTCAGCACTCGCTTGAGAAGCTGGAGCATGAGCTTCACACGGCTGAACACCGTGAGCGCGGCCTTTCTGATAGGACTAGCTAGCTTCAAGCCGAGCTCTTGGTGACCCAGGACCAGCTCGCCGAGGCCCAGACTTCTGCCCGTGGAGAGGATCTTAGCGCAGAGATGGACCACCTGTCCTTGGCACTTGCCGACAGCTAACGGGATCTGGAGGTGCGCAACTCGGAAGTGGAAACACTCCGCCAAACCCTCACGGTGTACCGGAGGTTCGCTCTGGGGGCCGAGGTGGACTTGGCACTGATGGCGGCTGAGACTTTCCCACAATTTGCATGTTGAGGCGGGAGCTCGAGGAAGAGCGGACACGCGGCAGGTTGCGATGGCCGAGCACTTCAGGGGCGGACGGAGGTGCAAGGGGTGCGGGCCTTTCTTCGCCGGTAGGACCTTTGCGCCCGCCGGGTTTCTAATTTATTTCTGCTTCAGGGACTCGTTCTCTTTGTAACTTTTATTTTCGAATTCAAACTGGCGGCCGCTTTGGCCTGCCCTCCTTTTTTTTAAGTAACAGCGCTTTATCTTATTTCGCCTAGCTTCGTCTTTTGCACTTTTTGCATCTTATCTCGCGTCGCGAATCCTGAGTCTTGGTCTTAGGGGCCGTAGCCTGCTCGACCCGAGATCCCAAGACGATTGAGCAGAACTGTAGCCTGCTCGACCCGTGCGCTCTGTGCAGCCATCTTTGAATGCTTCGCTTTCTTCTTGGAACATCCGCTCACGTCGCGGATCCTGAGTCTCGGTTTCGGGGCCAATACACGCAATGGTCCCGAGATCCTAAGACGGTTAAGCAGAACCGTAGCCTGCTCGACCCGCGCGCTCTGCGCAGCTATCTTCAAACGCTTTGCTTCCTTCGTGGAACGCCCACCGGTGATCCCCCCTCCTTCTAGCGCCAACTCTTCGGGAGCAAATTTCAGGATGCCACGTGGGGGGTAATGATTTGTCGGGGGTGAAGCCTGGTCTCCGAGTTCCGTCCTCTGGGGGGAAAGGCGGCGAATCGTCGTTATGGGGCGGAAGCTCTCCGTTGCGAGGCGGCAGGGCATGCACTATATCCGATCCTGCAAACACTTAAACAAACGTCAGGCGAGCCTTCGAGGAGGACCGAAAGGGGGTTTCCCTCCCGAAGGTTCTCCGACGCCCAAGTTAGTGAGCGCCCTACCGGGAACAAGTACTCGGGGGAGGGGGGGAGTTTTCTACAGTTTAATCGTTAGGGGGCTCGTCCAAAGATTGAGACTCTTGTCTGGCTTAGAGTGTTTCGAGAGGGGTTTCTACTTGAGAAGAGGGGAATGCAGCGGGTATAAAGGCGAGGTTCCAAGTTGGAGACGGCTTAACCTGGTCGACAGTCACTCGGGAGGGAGGTGGAGTCCGCCCGTGATCCTGCTGCATGACCGGGAATGTTATCTCAGACGTCGGAAGAAATGCCTCTCCAATCGTCCTCCTCCTCTTCGCTGAAGGGTTCTTCTTTCATTTCTACTCGTCATTCTCTCGTCATGTCCCTTCCAAGCCGCGCACCCAAGGAGTAGGTGGGAGTAATCATTCTGGCGTGTTAGGGAAAGCCCGCCAACTGTCTTGGTACATTACGCAGGAATGGGTCAGCCGAATTAGCGTAGCGTGTGTCAGCATCCGATATAGCCTAGGCTTACATGGCGAGCTCTTCTTCCACCCGGTAAAATGGATTCCAACAACTACTATTATGTTTATTCTATATTATAATGTATTAGATTTTTCCTTTTTAAATGTTTTTAATTTTTTTTCCAATATATGTTGTATTATAAAATTTTATTTAGTATAGATTATAATGTATTATATTAATTATTAAAAAATCTCTTATTATACACTGCAATAAATATTATATGTGACATAATTATTTAAATGTATTCAATTAGTTTCCGATTGTTTTCTACAGTTTATTTCATATATTAATAAAGTGAAATCATTATCGACCCCTCCCCACTCTAAACTAAAATGTTCTCTCAATTTTTTTATCGGAATTTTATCAAATCTAACTCATTTTCAAGCACAAATAATCATTCATTGTTTTTCTCCCTTTCCTATTGCTCTTATAGTTTTATTATTCTGATTACAATCATTAATATTTTCTCTTATTTCATGCAAGCTTCCGTTTCATTCAATTATGTGATTGGTTGTTACTATAAATTAGGTGAATTGAAGTTAGAGTTGGCGAGACAGAACAAGAGATTTGTTCATATGTTACATAGGCTTGTTAGGTTTGTAAAAAAAAAATTATCCCTACTTGATAAACTGTTGATTTTAATTGATTTGAGGCATTTGTCTTTTTTTAAAAGCAATTCTGATGTGTTCATCTATCTGACGATGATGAACTATCTAACTATATTTGCATCTGTGTGAAAATATATTTGTCTATTTTCATGTCATGTGGAGGTAAACAACTTGACTCTGTTAAAAAAAAATCAATAATTTTGTTTTAGTATATTTATACACTTCATATTAAAATTCATAAATTATCTGGCTAAGTAACTCATCAAATATCAACTTTACATTGCCATCGTTAAGAAAAAATAGTTGATAAGTATTTACCCTTTTTTCTCTTTGTATAAATCAAACTTATTTCTATACTACATAATTAAACATTTTATTTTTTTATTCATGAAAAAAAATTCTTCTACACAGTAAAGTAGATATGAATGATTTTACTTTATTTTATGCATTAATCTTTCTGATATTTGTTTTTAAAATTTTGATAACAATTCTTTGCAAGTTCTTATGTCATCTTTCGTAATTGTTCATTTTGCAACTCTTTTTCACATTCTATTTATTTATATTCAATATAAAATTTTGAATTTTTTATTTCATAGAAAATTGATGTTTTTATGGTTTTTGAAATAAACATTGTTTTATGAATGGTTTTACTTTATTTTTATACATAAATTTTTTTAAGATTTTTTTTGTTTATAAAAAACTTGAGAATTATTTTCTGTAAGTTATTTCATTATCTTTTGTATGTGTTTGCCTTCTAAATTCTTTTTTACAGATAGAAAATTTGTAATTTTTATGACTTGTAAAATAAGTATTTGTTTTTCATTTCAAATTAATCATATTGAAAGCTCAAAAATAAATACCCAAAAGACAAAAACTGAAAAGCAAAATTTAAAATATTTAAAAACCCATTTTAAAAATTAAATATTATTGAGGTGAACACATTAGATAGAGAGAGATTTGGCTAATTATATATATGATTTGTCATGCATTAAAACTGTGAATGGTACATAAATGTAAATAATTCTGTTTTTTTTTTTAAATCTGCATTTATTCTGCATTTGATTTATGTATCCATTCAAAACCTATTATAATACAAATCAAAACTGCAAATCAAACATATTATACAGATAAAACAGAATATGTTCAGATTATATCTATCACAACTAATTTTAACTAATAAAAATATTAAAAAATAAATTTGCAAGTGATTTGGTATTTTTAACAGATTTTCTAGTTTTAAATTGTATATATATATATATATATATATTCTAAGCATAAGTCATTTATTTTTGTTATTAATTACTTATTCTATATTAAAACTATGAATAAAACAGAAATATACATAATTCTGCTTTTTTTAAAAAAAAATTGTTTTCCATTTGATCTCTGTAACGATTGAAAACCATATCAACCTCAATTTTCTTTGATTCTTCGATTTTTAATTTAGTTGGCAGAACAAAATATTTTCTTGCCAGAATTTCGATGGGGTTCCTATGGCTATCATGCTTAATGCACGCGTGTGACTTTTAATCATTGTAAATTTATTTTTGTCAACAAACATTGTTTAGTTTAATCAGTCAAGTTGACAAAACCCGGGATTTTACTTGTTTATATAAAAGATAAAAGTTTCATATAACAATACCTTAGTCTATATGCGTTGCTAGCATTTTTTTAACAATTATATTCTAGTATTTGTAAGAAGAATTGTACGTGTTGTTGAACTGGTAAGGAGAAGTTTAGAAATGAAAAATCGGCCAATAAATATAAATAAAAACATATTAACCGCAAAAGTTATGATTATAAGAAAAATGAACATTCTAATGTAAATTAAAATTGTTTGGTTTACATTTACCATGTTTCTTATCTTAATTTGTTTATTAAATCTTGAAAACGACAAAATAGACATTTAATCTATCATTAAAGCAAACTTTGGGGGAAATTCCATATCTTTTTATGGGTGCTCTAATTTCTTATTACTTCTTGGAAAGTTCACACTTGACAAGCACGATAAATCTTGGACGTTGGGGTAAATTTGTTTTATTTATTTACGGATTTTTAATTCACTAGACTAAGTTGTAATTTCTAAATCTAAGGCTCTGAGTTATATATAACATGTATGTTCTTTCTATCAATATATCGATTGAAAAGGTTACATGGAAGATTCAGTAATAGACGAGGGGGAAATGTGTAGTAAAAAAATAGTTAAACTGGATTAGAACTATAACGATTTATACAAATACCGTTACTCATCTATAATCCAAATCTAATTCAATTTAAAATATGATCTGTTGAACGCATAAAAGTTTAAATTGATTATTTAACTACTTATAAATATTTTTTCCGACTTCATAACTTTACATTCTCTATTAACAAAAAAACTACAAATTTACTTTTTTATCAGCGGGTCAATAATATCATGAAGTAATTGCTATGTTTAATGCATGATAACAGTAAATTTACAGTGTGAACAAAAATAAAAAGAAGAGATAAAAAAAGTAAATGGGAAGAGTAAAAATATTTAAAGATGTCAGAGTTGGCCTAAAACGGTGTATAATCTGCCACTATAGCTTTTCTGTCACTCCTTTAGCTTTTGCTTTTGAAGATTAACAAATAAAAGGTAAATATTGTGTTTATTACCACTTCACTACCTTTTTTTTTTAAATAATAACTTTGTAAAACTCTATATCAACGGATACTTTTCAAACAGTTTTTTTCCAGTTTATTTATTCGTTATCAAAAATTGCCCTTACTTGTTCTATTTTACATCTTTTAATTGTTTGCTGTCGAAGAAAAAAATTATCTTGCTACAGTCGCCAACTATATAGATATATTATGGATACATGCATAGCGCATAGTTTGGGAATTGCAATCAAACTACATTCATTGATTTGTTGTAAAAAAAAAAAAAAAAAATTGGATTCTATGATTTGTTGTAAATTTGAAAAGCATAGAGATAGAACCCAGAAAGTAAATTAAATATAAGTATAAAACTGATACAAGTTACTTTACAGAAGCTCTGTCTTTTTTATCATCTCTGATCTTAGTCCTATTTTTACTTTTTTATTTGTGAAAAGCACCACAAAGTGCACTTCTGTTCCCAAAATTTTGAACAAGTTTTATAAAAAGACGAAATAAATCATCAAAACATTATTTAAAGTAAAAATGAAATTGAAAGTGCCCAAAAAATTAGATATATAAATTATTTATCAAATGGTGAGAAAAATCCAGGCTTTGTCGTATAGTTGTCTTTGAGCAACGCACTATTGAATTAGTACATGGGATGGTTTGTAACGAAATGATATGATGTTTACTTTTTGAATTTTTTACACAATATTCTTTTAACTTAATCTTTGAAATGTCAAGAAAACACCGAGTATCATGGCCCTGAGACTATGTTTACGATTTACATCTCCCAACACGGTGAAACGTTAAGATCCAATCATTATTTTTCTGTAAATACGACTACGTGAATATATGTTTAACGCTATGATTATTCAGTCGTTTCAGCAATAATGGTTAGGGATATCTATTTTGGATATGATCTCTATTTTGAGGCAAATAGTTAAAGAATACATGAACAGAGGTTTTGAGTATTAATTAGCGATGGAGAATTGCTCTCTTTTATTTAATTTATTTATTGGGTCATGTGTGGAGATGCACTATAGTGAAGAGGATTTGATGCATGATTTTCACTAAAGGTATTCAAAAAGAATTATCAGTCTCACATCTGCATAGATGTTTTATAAAAAGAATAAACCAAGATAAAAAGAAGATATTATAATGCATGATTTTTCTTATTTATTGGATATGAGAAAAGGTGTGATTGTCGTGTTGTAGGGACAAACTTTGATGTGTTCCAAAGAGACCTTTACTTGCTTCTTCATTTTTCTAAAATTGAAGTTATCAAGATCAAACCAAAGAAAAAACAAAAAAACTAAACCAAACTTAAAAATACATACACTGGTTTTAGATGATTGTGGAGGATGGGATTCATTGGACTAATCACTTTGCCAATTGGACTATTGTCTCTTTGGAGCAGACAATAATACATTTCAGACCAAATTTTTTTCTTCATAAAAAGGATTTGCAATGATGAACAAAAAAGAAACATGTTTGGTATATGTCTCCACAAATGCCAAAATTCAATAACGAACAAAACGCAGTCATTTCCCCCAAACAAGTTAATATGCCATGTTCATTGCCATCATTCAAAATCATATAAACATTTTTTTTAATCAAACCAAATCAGCTCTATATCATTCTAATTTTATCGGATGTCACCAAATCCGTTTATTCGAAACGAATTTAGTGAAACCAAACTGAAGTAGAACCAATTCGAACTGCCTTATACTTTTTTGATTGTTGGTTGCAACACTGGCTCGTAGCTAATACTTGACGCCATCTTGAATATCTTTGAAAACAAAAAAAAAGGATAACATGGGCCCATATATATTAATGAAACCCAATAAGGATTATAATAAGTAATTCAATTGGGCCTGTAGTCTTCAAACTTCAAAACTGATTTGATCTCTCCTCTTGTCAATTTCAAAATTGAGAGAAATTGGGAAAAGCAGAAACAACTTTTAACTTTTTTGCATATGACATCTCCAAGCACAAGCAACAATCATCGATGCTTAAACCTAATACCAAAATGCAAAACCCTAGAAAATCTCAAACAAATCCATGCCCATTTCCTCACAATCGGCCTCTCTCACCACACGTTTCCTCTCAGCAAGCTCCTTCTCTTATCCTCCACCGTCTGCTTATCCTACGCACTCTCTATCTTCCGCCGAATCTCTAACCCTTCCGTCTTCCTCTACAACACTCTCATCTCCTCCATCGTCTCCAACCACAAATCGACTCAAACCCATCTCGCGTTTTCTCTATACGCTCAGATTTCGAAACCCAACGAATTCACTTATCCTTCTCTCTTCAAAGCCTCCGGCTTTGACCCTCGGTGGCATCGCCATGGACGAGCTCTTCATGCCCATGTGTTGAAACTCATCGAACCGGTTAATCACGATCGGTTTGTGCAAGCTGCTCTTGTTGGGTTCTACGCCAATTGCGGGAAATTGAGAGCAGCTAGATCTCTGTTCGATCGAATTAGCGAACCTGATTCAGCCACTTGGAACACCCTTTTAGCTGCGTACGCTAATTCCGGCGACGGAGAAAGTGAGATTGATATGGGTTTATCCGAGGAGGGTTTGCGATTGTTCGTTAATATGCAAAGGAGCTCCCTTGTGAAACCTAACGAGGTTTCTCTTGTAGCTTTAATCAAATCTTGTGCGAATCTGGGTGAATTCAACGGAGGAGCATGGGCTCATGTTTATCTACTGAAGAATAATCTGACTCTTAACGAGTTTATCGGAACTTCTCTTATCAATCTCTACTCGAAATGCGGATGTCTGAGTTTCGCACGCAAAGTGTTCGACGAAATGCGTGAGAGAGACACGTCGTGCTACAATGCCATGATTCGAAGTTTAGCAGTTCACGGGTTTGGCCAGGAAGCTATCGAGTTTTACAAAGACATGATCTCACACGGATTAATCCCGGACGATGCGACTTTCGTGGTGACGATATCCGCCTGTTCGCACTCGGGTTTAGTCGACGAGGGTCTCGAGATTTTCGACTCAATGAAAGCGGTTTACGAGATTGAGCCTAAAGTTGAGCACTACGGATGTTTAGTTGATCTATTGGGCCGATCCGGGAGGTTGGAAGAAGCTGAAGAATGCATCAAGAAGATGCCGATGAAGCCTAATGCGATGTTGTGGAGATCGTTTCTTGGGTCAGCTCAAATCCACAATGACTTGGAGAGGGGTGAAATTGCGCTAAAGAATTTGTTGGGGTTAGAAACGGAGAACAGCGGAAACTATGTGCTTTTGTCGAATATTTATGCTGGAGTTAACCGTTGGGCTGACGTGGAGAAAACCCGCGAACTTATGAAAGTCCAGCGTGTTAATAAATCTCCAGGGATTAGTACTATTAATTAATGCAATTATACCAAATAATCATATGGGTCTGTCTTTTTTAACAACTTGTTTATTATAAAATACGTTAATCCCACGACAACTCGATACGTGTATCCCAAAACTATTACAAAAATAGTTTTATTAATATAGATGGTTGAAAAATATCCCATTTCTTTAGTTATTTTTAAAATCTTTTCACAACAAACCTTGTCTCTACTCGGAATTAAAAAGAAAAATTTAAATAGTTGTTATGCTGTCTTTAAAATGGACTAATCAAATGTAATAATAGATTTGCTGGTGGGACGAATGGTATATTAGGTGCTAATTGACACATCAAGTAGTAACGTTATTACACCAATGTCCATTCATTATCCACTCATTATTATTTTCAATTATTATTGATGTATAATATATAGTCCTAATTCATCACGGATCCACTAATTGTACGTGTTTTTTTATAAATCAATGTACTCTTAAGAGACGCAAAAACCAGTTTTGATTTAATCATACGGCCTTCAATGGCTTCTTCAGCCGCCGCCACCGTCTTCTCCGATTCTCCTATTCGATCTTCACCTCTCCACAACCATCGTGTTTCCCGTTATTCCCCTGGATCCGCCTCCGTCTCTCTCCTTCGCTGGAAAGCTTCTTCCCGCCTCGGTCTCGCCGTGAAATCGGCTTTAATCGAGCCCGACGGAGGAAAGCTCATGAACCTTGTCGTCGAGGAATCGCGGCGGCGCGCGATGAAACGCGAGGCGGAGACGGTTCCCGTAAGGATCAGGCTGGATCGTGTGGATCTGGAGTGGGTACACGTGCTCAGCGAAGGCTGGGCAAGCCCGCTCCGTGGTTTCATGAGACAGTCCGAGTTCCTCCAAACACTTCATTTCAACTCGATCCGGCTCGAAGACGGCTCCGTCGTCAACATGTCGGTCCCGATCGTGCTCGCCATCGACGACGAGCAGAAGATTCGCATCGGCGATTCTGACCGAGTCACGCTCGTTGACTCGCTCGGTAACCCGATCGCCATTCTCAGCGAGTGAGTCCCTTTTGATTTGAATTTTCACATCAAAATCTCGAAAACCTCTGCGATTCACAGCATCAAATGTGTGAACATAAGAACCTAATTAGTGAAATTTCTCGATTATAATTTGTTGATTTCGATCGGAGCTATGCATATAAGAACCTAATTTGTTGATTTCACTTCAAAATCGTACATGATTCTTGAAATCTAATTCGTGAACATAAGAACCTAATTCGTGAAATTTCTCAATTGATTTCTGATTTTAGATTAGATCTTTACGAAACTGATTTTAATTCTGTCTTTGAGCCAGCATCGAGATTTACAAGCACCCAAAAGAAGAACGTATAGCTAGAACCTGGGGAACAACAGCTCCAGGTCTTCCTTACGCAGAAGAAGCAATCACCAAATCAGGAAACTGGTTGATCGGAGGTGATTTACAGGTCCTTGAGCCGATTAAGTACAACGACGGTCTCGACCGGTTCCGTTTATCTCCGTCTCAGCTCCGTGACGAGTTCACACGGCGCGACGCCGACGCGGTTTTCGCCTTCCAGCTTCGGAACCCGGTGCACAACGGCCACGCGCTTCTCATGACCGATACTCGCAGAAGACTTCTTGAGATGGGTTACAAGAACCCAGTCTTGTTGCTGAATCCACTTGGCGGATTCACTAAAGCCGATGATGTACCTCTAAGCTGGCGTATGAGGCAGCACGAAAAGGTAATATTAATTATAAAAAAAAAGCCCTTACTTTTTAGCTTCCTTCTCTTCCAAGAAACTATGTTTATCATTAAGATTTATTTGAAACAGAGCGTTCTTCTTCCATCTAAAACAGAGAAATGATGTTTTTTTGCTGCATATGGATTGAAAATGTTACATTGCTGTTTCTTGATTTGTTCATTTAGGTATGTTTATCATTAAGATAACTCAAGGATAATGGATTTATATGATACAAAGCGTTCATCTTCCAACTGAAACAGAGCAGTTAACTTTTAGGATGATTTTTAGATTTTGATGGATTGAAAATGTTGAATTGTTGTTTCTTGATTTGATCATTTTAGGTGCTTGAGGATGGTGTTTTGGACCCAGAGACCACTGTGGTCTCCATCTTCCCATCTCCAATGCACTATGCTGGTCCCACGGAGGTTCAGTGGCACGCCAAAGCTAGGATCAACGCGGGAGCCAATTTCTACATCGTTGGCCGCGATCCAGCCGGTATGGGCCATCCGATAGAGAAGAGGGATCTGTATGACGCTGATCACGGGAAGAAAGTACTTAGCATGGCACCGGGACTCGAACGGCTCAACATTCTTCCCTTTAAGGTTTGAAACGTTCGTTGATACTTTCCTCTCAATCTGAGATTTCTTGAATAGTTTGAAAGTCTGATGGATTTTGGATTTTATCTGCATAGGTGGCTGCATATGATAAAACTCAGGGGAAAATGGCATTCTTTGATCCTTCTAGGTCTCAGGACTTCCTCTTCATATCAGGAACCAAGGTAAAATCTGATTCTACGTTCTATTTCCACATCCTAGATTCATGATCTGTGACTGAGAAGACATACATGGAATGGTTGTTTTTGTTGTAGATGCGTGCCTTGGCGAAGAAGAAAGAGAACCCACCAGATGGTTTTATGTGTCCTTCTGGATGGGAAGTGTTGGTTGATTACTACGACAGTATCAACGCCGAGTCTGGTAATGGAAGGGTTTCAGAAGCTGTCGTTTCTGCATAAATGCAAAGGTCCGTGTTCCACAAGTTTCAGATTTTCTGTTTGTATCAAGAAGCTTTCCAATAAAACCAAATGTGTGTTTGTATAAAAACATCTCTGTGTTCTTTGCGTCTCCGTTGTCATCGAGTCGCAACTATTTGTACCATATTTGCGTATTGTTGTTTAAATGAAAAACTTGTGTGATTGTATTTAAACCATTCTCTTTTGGGAGACACAAGCTGTATACGCTAAAAAAGTAAAAACAAATTGCTGAAACAGAGAGTTCAACATAGGTTCGCTATATGATTGTGGGCCCCATAGGTGGTGGCGGATCTATTCCGGGCGGTGGCGGGTCGATTCCTGGCGGTGGAATCTCCGGTGGGCGAGGCGGTTCCCAGTTCGGCGGTACCACATCAGGTGGCATTTCCGGCACCGGAGGGGTATCTGGCATTGGTGGAGACGGAGACGGTGGGATTGGAAACTCAGGTCCGGGAGTTTGCGGCGGTCCAAGCGGTGGTGGATCACTAGGAACCGTCGTAACTTCTGGTGGAGTTTCCGACGGGATTATCTCAGGTATATTGGGAAGTTCCGGAACTTCTAAAGGGGCCCACTCTGGTCCTCTACTAGGCCGTGAAGGTAGCTCTTCCTCAGAGAGAGATCCACCGGGAAATTGGATTTCAGGTGGTCCGGTTTGGTTAACGAAATCAAACCGGGTAACAGAGTTGGTCAAGGACATGAATCCCCTGACCGGTTTAGAAGTACACGAAACCGATTTTGCCGCTGCTATTAACCGTATCGACCATGGCTTAGACTTGGACGAGCATAAAAATAGAGAACCTCTCATAAGATTTGTCGAGACGAAAGACATAAAACAACTCTGTGACATTTTTCGTTTTCTCCATCTTCCTTAACTCTGGCAAAAAATACAATTTAACAAATATCAAGTATACTGACACGAGGCATCAAGATCCACGTGTCATTGTCGATTGACACGTTGTCATAACACGTGGCACACTCACACAAGATTTCATATTTTAACACACATGGATAAAAAAATGCAATCAAAATATGTTAAGATAATAAATATAAGTCACATTACATTAAAAAGGGAAAATCATAACAAACATTTCTCCAAAAGAATTTAAAAAAAAAAAAAAAAATCTACGAGGACGAAACCGGAGTGATCCTAGGAACTGCAACAGGAAACTCATGAATCTCATCACTCCATGGATTCATCTTCTCCACTGGATCAATCGTTCTCAAAGCTTTCCACACAGCACTATTACACTTGAAACCAGATCCAAAAGCAATCTGCCAAGTCCTATCTCCTCTCTTGATCCTCCCTTTAGCTTCACTATACGCAAGCTCATACCAAAGCGAGCTACTCGAAGTATTCCCAAACCGGTTCAAAGTCATCCTCGATGGCTCCATATGCCACTCGGACAAATCCAAATTCTTCTCAATCTCATCAAGAACGGCTCTACCTCCCGCGTGGATACAGAAATGTTCGAAAGCTAGCTTGAAATCGGGAATGTAAGGCTTTATCTTCTTGACCTTGAAGACTTTTCGAGCTACTAAGGTCGCGAAGAAGAGAAGTTGTTCGGACATTGGTAGTACGAGTGGTCCTAGTGTTGTGATGTTTGTCTTGAGAGCTTCTCCTGCTATAGCCATTAGGTTCTTGGAGAGTGAGACACCGATTTTGCCGGTTTCTTCTGCGTTGTTGTCTTCTCGTTGGTAAACGCAGCCAAATGCGTTGTCGTCTGCTCCTTTGTGGGTACGTACGGTGTGGATGAGCTGATATTTGGAACGGCTGCGATCGGAGGAGCGGTTGGAGAGAAGTACGGCGGCTCCACCCATACGGAAGATGCAGTTAGATAGAAGCATTGATCGGTCGTTGCCTAAGTACCAGTTTAGGGTTATGTTCTCTGTGCTCACCACTAGTGCGTATGAGTTTGGTTGGACCTGCATGATTGTCACGATTTGATAAGTTTTTAAACAAATATAAGTAAATAAAACAAGGTTTTTCTTAAAGTAAAGAACAAACTCTGACAATGGTCTTATAAATTAATGTTATGATATAATTAAAATAGAAGGTGTTATTGTTGTAGTTGTAACATGTGCATGTAATTGTATGCAAATAGCCTAGCCTTATATAATTATTGGATCAATTATAAGCACTTTGATTCAATTTGCCAACCAGCTTAGAGATTTAAGAAACTTGCATGCACGTGCTACCACGTTGGCATATCAAGTGACAAATTAAAGATTATGTGTAGTTGTAACATGTTCATGTACAACTTTTAGATCTATCCTTTCAATTGGATGGTCATTTGAAAAGAAAGAAAAAATGCATTTGATTTGTGTTATATATTTTTTTATAAATAAAATAAAATGCTGGTCCTATCATTAACACAAATGTTTTTTCCATTTTCACAACAACCACCTACCCAAAAGACTAAAAGGCCTGTCACTGTCAGAATTTTCATAGACACGTGACTTTTATACCTTTGCGCTTCTATACAACTCATACAATAAAAATATTGAATCAATATCAAATGATTCGGTTTAGAATCAATTAGTCATACTTACATGTTTATAGCACGTAATAATGACATGAAAGCGAAGTCAATCTTAAAAAAAAAAAAAAAAATCTAGTTGGAAAGTTGCATTAAATGCTTAATAAGTGAGACCTAACCGGAAATATTTCAAACTTTAATTGTGTCCCTAATAATTAAAATCCATGAGCTGTCGTTAGCCTTTTCAAACATTTAAACGCCGAATAAGAAAAAAGTCCTAGATTTTAATTTTCCACGAATCACGACAACTCACAAACAAACAGTCAATAAAATCAAACCGGATTAAACCAAAAAGATTAATTAAAACAGAATCTTAATCAATTACCTGAAGAAGCTGCTTAGCGAGATCAATGGAGATAAGTCCAGCACTACAACCCATTCCACCGAGATTATAGCTCAGAATATTCCCTCTAAGCTTATACTTATTCACAATCATCGCAGAAAGTGACGGCGTCGGGTTAAACAAACTACAATTCACCACAAGAATACCAATATCCTTCGGTTTAACACCGGTTTTCTCTAGAACAGCGTCGATAGCTCCGAACATAACCGTCTCGGCTTCTTTCCTCGCTTCTTCCATACAAGGATTCGGAGGAGATCGAAGAAGAGCTTCAGGGAAGTAAGTTTTCTGACCAAGACCGGATCTTTCGAGGATCTTTTGCTGAAAAGCAAGATTATCTTCTGTGAAGATACCTACACGTTGAGATCGGTCCATGAACGTTTCTCGAGTGCAGATCAAAGAAGGGTCTGGTTTGTAACATGAGAAATCGAGGAGGAAGACACGGCGAGGACGCGTAGTGAAGTAAGCGGTGGAGAGAGAGATTAAGAGTGCGGTGGCTAGTGTGGCGGAGAGGAAGTGGAAGCGGAGGTGGTTGTAGAGGAGAGTGAGGTCGTTGAGTGAGAAAGAAGAGATATTTGCGAGTGTGGCGGCGAGGAGAGGGAGGAGGAGGATGTAGAGAGCGTTGGATATTAAGTAATGGTAACCGAGTTTCACATATTTGAGACGAACGGATAAGAGAAAGTTTGGGAGATTGTTTGGGTTTTGGTTTTGGTTTTGGTCGGAGTTTGTGACGTGTACCGGGACCGGACGGTGAGGTTCGTTTTGGTTATGGGTCATGGTGAGATTGATGAAAGGTTTAAGCTTTTTGGGTGAGGATGAAGAAAGATTGAAGCTTAAATTTGTAGAGGAGAGAAGTGTGTAAGTGTAAGTTTTTTGTTTTGGGTGTGAGAGAAGAGAATGGCCTGAAAAGTTGGAGGAAATTTGAGAATTTAAGGGGAAGTTTTTGAGAGAGAGACAGAGAGAGAGACTTGGCTAATAAATGTAGTTAGGGGAAATGGGAAATATTTAAGGAAAAAAATGTTTTTATAGAATATACAAAAAGAATAACTCCAGCAAGTTCAAACTAGTAAATGAATAATAATATGATATATTGTTCTTTTACGCAAAAAGAAATTGTTTTAAGATTGAACCAAAATGGTATATTCGTTAATCATCAGCTATTATTATAGTTTTGTACAAAGTATCCTAAAAAACTGTAATTTTGAATTCAATTTTAGAATTGATTCATGTAATTCAAGTGAAAAATATGTTTAACCCACCAACTCTCTAATCTTCTTACATCAAAAAGAAAATGAATATAAAAACTTGAAACTTAAAAAAAAAAAACAAATGGATAAATAAAAGTTATGTAGAGGGGGAAGATGCAACTACCCAACGAAGCTTTTAATGTTTTTTCGACAGTTAAGAGACGCCGATGACTTTTATCAAATTGATGGCTGAAATTTTGCCGCGTACTTTTGAATTTATTATTTTACCCTTCGTTTGACCAATTATTTCCGAGATTACCCTCTTGGCCTCTTTTGCGAACAACTTGCTGACAATGAATTTGAGGGTCCACATTTTGTTTACGTGTAATGTTCTGATTTGTTGTGTCCGTGTGAACTGCATATTTGAATAGTTGTGTATATTAGAGAATTCATTAATGTGGTATATTGGAGAATTCATTAATCATATACGGATGGAAAATTAAGTAAACCTAAATAAAAGTTTGTTGAACTAAGAAGTATGAGGAAATGTGTGGGTCACTACTACTAAATGTTAACCAAGTTTGTTCGTAAACATCTTGCTGTGTTTTAAATTTTTAATGCTTATTTAATTATGTATTTATTTTAGTATAATGAAGATATAATTTAGGCCAAATAGTTTAAACGAAACGAATTAATTAGTTTCTTATGTAAATCTAACTTAATTTAAAATGCACGTCTCAGTGATGTCTTGGATGAAATTGGTGGCACGTTGTACAATTAATCGGTTAAGTGCGAATTTCATTACTTCTTAATCTCAGGTATATGACAGCTGGACAAGTCTTTTATATATTCATTTGAATTTGATACCATTGTATACTAGATTATTTGTAAACAATTTACTACTGTATTAGTCTATTAATATCATTTATCTCCACGAAAGCAACATTTATAGTCTTTGCTATACTTGTCAAATAATAGATCTACCGTATATTACGAGGATTAGAAAACCAACTACAAAAATTAAGTAAAAACATTGTGTGGCAAAGTTTTGTTACCTACTTTGGGTGTATCAGAGTGAGATAAAATCAAAAGGGTACAGTGGGGAAAAAAGTTATTTATAGAAATTAATGAGCCAAATAAAGAAAGCTGGAGAAAGTTGGGGTGACAGCTTGAAATGTAAGTGGTATGGAGAAAGCACATGACATGAACTTATCAATTGAGATTGGGATACACACATACATACACACACTCTTGAATTTACTAATTCCCTTTGACTTTTTCATTACTTCAGTAAATCGAAAAAAAAATCGAATTATTTTATAAATAGTGGTCGGATAACGATACGGATCAACGAGTCAACGATTTTGATTTTTAATGGTGTACATACTCTTATATTTTATACACTTTTTTTTCATTAGGAGTTCTGTGGTTTTTGTGTTTTAAAATTGTTTTTATAGCACACCAATATGTGTTATTATGAATTAAATATATTTAAAACATTGAACCGTATCAGAAACTAATCCAAACTTTATTTTCTTGACCAAGTGAGTGAATCATATCAACTAAAAAACATTGTATTTTCTCTATGGTTTTTTTTTGGGGTCTTCTGATGGATATATTAGATTAATATAAATCATAAACATAGCTCATCATCCCTTAAAGAGAAGGAGGAGATGTACGACATTACAGATTAGCATATGACTAATTACAAACTTAGATGGATACATTAGATTGATATAAATTATAAACATAGTTCATCATCCCTTAGAGAGAAGGAGGCGATGTACGCGACATTACAGATTAGCATATGACTAATTAAAAACTTAGCAGCCAAAAATAGTTGGAAAACAGAAACAGGTGAGAGGGAGGAAGCTAATCTATAAGAGCATCTTCAATCTACCTCTATTTTAGAGGAAAAAATAGAGTTTGAAGAAAAATTCTCTCCAATCCACCTCTATTTTTTCATCTAAAGTAGAGAATCATATTTCTTCCTCTATATTTGGATGAACTATATTTCTTCCTCTATAATAGAAATTAACTTTATATTTGTAAATTAGTCCTTCAATTTTTAAATCTTTTTATTTTTATTTGCATAACAAATATGGAAATTTAATTAATTGATTATATAACTTACTTTTATATATTTAGTGAACAATCATCATATATCCAATGTATAATATGACTAAATATATAATATACAATTTTGAAAACATATAATATAATTAAATATGATTTTTTTTTCATTTCAAATTTAGTCCTAGATAATTTTATAAATTAAAATATATTATGTTTTATATGATATAATGTGATGTTCTTTGTATAAGAAATATTTAATTTTATCTTATTATAATTTTATGAAAGATTTTGTAAAAAAATAAAATAAATGAGGTTAACTTATGAATTTTAAAAACAAAAAGTGTTACTAATAAATTAGAAAAAGAATATTCTAATAATATTTTATTCTAAAGAAAAAATAGAAAAACACATTGGAGAGAGATCTACCTCTATTATAAGGAAAAAAATAGCAATGTATATTGGAGATGGTCTAAGTCAATTCTCTATAATCTATTTGATCATACCCGTGAATCAAATTTAATACTATAATATATAACTATTGAACCCCACCAAAAACTAATCCAAACTTAAAGAAATGTGTTTTTTTATAAATTAAAAATATACTGTTTACGAGAGAGACATTGACTGAGCTATATTCATTTGTATGATCTTACAAAAGAAAAACTACTTGACTTTCTGAATACTAACTACATAGATCACTGTGTCCTTATCAAAAAGAAGAAGATCATCGTGTCAAATTAAGAGTCCGAAAATGCTTCATAGATGCTTAATAGTGATTAGTGACTGCACAATATAGAAAACATTAACTTTATTATCACTTGCCGACCTACCATTTCATGAGTATGATCTTAACTAATTATCTTATAAATCGATATAGAGTCCCATCGACATATTCACATCTATCAATCTTATTACGCGGGCTTAAGAAGTTTTGTATTTATTCCTTTCATCAGTTCACATCTGTCAACACACGATTTGGGGAGAGTTTGTGTGGTTACTGCTAAGTCATCCAAAATCGATTTATTAAAATTACAAAATAACCAATTCTAATTGCTTAAGTAAATTCCTACCAAACGAAGCAATACCGGTGAGAAATTATTCCTGAACCATCACCACCACTCAGAACTCTCTGTTCTTCATTAGTTAATCACTAATTTTCGAGTCATTCATAAAAAAACATAATTATCATATATTTAGATAGAAAAGTATGTTCGAAATACAAATACGATTGTCCACCACCTTTGTTAAACCGGTATATCTCACAAAATTTTAAGCAAATATGGTTCAATGTTTTGTCGATTATAAACAAAAATGTGTAGTAAAAATGAGCTCGGCTAGGCTGTTAAGTTTTACGTTCAAAATCAACCCTTTTGTAATAGTTAAAATTGTGTTTTGTATGATGATTTGTGTTTGACAAAAAAAAAAGTATGATGATTTGTATGCGTCTAGAGTCTAGACATTTTCTGGTGTTCTTATCCAAATGGAAGCTTGGAACCTCAATAATATATACTCCCTCTATTCTTTAAAGAAGGATTTTCTAAGATTTTTATTTATTTAGATAGATATTTTAAGTTTTCTTTGCATTTTTATGAGTTAATAATGATAAATTGTAAATTTCAAGAAAACTAATTGAATCTATTAAATTACTATTAGTTTAAATTTATAGAAAACTGTTAATCACAAAATGATAAATTTATTATCAAGATTTAATATGTTTTCTTAATATGTGTAAAAACTTCAAAACATCTTTCTTTTAGGAATAGAGAGAGTATATATTAAAAATACATCATAAATTTGTTTCAAACAATATTTGCATTAAAAAAATTGTTTCAAACAAAAAACATCATATTTATGAACAAATGTAAAGTAAAATTATTATTTGCACTTGGCGCATGATTACATTGCAGATTTTGAGAAAAATAAAGATCATATGGGCCTTAAACTTGTAAGAAATTAATTTTTATATTCTACTCAAGCTTTCATTTTTGATTGTGGATATTTTATCTTAGTTTGGTGCGATATTTAACCTTTTTTATGCTTTACAATTTATATTGTTTTAGAACTATATTTCTGTTTCAAAAATAGTGTTTTTATTTTTATTTTTAATGCACGAGTGTGGACAAAAATCCAGTTTTCAACATATTGTTTTAATATATTAAATAAAGAAATAAATATATTTATTGCATTAATAAGAGGTCATTTTTAATAGATTTTTAAATATATATGTGAAAATTATAAAATGAAACTATTAATAAAAAAGATGTATGTGTGTCACATAAATTGTAACTTTTTTTATTAATATATATATATACTAGTAAAACAAAAAAAATAGTGCGAGTAGATAACTAGTATAACAGTACCTAACCACAATAATTCCTATATTAATATATTATTATTTTCGTTTTCCATATAATTTGTTTTGGTGGTTAGACAGCACTGATTTGTTTTAGTAAAAATAAGTTAATTATAATGTTTAAGTTTATCATTTATAATAAATAGATGTTTAGTCAACATATATATGCATGAATATGTAATTAAACTAAGTATAACATTTAAGTCTATTACTTATTAAAAATAAACTGATCTGCATAGTCAAATAATGTATATAAATGAAAATTAAATTTGCATATGATTGGTAGAACGATTGTTAGTTTTTAACTTTATATGTTTGTAGGAATTGATGTGTGTAATATAATATTTTTAATATTTTGATTGTTATATTAAAAACTAATAATTTGGCTGTTTCTGATTTCGTTATCTATATTAATATAGAATATAAATAATTGAGAACAACATAATAAAAAAACTTGATTTGTGAAAAAAATGTTTTAATACATTGGAAAAATTATATGAATGAAACATAAAACCGTAAAAAAAAATTAATTCTTTTCGTCTTATTTTAACTTCCACTTCTACTTTTTATTTATTTTTCTTTTTCATTTTATTATGATTTATTTTTTCATCCGATTATTTTTTATTTTATTTTTGATCTTGAATTTTCACGATATAGTTGAAATATATTTACATATAATATAAATTTTTGTTTTTGTTTCATTGATGTTGTCTTGTGACAGAGGTGCCTATATTGATATACGAATTCATTCCAAAGGACAACCTGTTTTGAACATCTTCAAAATAAGCTTGAAAGTGATTAGACAATGACTAGTTGGAAACTAAAATTGATGTAGATATTGCAAAGGCTCTTTCATACCTTCATTCGGCTGCATTGTCTCTCATCTACCACAAAGACATTAAGTCTACCAATACTATATGCTTAACTCCATATACCAAGCTAAATTGTTAGATTTTGGTATTTATAGAATGATAACTATGGATGACACCCATCTGACAAAGTTGGTTTAAGATACTATCAAATATATTGATAATGAGTACCACCAGTCCAACCAGTAAATGAAAATGAGTGACATGTACAGTTTTGAGATTGTGCTCGCTGAACTCATTATTGGAGAAAAGTCAGTATCTTCCTAATGGCCTCAACACATGCAGTAGAATTCTACTCCTTTTTGTATATACTCTCTTCATTTTATATAGTAAGTAATGTTTATAAAAAAACATCTTCAATTTCTATTATGTTTTTAATTTAATTTTTATTATTTTTTAACTATTTGTATTTTTTAATTTTTTTATCATTGTTAAATTTTATTTCATATTCTATAATTTTATGATGCTATTTTGAGATGTTTTCATAAATGAATAACTTTCTAAATTAATAAAATATCATAGTCACACTATTATTAATTTATAAAGTTTCTACTATTCCATTAGATAATCTAGTATTAATTTTTTTTTCAATATGAAATTATTATATATATTTGTTGTAAAATTTGTGAAATCATAGTTTATGAAACATATTATTAATATCTGAAATTTGTGAAATCATTGTATCTATAACGTTTTCTTGATTCAATTTTGTTAATGTTACTATTATGAATAAACATAAATTTCTGTTTGTTAGGAGTAGTTTTAATCCAAGCACTAAAAACATTTTCTCTTTTTAAGAAATAAATGTCATATCATATTTACTAGAGATGCGCGCTATGCGCGGATTTTTTTATAATGATTTAATTATTATTTAAATTAATTATTTTAATTTTAAATATAATATTTAATTTTCAATATTGTTTTGATGTGGTTATATATCAAAAATATTTTAACGTATTTGAAAAATATATTATGATTTAATTAAAAAATTTACTAACTTGATATAAGTATAAATTAATTGTTAATCTAAAACTTAATATATGTATATAAACTCATTGTTGTTCACCAACAATATTATAAAAGTTATGTTTTAAAATTAAATTTGATATATAGTTGAACTTAACAACTATATGTTTTCTTTTTGATTAATTTAAAAACAATTTTTCATTTTTTATTTTAAATAAAAAAAACTTATCAAATATATTAGTACACCTAAAACATCTGATTATTGTGTTTGTATAGTGTTTTTATTTCATTAGCAGTCTTAAATACAAAACAACAATCAATATTCCAAACTCTTACAAATTCGTAAAAGAACCATTTTCATATAAATAGAAACAACATTCACATACTATACAAAATCAATATCATATTGATAAACTGCAATTTTGATTTGGTCTCTAAAGCATCTGTAAACTTCTAAAAACTATAGAAGTGTAGATGAATAAAGGAAGTAAAACATCTACAAATACAATTTCATACTTACTCATTCTTTTAAATAAAGTATGTTGAGTTTCTAAAAACTGAAAAGGTTTAAAAGGTTCATTTGCATTTGGCTTGTAATTTAACTTAGATATTTTTCTTACACTACACATATATTTTGATGAGCCTTTATAATTAAATTAATAATATATATTATATTATTTTAAAAGAGTTTCTTAACCCAAAAAAACATATTTGTTATCCTTACATGTTGAGTTAGTAAGAAATTTATTTTTTTGTTGATGTGGATGGTCATGAATGTTTTCTGACATTTTATTTTACATAAATATTTGTATGTTATATTTTAAATATAGAAATAATATATTAATGTTTAGAATATAGTTCTGCTAGTTTATTTTCTGTAAATGTATTGTATATATTTTGTAATAAGTAATATATTCATGAAGTCCTGTAAGTTTATCTTTGCAGAGACAATAGACAATTTTGTATCTACGTATATGAAATACAATTGTGTTAATTTTAAAACTTTATTTATTTATTTGTTATGTATATAATCTTTATGTTTCTAAGATGAACGTTCTAGATTTTTCTAAATTTTGAATGATTAAAAATATTTTTTAGAAATTACTATTTTGTAACTTTCTATCTATTAACTATTATTTAAGTTTTTTGGGAGAAATTTCTTTTCCAAAATAGTAATTATATTATAAAGTAAAAGAGTATATATTAATGCTATATATTTAAATAAATGTTTATTTTACTGATTAAAAAATAATATTTTTTTTTTAGTTTTTGTTAGTAACTATATTAGTTTTAGTGCTCTTATTTATTTATTTTATGTGTATTTTAAAAAAAATCTAAAACGAATTTTTTATTAATGCTTTCTTGCTGATGTGGCAAAAGGAGAGAGTAGTTTTAAAAATCTGATGTGGATGGCTTAAAGAGCTCTAAACTTCTCCTTTCATTTAGTATAAATATGTCATTATCAATGTCATCAATGAAATAAACTAACTTTGAATATGACCAATTAATAATAAAAAGATTTATTGTAAAATTTGTGAAATTATATTTTATGGAACATATTATTAATATTTGTAAAATTTACAAAAATCATAGTATTTCTTACTTTCTTCTTGATTCAACTTTGTTAATCTTATTATTGTGATTCACAGAAATTTATATTTGTTAGGAGTATATCTAATCAAACCAATCAAACCATTTTCTACTTTTCGGCAAAATGTCATGTTATATTTATGTGTTATTAATAAAACATACTAACTTTCAATACAAACTTTAGATGTGAAGATGACACCTAATCATTTTTCACCAATTATATTTCTGATCAGGGATGTTTCAGAGCCAAGCACGATTTGTTTTTATAAATATTTGATGTAAGCATCAATGCTTATATCAAGAAGAAACACAAAGTAGAGGAGCTAGATCCTGTTTTGCTTGAAGATAAGGAGCAAAGGAGACATGTAACTGTTTTCAAAGGAGCTAAGGACTTAACAACAAAACACTGTCGTTCTATGCATCAAGGAGGACGTTCTGATCAAGCTAAACCATGGCTGGGCCAGTTTAATTCACAAGAAGACCAAGCCAAACCACCAGAACCACCAAATCACATGAATGGACCAACATTCATGTTTTCAAGACCATTTAAGAAAACTTCCACCATATCTTATATCACCACGCCTCATTTACATTCCTTGGCATGTTATGAAGATACCAAGAGCTCTAAACCACCAGACCAAGCCAATAACCAAGTCAAAACATTTCAAACCGAAGAAGATATCACCATGAAGACAGTTTCATTTTCTAAGCATGTTAACTTTGCTCCAAAGGGAAACTATGACCTACGACCACTCTCTCTCAGCAATCTCGACCCTCCATCCTTTAAAAAAGATCCTGGATGTTCATACAAAGATCAAGACCACAAGATTCGTTCCCTCTCTCTCATTGCCCCAAATCAAGCATTTTTCCCCCTTTATGCCCAAAGACTAGCTACAAGTCAAGCCAAACTTTATGCTTTGTTTTTATTACATTGTTACCGTTTTTCACACTGCATTTTGAGCACTATATAAGTTCATAAGCTTGTACTTTCATACCCACAAAAATTATTTAATCAAAAACCTTTTATTTGCTTCTAAAAGAAAGATTTCTTTTGATTCAATATTGTTCCTGCTTATTACTAGTTCTTCAAGAGGGATTCTTAGAACTTGTAAAGAGTGTATAGACTAGTGTTCTTGTGAGGATTAGCCCTTGAACATTAGAATCTAAACCCTTTGTGCTTGGGATTCAAGCACAGCTGGCCAACCAACCATCTAGCCATTCAACCATCAAAGGCTTCTAAGCAAAGATTTCAAAGGGACATAACTTGGAGCATTTCAAGTATTGTATCAATATTTGATTATTATTTAAGTTAAATTAATTTAACTTTATATTAATATTTTTAATACAATATTTATTTTTATTATCATTTTGATGTGGTCATATATCTAAAACATTTTAACGAATTTGAAAATGTATCATACTTTAATTTAAGAATTTACTAATTTGATATATTTAAAAATTAACTGTTAATCTAAAACATAATATTTGTGTATAAATTCATTATTGCTCACCAACTTTTAAACTATTATTAAAATTATTTTTGTTTTAACTAAATTTGATATATAATTGAACTCAACAACTATAAACTTTCTCTGTATTTAATTTAAAACAATGTTTTTCATTTTAAAAAAACTTTTCAAACATATGACTACTACTAAAGCACCTAATTATTGTTCCAATTAATTTAGAATTCTTTAATTTCAATTGTGTTTGTGAAGTGTTTTTTCTTATTAGCAGTTTTAAATACAAAACAACAATCAATGTTCAAAACTCTTACAAATCCATAAAATAACTATTGTTCATATAAATAAAAACAATATTTACATATTATACAAAATCACAGTCATATTGATAAACTGCAATTTTGATTTGGTCTCTGAAACATCTGTTAACTATAAAAATATAGATGAATAAAAAAAGTAATACATATACAAAAAATATAGATGAAACATCTGTTAACTATAAAAATATAGATGAAACATCTGTTAACCGACACTTATTAATTATATTATTCTATATTTCTGATCGGCTTTCATCTGATTTTGCAGGTAACAGACATCTTCCCATTATAGACGATCCACTCGATATATATGATATCTCCGAGCGATTCGCAGCGATCAGCGCGATTACGTGGCCAGAGATCACAAAAGAGAAGATCTAGAGAACAAAAGGTTAGTCTCATTTTTGTTTCGTCAAGTCTGTTATTCGGAGAATGCTCGAGTGTCAGGTCAGTTAACATTTCTCCTTTGACTTTCAGCTGCCTTAAGACGACGCTTGAATCGTCCTAAGAAAATGAATTCCCGCTCTTTCAAGGATTTATCGGCCGACCTGGAGTCTGCCTTTGGGTCCCCGGGCGTTAGGGAAAATGAGAATCCCACGCCAGTAGTATCATCAGAAGGGCGTGATGCATCCAATGTATCGAAGGATTATGCCGAAAAGATCCAAGACCAAGAAGGCAGCCGATAAGAAGGCTGAAAGGAGAACTGAAAAGAAAGCTGCCAAAAAGGCGGAAAGAGCTCAGAAGAAGGCCGAGCTAGAGAAGCACAGGGATGAGGATGCGCAAGACAAGGAGATTGAAGATGACGATGGTAGCGGGGGAGGCGGTCCCGCTAACTCGAGTAAGAGGGGTCCAGAGTAACTGCCTGAGGATTCTCAGAGATCGACAAGGTCTCACTTCGAGAGGGAACTTCGTCCGTTCGGGTTCTCATATGAGTATCGCAGAGATGGTCCGATGGTGAATGACTCAGTGTCTTGCCTCGACTATTTCCTTTGATTGAGGGACAACCCGGCTAGTCCTCCAACAGACCCTCGCAGCTTCATTCGTAGCGACGCGATTGCGCGTTATGCGATCGATCATGCCAAGGTAAATATATCAAATGCTCTCTCCTTCCAATCTTTTGTATATGAACATAATTTTGATCGCGAGACTTTGTTTTTGTACAGGCCCTAAGTACTGCATTGAATGTAATGCATGGTTATGACCGTGGAGCTAGGAAGTGTTTGGCCGACCAGGCTGAGAGAGAGGTTGTTCGAGATGCTCTCGAAGACGAGAGGAAAAAGAGTGCCAAGCTGGAAGCTGCACTTCAAGAGTCTGCAGGGGAACTCGCGAAGGCCCGTGCTGATAATGCTGAGTAGAACAAGCTTCTTGGCCAAGCCGTGAAGCAGATCATGAAGGAACGAGCTGCCGTGAAGAAAAATCTCGAGGCCGAGCTGAATGCAGCCAAGGAGGAAAAGGTTGCTTGGGGAGAAGAGGTCGCCAATCGGACGGCCACTAATGTTAACGACCATTACGCCGGCCAGGTGAAGAAGGTGAAAGAGTCTCTTGCTCGCAAGGAAAAGCCGAAGAGTTAATCTCGACCGCGGCTCAATGGGTTGGAGCGCAAAGGGCTCTTACCATTGTAAGGAAACAGGGCTACGACTTCCTGGCCCTCATTGATGAGAACATGGCGAAGAAAATCACCGAGAGTAGAATACGATGAGGTCTTTATTAGATTAATGCCGGATCTCGAGAGATACACAATGGTTTAGGTCGTCGGAATAAGAACGCCGACCTAAACTATGAATAAGAGAAAACTCGAGAACTGAGAACAAAAAATTGCTAGTTTGCCTTAGGTCTCGAGAGAGGATTTTTGGATCCGATCGGGTCAGTCTTATGGAGATAACTTCGTCTATCTGAAATAGGAAAACTTCCTTGCCGGTAAGGCCCATCTTCCGACTTTTCTGGATTTAGTCCGATAAATGGAGGATTTTCATTTATTTGGCCAACTTAAATATTCTTTACGGTTTCCAAGATGGGCTGATTTCAATTAATGTCAGACTTTTAGAGAGGGTACAGATCCCACCTCTAACAGAATTTTATTAATATATTAAATAATTATTTCTATTAGAGGTCTGCTGATGTGCAATGATTATAGAAAGTTTTTTTTGGTTGGTGTGGATGGCTTCAGGAGTCACAAACAACTTCTTTTTATTTAGTGTAGATTTTCATAGATCAACAAAGTGAAATTACTATGGATTCTTTCCCACTCTAAACTAAATATTTCCTTAAATGTTTTTTATTGATTTTCAAAAAAATTAACACATTTTTAAGTACCAATAGTCCTTCATTTTTTTTTTCTTTTTCTATTGCTCCTAGTCCTATTTTTCTGATTACAATCTAATGATATTTTCTCTTGTTTCATGTAAGTTTCCGGCTCATTTAGTTCTGTGATTGGTTGTAACTCTAAATGAGGAAAATTATAGTTATAGTTGGCGAGATATGGCAAGAGATCTGTTCATATGTTACATATTTTTCATAGGTTTTTATATCAAAAAATTGTGCTGACTTGATAAATTGTTGGTTTTAATTATTTTGAGGCATTTCTCTTTTTCGTGAAGCAATTTTTGATGTGTTCATCCATCTGACGATGATGAACTACATGACTATATTTATGAATGTGTATGGAGATATTTTTGTCTATTTTCATGCTATGTAGAGGGAAACGACTTGACTCTGCTAAAAAGTATAATCAGTAATATTATTTTAGTTTATTTTTATACTCATATATTATTCGGCTGATGAGTAAAGTCATCGAATATCAAATTTGACAAAATGGTTGATAAGTATTTGCCGTTCTTTTTTTCTTTTTTCATATAAATCAAGTTCATTTCCATACTATATAGTTTAAACACTTTAGTTTCCTTTATTAGTGAATAACCTTCATTTACTTTTTACATTAGAGTATATATAAATGATTTTACTTTAGTTTTATGCATTAATCTTTCTAAATTTTTTTTAAGTACGATAAGTATTCTCCGCAAGTTATTCCGTCATCTTTCGTAATTGTTCACATTCCAACTCTTTTTTCACATTCTTTTTGTTTATATTGGAAATAAAATTTTGAATATTTTATTTTGTAGAGGATTTCTAGTTTTTATGGTTTATTAAATAAATATTTATTTTCTATGAATGATTTTATTTTAGTTTTATTCATAAATGTTTCTAAGTTTTAAAAACAAAAAATATTGATAACTATTCTCTGTAAGTTTTTCTGTCATCTTTTGTATTTGTTTGCCTTCCAAACTCTTTTTTTTTTCACAAAATAGAGAATTTGTAATTTTTATAGTTTGTAAAATAAGTATTTAATTTTTTATTTCAAATTAATATCATATGGATGCCCAAAAATGAATACCCAGAATATATAAAAACTTATAGAGAAAAGAACAAAATATTTTGAAGCTTATTTTGAGGATAAAAAGTTGCTGAGGTGGACACCCTAGATGGAGAGAGAATTGTCCGGACTTATTATTAATTTAATTTGTTTATTTTGATTTTTGTTTTAATTTTATATATTTATATTACTATTATTTATATTTATTTTATATTATAGTGTGTTATATTTGTTTTTTATTTTTAAATGTTTTTTGTTTTCCAAAAATATGTATATCTATATTGTAAAATATTTTTTTAATATAGATTTTGATGTATTAGTTGTTGATAAATTCTCTCATATATTTATTCGCTTCAGTAAGTATTATATGTGTCATAACTATTTATCTGTAATCAATTGATTTTGTTTTTTCAATCTTTTTCTACAGCTTCATTTCATAGATCAACAAAGTGATGTTACCATTCGTCCTTACTCTATAATGTTCCTTTTTTTTTTTATCAATTTTTAAAAAATCAAACTCACCTTCAAGTACAAATAGTCCTAAATTTTTTTTTCCGCTTTTTTCTATTGCTTCCAGTCCTACTATCCTGATTACAATCTGCAGATTTTTCCCTTATTTCATGCAAACTTCTATTTCATTCAGCTTTGTGGTTGGTTGTAACTCTAAATGAGGAGAATTTGTGGTTAGAGTTAGCTAGACTGAACAAGATATCTGTTCATATGTTTGATGGAGTTTTATATAAAGAAAATTATGCTTACTTAATAAATTGTTGATTTTAATTAATTAGAGGCATTTCTCTTCTTTTGAGAAGCAATTTTGATGTGTTCATCCACTTTAGTTTTCTTTATTCATGAACAACTTTCATTCATTTTACATCATTCATTTTACACAGTAAAATTGATATGAATAATTTTACTTTAGTTTTATGCATTAATCTTTCGGAGTTTTTTTTAAAGTTTGATAACAATTTTCTATAATTTCTGTTATTTTTTTTTTTTTTTTGTAATTGTTCACCTTCCAACTCTTTTTTTTACATTCTTTTTTATATATTCAAAATAACATTTTTTTTTTTTATTTCATATAGAATTTGTAGTTTTTATGATTTGGAAAGTAAATATTTGTTTTATACAAATGGTTTTACTTTAGCTATATACATGAATCTTTTTAGGTTTTTTTTATAAAAAAAGTTTGATTACTATTCTCTGTAAGTTATTCCGTCATTTTTTGTATTTGTTTGCTTTTCATAATCTTTTTCACATATAGAGAATTTGTAATTTTTATGGTTTATAAAATAAATATCTGTTTTTAATTTTAAATTAATATCATATGAAAGCTTAAAAATAAATATCCAAAACATATAAAAATAATAAAAAAATCAAAATATTTAGAAGCCCGTTTTGAAAATTTAAAAATTGCTGAAATGGATACTCTAAATAGATATAAAACTGGCTAATTATATATATGATTAATAGCAAGAAGATAAGTAAAATGTTGGTGGCAGTCCACTCATATAAACCCCAAATATTAACTTATACTTTTTGTGATTAATTTTGGGTAAGATGTGATCCCAAGTAGTTGAGATGAAATGCTATTCTATTCATTAGGACATGAAAGAGAATTTTTTTTTAATATATTGTACTCTAAAGATAATTTGGTAATGACCAATCAAAGAAAGAGCAGCATTTAATTAGTTTACTCTCCAACCACTCCCATCTTAATTAATTAGCTACAGTTGGAAACTATTTGTTTATGATTGTAAATTTAATTGTTCCTTAAATTAACAAGTGACTTGACCTTTTTAGTACAACTAAACCAACCAAAGCAAGGCCAACTAGATCCCTTAGGAATTATGATGTACTTGGCTTTAGTAAGAAAGTTTTGTTACTTGAACGTCTAGATAATTTTAATCTTTTTGTTTTGGTTTAAGCGTCCATTAATCAGTTTATATGTTTTGACTTGTGAATAATATATTTATAAATATACTTCTATAAGCAACTATTAATAATACAAAATAGACATCATAGATTTAACCTCATATTAATTTATTTTAAATTGGATATTTTTGAAAAACTATTTTAGTGCAAAAAATTTCAATAGTAATCTTTGATGAAGTCTGACCTGTCTGACAAAAACGACATCATTCTGTAAGTGTCAATTTAAAATCTTATTCTTCGATAGACTATGATTATACTTTTTCACTTTTCCGATAAAAAATAAAAAGGTTCAGGTTAGGTTGCTCGAATGTCTTTTTGAGGAAATAAGAACCATTTATTTAAATTAATGGATAAAGTCATTGTAGAGAAGATTGGGGAAATGAAGAAATCAATAGATAGGTTGAAAAGTAAGTTTGAAGAAAATATGAAGAATTAATTTAGTGGTTGAAACAAGGACTTGTAAAGCTGTTGTAGGTAGCTATGGAAAGAAGATTGGAGAGTTTACTGCTCCTCTTACGGGATTTGAGAAAGAGATGGAGGAAATGAAAGCCTTGGTCCGTGGATGTGAAAAATAAGTTAAGGATTGTGTTGGTGAGTTAAAAAGCTTGAAGAATATACTTGTTTGTGGATTTAGAAGTATTGTGTTGTACTATTGTTTGATGTTATAGATTAAAGATCATTTTTTCTTATGTAATCCTTGAATTATGACTTTTTTTTGTTTGGAAGTTGAGTTTTGATATACTGCATTTGGAGGTTTTCTAACTTAAGGGTTTTAATGATTTTTCGACTTAAATTGTGCTTTTAAAGACTTTTAGTCATTTTTATCAAGTTTTTTTAGGTTTTAGATTGTTTTGGGAGATAAAGAATTATTTTGGATGCAAACGAAACATATGCTGATACGGAATTATGCAGAAACACCTGAAGTTTGGCAATCGTTGAGAAACTTTCACCGATAGATCAACTGAATTTTAGACACAAGCTAGGTCTTTGAGTTAGTTTTCAATGGGAAGTGGTTTGAAAAGTTGATCCAATGGTGCAATCTAAATTTATGGCAATTTTTTGTAAAGACATGTTAGTCTGTCAGTAAACTCTACCAAAGAGTACCAAATCGGGGGATGCCAAAAATGCAGAACGACCAATACAGTGGCTATGAGAATTTTAGTGAAGACTGACATAAAATTATACCCAAGAGCACCAACACGGAGAATGCTAAAATTGCAGATCAGTCACTCTAGGTCATGCAAGAATTTTTGTTACTTTCAGCAATTTTTTTTCATTTCGACCTAAAACGACCTAAGACCTATATATACTTATTTAGTTATTTTTGGCTATTTTTGAGGCCAACTCCTCTTTTATATTTATACTTTTAGCTTTTTGTGTTTTGCAAGCTTGAGAAATTTTTTGAACCCCTTTGGGTTTCTTATTTATTGATTATGAGTTTCTTTTCATCTCTTTGCTGTTTCTCTGCTTCCATGTCTGAGTAGATTCATAGTTAGGTTTAGGATTTGAAGGGTGTTCATGAATCATTGAATTATGTATAGATAGAGAATTATCTTCTGTTTTCTTCATCTACTGTTGATGTCATTGCTGAAACTTGATTAGCTACCTAGTTTCTGATCTTAGATTGTTTATCACACCAAAAGTGAGAAAAATGTCCTTAGTCAAAGAAAGCTGATGTTAAAGCGTTTTGTGAACATATCAAACCCGAAGTTAAAGCTTGTCTAGAATTCTAAGTTCAAACGACAATTAGAATTTTAGGTTGTTAGACAAAGTAGTTGACACCATGAAAGTGGGTTGATTATACATATGCGTTTTCAGTTCTAGAATGGTTTTTAATTTATTTCTTGAATAATTGTCTGGTTCATGATCTCTAAATTCCTGTAAATTACCCTTGACATAACACTTGCGTTTATTGAATTCTATACCGTTTTAATTGCTATTTTCGTTTTACTTTACAACCAACAACCATATTTCTGTCCTAGCTTAGTTTCATTCATTAGGATTTGCAGTGTGACACTTGGTCCTTATGGATTCGATCCATACTTTGCTACAACATTTGCTATACACTTGCAGTAGTTTATATATGGTTAAAACTCTGTGTATCAAGTTTTTGGCACCGTTTCTGGGGACCAATAGAGTAACCTGTGAATCTAGAACTGAATTTACTCTAGATTTACTAACTAGTTTGATCTCTCACTCTTATGGATTCAGGTGTATGCAGAGAAAAAACAAAGGCTCTGTCAACCTCCTTAATCTCAACAACCAGAAACTTGCAAGAGCATAAGAAATTAACAAGAAGGGAAAGAAAAAAAAAGTTGAATCAAGTCACAATGGGTGATAATATTGACATCTAAGCATTGGCTGAAGCTCAGTTGAGCTAGGTTTCACATTGGTATGCTACGTCAGGTTGGTATAAGAGCTTTGCTATGCTCCTCGATATAGTTTGAGCACTTTGTCCTCGACGTAATCATCATGTTGCCGATGGAAATGATATAAGCCAATCTATTCAAGATCTTCAACAACAGATGGCTGCGTTAACTGCATCTCTTCATGTATTGAATGTGCAACCAATTGCACCCCCTGTTCGTAATCGCAGAGCTGTTGGGGATGATTCTGACATGAAAACTCCTTCACTGGACAACATAACAATCTGGTGTGTGAAGAAGACATTGACCCATGATTTTTATGGTAGAAGAAAAATTGGAATTTAAATGAGTTCCCTTAGATCGTTGCATTTCTTTGATTGCAACCCGTTTTTGCGATGGTTGTAGCTAAAGAAGCCATAACATCCCTTGGTTGGCGTACTAACAGAGGCAAACATACTTTCGTAGCGACTTGCTCTGGAACTGGTGAAGCAACATCCCTTGGCATTATAGAAGTAGAGTATGCATTTTTCAAGTAGTTCTTATGATTTTAAGGATGACATAATGATATAGGAGAGCGCCTCCGCTGCGGCAATTGTGTGCACACATGGTAATTTCTGTACACTAAATTGACGACAAGAACATTTTCTCTTTGTCAAATTGATTAAATGCAAAGACGTACCACTTGTCACTTATGCTTGATGTAAATTTATTGCTTGTACATTAAGATACTTAGCATGATCCACACGTCTATGAAAACAAAAAGCCAACTATCTGTTACTTATTATGATCATATCTAAAAAGTTTATTATAGAGTATTATAAAATTAATACTTCCAACATTCTCTACTCCACGTGTTAGGATTGTCTTCATTAATCCTGCATCATTCCTCTATTCTGAAAATCATCTTGTCAGCATTGACCGCACTGCTTCCAATAGTCGTACAATTGGCAAACTCATAGCACCTGAAATAACTTTATTTATCGACTCTGCTATGTTTGTCGTAGTCAAATTGTATATGTCACCAGAGAAATGCACACGTGCCTATTTTCATATATTAGCTTTTCCAAATAGGTATGTAGTGATGGATTCAACCCCGGATCTCTCCAAATGTTGCATTAAAATCTGAAATTCTGTAAGTATTTACTATTTTGTTTTAACTAAATGAAATGAATCACCACCTTTAAAACGTACCAATATATTCTTGTACAAATGGTACATGCAAATCCCACGACTAACCTTAGGATATAGCTTTCCATTAGCTTTATTTATAGCTTTATGCCTACCAGAGACAAGTGCAAGTCCTTCATCGTCTTGAATCACATTGTTCAGCTGCCAGAAGAACCATTTCCAAGAATCATCATTTTCGGTATTCACGATTGCAAAAGCGATTATAAATATTTGAAAATTCCCATCTTGAGCTGTTGCACGCAGTAGTGCCCCTTTATTTTCCCTAAAGAAACGTCACATAACAATAACAATCTTTCTCATGAAGGGAAATCCATTTATACTAGCACCAAATGCAAGGTACAAATATTTAAATCTTTGAAAGTCATCAACTTCCAGATGCGTATATTGTACCGGGATTTGCTATTCTTATGTAGTGTAGATAAGTAGGTAAGTCTGAGTACCCACTCTCTATGGAACCTCCAACCAAATTTTGTGCACATATAAGTGTACGATGAGCCTTCTAATAATCCATCTAGTTAAAAAATGAAAATAAAACTTGTAAGCCACATTAGTTGAGAATTCTTCCAAAGTAAATATGACATCATTTACGACTAACCTTGATATAAAATCTCATGTTAAGGCTTGGGCAACATGTTTTGCCAGAAGTTTTGAATTAACACCGCGAACAAAATCTGTATATAGTATTGCAAGTGTGTTGGGAGTCGCTTGTCTAGCACATGTTACAGAACATGTATATCCTACATTGTACACACAAATAGTAAACTGAGAAGAATCTCCAACTGGTGTTACTCGTACTCTCCAACTACAGCCTTCCACCCAATACTTAATAGTTAACAATTTTGGCCTTGATCTCTCTACTTTATAATCAAACAGATGGAGAACTGACAAAATCTTCAACGTAGTCTCCAAAGAATCTTTCGTCTTGTATTGTTGTCCAACAGCAAGATTAAGTGAAGTCAATTATAATTTAACATGTTGGTTAACTCCGGTTGTTTGAACGTTTACAGCCGTGTAACCGCTCTTCATAATTGGTGAGTTTTGATTCATCTCCTCTTCTTTTTCCAAAGGCATCCCGTAAAAACTTAAGTCTTCATCACCTGAAGATGCTCTGTCTGAATCCTCACAATAATCAAATCTGTCTTCTTCATCATCGTCGTCATCAAGAATCTCTATGTCTATAGTTTTTTTTTTTATAGTCTTGCATCTTCCTTCATCTCTTTCTCCTTAAATTTGACACATAGTTGCACCGTGTCAATTTTTAACTGTCCCAAAAACCTAATATATTCCTTACTATTCCCTAATGTCAACAAAATATTCTTCAGAAACATGTAACTCAATTCTAGCTTAAATAACTTTTTATCTATCTTGTAATCTTCAATCACTACGTGAACGAAATCTTCAAAAAGAGTAGTATCATTTGCTGATAAATTTTTGCTCCTTCTTTTGTGATCAACAACAAACATCCATATGTTATTTTCAAACATTCATTTACCGCATACAAGTATAATCTGCTCCATAAACTTGTTATTTGGAGAGATTTTTATCGGTTTTGCTTATTATGGTAGACATAGAGATAACTGAATCAACTTCTGATCTTTAAGTTTAAGTTACTAGATACATGGTGAAAACCGACGTTTTGAAGAATGGCTAATTTAGGTATATTTAATTGATATTAACTTAAAACCACGTAGGGAAGCAAATATGAGAATATTTATTAGATATCTTTATCGGAGCTTACTTCTTATGTATTGAAGCACCCACATATTAGATAATCAATTGCTTCCTCTCCACCTTAACTGTTAAGGAAGTAAGTGTGTAGAATGTTGCAAAACCCAGATTGTCCAATATTGAGAACTAGGTGGTGCGTGTATGATTTTTTTATAGATATAATTAATTGTAATATTTAATTATTGATTAATTTTCATTTAATTCTATAAACATTATTTTGTATACATATACAATTTTAATGTGTATCACAATCACACAAATATTTCATATCGTTTGGTGCATTTTGAAACTGATTTAATTTGTTTTTTTTTACCTTTTCTAGCATTTACAGTGACATATAATTACATATGTAAAAGTTATATTAAATAATAATTACATACTTACAATATTTTTTAATATTATCTATACAGTAAAACTTCTATAAATTATTAATATTGAGACCATGAAATTTATAATTTATTTTATATTTTACAGATATATTATTCGGTTGATAACCTAATTTCAGGACTGATAAAAAATATTAATTTATCGAGTATTAATATATAGAGGTTCTACTGTACAATGCTTTTTTTTTTCTCTTACACAATATAATCTTGCCAATATATGTATTTCAAGTATATAATTTTTCTTGACCTATTGCAATTAAACCAAAATGGGTTTTACCATCTTTACGTATCCTAAAAGCGGATAGATGGTTGGCCCACACATTCGAGCGTACCAACCACATCACTGCTCTTACGACATATAGAAATTTTTTTTTAAAATATATAAATTGTCTTATAACTTAAATTAAAGTTGGACTGTAATCAATGTTAACAAAATGCATGCGACTTTGACTTTTGCCCCACTAATATTTATATCCATACATATATTTGTGGAAAAATTTAAGTATGACTTTGATGTGTTAAAAAGAAATAACAAAGTATATGTTTTGTAATATATATGTTTATAATCTATAGTTGAATTTTAAAAAGAAATAAATACATATATTTATGCATGTATGTATATGTTATATATAAGTGAATTATAATATTTAGGTATTAGTTAGTTTTTTTGATACTTTCTGCAAATGTTATATTTTTACATGATGCAGGTTTTGGAATTTAACAACAATCACGAAAACCGTTTCTATCATTTTGTATTTAATCAAATTTTCTTATTTTTATTGTTTTATAATATATAATTTTAAATTAAATATTGATGTAATTACAAATAACTTTAAAAAAGTTCAAAATAAAAAATTTGACTTTAATATACAAATAAATATAGTACATTGGATAATCCATTATTATTATTTTTTTTCAATAAAAAATATAATATATATCTTTTATAAATTATTGAATCATATTTTATAAAATTTTCCAGTAGCTCTCTGCTCATCTCTTTGTCCATTATTGAGGAATTAGTTTAATTTTTTTTTATGGTTGGCCTGTACGTAAAATTTGATCTGGACGTGCGTTCATTATAAAATTTGTTTCTTAATTACTTTTTTTAATTATACTTTTTATTTATATTTGTTTCATCTTATTATAATTTATTTTTCTGATCTGGTTATTTTTCATTTTATTTTGATATCAAATTCTTGATCTACAATGAGACTGTATATGAGTGTGATATAAACTTTTTTTTTTAATTTAAGGAACAATAAAAGATAAATTGATATGGTAATGGAAGATATGTAAAATCAAGAAAACTATAATATAAAAAATGTTAAAAAATTATATGTCATACTCCTAACATTATTAATATATATAACATTTACTACCCTTCTGGATGATTTAATATTATTTTCTTTTTTTTTTATATGAAATTTTTGTAATCATATTTTTATGCAATAATTATAAATATATTTAAAAATTATAATCATAGGAATGATAATTTTTTGTTAATTTAAATTTATTAATTTTAATGTTATAGTCTAGTTTATTTATATTTATATTTTATAATTTATTTAATGTTAATTCAATTAATCAAAATATTTTATTTTTTTTAGGAAATTTATCATGTCATATTTCCACGTCATCATTGGAATGCCCTGACTTTTCTTCCCTTTTGATACATTAGATTTTTTCACTTACATGGCTTGTGAAATAATAGTTAAGATCTCACATTTCCAGGTCATCAATATAATACACTAACTTTTATTCTCCTTTTGACACATCAGATATTTTCACTTAAGTGGTTTGTCAAATAACAGTTAAGATTCTGCATAGAAGATATTTTTCTTAATATTAAATCTATTATAATTGAGACATCAAAATATAAATCTACTAAAAGTTGAAAATAAATCTGTCAACTAAATCCATCATGAAAATAATTCTATCAAAAATAAATATATTAATTAAATCTGTGATAGCTTGCTATGTTGTAGTGTTTTAGAATGCATTTTATACATATTTTCTCATGTTTTTGCACTATTTCTTATCATTTTAGTCCTATTTGCATCTAGAAATAGCCATGCATGCATTTAGATTAAGATTGCATATTGATATAAGATCAAGGGGATGATCTTATAAATGCTTGGGTGAATGGGTGGAAGCAAGCAGCTGGACTGAAGTCTCTTTCTACTTGCTTAAAAGATGATCGAAGTGGATGGTTGCAGGATCAATCCTGCTGGACTCAAGTTTCTTTCAGGCTGGATCAGTGGATGAGATGGATAGATAGTGGATCGAAGAATGCCACTCAAGGGTGTGAAAGCCCCTGTGATGAATTCACAAACCTAGTCTCAAGGCAGCGCACACAAAAGACATAGATTCAAATATTTACTAAGTGAAAAATTCCATCTTGCTTAGATAAACAAAAACAAAGCTAAAGCCTTAGAGAAAAATCTCTTTTAATTTCCAAAAATTTCTATATTTTTTTACAATGATAACAATGAGCTTTTATAGCTTTTACAAAAAATCTTTACAATAAATTACATTTAATTTAAATTATTTATATTTAGACAAAAAGAGAAAAATAAGCTAAATCAAATCATAATCTTCTTGCCACCAATCTTGCTTTGGACTTGAATGAGAATCTTTTGACTTTGATAATTATGAAGAACAGATTCTAATAATAATTCACATATTGAAAACCTTTGATTTACTGATTTTTGGTATTGTATCACATATATTTGCATATTACAAGTGTGTTTCAAGTATTTTTGGGGTTAAGGAGACTTATTGAAGGATGGAGGATCATCTGGAGTCAAAGAAATATGCAAGAAGAATGAAGCCAAGCTGTTTAGAAGATATATCGAGGTCTTTGCTCGGTTCAACAGGATGCGAGTTATAGATCAGTCCGGACGAAGCCTCTACACTCAGATTCAGGCTCCACGTTCTTCTTGAAAGTTGTAGAGGATCGGAATAGCTTTCCAATGGTGGTCGAATCATGTCAATTGGATCTGAACTTAAATAGATAGAGCAATTTCAGCTGCGCAGTGTTCACCAGGCCATTGTACCGGGCAAGCACATCGAGCAAAACCCAGGCAAGCCTGCCCGGTGCGTGCTGAACCGACAAAAGATGCCTGAAGCAACAGAGACAAACTGCACCGGCCAACTGCATCGAGCAAAACATCTTCCAATACTGCCTGATATGCTTTATCCACACTGTTGACCAACTTTTTCTGCTTTTGACCAAACCTTATCCTTTCATCTCTATAAGCTTTTGCCTTATCTTTTTAGCACTTATCTTGTTTAATATCCTTATTTTCGAGCTTGTGAAGAACAAGGGCGAGAGACTTGGGATTTGTTAAACAGAATCATCTTTTTTATAAAATCTTGCATTTTCTTTACATATACCTATTTTGCTAGTTCTTAATCATGTTTATCTTGTTTCTCTCTGTTATTTTCGTGGCTTTAGTTATGCTTACAAAGTAGTTTCGTTTTGGTTTAAGGTTAAGGCAGATGGGGTGATTCTTGTGATTGATTAAAATGTTTAGGACTTAGATCTTCTCATTCTCTTTCTTGTATGATTGTGCTTAATATCTATGATCTCTTTGAAGGATAAGCAAATGTTAGGATATCATGTGCACTCTATGTGTTTGATAAAATTCCTAAAGGTTTCATTGCATGAAGTTGATGCTTAAATGATCATGTTTCTTTGCATTTTTACCTCTTGCTTGAATATGTTTAAAGCTTATGACCACATTGGTGAAAATTTTCTTAGACTTCTATTATGCATCAAAAATGTGAGTAGAAGTCTGAACCATTGTTCAAGAGATTAATAGAACTAGCATAACAAAATTAGAAGCTAGGATGCTTTTTGGTTATATGGAACTTGTGATTAATGCTTGCTCTTTGTAAATACACCATCAAAAGTGGATTGGAAATGCATTGAGTCAAAGGGATTGATATCTATAATAGTGTTTCCTTACCTAAGGTTGAGTATTTAGAGTTGCTTGTTTTGATCACCTTAATCATGAATAATGGATGACCCTATCATCATTGCCTTAGCCTTGAACCTTGCTTTTAAATTTCGAATTTGTTTACTAGTTGCCCTGTTTTGCTCTGTTTCATTTGCTTATTATTGCTTATTGCCTTGTTACTTTTAAGCTCTTTAGTATTCATGGTTTGAACTCTTTAGTTTTCTTGCTTGTGTTACTTGGTTACTTGAACTTTTAAACCTCTTTTTGGCTTAGATTAACAAGCTTCTGCATCTCCATTACACTATTCCCACAAAGGATTGATAAACCTCATCTATACTACATCTGATTAGAAGAAGAATTGAATCTTGTGACCAAAAAGTCCTTCTTCAATTTGGCGCCCTTGTCGTAGTGGGATGTTTAGTGTATTGGAGTTTGAAAAGTTATTTAGTATAAGCTTTTAATTTCAGTACTAATTTACATTTTCTTTGTTTTCATTTCAGGTACAATGGAAGATACAACACAAAAGAGGAAAGGGATAGCATTGAATTGTGCAGCCGCTGTTTACGACAACTACCTGCACCTGCTAATGTCTACAATGGTTCTAGCCAACATAGCTACAAGCAGAGTTTTGCTTACAATGCTCAAATTGACCCTATGAGAAGCCCTCCACGGTTCTACAATGACGATGTTCAGATTGTGCCAACCCACCAGCCTTATACTCCATCAAACAAAGATGAGCAAAACGGCCACACAGGGTTTTCTCAGCATGACAAGGACATAGCCTTCAACAAAGAAGCTGAAGCATCCATTAAGGAGATTGAGGAACTACTCTATGGGCCACAAGAAATGTTCAAGACTCCAAGCTCTATTGAGAAGATCAATGAGGACATTGAACCTAAGCGTGAGGGATATACTTCTCCTAAGAGTTCAGCTCAAGATGAAAGGGGTGAGGCCACGGTTGTGACAAAGAAGATAGAAGCCAAGAAGATCTGCCATTTGATTGCTGAAGAGGATGAAGAGTTGAGTGATGATGAAGATGCTTCATTGGAAGATCTTGGTATTATGCTTCAAGAGCTGTTACTCCATAGGGACATAGATGAATCTAGGCATGGGGGAGATGTCTTAAACATCACCATTGATGATCAAGAAGCTGTGGACATTTTTGAGCAGTTCCTTCAAAGTTTGGACAGAGAAGAGGAGCTTGCTTTAGAAAAAAGAAAAGGCTGAAAAGGAAGCGGCTGAGAAGGAAGAGGCTGAGAAAGCCTTGGTTGCACCTAAAGAAGAAGCTAAAGAAGAGCTTAGTGAAGCTGATAAGGAGCTTGTAGAAACATACCATGCTTTGATGGTCCTTGCTAAAGAAAGTCTTGAATATTTCAAAGAGCTGTATGAATGCCAAGTGGGGACTTCTTCAAGCAACAATGAGAAGGGTAAAGCTGCTGAGGTTCAAGCCTACAAACCACCAATTCCTTACCCCACAATGCACTTTATAAAGGCTCAAATGACAGTCTACTCAAAGTTCATAAAGAAGATAGAAGCAAGCTTGAGTATATTGCTATGAAGCCACCTGACGTCATGGAATGGATGATGGGATTCCAGGTTGAAGTGCTGAAACAAGATGAAGACCCTCCTGACCACAATGAATATGATGGTGAAGCCTTTGATGGTGATTGTCTACTTGGATTGTTTGATGAGATTAAGGTGCATTATTATGAACCACAACTGCCAAAGAAGAGAGTCAGGAACCCTAAGAAGAAGCTCTACATAAGGGGTGATGCTTTGTTTTCCAAGAAAGGGGAAGAAACATTGGTTCCACTTCATCCCCATCCATGATCATCAAGGGTGAAAAGTCAAGCTAGTGACTTCAAACAAGCATACTTGGGAGGTAATCCCATGACTATCTATGTAAATATGCTTTTATTTTCCTTTCGAAATGTTTTTTTGAGTGATTTCAGGTTGGAAAAAGTGGTTGAATAGGTCAGAATATGTGGAAAATCCAAGAAAACTAAAGCTCTGTTTCTGCATCGGGGTACCATATCGAGCAGAACCTCTGCAAACTCTACCCGATGCAGTTTATCTTGGGGAAGAAGCAGTCCGTAAGTCGAGCTAGATGCACGATGGCGGTCATATCGAGGTGCCACATCGAGAAAAACCTCAAAGGCCCTGCCCGATGCAGATGCAGGACAGATTTTTGTCGTCCGATAGATCAGCTCGAACGGAGGCTTTCTGATCCGATTCAGTCTCCGTGTTCTTCATCAAATTTGTAGAGGATGGAGTAATATTTCGAATGGTATAAGTTTCAAGTCATTCTGATCCATGGTTAGAATGATATGGCGATTACAGTAAGCTGGTATAAAGCAAGGCGATCATATTGGGCATGCACATCGAACAGAACACCAAAGGCCCAGATCGATACGGATAAATGCATTTCAAAACACCAATGCTGCAAGAATGCCTCTATACAATAGTTTCCATTAGTCATGTCTACTGATGAATGTCCATCCTCCACCCCTCCAACCACCAAGACAAGTACACACCTTCTTCATCTTTTACTCCTTACTCATTATCCTTTACACTTCATTTTTGCATTGTGGTTTGCCTCCTTTTGCATTTATAATACACAGAGGACTGTGTATTCTAAGTGAGGGGGAGGGTTTACTTGGACAAACATTCTGCACTTGCATATAGCTAAACAACCATTCGTCATACTTGCACTGCACTTAATGCATAGAAAATCACTAAAAATTTAAATTTTTTTGAAAATTGATTTCTTAAAAAACAGAATGTTCATGTGCATTCATATAGGACTTATACTTCATGCGTTCACTTAGATTGTAGCTTACTTGTTTAAAATGGGTGCAATGATAGTGAATCTTTGGAAATGCTAGTGGTTTATGAAAATGATGTCCTTGTTCTTAGTCCTTTGATGCATTTGATGAAGCACTTGAAATAAGGCTGACCACTCTTTGAATTTATGATAATGAAACTCTTGTTTGAAGTTGAAGGTTGCTTGATTTGATATTGACCTTTATATAAGTGGAACCTTAATTTGAACTTTGAATTATCTTGTTTGTGCATTGAAAGTTATTGCATGGCTACCAATATACACACTTGGATCATTTTCTTCCTTTTCACTACTCTTGTTGATCCAAGTAGCTGATCCTCATCATTATGGGAAAGTTAACCACACCTTGAACCAATCATTCCTTCGAAGCCCAAACACTATTGTGAGAATTTGTGAGGCCTTGCATTATCATTTCAAATTTATCTTGGAAAAAAGAGAAGGCTGGCAAGGAGGAGCTCTCTTGTAGACATCAGCTTGCATTTTGAGCTTGATACTAGGTTAGGAGTTTTGGGAAAGGGTAGAGTTAAGTGGTTGAGCTTTGAATGTTTGTATCATTTAAGAAGAGAAGAAGAGTGAGAATGAGAGTATGAGGAAGAATGACATTATGGGGAAGATAATTATATTTTGTGGTTAAGTGACAAAAGGAAAAAGGCTCTAAGTAACACAGAAAAGAAAGGCGCCAACAACAACAAGCTAACAAAGATCATCCAAAAGAAGAAAAATCAGACCAAACAATCCACCAAAAAGGTGATGAAAGATGGCGCCTATACAACAAAGAAGAGCAAGTTTTAAAAGAAGTCAGCCACACAAGCAAAAGAAGAAGAAGTTCCCCACATTTCAAGAAGAAAAAGATAAAAAGAGCTTTGGGAAAGGGTAAATTTAGAGGTTCAACTTTGGAATTAGTCTTTATTAAGATCATCTTTGGGAAAGGGTAGAAAAGAGCTTTGACTTGCATGTATAAGTTTGCTTTTACCTTTAGCATTTTGCATATGATAGATTTATTTCTTATGAGATATCCCCTGTTTCTATGAACCATTGATGAATGATATCATTTTTATCTCATAACCATGTCCCTTGAACCAAATGCTTTCACTTGATTTGCACAAACTTGATCTATTGGTTACTTGTTTAATGAATGTTAAAATGGTTAAGTGATTTGAGAGCTTGTGTAGATTGATAACTTGAGAATCATTTTCATTTTGTGATAAACGTGGCTAAGTTTTAGAGTATAGTTCCATCATTTGCATCGTAGCACTAGAAACATGGACACCATTTTGATTCATTGTTAGTATTTTAATGATATGTGTTCCCATTTTAAAACCTCATCACCATGCTAAATGTTTTGTTTACTTGAGGTCAAGCAAAAACTAAGTGTGGAGATGTTGATAGCTTGCTATGTTGTAGTGTTTTAGGATGCATTTTATACATATTTTCTCTTGTTCTTGCATCATTTCTTATCATTTTAGTCCCATTTGCATCTAGAACTAGCCATGCATGCATTTAGATTAAGATTGCACACATTTGCATATTTCGAGTGTGTTTCAGGTGTTTTTGGGGCTAAGGAGACTTGTTTAAGGATGGAGGATCATCTGGAGTCAAAGAAATATGCAAGAATAATGAAGCCAACCTGTTTAGAAGGTACATCAAGGTCCCACATTGAGGTCTTTGCTCGGTTCAACATGACGCGAGTTATAGATCAGTCCGTACGAAGCCTCTCCACTCAGATTAAGGCTCCACGTTATTCATGAAAGTTGTAGAGGATTAGAATAGATTTCCAATGATGGTCGAATCATGTCAATTGGATCTGGGGTTCAAGAGATAGAGTGATTTCAGCTGCACAGTGTTCACTACGCCATTGTACCGGGCAAGCACATCGAGCAAAACCCAGGCAAGCCTGCCTGGTGCGTGGTGAACCGACAAAAGATGCCTGAAGCAACAGAGACAAACTGCACCGGCCAACTGCATCGAGCAAAACATCTTCCATACTGTCCGATATGCTTTATCTGCGCTGTTGACCAACTTTTTCTGCTTTTGACCAAACCTTATCCTTTCATCTTTATAATCTTTTGGCTTATCTTTTGTAGCACTTATCTTGTTTCTTATCCTTATTTTCGAGCTTGTGAAGAAAAAGGGAGAGAGTTTTGGGATTTTTCAAAAGGAGATCATCTTTTTTATAAAATCTTGCATTTTCTTTACATATATCTATTTTGCTAGTTCTTAATCATGTTTATCTTGCTTCTCTCTGTTGTTTTCGTGGCTTTAGTTATGCTTAGGGAGTAGTTACGTTTTAGTTTAAGGTTAAGGGAGGTGGGGTGATTCTTGTGATTGATTAAGGTGTTTAGGACTTAGATCTTCTCACTCCCTTTCTTGTGTGGTTGTGCTTAATATCTATGACCTCTTTGTAGGATAAGCAAATGTTAGGATTTCATGTGCACTCTATGTGTTTGATGAAATTCCTAAAGGTTTTATTGCATGAAGTTGATGCTTAAATGATCATATTTCTTTGCATCTTTACCTCTTGCTTGAATACGTTTAAAGCTTATGACCAGGCCCGACCCAAAATTTTGATGTACCGTGAGCCAAAAATAAAATGGGCCCTTATTTACTATGTATTTTTGTTTTTTTTTTCCAAACGGGCCCTTAAGTGTCAAGGAAATTTGCCAAAAATTAAGTGTACCCTGTGCATTTGCACCTTGGGCACATGCCCAGAACCGGGCCTGCTTATGACCACATTGGTGGAACTTTTCTTAGATTTCTATTATGCATCAAAAGTATGAGTAGATGTCTCAACCATTGCTCAAAAGATTAGTAGAACTAGCCTAACAAAATTAGAAGCTAAGATGCTTTGAGGTTATATGGAACTTGTGATTAATGCTTGCTCTTTATAAATACACCATCAAAAGTGGGTTTAAAATGCATTGAGTCAAAGGGATTGATATCTATAATAGTGTTTTCTTAGTTAAGGTTGAGTGTTTAGAGTTGCTTGTTTTGATCACCTTAATCATGAACAATGGATTACCCTATCATCATTGCCTTAGCCTTGAACCTTGCTTTTAAATTTTGAATTTGTTTAGTAGTTGCCCTGTTTTGCTCTGCTTCATTTGCTTATTATTGCTTGTTGCCTTGTTACTTTTAAGCTCTTTAGTATTCATGGTTTGAACTCTTTAGTTTTCTTGCTTGTGTTACTTGGTTACTTGAACCTTTAAACCCCTTTTTGGCTTAGATTAATAAGTTTCTGCATCTTCGTTACACTATTCCCACAAAGGATTGATAACCCTCAGATATACTACATCTGATTAGAGAAGGAATTGAATCTAATGACCCAAAAGTTCTTCTTCAATCTGCCACAAAAATAAATATATAAATTTAATATATGACAAAAATAAATCTGTTATAAAAAATCAAATCTAGTAAAAATAAAAAAGTCGATAAATCTATAACAAAAGTATGCATTCAAAATAAATCTGTTAGAAAAAAACTAATCTGTTGTTATATGCAATAGATTTATCATCACAAGTCTATCATTTTAAATAAATCTGTGAAAATATTAATAAGTCTATGACAGTCATTATAAGTTTATGAAAAAAATCTGCTATTCAAAACAATTTTGAGAGCGAAATTAAGTCTGTTATTATTATATTAACAATTTTATTACAATAGATTTTTTTTTTATTTTGTGAAGTTTTTTGGTGATGTGAAAATAATTATAATGATATATATGTAATTATTTTTTTGTTGATAAAGGTTTTAAAGATATTTTTACTATGAAATTTTAATCGTTAATAAAAATAAAATAAGAACTATTTTAATAATAAATTGATTAATTAGTGCAATTTAAGCTAATCTCTTTATAAAAATAAAAAATAATAGAAAAGTAGGAGAGAGGTAGAGAAAAATCTCTTGGAAAACACATCTAACCAAGTGGCATTAACATTAGCAAAAATGGAAATTTGACCGGAAAAAATCACTTAAATCATGAATTTTTGAATTTCGACTATTTAATGCATATCCTTTCACATGAGCAATTTGAAGAATAGACATATATATTGACTACACTTTTAATCCTAAATTTATGTTGACTAAGCCATTTTAAGCATTCCGTTATCTCCATTAACAGTTCTATTAGATGGGGTTAATTTCCGTTTAAACTCGTCGTTAATTGAAGCAAGGGTTTTTATGATCCTTGTTATACTTCAAAGTAATCATAATCTCCAAATCAGATGTAGTATAAGGTCTTAGGTGTCAAACACACTTGTGAAAATTGAGATACAAACAATGCTGTAAGCTAAGTATGATTGGAGATTTTGATTGTGAAATAGTGTCTTGAAGAAGGACTTTTGACTCTCAATTCCATCCCTCGCTAATCAGATGTAGTATAGAAGAGGTTTAATAATCCATTTAGGAGCTAGAGTAAAAGAGATGCAAGACACTAACTAAGCTTAACCATGTATGATAAAGAAGGATGTTTCTAACAACCTAAGTAATCAAAGATGAAATGCAAAAGTGAAAAGCAATACTAACAAGTTTAAAGCAAGTAATCTTATACAAGAAAGCTAAATGCAACAGGAATTAAAGAAAGCAAGATCCAAATGTAAATGCAAGATGAGAGAATAAAAGAAAAGCACAATAACTTAAAGTGCAAGGCAAGAAATGGATAAAAGAGCAAAGATGTCTAAGTAATGCACATGTTAGACCCACTTGTGATGGCGTATTTGTACAAAACTAGCATGATAACACAAGGCTCTTAAAGACCAAACAATGTATTAAGATGCAATATAATCACTATCCCAAACATAGTTCTTTCAGGCATTTAAACAAACACTTGTGATGCAGCAAACATCTATAATCTATTTCACTTAAACAAGCTACTCAAGCCTTAAGAACAACTAAACAAGGTAAATCAAGCAAGGATTAAGCCAAAAATCCCTAAGCTATCAACTAATCATCCCCAAATCTGCTCCAACCTCAAACCATATGAAACTACTCACAACACATAGCAAAATCAACAGAAACAAGCAGAAATGACAGATCAAACATGATTAAGCAAGAACTAGAAGGAAAATAACAAAGAAAGTGCAAAACTTTATTGAAAAGGTGATCTAGATCAAAAACCCATAAAAATTTCTTTGTGGTTTCTCACAAGGTCGAAAATAGGATCAAGGTGAAGATAAGTGCTAAAAAAGATAAGGTTTAGCTTAAATAAGCTAAAAAGATAAAGTTTGACAAAAAGTATAAAATCTTGGTCAACTCTCGGCGTTGACGCATCGGGGTGCAAGGGAAGGTGTTCTGCTCGAAGTGGTCAGCTCGATATCTAGGTGTGTTCTCGGTGTTCTCCTCGATGCTACACCTCGATATGCATTGTACATTCATATTGGCCTATACGGCATGCTTAGTTCGGTGCACTACCTTGGTGCAGTCTCAGAGTCCTCGGTCAAATCCTTCTTCCTCGTCCAATGTTTCACATCGAGCAAGCTTCACGGATGTTCTGCTCGATGCTGGACCTCGATATGGAACTTCAAAAATCTCCCAAAACACCTGAAAATCACAATAATCATGCATATGTATGCAGATGTATGCATTCTTAAACTAAATGCATGCAAAGTTGACTATAAGTGCAAATGAGTCTAAAATGCTATACTATGATGAAAAAAAAGGGAAAAGATGCATGAAATGCAGCCTACAGTGGTCCAATATAGCAAGCTATCAACACGCCCACACTTAGTCTTTGCTTGCCCTCAAGCAAATAAAAGATTAAACATGGTGATGAGGTTTTAAAATGGGAACTCATATCATTAAAATGCTAATAATGAATCAAAATGATGTCCATGTTTCTAGTGCTAGAATGCAAATGATGGAACTATACTCCAAAACTTAGCCACACTCATCACAAAATGAAAATGATTCTCAAGTTATCAATCTACACAAGCCCTCAAATCACTTGACATTTTTTAACATTCAATTAGCAAGTAAACAATGGATCAAGTTTGTGCAAATCAAGTGAAAGCATTTGGTTCAAGGGACATGGTTATGAGATAAAAATGATCTCATTCATCAATGGCTCATAGAAACAGAGATCTCTCATATGAAATGAATCTATCTTAGGCAAAATGCTAAAGGTAAAAGCACACTTATGCATGCAAGTCAAAGCTCTCTTCTATTCTTTCCCAAAGATGATCCTAATTATGTCTAAGTCCCAAGATAAACCCCTAAATCTACCCTTTCCCAAAGATCTTTTGATATTTTTCTTCTTGAAATGTGGGCGACTTCTTCTTCTTTTGTTTGTGTGGTTGACTTCTTTTAGAACTTGCTCTTCTTTGTTGTATATGCGCCAATTTTTATCACCTTTTTGGTGGATTGCTTGGTCTGATTTTTCTCCTTTTGGATGACTTTTGTAAGCTTGTTGTTGCTGGCGCCTCTTCTTCTTTGTAACTTAGAGCTTTCTTCTTTTTTCACTTAACCACAAGATACAATCATCTTCCCACAATATCATTCTCTTCTTGAAACCATTCCCACTCTTCTTATCTTCTCATAAGATACAATCATTTAAAGCTTAAGCCACTTAATTCTACCCTTTCCCAAAACTCCTAACCTAGTATCAAGCTCAAAATGCAAGCTGATGTCTACAAGAGAGCTTTTCCTTGCCAGCCTTATTCCTAACACTTTTTGCCAAGATAAGTTCGAAAATGATAATGCAAGGCCTCACAAACTCTCACAATAGTGTTTCGGTTTAGAAGGAAGGATTGGTTCAAGGTATGTTTAACTGTCCCTTAATAATGAGGATCAGCTACTTGGATTAACAAGAGTGGTGAAAAGGAAGAAGATGATCCAAGTATGTATATTGGTAGCCATGCAATCACTTTCAATGCACAAACAAGATAATTCAAAATTCAAATTAAGGTTCCACTCATATAAAGGTCAAGATCAAATCAAGCAAGCTTCAACTTCAAACAAGAGTTTCAAAATCATAAATTCAAAGAGTGGTTCAGCCTTATTTCAAGTGCTTCATCAAATGCATCAAAGAACTAAGAACAAGGGCATCATTTTCATAAACCACTAGCATTTTCAAAGATTTACTATCATTGCAGCCATTTTAAACAAGCAAGATACAATCTAATTGAATGCATGAAGTCTAAGTCCTATATGAATGCACATGAACACTCTGTTTTTAAGAAATGAATTTTCGAAAATTTTCAATTTTTTAGTGATTTTCTATGCCTTAAGTGTAATGCATGGTTGTCTAGCTATATGTAAATGCAGCTGTGATGAGAATGCAGAATGTTAGTTCCAAGCAAACCCTCTCCCACACTTAGAATACACAGTCTTAGTGTATTATAAATGCAAAAGGAGGCAATACCACAATACCATCAATGAAATGTAAAAGAGAAGGTTTAAGGAGTGAAGGATGAAGAAGGCGTGTACTTGTATTGGTGGTTGGAGGGGTGGAGGACTGGATATTCATCAGTGGAGATGGTATATGGTGCCTATTGAATCGAGGCATCCTTGCAGCTTTGGTGTTTTGAAGAGCATTCGTCCATATCGAGCTGGGCTCTCGGTGTTCTGCTCGATGCTGCACCTCGATGTGATCACCCTCGAGCATCTTGCTTGGTGTACGGTACTTGCTCTTCGGTGTACAGACAAAGGCTTCTGGGGCGATTACATCGAGCAAGGCTCTGGAGGTTTTGCTCGATGTGGCACCTCGATGCGATCTCCATTGTGCAATCTGCTCGATGTACGGACTGCTTCTTCCTCGAGATAAACTGCATCGGGCAGGTTTTGTAGAGGTTTTGCTCGATACAACACCTCGATGCAGAAACAGAGTTTTAATTCCCTTGGTTCTCCAATTTGTTTGACCAATCTAATCACTTTTCCCATCCTGAAAACGCTTAACAAACATATCAAAAGCAAAAGGAAAGCATATTTACATAGACAGTCATGGGATTACCTCCCAAGTGTGCTTCGTTTAAGGTCTCTTAGCTTGACCTCCTTTACTTTGCTAGTTGGGAACATCAAGGAGACTAAGGCCAGTCTCCATTGCTAGAACCTCTGAGGCTAAATATGGCTTGAATCTATGTCCATTGACTGTGAATTCCCTTCCTTTAGTATCCAGCAATGTGATTGCTCCATAGGGAAGAACTTCTTTGATTCTATATGGCCCATTCCATCTTGACTTGAGTTTTCTAGGAAAGAGCCTCAACCTTGAGTTGTAGAGAAGAACCAAGTCGCCTGATCTGAATTCCTTGTGGACTATCTTCTTATCGTGGAAAGCTTTAGTCCTCTCTTTGTAAATCTTTGAATTCTCATAAGACTCCAACCTGATCTCTTCTAGCTCATGAAGTTGCATAAGTCTCCTTTCTTGAGCGCTCTTAATGTCATTGTTGGGCAGTTTGGTTGCCCATTGAGCTTTATACTCAAGCTCTACTGGAAGGTGACAAGCTTTTCCATACAACAAGCTGAAAGGAGATCTTCCTATTGGTATCTTGAATGCAGTCCTATAGGCCCAAAGTGCATCATCAAGCTTGGAAGACCAGTCTTTCCTTGTGATCCCTACTGTCTTCTCCAGGATGGCTTTGATCTCTCTGTTTGAAACCTCAACTTGACCACTGGTTTGTGGATGATAAGGCGTTGCCACTTTGTGTTTGACTCCATGCTTCTTCAGAAGATTATCAAAGACTTTGTTAATGAAGTGACTTCCACCATCACTTATCACCACTTTAGGCACACCAAATCTTGGAAAGATTATAGTCTTGAAGAGCTTCACAACAACAGAGCAATCATTTTTTGGACTTGTAATATCCTCAACCCATTTGGAGACATAGTTAACTACCACTAAGATAAACTTGTTGCCATATGATGAAGGGAAGAGTCCCATGAAATCAATTCCCCATACATCAAAAATTTCTGTTTCAAGGATTGGATTATGAGGCATGTCATCCCTCTTGCTTATGTTTCCTTTCCTTTGACATGCTTCACACCTCTTGATGAACTCATGAGTATCTTTAAAGATGCTAGGCCACTAGAATTTTGCTTGAAGTATCTTTGTAGCTGTCTTGAATGTCGTGAAATGGCCTCCATAAGCAGACCCATGGTAATGGAAAATGATATCTTGTGCTTCTTCTTCTGTTACACATCGCCTAAACAGTCCATCTGATCCTTTCTTGTAAAAGTCTGGATCATCCCAATATAGTTGAGATAAGTCTTTTAAGAACTTAGCCTTGTGATAAGGCTTTTGGAAGGTGGGAAGATGGTCTGAAACCAGATAGTTCACGAAATCTGAGTACCAAGGCAGGTTCCTGTCTTGCAAAGCGCCTGCTTCATTCCAGTTCTTCAGCACTTCGTAATCTATAAGCTGTTCTTCAGGAAGAGAGTCATATTCAATCCTCATTGTTGATAAGTGATCAGCCACTCCATTTTCTATTCCCTTCTTATCAAGTATCTCGAGATCAAACTCCTGAAGCAAAAGTATCCATTTGAGCAGGCGTGGCTTTGTATCCTTCTTGGCATAAATGTAGTAAAATGCTGCATGATCTGCGTAGACTAATACCTTAGAGCCGACCAGGTAGCTTCTGAACTTCCCACATGCTAACACAACTGCTAGCAACTCCTTATCTATTGTAGCATACCGAGTCTGTGTGTCATCTAGAGTGTGACTTGCATAGTATATAACATGTAATTTCTTGTCCACTCTTTGACCAAGCACAACTCCAAGTGTATAATCACTAGCATCACACATTATCTCAAATGGAAAACTCCAGTCAGGTGCCTGAACAATGGGAGCACTCACAAGCGCCTCTTTTATGGTCAGAAAAGCTTGCATGCAGTCATCATCAAAGACAAACTCTGTCTCCTTGCACATCAGCCTAGTGAGAGGTCTTGCTATTTTGGAGAAATCCTTGATGAACCTCCTATAGAAGCCTGCGTGTCCCAAGAAACTTCTGATGCCTTTCACTGATGTTGGTGGAGCCAGATGCATCATTACTTCTATCTTGGCCTTGTCCACCTCTATCCTTTTCTCAGAGATCTTGTGCCCAAAAACGATTCCCTCATTGACCATGAAATGGCATTTCTCCCAATTCAGCACCAGACCTGTGTCTTCACATCTCTTTAAAACCTGACAAAGATTAGACAAGCAGACGCCAAAGGAAGATCCATAAATGCTAAAGTTATCCATCAATACTTCCACCATCTCTTCAAGTAAGTCAGAGAATATAGAGGTAACACATCTTTGAAATGTTGATGGGGCATTACACAGTCTAAATTGCATTCTTCTATAAGCAAAAGTGTCATAAGGACATGTGAAGGTGGTTTTTTCCTGATCGTTAGGGTGAATGGGGATTTGAAAAAACCACTATAGCCATCTAAAAAGCAGTAATAAGGATGATTTGCCAATCTTTCTAGCATCTGATCAATAAAAGGTAAAGGATAGTGATCTTTCCAAGAGGCAGAGCTCAATTTTCTATAGTCAATACACATCCTATGTCCTGTTATAGTTCTAGTTGGGATAAGCTAATCTTTTTCATTCTCAACAACCGTGATTCCTCCTTTCTTAGGCCCAACATGGATTGGTGAGACCCATGTGCTGTCTGAGATATGGTAAATCATGCCTGCATCAAGGAGTTTTAAGATTTCTTTCTTTACAACTTCCTTAAGGTTTGGGTTTAATCTCCTTTGGGTTTCAATGGAAGTTTTTGTCTCATCCTCTAGATGAATCCAATGAGTGCAAAAATTATGAAATATGCCCTTGATATCATCAAGTGAATACCCAATGGCTCTCCTAAACTTCCTCAGCTCTTTAACAAGAGCACAAGTTTCATCATCACTAAGGTGTTCATTGACTATCACATGATAGGTTTCTTTAGGTCCAAGAAATACATACCTTAGCCCCTTGGGAAGTGGTTTGAGGTCTAGCTTGGGTGCCTTTAGCTCGCTCCAGTTTCCATATCCAAGATCTGCTCCTGGTTCGCTAACCTTAGTTCCACCAGCTTCTTGACTTACTAAATTCACAACTTCCCTCCTTATCTTGACAAAGGTCTCATGGTGAGTTTCTAGCCTAGCTTCCTTCAACAGCTGCTCATATTCTGCTGCTTCCTCACTCAAATACCTATACTTTCCTGGTGCTTTGGTTAAAGCTGTGCTCAGATGATCCTTTGTATACAGCTCTTCCATTAGTTCAGTGCTCAAGTCTTCCATGATATCCACGCTGGAGATCTGCCAATCTATCTTAGGCTTCTTCATGACTTCGTTTATGTCATACTTAAGGATCATATCTTTTCCCAAATGCAGCTCAATCTTGCCTCCTTTGACGTCTATAACTGCTCCAGTGGTGGCAAGGAAGGGTCTCCCAAGTATCAAGGGGTCATTTGGATCAGCATCAAGCTCCAAAACAACAAAGTTAGTAGGGACTTCAGTACTCCCAACTCTGACAGGAAGGTTTTCAAGCAGTCCAATGGGATGTCTAACAGAGCGGCCAGCAAGCACAAGAGTTATCCTACTTGGTCTAAAACTTGTGAATCCTAAGCGCTTGGCAGTAGTAAGAGGCATCATACTTACATTTGCTCCAAGATCACACAAAAAATTGTTGAATGTGAGAGGTCCAATGGAGCTGCTGTATGATGGCACTAACCTCATGAGTGAGAACAACCATCCCTTGCATCTCATTCTGCTTATTTGTAATTGCATCCTTCAAGAACTTCTGATATTGAGGTACCAGCAAGAATGCGTCAAGCATGGGCATGGTTATCTCCATATTTTCTATCTGCTTCTCAAAAAATTGTCTGTACTTCTCCACTAATTGCTTCTTGAATCTTCCTGGAAAGGGAAGTGGTGGCTTGTAAGGAGGAGGAACAAAGACAGGTTCCTTCCTTGTAGGCTGTATGGATTCTCTTTATGCTTCATCAACCACTTGTTTTCCTTTTCTCACACGCTCTGCCTCAGCTTTCCTTTCCATCTCTGCCTCAGCTTTCCTTTCCTTGTAGGCTGTATGAACAAAGACAGGTTCCTTTCCTTTCACACGGTGCTGCAGGTCCTTGTAGCTGTTTACCACTCCTAGTAGTTATTGCTTGCACAGCTGGTGGCGGTTGTTGTGGCGCTGAAAGAGAAGAGACCTTGATAGAAAACTCATCAAGAACTTTCTCAAACTCCTGCAGTAGGTTCTTTTGAATAGCCAACATCTCCATTTTATGTGCAGCCTTCATTTCCACAGTACTCTGTGTGTGCGCGGCAAGTAACTGCTCAAGCACTTTAGCTGTGGTTGTATCAGGCGTAGATGGTGGTGCTGTTGAAGGACTAGGGTTATCTTGAACTGGTGATGCTGCTACTTGATGTTGAGGAATAAACTCTGTTGCATACCTACGCTCTTGGTATTCTTTATATGAAGGTGTAAACCTGTGGTTTTGTTGTATGGGAATACCAAGCTGATTGTATATTGGAGCACTCTCCCTTGTGTGCGTTTGAGTACTGTAAGCGTTGTAGCTGTCATAGCTTGCATCCTGGTAAGGCTTATGATGAGTAGTCTCTTGTTGCTGCGCATAGTAGGCTTCAGCTTCTAAGTTGTAAGCATGTCCAGAGCTGATATCTTCTCTTTTGCCTTTGGTGAATGCTGTAGAGTTTGCTCAAGCAACAAGTCTGGCTTTGCGTTTTGTGCCAAAATATCCAGCTTCGTTTGGTGATCTGTGGTGTCAGCATTCTTCTTGTAGCTGTCCTCTTGCTCATCCACATAGTCACCATTGCTCAAGGCAAGGTTTTCAATCAGCTGCAAACCATCTTCAACAGTTGTACCCAAGAAGTGGTCGTTACTAGCCGTGTCTAACATAATCTTGAACCGTGGTGACACTCCTCTGTAGAATGTGCTGAGAAATGACTCTGTTGAGAAACCATGATGAGGGCAGCGCAAGGTGTAACCTTGAAATCTTTCCCATGCTGAACAGAATGGCTCATCTTGTGATTGTTTGAACCCTGAGATGTTCTGCCTTAGCGTAGCTGTCCTGGTAGAAGAGTAAAACTTTACAAGAAACATTCCTTTGCAATCATCCCAAGAACATATTGATCCACAAGGCAATGATCTTTCCCACAAATGTGCACGTTCAACAAGAGAGAAAGGAAATAACCTCAGTTTGAAACCATCTTCTGTGATGCCATTGATCTTTTGAAGACTGCAAAGACTCTCAAAGTCGTCCAAGTGATCAAACAGATCCTCCATAGATGTGCTATTAAAGCGGTTGGCTTGTACCATTGCAATCAAACTGCTTTTGATCTCAAAGTGATGCTCTTGAGATGGTGGAGGATGTTATAACTCTGCATCTAGTATGAAGGTAAGGAGCATCATGAGATCCTATGTGTTGTGCTCTTCTAGCAATCTGAGGCACTGGCCTATGTAACCACTGAACTGGTGCTTCATCCTCTCTGAACTGAGCTTGATGAGCATGTCTGTGATGTAGTTGATCAGCCATTGTACCTGAGAAAACAGAGCAAGAAAGGTTAAGTGATTAGTAAAGTAAAAGGTGGTTAAGTCTAAGCAAGAACCTAAACTCTATTATCTAAGCAATCCTAGAATGGCAATGGCGCCAAATTGAAGAAGGACTTTTGGGTCTCAATTCAATCCCTCTCTAATCAGATGTAGTATAGAAGAGGTTTAATCAATCCATCTAGGACCTAGAGTAAAAGTGATGCAAGACACTATCTAAGCTTAACCATGTATGATGAAGAAGGATAATTCTAACAACCTAAGTGATCAAAGATGAAATGCAAAAGTGAAAAGCAATACTAACAAGTCTAAAGCAAGTAATCTAATGCAAGAAAGCTAAATGCAACATGAATTAAAGAAAGCAAGAGCCAAATGTAAATGCAAGATAAGAGAATGAAAGATAAGAGCAATAACTTAAAGTGCAAGGTAAGAAATGGATAAAAGCAAAGCAATTAAAAACAGAGGAAAACAGGGCACAATATGACGAAAAGCAAAGAACAAGATGGAGCAGGTTCAAGGCTAAAACAATGATGACTTGGGGATTACTTAATATCAAACCTAGGATAGTCAAGAATAATAACAAGCAAGATTCATAATCAAGCCACTAATTCAATCAATTTGGAATCAGAGCAAAGATGTCTAAGTAATGCACATGTTAGACCCACTTGTGATGACGTATTTGTACAAAACCAGCATGATAACATAAGGCTCTTAAAGACCAAACAATGTACTAAGATGCAATATAATCATCTTTCCCAAGCATAGTTCTTTCAGGCATTTAAACAAACACTTGTGATGCAGCAAACATCTATAATCTATTTCACTTAAACAAGCTACTCAAGCCTTAAGAACAACTAAATCAGGTAAATCAAGCAAGGATTAAACCAAAAATTCCTAAGCTATCAACTAATCATCCCCAAATCTGCTCCAACCTCAAACCATATGAAACTACTCACAACACATAGCAAAATCAACAGAAACAAGCAGAAATGATAGATCAAACATGATTAAACAAGAACTAGAAGGAAAATAACAAAGGAAGTGCAAATCTTTATTAAAAAGGTGATCTAGATCAAAATCCCATAAAACTCTCTTTGTGGTTTCCCACAAGGTCGAAAATAGGGTCAAGATGAAGATAAGTGCTAAAAAAAGATAAGGTTTAGCTTAAAGAAGCCAAAAAGATAAGGTTTGACAAAAAGTAGAAAAATCTTGGTCAACTCTCAGCGTTGATGCATCGGGGTGCAAGGGAGAGTGTTCTGCTCGATGTGGTCAGCTCGATATCGAGGTGGGTTCTCGGTGTTCTCCTCGATGCTACACCTTGATATGCCTTGTACATTTGTATCGGCCTGTACGGAATGCTTAGCTCGGTGCACTACCCCGGTGCAGTCTCGGAGTCCTCGGTCAAATCCTTCTTCCTCGTCCCACGTTTCACATCGAGCAAGCTTCATGTATATTCTGCTCGATGCTGGACCTCGATATGGATACAGAGTTTGCAAAGCTGCTTCTTTGGTATCTCCTTCGAACATGAGTTGTTTCCATCTCCTTCCCAACTCCAAAAATCTCCCAAAAACACCTGAAAATCACCATGGACATGCATATGTATGCAGATGTATGCCTTCTTAAACTAAATGCATGCAGAGTTGACTATAAGTGCAAATGATTCTAAAATGCTATACTATAATGCAAAAACAAGGGAAAAGATGCATGAAATGCAGCCTAAAATGGTCTAATATAGCAAGCTATCATAACTCTAGCAACCTAATCAATGCAGTAAAAAGAAAGCAAGAATCAAATGCAAGTAAACAAGGACTAAGCAATGAACTCAAGGCAATAAATAAACAAGAACTAAATGAGAAAGACAACTTAAGCAATACTAAACAAGATGATCTTAAGGCAAATTAATAAAAAGCAAGATTCAAGGTTCTAAGCAATAATGGGATTAGTGGCTTTCAAGAGTGATAAAGGGGATTTCTAGCAAAGGCAAACATCAAACGTTCATAAGCAAGCAATTCTCAATGTTGTACTCCTAGACAAGGTATCTAAAAGGAATCAGCTTGGCATCAATAAGCAATTAATGTTCAATAAGATTAAAGTGTCAAACCCACTTGTGATGGCGTATTCTTCAACCATGAGCATAAAGATCAGAACCATTCTAGCCTAAGAGAAGTACTAAGAAAGTAAACAACTCTCACCCAAGCTAGAATTCTGATCAACCTATCAATCTTGTGAACCATATAGGGACCTAGTTAGCTAAACACTAATAAAGAATACGGACTTAAGCACACAGTTGCGAAATCCTAACAATGCTAAGCAATGAAGAGAAATCAAACAAAGGCAAGATATTTCAATGCATACTATCTAACCATCAAGCAAGAATCTCAAAACAAACACTATCTAGCCCTAATCGAATCATCTAGCAAGATGAACTATCACTTTGGTGTCACTGAACAAAGGAAACATAGACCAAGCCAGGCTATCAAACCAAATAAGCGAACCATGCATAGAAATAAGATATCAAGCCATTAAGTGAACCATATTCATCAACAATACCATATTCAGTCAAAAGGAGCAAGCTATATGAACAATAATCACTTTGCAAGAGAAGGAGACAACAGAGAACAAACTAATCAAGCCTAATCACCTCTTAATCACATCTTAATCACCACTTTCCCTACTTAGAACCCTAAATCTAAGGTAAACTACTCACTAATCATGTTTAATCCCATTTATTTAGAGTTAAACATGATTAGATGAGATTAAAATGCAAAGATAAGAAAACTAAACTACCAGGGTGCTAAAACAAAGATCAAGAGACAAGATTAAACCATAAAAATGCAAACTTTATTAAAAGAAAAGGATCTAGGGCAAATCTAAGGTGCAAGAACAGGATGAAAGGAGATAGTTTTTGATAGAAAGCAATAGATGAGATAAAGACAATGTTTTGTGGCTTTCCTTTTATAGTAGGGAACCAAAGAAGGATAAAAAACGTAAAAAAAAGATAAGGTCAACGAAAATTAGATGGCCAACGCACGGATAAGTTGCATTGGGGTTGTACAGATGGTGTTCTGCTTGATGTATAACCCCGATATGGCTCGTGCAGTGCGTATCGGCTTCCTTGCTCGATGCTGGACCTCGATGCAGATCAAAGGCTTAGACTCCTCGAACCGATCCTCTTCCTCACGTCCTGCGGCTTACATCGAGCACACTCCACAGAGGTTTTGCTCGATATGGGCTCAGACTTTGCAAAAGATCTTTCTTTGACATCCTCTTCAAACATGAGCTGCTTTCATCCCCTTCCCAACTCCAAGAACCTCCATAAACACCTGAATATCACCACAAACATGCATATGCATGCAAATATATGCATTTTTAAACTAAATGCATGCAATATTGATTCTAAGTGCAAATGAGACTAAAATGCTAAACTATAATGCAAAAGCAAGGGAAAAGATGCATGAAATGCATCCTAAAATGCTATAATATAGCAAGCTATCATTAACATCAAAATGATGTTGTTTCCATACACAGAAAATCCCTAAATTAAAATTATAATCCCTAATTCCTAAACCAAAAATCTTCTCCGCTCTCTCTCTCGATTCTTGACTTCTTCTCCTCTCTCTCAATTCTCTCTTTCCTAATTCGAAATCTCTCTCTCGCGATTGATTCTTCTCTTCTCTTCCAAATATCTTATTTACTTCTTTCGACTGCTCCTCTTCGGAATCATGCCCAAATCAAAACAGAAGGGTAAAAAAACTCGATCTAAAGAAGCTCAACCTGAAGTTAAGGCCGACAATGGAGGTGAAGATTTCAGCAGCTCGATTGTTGGTGATGATGATTTTAATGAGCTTGGTGATGAAGACGCTGATGAAGATGGTATTACGCTGGTAGAGGAAGGTTGCCGAGATTTAGTAGAAGTTTCTGGAGAAGCAGCAAAAGATGAGGAAGTTAAGTGTGATGCAGACAATGGAGATGATATTTTGGATGATGAAAGGATTCCCGATCCTTTGTCATCTGATTCTGAGGACAACGAGAATGATGAAAACAACGAAGAGGAAAGGCAGAGAGGGCCTGAAGATCCTGATGAGCTGCTAGCATTGGGGAAAACCTACAACTCGCCTGAAGATTTCAAGCTTGCTGTGATGAAGTATTCTCTGAAAACCCGATATGATATTAAGTTGTATAAGTCGCAAGCTATGAAGATTGGTGCAAAGGGTGGTAACACTAGGTCTTGTGTCCGTGGAGAGTTTATTGTTCTTGTGAGAGGATGAGACATAAGATGCAGATTAAGGTGTATATAAACGAGCATATATGCATCCAATCGGGTTACTCTAAGATGTTGAAGCGGTCTACAATTGCATGGTTGTTTTCCGAGAGATTGAGAGTGAACCCAAAGCTTACAAAACAAGAGATGGTTGCAGAGATCATGAGAGAATACAACTTGGTTGTAAGCGATGATCAATGTGGGAAAGCGAAGACAAAGCTTATGAGAGAAAAGAAAGCTAGTCCTGAAGCTCATTTTGCACGAGTATGGGATTATCAAGCCGAGAGTTATGAGTCAAACCCCCCCACACCAAATTCAAGATTGAGTCTATTCCAGAGCCTACTATAGGGAGCAAACAAAGGTTCAATAGGTGTTATGTTTGGTTTAATTCATAAAGAGAGTCTTGGATGAAAATATGTCGACCGATTATAGGGATAGATGGTGCATTTATGAAATGGGATATCAAGAGCCATCTTTTAGCTGCAGTAGGAAGAGATGGAGATAATAGGATAATCCCAATCGCTTGGGCAATAGTCGAAGTAGAGAATGATACAAATTGGGAATGGTTTATTGAACACCTATGTAAAAGTTTAAGTCTTGGTGAAGGAAACTCTGTTGCAATCATCTCATATAAACATAGGGTTCGACTCTTGCATACTCATTTTGTGATTGTTTTATTAGACTCAATTATTATACTAATCTCAGACTTTATTGTTTTTGTGTTTTGTATTGTTGTTTGTTTCACAGTATTGTCAATGCGGTTAAGAACATTCTACCCCAAGCTGAACATAGACAAAATGCTAGACACATTATGGAGAATTGGAAGAAAGACAATCATGATAGAGAGCTACAAAGTCTGTTCTAGAAAATAGCACGCAGCTACACCACAACAGAATACAGTGATCATATGAATGCATTGAAAAGGTACAATCCTCATGCATTTATCTCTTTAGTAGACCATTCCTACATCGTTGTCTAGGGCTTTCTTTAGATTAGGTTCGTTTTGCAATGATATTCTCAACAACCTGAGTGAGTCTTTCAATAGAACCATCCAACAAGCAAGGAGAAAACCTTTGTTGGACTTCTTAGAAGAGATTAGGCGACAATGCTGGGTGCGTAATGTGAAGAGGTCTATTGTTTCAGAATGATTAAAAAAAAGTGTTCACAAAGAGAGCTCATGCTGAGATAGAAAAGATGATAGCAAGGGCGCAACATTGCATTAGGCATACGGCACAAAATGTGATAGGGGTCTAGTTTTACCCAATTTATAATACTACTGCAAGTGCACAACAATGCAGTTGTAGCACAAAGGGTTATCGAATCCCAAAGGAGTAAGCTACTACACAACATAATTTAGATTCAGATTATGCTAAGTCGAAATAGATGAATGTAAAGCGAAATAACAAAATAAAATAGCTGCAGGCGATTTGTTGGTTGTTTCTAAAGTTCAAGAGACTAAAAACGCTAGGCCAGGATAATTCGCAGGTTGAATCCGAGAATGTAGAATGCATGCAATCAGAAAATAATTAAAATCGTCTAGAATTCGAAACACTGATTTATAACTAATCAATTCTTATTGCAGAAATTATCTATGTCTAAATTTCAGAATTTCAAATCTCTTTGCAAATTCAATTAATTCAGAAAAGCGTTAATAACATGTTTGATTGTTCATAAAATTTCTAAATCAAATCTTTTTGCAGATATTAATTTTGTTCATCTAAGACTAGTTCAGGTGATTAACAATGTTCTTACATCTATTAAACAACTTAAGGTGCGATTTCTAGATGACCAGCCCTAAAAATTAATATGAATGCAATTCTAGATGAAGAACCAATGGATTTTCCTAATAGTTTAGCAAATCTACAATCTCTTCATCAACCTTTAAACATCCTACCCTAACTGGCAGATTACTCAGACATGGAGATGAATGTACAAATCATAACTGAATAATACTGCATTAAAAAGAAAAGAGTAGAGATACAAGGGTTCAAAATCTTCTCTAAAAGAGTACAAAATTTGTCTCTCTCAAAGCTCTGGATCAATCTCTCTCAAAATCTCTCTAAAAATTCAGATATAAGCCAAAAAATGGTTGAAAAACCTAATATAGAGACTAAAACATGAATGGGACATTTTTGCAAATAGTGAAACCTTTGGGACAAAACTGTAATTCTTCCTTCATCTTTTAATTAACATGTGATGCTTCCTCTAGAGGTGGGTGACGATCGTCACCATTGTATTATCGCGTCTCCTTGTTGCTTCAGTCGGGAAAAACTCCTATTTTGCTCCAAAATACTCCAGAATCTCCAATTATGCTCCAAGCATGCATTAACATGTAATGACTCTAATAGGACTCTAAAAGGACCAAAAAGACTCAATAAAAAAAACTTATATCATGGTTAAAAGCCATAAAAACCATGATATATCAATTCCCTCCAGACTTGGCTTTTACTTGCCCTCAAGCAAACATAAGACAAAGAACAGAGTCGAGGTTTGAAAAAGTGGGAACTCACCTTCTCATAGATCATTGTTTTGAATGTTCCTCTTGTAATCCACACACTGCAGTAATTAAACCAAATCGAACCACCATGTACGTCTCCTTAGACGTTCACAGCATCCCAAATTCAACTCATAAATTCATAATATTATCCAATAACCATCATTGCTAAACCTTATTAGCAGTCTAAATATTTAAGAGCCTTGTAGATTTATTCCCATACTATACCTTAATAAATTAGCACTGCAATCAATCAACCTTTGGTATTCTTTCTCTCCCCCAGACTTATTCTTTGCTTATATTTCATAATTTTACTTCAGGTGTAGGTAAATAATGGTATCACGGGATAATCCTAACCTTACTTCCACCTATGATCATCTCTTTAAAATAAAATATTGGGATTATTAGAAATTTTCCTACTCTTCATCCAAAGAGAATCCTCTCAATCTTTTTTTTTAGCATGTTTTAAAATTTCTCAATAGCAAACAAAGGAGAGGAGTACCATTACTTTTCAAACATTGCAGATAATTTATCAGGTATGAATGAGGAATCAAGCTCTATGAACACCAAACTTACTAACTTAGTCTTTTTGAAGCTCATGTTAAATGGATTTTGCTAGAACTATGGATATTTATAGTTAACTGGCCAGCCTAAGGATTTCTCATCAGTCACAAATCATTATTAATTATGCAGCAATGGTCACTCAGATGAAACAATCAACACAAACAATCAAGAAAATAGTTTATAGTTCCTAACTAATTTTGATTCAATAAAACAGATTTTTGACACAACCGACTGACTCACAAAACAAAGCACGTTGTCAGCAACAACCTCCCCCAGACTTAAACAACATTGTCCCCAATGTTACTAAGCCTGAAGTTGATCAATTAGAAGTAATGGAATGCATTGAACTGAGATTGAAAATGTTACCTCACGTAAGAGCCGATGACGAGCGTCACTCAGTATGGGTGACGATCATCACCGTGCCTAAAACTTCAATACGACGTGTTAGATTGTCCAAATGGGATGTTATCATTGCTACTCCTTAGTTAGACTATTATAGCACTCATACACACGTTAAAAATATCCAAATATAGCATACTCTCATAGTTCAATACGTTCTTAAACATCATCAAAGAAGCTGAAAAATTGACTCAAAACAAAAATAGAAAAACTGACTCAAAGAAAGAAAAATAAATGGAAAAGTACAGGTAACCATGAGAAGTGGAGGAGCTAGTCCTCATCCTCAGAGTCATCATCATGAGGTGGTGTCGTAGGGAAAACACAACCGCAGTTTCTCACAGTGGCTACGGCATTCCAGAGACTGTCAAAACACTGGATAACATAGTCCTGAAAAACAGCCATCTCCATAGGAGTCTGAGGAGCAGGAGCACGCCTAACACTAGGAAGCTCTGGCATGGACAGTGTCTGGCGTCATGGTGGTCATGCCTGATCCGCAACAGTAGAGGAAGTGCCAGGTGCAACTCCTCCATGGCGACGTGTAGGCGCAAGCGATCTGAGCAGTGATGGGTCGGGCTGAAAGCGCAGCTGTCATGGATCTCCCTAAATCGTAATAAGCTCCCTGTTGGGCAATTGGAAACCCACATACTCCCCAGCAGGAGTGGTAAAGCACCAAATCAACCTGGGCTTAAGCCAAGTGGCATGCCCTAAATGCGCCTCATCCATGAGAGCTTGCGCAGTGACAATCTGGCAGGGCTCGGTGCTGATCTCGAGATGCTGAAAGATGGGAGTGAGAAGACTGCCAACACTCTCCGTCTTGGTCCCTGGGCTCGTGAAGGGTTTGATCTTCAATGCGACCAAGTGCTCTGCAAATAAAGCCCCCAAATTGGCTCTGACCATACTCCCAAGTGGGATCTCGTCGTCAAGCATATCAGCAAAGCCATAGTATAGCAAAACAAGCTTACCTACTCGCATCTTGCTCGGTGCAGACTTTCACAAGATTGTGTTTCCCAGAAGGCGCCGAATGTAGCACACCACAGGGTGCCTGACCTCTGTCCATGTACTAGTCTTGGACTCATAAGTCCCATTCCCGAGCTTGGACCAGAACGTCTGCATGTTAGACCACTGCGAAGGCGTGAGAACAGCTGTGGGCTCCTGATCAAAATCGTAGATCTCACAGAGCTGAAGGACTCTGATCCTGTAGCGCACTCCTCTGATGAGAAATGTGAGAGTGCCCTGATGTGCGCTCTTGGCCAGCATTTGTTCCCAACACTATCAGGAGCACAACTCAATCCCACATTCGACCAAAACCCCACAAAATTCTAAATTTTTGCAAGTAAAATCACCAATTCAAAATTTTCAAGAAACTTGCAATTCAGCCACTAAAAACACTTGGAGTTTGTTACATTCCTCTAATACAACCTAAATAACCATGAATCAAAATATAAATCAAGCTAAAATGCCGAAATTTCGAGTTTTACCAAACCTATGGCGGACTGAAAATTGGGATTTCTGAACACATACCTTGCAGATCTTGACATTAAATGATAGATAAGTGGAGAGCACTGAAATCCAACCAAATTAGGCCTTTGAATCACTCAATTTGGTCAACAGAATCAAAATTTAGGATTTAGTGATGTGTTCGCGAAAGAGAGAAAAACCAGGAAAATTTGGGGAAGAAGAAGAAGAGAAGGAGTTATATCGTGTTACCTAGTTCAGATGGGTGACGAGCTAGATGGTCAACACTCTGCCAAATATATATATATATTTAACTAAATAACGAAAATAAAAATATTTACATGAATTAGAAAACTTACCAGTAGGTTGCTTCTCACCAAGCGCTTGTTTTATGTCATTAGCTTGACTTGGAATGCCGATTAGACAGCGGAGGCACATCCAGAGACACAATGTGTCCTACTGGAGTCTCAGCTTGTTGCTAATAATGTTTTACTCTTTCTCCATTCACAGTGAACTCCTCTCCTTTGGAGTTTATCAAGACAATGGCTCCATATCGTCTGACCTCTTTGCTGGTAAAAGGACCTGACCAACGAGAACGCAATTTACCATGAAATAAGTGCAGACGAGAGTTATAGAGAAGTACCTAGTTATTGGGCTTGAAGTGTCTGGAGAAGATCTTTTTATCATGATATGCCTTAGTCTTCTCCTTGTATAACTTTGAGTTTTCATAGGCCAGATATCTGAGTTCATCTAGTTCATTGAGCTGTACCAGACGCCTTTTTGCAGTAGGCTTCAAGTCAAAATTCATCTTCTTGATTGTCCATGCTGCCTTGTGTTCCAATTCCACAGAAAGATGACACGCTTTGCCATAGAGCAGATGGAATGGTGTAGTTCTAAGTGGCGTCTTGTATGCAGTCTTGTAGGCCCAAAGCGCATCGTCTAATTTCACAGCCCGGTCTTTCTTTGTCTTCCCCACAGTCTTCTCCAGGATCTACTTGATCTGTCTATTGGAGACTTCAACTTGTACACTGGTCTGAGGATGATAGAGAGTAGCCACGCGGTGTTGAACACCATGCTTCTTCAGCAGCTTGTCAAAGACCTTGTTGACAAAGTGAGAACCACCATCACTTATAACAATCCGAGGCACTCCAAATATGGGGAAAATTATGCTCTGAAACAGCTTCAAGACCACTGCAGCATCATTGGTTGGACTAGCAACTGCTTCGATCCATTTGGATACATAGTCCACTACCACCAATATGTACTTATTCCCATAAGATGAAGGAAAATAACCCATGAAGTCAATGCCCCAACAATCAAAGACTTCAACTTCAAGGATGAAGTTTTGTGGCATCTCATGTCTTCTGCTAATCTTTCCTCTCGTCTGACAGGTATCACATTTGGATATAAAGGCCTGTGCATCTTGGAACATAGTAGGCCACCAGAAGCCTGCTTGAAGAACCTTGGACACTGTTTTGAATGTAGCAAAGTGTCATGCATATTCAGAACCATGACAGTGAAACAGCATATCTGGAACTTCAGTCTCTGCAATGCATCGTCTGTAAATCCAATATGAACAATGCTTGTACAAATATGGCTCACCCCAGTAGAACCTCCTAAGTTCTCTCTTTTATTTTTTCTTAGCGTATCCCTTGAAGTCATGTGATTCATCCTCATCAGCTAAGTAATTGGCAATATCAGCATACCATGGTCTCCTGGAATCAGTAATCGCACAATTGCTCTTCAAAAGCCGTTCCCAGAATGGCATAAAGCATTGTCATCGTCTCAGATGGGTGACGAGCGTCACTTGGGGGTGGGGGTGGCGATCGTCACCGGTTTTATGTTGCGACTCCTTCGCGAGTCCTCTGATGGGGTGACTAGCGTCACCCTCCTGGTGTCACTCGTCACCAAACTTTTGGCGTCACAAAGTTGCAGGTTTTCAGTATTGTTGACCTGCAGTCTGGTCTCAATCAAGTATACATTCTCTTCAAGTAGGAAATTATTGATTGGGACGTCATCTTCAATCCTAATCTTGGAGAGATAATCAGCTACGCCATCCTCAATACCCTTCTTGTTTTTCACCTCAATCTCAAACTCTTGGAGAAGCAGAATCAATCTCAATAACCTTGGCTTTGCATCCTTCTTCTGCATCAAGTACTTTAGTGCATAATAATCTGTATGGACCACGACATTTGAACCAACAAGGTACTGGTGAAATTTCTCAAAGCAAACACCACAACCAACAATTCTTTCTCAGTGGTAGCATAATTCCTTTGAGCATCATCCAATGTTTTGTTGGCATAGTATATGGCGTGGAGCTTCTTGTATTTTCTCTGTCCAAGTACAGCTCCAACAGCAAAGTCACTGGCATCAAACATCACCTCAAAAGGCAAATCCCAGTCTGGAGGTTGAACAATTGGAGCAGTCACCAAAGCTTGTTTGATATGCTCAAAAGCAGATTGACATTTGGCAGAGAACTCAAACTTGACATCTTTGCAGAAAAGAGCAGTAAGTGATCTTGCAATCTTACTGGAATCCTTGATGAACCTTCCATAGAACACAGCATGACTCAGAAAACCTCACTGACTTCACACAATCAGGCGCCTACAATATTGTCATGACACCAATTTTCGCCCTGTAAACTTCAAGCACAATGCCATCTTAAACCATAAAGTGACACTTCTCCTAATTCAGCATTAGGTGTTTCTCTTCACATCTCCGCAACACAGCACACAAGTTCTCCAGACAGTCCTTAAAGGAAGACCCATAAACAGAAAAGTCATACATAAAGACCTCCATGAACTTCTCAATCATGTCTGTGAAGATAGACATCATGCATCTTTGGAAGGTCACATGAGCATTAAAAAGTCCAAATGGCATCATGCGATATGCAGATGTACCATAAAGACATGTAAATGTGGTCTTCCCCTGGTCATCTGGATGGATAGGAATTGGAAGAACCCTGAATATCCATCTAGGAAGCAGTAGTACTGATGATTCGTCAGCCTCTCCAGCATCTGGCCGATAAAGGGCAGTGGGAAATGGTCTTTCTTGGTGGCTGCATTCAGCTTCCCGTAGTTTATGCACATCATGTGCCCAGTCACTGTCCTTGTAGGAATCAGCTCATCCTTTTCATTCTTCATCACTGTGACTCCTCTTTTCTTAGGACCATATGAACTGGACTAGCCCAAGCACTATTAAATATGGGGTAAATATCCCAGCTTCCAGGAGCTTCATGATCTCCTTCTTGACAACATCCTTCATGTTTGGATTCAGCCTCCTCTGGTGCTTAATTGATGACTTTGACTCATCCTCCAGGTGTATCCTATGCATGCACAAGTCTGGAGAGATACATGAAATGTTATCAAGAGAGTAACCAAGAGCTTTGCAAAATTTGTGCAGCTTACTTAGCAAAAGAGTGAGCTATACATTGTTCAATGAAGAATTTACAATGACAAGATAAGTACAGTTATGTCCAAGAAAGGCGTACCTTAGCCCTACAGAGAGCTGTTTTAGCTCAACTTTTGGAGCTTTAGCTTCACTCCAGTCTCCCATTGTTGCAGCTTTCGCAGAGGTGCTGACCAACTTCTCTTGTGCAACCAGTTGCATGATATGTACAGTAGCATCCAGCATATTAGCATAACCAACAGCAGCTTCATTCATATATGTTTCCTCTACTGTAGAAGTTGTCAATGCTCTCTCCAAAGGATCTGCTGGACTCATCTCTTGGAAAATTTTCTGAGCATGATTGGTGAGAGCATCCACATAGAATGTATGTCCATCTATTATTGGCCTCTTCATCAGCTTATCCATTTTGAAATCCATCACCAAGTCACCAATATTCAGTTCTATTTTCCCTTTCCAGACATCTATGATGGCTCCAGCTGTAGCCAGGAAAGGTCTGCCAAGAATTAGAGGATCTCTGGGTTCTTCTCCATACTCCAGAATCACAAAGTTAGTGGTAATCATACAATCTCCCAATTTGATAGGCTTATCTTCATTCAAGCCCTCTGGGATCCTTACTGATCTATCAGCTAGGACAAGAGAGATCCTAGTAGCTTTGAAATCGGTCATCCCTAGGCTTTTAGCAACTGAATGTGGCATCAGATTCACACTGGAACCAAGATTACACAAAGATCTCTCAAATCTGTCCGAGAAGATGGTGCAGTCTAATACAAAATTTCCAGGGTCTGAAAGCTTTTCTGGTACTCTGTTCAGAATCACTGCACTGACCTGGTCGTTGATCAACATCACTCCCTGCTCCAGACTCAGATTGTTGGTGACCATCTTCTTCACATACCTCCTTATAACAGGAGTAATCCTCACAGCATCTACCAATAGAATTTCAATCACTAGATTAGCCATGATAGCTTTGCACTTGCCATCATCAAGCTTCTGCTTAGACTTCTTAGGATGCTTGAGATAGGATATATTAGGCTTATACACCCTCTCCTTGCCATGATATGCAGTTTCAGATAAAACAGCTTTGTCTCGGGGTTGGTGACGAGCGTCACCCTCCTGGTGACGATTGTCACTGGCCGGTGGCGACCCCTGGGTGACGACTTCACTAGTCACTACTCTGCCAGAACGTAATTTTTTTCTTTGAAAACTGGGTGACGAGCGACACTCCTCCTGGAATTCATCATCCTCAATCTCTTCCAGCTCCATGATTTCTTCAGCACTGGTTGAAGGTTTCTTCCACTCCTTAGTGTGATGGCATTCACGTGGTGCTTGGGATTAGCATCTGTCCTTCCAGGAAGGAATCTCTCTTGCCTTTGAACAGCTCCTGCAGTTTGAGCAACTTAAATGTCCAGTTTCTTCACATGAATGTTCAAACTCTCAATCTTCCCATTCAGGTCTTGGTACAGTGAATCCATTTTTCCATTGAAATCCATAGTCATATTCTGCTGTCCTAGAAGCTGCTCCAGCATAGATTCCACTTTACTGTCTGAAGATTGTGCATATAGATTTTGATAGGAAGAGGTAACATAGTTCCTTGTGAAGTTTCTGGTCTAATATGGTTTCTAAAACTTAGTCTTCTGAAACTGGGGATTTGGAGTATAACCAGAAGAGTTCTGGTTTCCTGTGAAGGTATTCCTCTGATTGTTTCCATTGTAACCTCTGTTCCCCTGCTGATTTCCAAACCTTTGGCCTTGAAAGCCACCTTCATTGATGAAGTTAACATTCTTCTCTTCAAATTCTTCAGGATTTTCGAAAAGTCTCTACCTCAGCAACAAAATGTACTGATTTCTTCCCCACCAGAAGACTATGCATACTGTCTAACTTGGCCTTGACCTCAGCAATCTGACTTCCATCATTCACACCAGCTTGCTTCTTCCTTTCAAAGTCAGCATTCTTAGTGCTATTACTAGATACCAAATTACATATAAGCACATGTGCATCCTCTGGAAACTTGTGTTGAAATTACCATTGCTGGCAGCATCCAGCACCATTTGATATCTCCAATCCACTCCTCTGAAGAGGATTCCCAACAGCTGAACCTCACTGAACCCATGGTGCGGACAGTCCTCGAATATACCCTGAATCTCAGCCAAGCAGCCTTGAAAGCTTCAGTAGGTCTTTAAGAGAAGGTAGAGATTTTCGTCCTTAGCTCTTCAGACCTATCATCATAGAAATTATTCAACAATGTGTTCTTGATGTCCTCCCAAATAGTCAGCGAACCTGGTGGCAACTGCTTCAGCCAATATGATGCATCTCCTCTAAGATAGTATGGAAAGAGCTTGCAAAAGAGGTAATCATTGGACACACCATTGTATTTGATACTTGTCACAAAATCATCAAACCTCTCTATGTGGTCCATGGGGTGCTCATGAGGAAGACCATGAAAAGGATGCTGAGCCACAAGTGTGTAGTAAGTTGGCTTCAGCTCGAAGTCATTCCTCTGAAAGGGAGGTGGGCGGATCACAGCTTTGTTAGCGTAGAACTGATCATGCCTATTGTAGTCTCCTAGTGTCCTCCGACGTCCAGCAGCGTTCACCCTAACAGGTGGTGGATCTCGCTGTCCAGCTGGTTGAGCTGCCTTCAACTATAACAGCGCTATTCTCATCAAGTCTCTGCCCCTCTTCGTTTCTTATGTTCCCCTCTTTGTCAACCAAGTTACCTTCTGCATCTGTCATCAGGATGATCGGATCAACCATTTCAGATTGCTTTTTGGCTTTCCTAATGGTTCTTTCCAATCTAACGAGTTCGTCGATGCTCAAAGTAGTATTGTGATTATGCATACACCTGAAACAGACACAAGAAAAGTTTCAAAAAGTTAGTAAACAAAATAAAACATAGTCAAAATCCTCGTACTAATAATTTGTAGGCAGCTATTACTCCCCGACAACAGCACCAAAAATTTGATAGGGGTCTAGTTTTACCCAATTTATTGTACTACTGAAAGTGCACAGCAATACAGTTGTAGCACAAAGGGTTATCGAATCCCAAAGGAGTAAGCTACTATACTACATAATTTAGATTCAGATTATTTTAAGTCGAAACAGATGAATGTAAAGCGAAATAACTAAATGAAATAGAAGCAGACAATTTGTTGGTTGTTTATAAAGTTCAAGAGACTAAAAATGCTAGGCCAAGACAATTCGATGTTGAATCCGAAAATATAGAATGCATGCAATCAGGAAATAAATAAAACCGTCCAGAACTTGAAACACTGATTTATAACTAATCAATTCTCATTGCAGAAGTTACCTATGCCTAAATTCCAGAATTTCAAATCTCTTTGCGAATTCAATTAATTCAGAGAAGCGTTAATAACATGTTCGATTGTTCACAAAATTTCTAAATCAAATCTCTTTGCATATAGTAATTTTACTCATCTAAGACTAGTTCAGATGATTAACAATGATATCACATCTAATAAACAACCTATGGTGCGATTTCTATATGATCAGTCCTAAAAATCGATATGAATGCAAATCTAGATGAAGAACCAATGGATTTTCCTAATAGTTTAGCAAATCTACAATCTCTTCATCAACCTTTAAATCATCATACCCTAACTGGCAGATTACTCAGACATGGAGATGAATGCACAAATCATAACTGAATAATACTGCATTAAAAAGAAAAGAGTATAGATTCAAAGGTTCTAAATCTTCTCCAAAAGAGTACATAATTTGTCTCCCTCAAAGCTCTGGATCAATCTCTCTCAAAAGCTCACTAGAAATTCAGATACAAGCTAAAAAATGGCTGAAAAAACCTAATATACAGACTAAAACACGAATGGGACACTTTTGTAAATAGTAAAATTTTTAGGCCAATACTGTAATTCTTCTTTCATATTCTAGTTAACACGCGATGCTTCCTCCAGAGGTAGGTGACGAGTGTCACCAAGTGAGGGATGACGATCGTCACCATTGCACTATCGCGTCTCCTTGTTGCTTTAGTCGGGGAGAACTCCTGTTTTACTCTAAAATACTTCAGAATTTCCAATTATGCTCAAAGCATGCATTAACCTATAAAGACTATAATAGGATTCTAAAAAGACCAAAAAGACTCAATAAAAAGGACTTATATATAAAAACCATGATATATCAAAATGATTTGCATGAAGTTGAGTTGAATGGTGTTGCCTATCGTATGGATATGAACACGGTGACATGTGGTTGAAAAAAGTGGAAAATGATTGGTATATCTTGTCCTCATACTGCACATGTAATCATAGCAAAGAAATGAAAGGTTGAAGAGTTTGTCAATGACTTCTACACAACAATAAGGTGGCCGGAAACATATAGAGATGGTATTGCACCTTTCAAAGGCATGAAGTTGTGGCCTCGATTAAACATGCTACCTGTCTTGCCACCACCATGGAGAAGAGGTAATCCTGGTAGACCAAGCAACTATGTGAGGGGGAGAGGAGTGAACGAAACTGCTGCTTCTTCAACGTGTACCACACTATCTCGTGTTCGCAGAGTCATGACATGCTCAAACTGCTTGCAAGAAGGACATAACAAGCAACATTGTCAAAATCCAATTGTCGAGCCTTCAGCAAAAAGACCAAGAGGTCGACCAAGAAAATATCAGGTTTGTATCTTTCTTCATTTTCAAAGCATATTCATTCATCCATCATTTCTTATATTTTCATTTATTATCTCAGGAAGGAGGCACAGAAGAATTCTCACAGCCACATGTTTCACAATCACAAGGACTCCCACCATCACAAGGCGTTTCACAAGCACAAAGAGGATCACACAGTGAAGCTCATGGATCACAAGCATAAGGATCTGAAGGTTGGCGATTATGGTTTCTATGATCATGGTTTCATGGCTATTTGTATATATCAGATGTGAACATGGTTTCTTGGTTTTGTTTTGTTGGCATTTTGTCTTCTCTTAAAGGATCATAGTTTTAGTTTATGAACATGTTTGCCATATGTTGGCATTTATCTTCTGTTGACATTTTGTCTTCTCTAAATGGGATCATAGTTTTGGCATTATGAACATGTTTGTCTTCTGTTGGCATTTGGTTTATGAGTTGGCATTTCAGTTGGCGTGTTGTTAGCATTTTGTTCTCTTATGGGATCATGGTTTTGGTTTACGAACACATATAACATGATCTCATCTTACTCTCATTTCAATCATTAAACATGTAATATTTTGTAATCCAAATTCAAATTAAACATAAATATATCCAAAACACACAAATTCGAATGCAACTTATAAATAATCCATATTTAACAAAAGTTACATAAATCACTCTTTCACACTAATAACCAACCACAAGTTTTGTTTCCTTTGCTTTACTAAGCACCATCAAGATAGCAATAACAATGGCAATGAAGCGAAGACACACACAACACAATGTGTTCACCATTTTGCATTTTTTTCATTTTTTATTTTGCTCTTCACTATATCCTTCTTTAAGCTTTCAATGAAAGCCTTCAACTCTTGAACCTCAGATTTGGCATTGCAAATTTCAATTTCAATTCTTCCTAACTTCATTAAACCATTTTCAACCTCTTCAAAAACAGTTTCCTCCACCCACTTAAATAAATGGTCCTATTGCATACACAAATAAAATGACCGGACATTAGTTCTTTTGGTTTGATTTGTTGGTCTAAAAATATAAACAACAAAAACAGTATCAAAACCTTACATCTCTTGTGTTTTTGCGGTTTTTTACATCTCTATTGCTTATGCAGCGTAAGAAAGGTCGTCCCAGATTGTCTTGTGTCTTAGATGTGAGAATGATTGCATCCAATCCACACACACATTTCGAAGGAATGCCACGAGCAACATGGGGATTCATTAGAATAGGAAGACAAAGTGAGTGAATAATCGGTTGGGAAGTAGAAAGAATGAGAGAGAGAATCGAGAGAGAAGAGAAGAAATCGAGAATCTAGAGAGAGGAGAAGCGAGAAGAGAAAAGAGATTTGATTTTCGATTTGGAAATGATATAAGATTGGAATCACTCCAACTTATGATCACAAGATGATCAAGAGAAGTCCAAGCTTATAGTGCGGAATGTGGGATGAAGTCGGAATGGAGGTGGAATTGAGGTGGAATTGAGGTGATTGACTCGCTCAATCGGTGGGTTGACTGACTCGCTCAGTCGGCGGGATGGCTGACTCACTCAGCCGTTGAAACTAGCCTTTCTTGAATCACACAAACAAATCTATTCCAAGAATCAGTAGAAACAAAAGAATCACTCAATTGAATCTAAAGACAAGTTGTTTAAACAAAGAACGCTCTTTGAATAAAAAAAAGAACAAAGTTTTTATATTTTCTTAGATAAAAGGAGTGTCTTAAAAATGAAACAACTATGAGTTTATATAGGCTCAGTACATGTCCTAGACATTAACTCTTAAGAGAGAATTATGTAAAAATCAAAGAAATATCAAAAAGAATGATTAAAGAGATTTTTGACCCATTTGATGAGTGATAGGGGGAATGGCTAGACTCAAGGGATTCTTTGCTGACTTTGTATCTGGATGGCTTGAGGGTGTAAGTGAGCTTCTGTGGGACGATTTTCCTTTTCCAAGAATCATGCAAAAGGCTGAAGTCTTGGCTAGAAACTAGCTTTTGTGGTTTGATGGAATTCTGCTCCAAGAATGGTAAGTTTAGTATGAATGTGATCCGTCTGATCAGATGTGGTCTGGTGTAGCTTAAGAGGTGTGGATGTGTATATAATAACTCTAAAATGTTGTAGCTTGGAAGAAGTAGCCGTTGGTGCTCCTTTACTCCAAGTGTGAACATGCGTTGATATGGTAAGTTTGTAAGCAATGGGATCCACCTGATCCTGTGAGTGATGGTGTTTGGTAAGGTGCTAGCTGACTCTCCTGATTGGTTTATTATCTCTCCTGAATGGTTTTATGCTTCTCTTGGTCGCCAAAGTTTGGTTTGCAAGTGATTAAACTCGCCAGCTCCTATATAAGACAAGTTGAGCATCCTCCGATTTAGAAGTTGAATAACTTTTAAACCGTAATGAATTTTGGCATGAATCTAATTCGCCTCGGTTCCCTGATGAGTTAGGTTTCCATAACATCCGGTTTCGTTGCTTGATTCGTCGTAGTTTGTCCGGAATGATTTAATTAGTGCTCGCATATCTCCATCGGGTCCATTGAAGATTTTCCAATTTGTATCTTCAATATCTTCTTCATATGAACTCCTTTTTAGCTGATTCTTCTTCGTGGTGAACTCTGGATGAGTTGAGTATGCTCTCCAAATGTTGTTTGAGTTTGAATATTTGACATAAACCTCCATTTGAGCTGAACTCCACTCTCATGCCTCCTTAGCTCTCCTCAGCTTTATGTTCTCCACTTCATGACTTCTGGATCCGTGCTCCTTGGCTGATGATGACTTGATGTCCGCATCAGGAAATTAGAGATTTGATTTTCGATTTGAGGATTTTCTATGTATAGAAACGACTTCATTTTGGTGTTAATGACAAGTTTAAATGGAATTTATCCCTATCTAATGGAACTGGAGATAATGAGATGTCTAAAATTCAACAAAAATTTAGAACTAAAAGTGAAGTCAACGTAACTATCTGTTTTTTGAATTACTTCCGTAAAATTCTACGGTTTAAATGGCCGAATTTTAAAGTTGAGAATTTAAATGTTTTTTTCTCGGAAATTTGACGTGTTTATAAAACAGCTGCTCGTCGGAGCGGTTTCTAAATGTCGGAGACGCAAATTTGGACCAACGACCCAAAAGAAGGCCCAAACATATAATCTTGATTTCTGTTATGATAAAGTTGGCCCGTTTAAATAAATATACTAGGCTTCAATAGAAAGGGTTATATTCCACGTGACGTCTCACTATTGGTTGGTCACTTTGATAATATAACAGTCAGTAAGTAAGCATTTAATCTCTTTCGCTTACAAAAAAAAAGCGCGGATTTTTTCTTAAGGCTCCAAAACTCTGAGACCAAGAAACAGAGAGAAGAAGAAGATAAAGCAAAAAAAATGGCAACGATAAATTCAACGGTCACAATTCTCTCTCCCAAATCAATCCCAAAGAGCATCGATTCGAAATCGGGAGTTAGGGTTTCTGATCACACCGTCGGTTTCTCTCCCAATATCGTCAAATGCGTCAATTCCTCCTCCTGCCGGAGATTGAAGTTAGCGAAGCTCGTCTCAGCGGCCGGTTTATCGCAGATCGAACCGGACATCAACGAAGATCCGATTGGTCAATTCGAGCTTAACAGCATTGAAATGGTAAGACTGATTATCGATTTGGAACTCTCGATTTCTGGAAGTTTCGTGGGAAAGTGATAAAATTTTGTTTCTGATTCTTCGTTACAGGAGGATTTCAAGTATGGATATTACGATGGAGCTCATACTTACTACGAAGGAGAAGTTGAAAAGGGTAAATTTTTAGTTCTTGTTTCGATTTTTCAGTGATGTAATTTGTTCGTTTTGATGGAATCTTTCTTTTTGAATGGTTTTCTTCAGGAACATTTTGGGGAGCAATTGCAGATGACATTGCTGCTGTTGATCCTCCATCTGGATTTCAAGGTTATAATCCAACATGTTTCTATATAGAGCAGAAATGAAAATTTATAACTCAAACTGCTTAAAATGTTTGAAATATGTAATCCAAGAAACGTTTCTATATATAGATCAGTAGCGAAAATTTATAACCCAAAAAGTGCTTAAAACGTTGGAAAATAATCCAAAAAGGATTATTTTATAGAATTAGAAACGAAAATGTATAGCCTCAAATGCTTTAATAAGTCAATTATTGATGTTTTTTAAAATATATCTGCAGGTTTAATTTCTTGGATATTTCTTCCTGCTATAGCTGCAGGGATGTATTTTGATGCTCCGGTAACTTTCAAAAACTTTTGCTGTTCTTACAAAATTGTGAATTTTCTAGTGTTTGTTTGCTATTTGAGAGTCGATTTTCACTTGTTTGCTAAGTAAAGTAGTGTTTTGTGTATGAATGTGTGTTTTGTAGGGTGAGTACTTGTTCATAGGTGCAGCGTTGTTCACGGTAGTGTTCTGTATAATAGAGATGGATAAACCAGACATGCCACACAACTTCGAGCCTCAGATTTATAAATTGGAGAGAGGAGCTCGTGACAAGCTCATTAGTGATTACAACACTATGAGTATTTGGGACTTTAATGACAAGTATGGTGATGTTTGGGATTTCACCGTTGAGAAAGATGATATAGCCACAAGATAAGATGTGGTTTCTCATTATAATGATGACTTTTTGATTGAAACTGTTTATAAATTGATGAATGAAAGTTTGTTACTACATATGTATATTATAGATTGTTATTTATCTTAATAAAGTGGTGGTTTAACAAAGCTTTTACACCAAGATTTGAAGTTCAAACTCCACAAAATGTTATGGATTATTCAGAGGTTTTATGTATGGACTGTGGATTTGATCTTATAAATTAGTATGTCATAAATAGTAGATTGTTATTTCACTTCCAATGAAAAGAGAGTATGTATGGACTGTGGATTTGATCTTATCAATTAGTATGTCATACATAGTAGATTGTTATTTCACTTCCAATGAAAAACAGAGTAATGGTATACAAGTAGATATAATTTTGGGTTATTCAAATAAAATGTTCGCATAATTTGTGTCATTGTTAAAAAGAATAAAAAAATTATAGTGACTTATTTTGTCAATCGTATTTAAAAAGAATATTATTCAATTATCAATTTCTAGACTAATGAATACTCTATAAATTAATAAATTTTGAAAGTTCCAATATTATTAATTTATAGAGATTTTATTATATAATCTAATGTATTTATGTTATAATTTTATTATTTATTTAATTATAATTTAGTCAATCAAAATATTTCGCTTATTTTAGAAAATTTGACATATCACATTTACATATCATTATTAAAATATACAATCACATATACATATCACATTTACATTTACTATCTTCTTTTATGGTGTTAACAAATAAGTTTTTTTCAATAATTATATTTCTCAAATAATGAGTAGGTGATTCGATAAAAGACTAAAAAGAATCTCTCACCAATAAAGTATGAATAAGCTTCTGGCCAACAAATCAATAAGACGAAGTCTACATGACCTTTGCTACCAAAACGCCTCTAGAGGCAAGAGAAAATGCGAAGAACTACCTAGACATCTCAAAAGTAGGGAAAGGCAAGTACCTACGTATGCAAGAACATTTCGACAGGAAATAAAAAATACCTCTTCTCCTCAATCGTTGATAAAATCCACCAAAGAGCATAAAGCTGGACCTCTTCTCTTCTCTCGGGAGCAAGGAAGATGACAATGCTTAAATCCATCCTCTCAGCACTTCTTACCTACTCCATGTCCTGCTTCAAACTACCAGTCAGCCAATACTAAAGGATTCAATCCATACTGACAAGATTCTGGTGGGATCAAAACCCGGAAAATAAAAAAATGTGTAGGGTGGTATTGGAACAAACTCACCAAACCCTTGTATAAGGGGGGCGACTCGGTTTCCGTGACATCCAGAAATTCAGTGATGCCCTCCTAGCAAAACTCAGCTGGCGCATCCTCACCAAACCATCGTGCCTGTTAGCCCAAATTCTTCAAGGTAAATACTGCCAAGAAGCTCACTTCTTACAATGCAAACTACCGTGCTCCTCTTCACATGGCTGGCAAGGCATCCTAGCTAGCATATACCTCATCAAAGCTAACCTGAGAATCACGATAGGCAATGGTAAACAACAGTTTGGTATAAACCTTGACTATCACTTAGAGCTCCTACCTCTCTTATCCCCCCCCCCCCCCCCTCCCTCACAAGAGAAACATGTTGCCTTATGGTATCGGACCTAATCTCGGAGGCTAGCTTAACTTGGAACAAAGAAAAAGTGAGGAACTTCTTACATGATTATGCCGAAGCAATCTTTTGCCTAAGACCGAGCTTCAGAGGAGCATAAGATGTGTGAACCTGGTTGCCAAATGACTCTGGAGTTTACACTACTAAGTCAAGATACCACTCAGCCACCTTCAGTGACACTCCGGGGGAAACCCCTCAGCAACAAACAACATTCCCATGGATATATGGTCAAGCCGAGTTTATCCAAAGATTAAACTCTTCTTATGGAAAAGTTTGAACCAAGCTTTACCTGTGGGAAAAAACCTCCAAAGTCGTGGCCTGCGTTCAAATTGCAAACGTTGTAGAGTCATTGAGACCACAAAACATTTATTTCTTCACTGCTCTTTCGCAAAAAAAGGTCTGGAGCTCTTACCCCTACCAAACTGAGGTAGACTCTTCCACGATTCCCAATTTCACAGCAGGACTATCAGCATCGAAGCATTGAATTTTCGAAATGAAGTAAAGAAAAGAAAACTACAAAACTCGAAATGCCAAAAGATGAATCAATGATTTGTACATAATTACTTTACACAGTTTAGTATTTAGTATTTAACTACTTACTACTACTGCACAATAACGATTGATTACGAAATTATTGGGGCGCAACTAATCCAACAACGACTAGTTTAGATCAATTAAAAACCTAAGCTTAATTTTCTTAGAAACATCAAAATCTTTGTCTACACAGTGATAGTCAACAGACAAGTCACTTTTGAAACCGCAAAAGCAAATTGCTTTATAAATATATATATACTGAAATAGCAGCTTCTAAATAATTAAAACTTTTATAAAAAATCAAAATTAAAATAATTTATTATACGGTCTGATTGAAACCTTTATTGATTAGAATCTTTTACAAGTCAAATCAAAAATGTTTTGTTAAAAAATCGACTCCGAGCCAAAAGTAAATTCGTAAATGACCCGAATAGCATTCAGTTTCGTGTATACGATGCTTTTTTAAGTTTCTGATTAAGAAAACAAAATTATTAATAAATAAATATTTATATATGAAGATGGTAATAATGTATAAACTATGTTATTGGATGTATCATATCATATCATGATTGTTGGACCAGGATTTGTCACCAAATCCAGCCCGTTAACTGGCCTATCGAAACCAACCTCGAAGGATATCCACATTCTGAATGCATGGCCCAACAAGAGAAAGGAAGGATAAGAAGAGAACGGTTCAAAAGGACGACGTGAGATCCGGAGCTCGTGCGGGATACGGATCGCGGGATACGCGTTGGAACTAATGAAGTAGGGAGAATATTTAAGGAAGATATTCACGAACTAAAGGACCATTCGCTCTACGAGCTCTTGCACCACAAAATACTCGATCTCTTGTAAACGATCTCTTGATTAAATCAATAAAGTCCATTTATCTATTCTTGATCTTAAGTTCAGTTGTTCAAATCGAGATTTTTATCCATCTTTTCCCCAATATCATCTAAACACTTTACAAATCATTGAGTGTGGATATCTGCATCCACATTTTGGCACCGTCTGAGGGGAAGATAAAAGACATCTCTAACACTATAGTCAGATCTAAGGTCGGTAAGAACGATAATGGATCCTAGAAATTTGGAATCCACCAGATACGCCGTGCCGACAAACAGAGAAGGGATACCCCCTTCCGATGCGCACACCCATTCGAACACCGGAACAATCCGGAATGAACCAGAGATCGCTAGTCCGACGATCCCAGCTGCCGTGACCGACTCCGGATTAACACGTCCCGGTCACGAACAGATCGCAACCGGTGACACAAATCACGAGGAACGGATCATCGGCGAAGAGCAAGCACTCAGACCGAGCGATCCGAACAGGCACCATAACCCGCGCGTTCTTAACTCCAGCACGCGAGGTTCGAACCTCGCGCTGAGCATGTGACGACCGTCCCGGTAAATCAAACCGTAGCCGGCGGTTCAAGGAGCACACCTCCAAAACAGCCCCCCACCGAAAGAATAAACCCTTTCGTCTGGGTCAGAACAGGGGAAAGACAACCTTCGACCTCAGAACAGATCCAACCCCCCAATCTGGAGACGCTCGGTATTAACCCGGACGACGCCTCTGAGATCCGGAGGATGCTCTTCCAGATGACTCAAAACTTTGAAGCCCGTCTGAACCAGCAGGCTCATGCTATTAACGAATATCGGGCTGAAGTCGCGAGATCCGCAGCTCGAGACAATTTTCAAGGAAACCGCTCCGGGCATGTGACCGACTCAAAGAGGAACCCACCACCTCGAGTGCATCTGGACTTCTCCCAGGCATTTACAACCCCAGAAAACAGAAGACAGCATATCGCACCTTCTACTTTGCGACAAGGAGTCGCCAACCCCAACGATCCGAGCCCCAGCACGGCAACAGCCCGTGGGAACCAGGAAATACTTCCCCCGCATCCACCTCGTCTTGGATCGCAATTCCCTAATCCATCCGGAATACCTTCGGACCCCCGCTCCGAAACAGCAGACCTCGAAACACTCAGAACCCACTCTCGGGAAATGCATGCAAGGCGAGACGACCATCCCGACACCCAGCTAAACGATGGCTCACAAGAACGAGCTGCCCAGAAACACCCTACTGTCCACCTCGACCAAATCAACCCTCGAAGGGTAACAGACCTAGAATCGGTCCAAAGGCATATCGAGATGCAAAACGCGGAGCTCCGTAGAATGAGAGCATTCATGCATACAGCAACGAGCTCCGCACCATACATTGACCTCGCCATCGAAGACACGAGGCGAACACCCTTCGTCGCTAGAATAGGAAACGCCAACCTCTGCGATACCAAAATTCCCGGAATACACAAGGCAAACAGACCCTAAAGCACACATCAGGCTCTTTAACCACGCCGCAGCCCAAGCCCGACTCGACGATAACGAAAAAGACTCCGGCTACTGCATACTGTTTGCCGGAACACTCGTAGGACCAGCGCAAGAATGGTTTGCAAGCTTGGAAAGCTGCTCCAGTAACAACTTCACCCAGTTCGTAGCAGTATTCCTCAAGCAGTACTCGGTGTTCATCGAAACGAAAACCACCGAGGCTGACCTATACAGGCTAAAACAAGGCGGAAATGAACCGCTACGAAGTTTCTTGACAAGGTTCAAAGAAATAAAATACAAAATCGCCGACCTCAATGAAGGGTTAGCATTGGAAGCCCTCAAGGACAGACTCTGGTACGCATCCGGCCTCAAGCTGGAACTCTCGATCAGGTGCATCACCTCGCTAAACGACGCGTTGCACCTAGCCATGCTTTTCGTAAAAGCAGAAGAAACGAGAGCATTCGAACAGAAGCAGCACAAAGCTAGCCTTTTAGCTCAAAGTCTGAGTTCGCAAAAAAGAAACCCCAAAAGGGAACCCGCGGGTAGAAATCAGCAATCGTTCGCAATCGATAATCCAAACCTGGACAAACGATCCGAGTACGATGCCAATAAATTCTGCAAACACCACAAGCACAAAGGGCACTCCACCGAAGAATGCCGCGCAGCAGCCCGCCTACTAGCTGCAGCAAAAAAACCGCAAAGCGACGAAGACAACCCCGAGCAGGAATCCTCAGAGGAGGAAAGCCCCTCCGACACTCTCCCAAAACCCAAAAAGACGCCTAAGACCAAGGCTACCAAAGGCAAACGAGACAGGTTGGAGAAAGGCGAACAAACGCCCCCTCCAGCAGCCAAACAAAGAATCGAAACGATCTTTAGCTCTAGCATATACGGAGGCCTGATGAAGTCGATTACAACCCCCCCTCCCACCCCAAAAAGACCCTATGACAACGCCTACAAAGCCTACGGCTTTGCCGGTAGGGTGTAGGGGCTACCGCCCCGAAGCAGATAAACTTCATCTCCGGAGGCTCCCTATTTTGCAGAAACTCCATTAATTTAATTAAAGCTTTTCAGCGAAAAGCCAAATCCAAGTCGCGACCACAAACCAATCTAGATGGCCCAGACCACTGCATAAGCTTCCGCGAAAGCGAGACCTGGGGCCTAGATAAGCCGCACGATGACGCACTCGTCATCCGTCTCGATGTAGCAGGATTCGAGCTCTCAAGAATAATGATAGACACCGGGAGCTCGGTCAACATCCTTTTCTACGAAGCTTTCAAAAAAATGGGCTTTTCAAACTCAGCCCTAAACAGCACAATCACACTCCTCACCAGATTTGCCAGAGACACAACCATTTCTCTCGGCACAATCTGACTACAGGTAAAGGCTGGGTCCGTGCTAAAAAACGTTGAATTCGTAGTGGTAGATCGCCAAGCGCCGTACAACGCTATCCTAGGACGCCCCTGGATTTTGGACATGAAAGCAGTACTCTCCACTTACCACCAGTGCGTGAAGTTCCCATCTCCGAAGAGAACCCAAACAGTCTTCGGCAGTCAGAAGAACGCCAGGATGTGTTACCTTAATTGTTACAAACAAACCGCGAACTCCCGGGTATAGCAATTACAGAAAGAGCACGAGCTCGCCGAACAACAGACAAAGAAAAGCCAAGACCCCACCATGCGTGGACCTCCCAAGAACCTCATAACACCTATATGCATCGATGACTCCCACCCAGAAAGACGAGTCAACGTAGGAACGGAGCTCACGAGCTCGATCAAAAAAGAGCTCGTCACTTTCCTAAAAGAGAATGTACATACATTCGCATGGTCGACAGAAGATATGCCTGAGATCAATATAAAAGTAACCTCTCACGAGCTGAATGTCGATCCCACATTCAAACCCGTAAAACAAAAACAACACAAGCTGGGGCCCGAAAGAGCAAAGGCAGTAAACGACGAAGTCGACCGACTCTTGAAAGTCAGATCGATCAGCGAAGTCAAATACCCCGATTGGCTCGCCAACCCGGTTGTAGTCAAAAAGAAGAATGGGAAATGGAGAGTCTGTATAGACTTAACCGATCTCAACAAGGCATGCCCAAAAGACAGTTTCCCACTCCTGCACATTGACCGGCTCGTCGAAGCCACCGCCGCTCACGAGCTGCTGTCCTTCATGGACGCTTTCTCGGGTTACAACCAGATCCTTATGAATCCAAAAGATCAGGAGAAAACTTCATTCATAACAGACTGCGGTACATACTGTTACAAAGTCATGCCATTCAGACTAAAGTACGCCGGAGCCACCTATCAAAGATTAGTAAACAGAATGTTCGCAGATCATCTGGGCAAATCCATAGAAGTGTATATCGACGACATGCTTGTCATGTCTTCCAGAGAAGAAAACCACGTAGCCCAGCTCAGGGAATGCTTCAAAATCCTCAACCAATACGGGATGAAACTCAACCTCGCCAAATGCTCATTCGGAGTAGCTTCAGGAGAATTCCTAGGTTACCTCGTAACCGAACGGGGAATCGAAGCAAACCCCAAACAAATCACAATCTTTCTCGAAATGCCTTCACCTAAGACCACTCGAAAAGTCCAAAGGTTAACAGGCCGAATAGCAGCGCTTAACCGCTTCATCTCCCGGTCAACAGATAAATGCCTCCCGTTTTATCACCTGCAACGAGCTAATAAAAAGTTCCAGTGGGACGATAAATACGAAGAAGCATTACAACAGCTCAAGTCGTATCTTAGCGAACCCTCGATACTAGCTAAGCCGGTAGAAGGAGAACCGCTATACCTCTACCTCGCGGTATCACCCGCCGCGGTAAGCGGGGTGCTAGTGAGAGAAGAACAGAACGAGCAAAAGCCCTTCTATTACGTCAGCAAGACCCTAATAGATGCAGAAACAAGATACCCAGCCATAGAAAAACTGGCAGTAGCCCTGGTGACGGCAGCTCGCAAACTGAGACTGTACTTCCAGTCTCATTCTATCGTCGTCATGACCTCGCAACCGTTGCACACAATTCTGCACAGCCCGAACCGGTCAGGACGACTAACAAAGTGGGCTATCAAACTAAGTGAGTACGATATAGAATATCGCACTAGGACCTGCGCTAAAGCACAAGTCCTATCAGATTTCATCATCGAGCTATCGCCACAAACCGCGGATGACACCGCAACATACAGCAAATGGACACTCCACGTCGATGGGGCATCTTGCAAACAGGGTTCTAGGGTAGGAATCAGGCTGGCCTCCCCCACCGGTGAAATACTAGAACAATCATTTCGTCTCGGCTTCGAAGCGTCAAATAACGAAGCCGAATACGAGGCTTTAATCGCCGGGCTACGGCTAGCCCTCGGGATTGGAGCCCGAGAGGTGGAAGCCGCAGCGATTCCCAACTCGTTACGAACCAGTTCGATGGAACTTACAAAACAAAAGACTAACAAATGGAAGCATACCTGCATGTCGTCTGCGAACTAACAAAACAATTCGACAGCTTCGAGCTGACGAAGATTCCCCACGGGGAGAACACCTCAGCAGATGCCCTGGTATCCCTGGCATCGACCTCGGACCCAGCGGTCAAAAGGATCATACTCGTGGAAGGAATAAAAAAACTGAGTATTAACATAGCCGTTAAAGCAGCAGCCGGCAAAACATTAGCCATATCAGACAAGGCATCAGCCAGCACGAACAAACCTTCCAACGAGCCCGCGTCGACAAACGAAACGGATGTACCAGACACGGAGAACCCGAATCCCAATCCAGACCCTGATGCGAACGAGAAAACTGTATCGAACGCAACCGGCACCGACAGACGGTTCGTCGCGGACAAAGACTTCCACGCTCGCCCGGACTGGTGAATCCCGATCTTCGAATACATCCAAAACGGCACCTTGCCCGACGACAAGTGGGAAGCCCAAAAACTGAGAACCAAAAGCTCCCGCTACTGTATAATCGAAGAAAAATTATACAAACGCAGCTTATAAGAGCCGTACTACAGATGTATCCACGACATGGAAATCCTGGCCATCCTGTCCACCACTCACCACGGTGTGTGTGGCAGCCACTCCAGTGGACGAACCTTGGCCATAAGGATCAAGAAACATGGCTACTTCTGGCCAACGCTGATTGCGGACTGCGAAAGCTACGCTGCAAAATGCGACGACTGCCAGAAGCACGCGCCAACAATCCATCAACCAACCGAAAACCTCTCGTCCATCAGCGCCCCATACCCATTCATGAGATGGTCTATGGATATCGTAGGGCCAATGGTCCCCTCGGGACCAAAACAGTTTAGGTTCGTGTTGGTCCTAACAGACTACTTCACCAAATGGGTAGAAGAAAGAGCCTACCAGCAAACGACTGAAGTCGACGTACAAGACTTCATATGGCAAGATATAATATGCAGACACGGCCTCCCGTACGAGATCGTAACGGACAACGGCCCGTAATTTATATCAAATGCCTTCAGGGACTTCTGCAAAACGTGGCATATACGGATATCCTACTCCACACCCAGGTACCCGCAGGGAAACGGCCAGGCAGAAGCGACGAATAAAACAATAATGAATAACATCAAGAAAAGGTTAGACGCTAGGAAGGAAATGTGGTCTTACGAGCTGAATGCGGTCCTATGGGCCTGTAGGACCACGTCCCATAAAGCAACTAAAGAAACACCTTTCTCGCTGGCTTACAGGATGGAAGCCGTGATTCCAACCGAACTCAGGGTCCCAACCCACCGACGACAGCTCTGTCCAGTCAACCCAGAACTCAGCGAAGAGATGCTCAGAGACAAACTAGACCTAATCGAAGAAAAACGAGATCAAGCTTTAGTCCGCATCCAGAGCTATCAGCAGGCCGCAGCCTGCTACTACAATTCAAACGTGAAAGAACGGACGTTTAAAATCGGTGATCTAGTACTCCGAAAAGTCTTCGACAAAACGTGCAGAACAGGTGGAAAACTAGGGGCCAATTGGAAAGGTCCCTACAAGGTCACCGAAGTAGTTCGCCCCGGCGTCTACAAACTCTTCGATCAAAAGAGGAGAAAAGCCGAGCTGCGTCCATGGAATTCCATGAACCTCAAACGATACCATTTCTGAAATAGTCCCAAAATTGAACTACGACAAGGCTTGATCCCCTGGCGGGATACGTTGGCAGCTCGTACCTAGAGTCCAGCCCCAATCTTCAAAACCTTTGTTTGCATTTTTGTACTTTACTGTATACGCAAATCTTTTTATATATAAGACAGGCTACGGGCCTCCAAAACTTAACAGAGTTCATAGTCCCTAAATACGACGCACGAACGATTAGGCATAAATGAGTACTCGGGATCAACGACGATCTGCTAAAAAACGTCTGGCCAGACAACACCCCCACGAGCTCATCTCTTACATGCCCCGAACAAACGTTCGCATAATAACCTGCTTTAGCACAAGTACCACAGCCCAAACAAACTCGAGTCGGGCAGCGTACCGAGCTTCAGCTCGCATTATTTTGGACTCTAACTACCATTCTGAAACCCGTACAAATACTTAGCCTCCACGGCTCGAGAAAAATGCAAAAATCATGCGAGCTGACGCCCGCTCCCGAGAATTCAACCAGCACGAAACAAGATAGAATCCAAGCAAACAGTCGAAAACAGAGTCAAATTACCCAAGGCGCGAAAGTTCCTAAAACACGGAATTCGATTCAAAGAGTAAAGCCTTCCCAGGCAAACAAAAACCAGAGTACGTCGCGAACCAAAAGTGCTCGCGACCAAGAAAAAATAAACATAACAAAAGACAAACTGAGTTCAAGAATTAAAACCCTCCCGGGCAAAAGTCTAGAACAAAAAGAAAAAGAGGGAAGGCGAGAAATCATCGGGATCACTCTGTAGGCGGAAGAGTGTCACCACAGCCTTTTTCCATGCCAGACCCGAGTTCGGCCTCGTCCCGAACGCCGGTTCTGGACCCTTCTGCGCCATCGCTCTTCTCACCACAATCATCGCCCAGAGCATCCTTACTGCCGTTACTCCCGTATTCATCCAAGCCAGTCGGCACGTCAGTGACAGGATCCACCTCCATCCGAACGGAGTCATCAGAAACTTGGGGAATATCCAGCTTGGCCAAAGTCATATCGGAAACAACCAGTCCATTGAGCTTCCCTTCATAACTGTCGGCCTTGCGCGACTTCTTGGGCAACTCTTCTTCAACCTTCGCTGTCCCAGCCATTATATCTGTGATCAGGTCGATATTAGCAACGGCCTCCTGAAGAGAAATGCGGCAGTCCACCTCGCCCTTGCGTTTGTCCCATTTCTCCCTCAACGACTTCAGCAACTTATCGTACCCGGCCTTGATCTCGCGTTTCCCAGCTCTGGCAGCACGACGGATGGCTTCCTCCTTGGAGTCCCTCAGCTCGTTGTTCTGGGCCTTGAGCCTGGCGGCCTGATCAACGGCAGTTTGTCGCTCGAGTCTCGCGACTTTGATCTGAGCCTCTAGCAACTCGACGCGATGATTTATCTTGCTGGAAGGAGTGTGCTCCTTCTCGCAGGTCGCTATCTGAGCCTTGGCCGCCTCCAACGAGTCCTTCAGTTCACCAACAACCGTAGTTACCCTCTCGAGCTCGTCGACGGAAGGTGTACTCTGCAGCAGGTCCTCATTATAAGCAACCAGCTTATTCTTCGCTTCCATGGACTGAAAACCCAAAAACAAACGCATTTATTTCACGCAAGCAACCACGAGGTGGGATATCGCGAACAGAACCAGGACAATATGAAAACTTACTCGAGCATCCGCTAGCGCTGTATCAATGTAAAGACCGCGCGCCCTCAGCTTCTCTACCGGCGGGATAGTACATCCGGCCGGCTTACAATGTCTCAGCAGGTGGGCAAGCCCGACTGGATCTTCTATAATAGGAGCATCCAAAGTGTGTTCATGCACCCAGTGAAAGGGCTTGCCCCGCGACCTGCCATCACGGGCAGACGACTTCTCCACCCTTTGACGTTTCGGCTGCTGGTGAGACCCGCCATTGCTCCCTGAGCTCTGGGACTTCGAGCCATGCGCGGCAGAAGCCCGCTTTGAATTACCACGATCTGGCGAGTCCGCACGAGGCGATACGACGTTTGGAGGACGAGCCCCCGTTGAGACATTAGCCTCTGTTTCCTGCATCACCTCGTGTAGCGCAGACGCAGCATCACCGACATTCGCAGGCTCACCATCATCAGCCTTCATCTTTCCTGCAGCCTTCTCGAGCTGACGTTGCGAGGGACAGCGAGACATATTCCTGATCAGGGGAGGAGGAAACGTTGATGAACTGCTGTCCTCAAGTTGCGGGCCTTTTGCTACAAGTCAAAAGCCCAAAGTTACAGTTTGCGACACAACGTACAACCTCATGAAATCTACGAAAGTCAAGATCAACGCATACCTGGCAAAACCTGAGCGGAAAGCAAAGCCTCTTTAGTGGGAGTTGGGAGCTGGTAAACCCGAAGGATTCTATCCTTAGTAAAAGATGACCACCCAGTACGACCTCTCCTGAGTGCGTCAGCCCGATCCTTCAGCGCGTCGTCAAAGCGAATTTGACCGGGGGAATCTGTACCAAAACCAAAGCGGAGCTCGGTCAGTACATGATCCGCAAATCAAACATAAATCAAACAAGCAAAAATAACAAGAAGACAGCAGGGAATCTATCAAAGGCCTAAAAACTAAACAAGATTCTCCTAACCGACGGATTCGGCCCATTCTGAGGGCAGAGAACTGAAATCGAAATCGCCAACCAAAGATTGGTCGATCTTGAAGAAGAACGGCTTATCTTGCCACCCGTCATCCCACGGCGGCAAACCATCAATGATTTTCCGACCCGATTTCGGGAAAACGTAAAAGGAGCCATCGCTGCGAGCATTCTTCTTCAACGTGCAAAGACAGTGAAATTCCTTGACTCCAAAGTGAAGTCCGTTCTCTCGCGATAAGATTCACAACCCGGTAATCGTCCGAACTAGGTTCGGATGCATCTGGGGAAACGCAATTCCCATCTCGGCTGCGAACTCCAGCAGGAACCGCGGAATCGGGAAGGTGAGCCCGCAGAACTCAAAGTATTGCCAGAAGGCACACCCGTATCCACTCGTCACCCTCTGGGGACCCTCCGGCTTCCGTGGCCGAAGTATCTCGACTCCGTAAGCAAGCTGGAGCTCCTCAACTTCGTCGGAACTCATCTTTGTGGTCATACGAGGATCCCGAATTGCTGATGCCTTCACTCGCCGAGGTACGCCAGCGGGATCCCCTTTTTCTTTCTTGACAGCCATTAGCTTCTCGCTTTGATTAGCAGGAGAATCGGCCATAACGAAGGGAAATCAAAGAGAAAGAGGAAAGAAATAGGCCAGCAAACGAACAAATAACACTCGATTTAAATCGGGTACACTAAAAAAAACTGCAAATCTAGCCTGAGCTCTTTTTCGTAAACAGAAGCAAAAGAGAAGAAGGGGAAAAAGCAAGAACAAGCAATTATGATTTTTTAAATAAAAGAACAAAAAGGAAAAGAAGAAGTTACCTTGAAAAGGAGTGGAGACGTGTGCGGTTAACGAAGAGGCGAGATGGAAAAACTGCATTTATATATAGTAATCATTCCGTTCGTTAAAAATAAATCCCAAAAGATTTATTTTCCCTCTCTCTCTCCTCTTGGAAATCTCAACCGTCCTGTCGTTGATAAAGACGAATAATTTATTTTTCTGCTTCCGGATATTCGAATCTAATCGGGTAAACAATATTTTATTCATGTCATCGAAAAGATATTTGTGTTTTTTTCTCAACAAGAATCTCGCGAGCTCAGAAAATACGACGAGCTCCCGCCGAACAGACTAACGAATCGCCAATCAGGCTTCCCACTGCGCCTGATAGGCTGGGGGGGGCAACTGTTGGACCAGGATTTGTCACCAAATCCAGCCTGTTAACTGGCCCATCGAAACCAACCTCGAAGGATATCCACATTCCGAATGCATGGCCCAACAAGAGAAAGGAAGGATAAGAAGAGAACGATTCAAAAGGACGACGCAAGATCCGGAGCTCGTGCGGGATACGGATCACGGGATACGCGCTGGAACTAACGAAGTAGGGAGAATATTTAAGGAAGATATTCACGAACTAAAAGACCATTCGCTCTACGAGCTCTTGCACCACAAAATACTCGATCTCTTGTAAACGATCTCTTGATTAAATCAATAAAGTCCATTTATCTATTCTTGATCTTAAGTTCAGTTGTTCAAATAGAGATTTTTACCCATCTTTTCCCCAATATCATCTAAACACTTTACAAATCATTGAGTGTGGATATCTGCATCCACAATGATATCACAATTTTCGCTCCAATTTATATGAAGTGTTTATAGGTTTATTGTTTCATCTTCCACTAATCATAAGTTTGAACTAAGTTATATACCCTCAACTTTTTTTGTTAAAATTATATACCCTCAAATGAGAGGGAACTTATTATTTTTTGGAGTAAGCCCCTTGCGATCTATTTTCTATAATTTATAACCAATTTTTTTTTTGACAATATTTATATCTTACGAGTTACGATTTAGTTTGTGACATTGTAAAAGACGTTGAGGTGTTTGTTCAATTGTAATATAGTTCTTGGATATGTGATATGTCTGGATATTAATTAATAACTTTAACAAACCTAAAATCAATTGCCTTACAAAATAAACGATTGAATTTTCGTACGTTTGAGAGTGATGTGAAAAGTAAAACCCCACGTCCGTCTCTTCGATCATATATTGTTCGTCTGACAATTTCACGGGTTCAAGCCCAACATTTCCTTGGATAGCTGACAAGAAACCAAATGGTGTTCGAAGCTAGACAGTTCTCGGCCAAGAATCTGTTATTAAAATCCTTCAGGTGGGATGCGCGGGAATGGCAACTCGCTCAAGGCCCCCTGGATCAAATCACGCAAAAGATGAACCCCAATCAACACCGAAGCCAAACATGGCAAATTGATGTATTCACAGATGCAGCTTGGCGAGCAGACTCAAAAATGGCGGGACTCGGCTGGGTCTTCAAAGATCAAGTGAACACATGCATCGATCAAGGAGCACGGAGCGAATCCTCGGTCGCTTCCCCTCTCATGGCTGAAGCCCTTGCCATCCTCGCAGCTCTCCAGGAAGCTAGAGAAGCAAAAATCCCAGCAATCAAAGTCGATTCAGACTCACAAAGTCTCATTCGAGTAATCAATTCGAAGAATCAGGTGAACGAAATCTATGGCTCCTCTACAATATCTATGAGATTTCGCTGTTATTCGTATAAGAATGTAGAATTGTGTATTTGATTAACATAGCTAGTGTTACATATATACAGAGTGTGAATAGCTATCTTTGGAAATATAATATGTCATAGTATTAAGAAAAAATATTCTAGGCGATAATGTCGGTAATGATATCTGAATCACATATCTCAATCATATCAACTGAGTATCTGTAATATCCTCCCTCAAGATGGAGGTGCTGGCAAAACTCCAATCTTACTTATGAGTAATGTAAAGTGCCTTATGTCAAGAGGCTTTGTGAGACTGTCGGCTAACTGATCATGTGTCGAGACGTGTGACACACGGAGTGTACCATTTTGAACTTGCTCCCAAACGAAATGATAATCCAAAGCAAAATCATCTATATCCCCTGCCCAATCTGCATCTGTGAAGGCGTGGACATTGAGGTTTGTTGATCGGCTGATAAATAACCCATGTGTTGCAGTGCCTGCCAAGTAGCGTAAGACTCGTTTTGCTGCTTGCCAGTGTTCACATGTTGTTTACTGCATATACTGAGAGAGCTTGTTGACGGCATAAGCGACATCGGGTCTTGTAAAAGCTAGGTATTGCAGACTTCCAACAAGAGTTCGACATTCAGTGGGGTTTAAGTGAAGAGCACCTGATTTAACGAGCTTGGGTGTTGTAGCCATGGGCGATGCAACTGGCTTAGCGTCATGCATATTCATCTTTGCAAGCAAATCGTGAATGTATTTCCGTTAATTCAGATGAAGTCCAGCAGGAGTTCGAATTGTTTCAATGCCTAGGAAATAGGACATAGCACCCATGTCCTTAAACTGAAAATCTTGTAGCGATAACAATGATAACATTTTCAACAGCTTTGGTGTTATTTCCGATGACTATGTCGTCAACATAAACCAGTATATAGATGATAGTACCTTGATGTTGCAGTATGAAGAGAGAGGTGTCGGCTAATGAATTTCTGAATCCTGCAGTTTCAAGATACCGCCTTAGCTCCATGTACCAAGCTCTTGGGGTTTGTTTGAGACCATACAGAGCTTTTCTCAATTTGCAAACGTGGTTTGGTCTATCTGCATCAAGAAATCCTGGTGGTTGACTTACATAGACATCCTCATCAAGCGTTCCTTGAAGAAAAGCGTTGTTGACGTCAAGTTGTCGCAGACACCAATCTTTGCTTACTGCAACTTTGAGGAGTGTACGAGTCGATGTTGATTTGATAACAGGACTGTAAGTTTCTTGAAAATCCACCCCTTGTTGTTGATTGAAGCCTCGAGCAACGAGTCATGATTTGTATCTGTCCAAAGAACCATCTGCTAGATGTTTGATTCGGTACACTCACTTTGTATCGATGATGTTTATATCTGGTGTCGCCGGGACCAGATCTCATGTATAATGGGCAATCTGAGCATCGTATTCTGTAGACATAGATCGTCTCTAGTGGTTGGATTTTAGTGCTTGATTCAGAGTTCTTGGCTCCGTATCTGTGAAATCGATGGCTGATGCGAGATTTGCATATTTGGGATTTGATTTGTATATCTGGTTTTGGGCTCTTGTTGTTGCACGGGTGTTTGGGTCTGGTTGATTTTAGGTGGTTTGTATTGGTGGATTTTGTTGTTTTCGGGTAGGCTGTATTCTGGTGGGCTGTTTTGGTGGATTTGGTTGTGATGGGCCAGGTTGGGCTTGATTTAAGATGGTATTTGGGTTTGTTTCTAAGGTTGTTTCTGAGAGGACACTGATATTGGAGTTCATTGGAGTTGACGACTGATGTTGTGAGGACACCATTGTTGATGAAGATGAGTCGGTAACAGAATCCGATTCCGGCGACGTTTGTTGAGAAGACGATTCCGGCGTTGATTCTGTTAAGGATTCTGGTGATGTTTCTGGTGAGAGACTCGGGCTGGGAGCAGTTGCAGACCATGGCGGAACCACAGATTGAGCTTCTATGAGTGGCAAATGAACAGGGATTTGAGTGACCGGTGAAAACCATGGTTGGTCTTCTTGGGCGGGAGTTGATTGAATGCTGCGGAGAAGTGATTGAAAAGGGAATGTTGTTTCATCAAACCGTACATGGCGAGATGTATAGATATGATGTTGGGTTGGATCAAGACAGAAATAAGCACTTTGGGTGATAGAGTATCCCATAAAAACGCAGGGTTTGGATCTAGGTTCAAGTTTGTTGTTTGTATATGGGCGAAGCCAAGGAAAACAGAGACAACCGAAGATGCGAAGCTTTTGATAATTGCAATCGACATCGAAGAAGACTTTAAGAGGTGTTTAAAGAGATAGTGTTTGAGTGGGCATTCTGTTAATGAGATAAACAACAGTGGCAAAAGTATAAGTCCAATACGTGTTTGGAAGCGAGGCTTGAGAGAGTAAGGTTAAGCCTGTTTCGACAATATGTCGATGTCGCCTTTCAGCTAAGCCGTTGTGTTCAGGATTGTGAGGAGGGGACGTGAGATGGGTAATACCTTTGGAGGAAAGAAAGTCCCGGGGGCAATGAATTCATCTTCGTTGTCAGAAAATAAGGTACTTATTTTTGTTTGGAACCTATTTTTGACTAGTTTTGAGAAACAAATGAATGTCTCACAGACTTGTGATTTTAGTTTAAGTGGATAAAATCAAATGTATCTGGAAAATTGATCAACTATTATTAGATAGTACTTGTATTTATCAAAGGACTGAATTGGAGAGATCCAAACATCGGTGAATAGGTGTTGTAATGGGCGAGAGGAGGAGATGGTGGTTTGAGAGAAAGATACTTTTTGACTTTTATTTGATAGGCAATTGCTGCAATTGGAAATTGAGAATGATGAATCAGAAGTAGGTATAGAAAAGCGATTAATAATAGTTTTGAGAATAGGCAAAGACGGATGTCCCAATCTTGAGTGCCAATTTGCTTGAGATATTTTATTGTTTATTGTGTTTGTAAGAAAGGCTTTAGGAAGGAAAACCGGCCACTCATACAACTCATCCTTGGTGCGGCCTTGAAGCAATTGGACTCCCGTGCTCAGGTCCCTCACCTGAAAATAGGAAGAATAAAATTGAATCGTTACTTGATTGGCGTTACATAGCTTGTAGACTGATATTAGATTTCTCTTTATTGCAGGAACACAAAGCACGTTTTTCAGGGACAATGGACGTGTGTAAGAGGGTAAGAATGTAGAACCAGTATTGGTTATAGAGAGACCATTGCCATCTCCTATGATGAATTTGTCACCTCTTGAGTAGGGCTGATGAAGTGCCAGATTTGTCAGGTCTGACTCGATGTGGTGACTAGCACCTGAGTCCAACAACCATGGCTGAGAAGTGTGTGTGCTTCCAGCCGTAAAGTTAGCCCGGGGTTGCCAAGGTGTTGGCGTGGGAAGAACTCCAGGCGTGTGACGAGTGAGTTGGGAGCATCGCCTTGTGCTTTGCCCCTGTATACCACAAATTTGACAGCGGTCGAGGTATGGTCTTGGCTGCCAGGTGGAGTTATTGTTCGGAGGTCGTTGTTGAGATTGCCATGGTTGATTTCGATTGGTTTTTTTGTGTTGGCCTTTGTAGCGATTAGTGGTGACGTTTGCAGACGCAGGAATATGCTGTGGAGTTTCAGCGGTGATGAGTTTGGCCTCGTGATTAATGAATTTTTCGTGAAGCTCATCGATGGTTGGAGGTGAATCTCGTCATTCCACTTGATCGATGACAGACTTGTAATCCTCTGGGAGGCCTTCCAATACAAATTCAATTTGATCTTCGAGATCAATGACTTTGCCGAGGAGGGTGATTTGATCGAATCGAGCGATGAGCCCTTGTAGGTATTCGTCAATGGTTTTGGTTTCTTTCTTCCATTGTTTAATTTGATGTTTGAGTTGCTTGATGTGTCCACGGCTTGGTTTTGCGTAGATGGATGCCAGCGTTTCCCATATTTCATTGTTGTGGTTGCTTTTGACAGAAGAGGTTGAATGGAAGGAGAAATGATGCCAAGAATAGCGCTGTAAAGGAGTTTCTCTTGTCTCTTGTAGAGTGTGTGGGCTGGATTTGTGACAGCAGATCCATTTAGTGTGGTGGTTGCATCCGGAATGGGTTTGGTGGCATCGAGGAAATCGGCAAGTTCATACCCATCGAGTAGAGCATGAACTTGGCGATTCCACATGATGTAGTTGGTGGCCGTCAACTTAGTAACGTTTGTCATGTTGATATGAAGCAAGGTTCCGGGAAGATTGAAAATGGCTTCTGGAAAAGCAGAGACAGCATTGTTTAGTGTAACAGTCGACATTGTTTAGAAAGAAAGAGAAGAAAAAATTTTGTAGGTTAGGTATCGTGAAGCTCTGATACCATATAAGAATGTAGAATTGTGTATTTGATTGACATAGCTAGTGTTATATATATACAGAGTGTGAATAACTATCTTAGAAAATACAATATGTCATAGTATTAAGAAGAGATATTCTAGGCGATAATATAAGCAATGATATGTGAATCACATATCTCAATTATATCAATTGAATATCTGTAATAATTCGATTCTATCAGTTTTATTTTTATCGCACGAGTTGCAAACTCTCAGGCAGATGCTATGACAAGGACTGCTTAAAAAATTTCTGTAGTCCTCTAGACTAAGCCCATTCGACTTTTTATTATAACTAGGTGGTCTGCCCGTGATAGCGCGGACAAATACTTTTTTAGCAAAATTTTTTGGTACACATTATTTTTCTTTATTTTTTTATGTTAGTGGTTAATATATATATATATATATATATTATAAAAAGAGTTCAATTTTATAATAGTAAGAGTGTGCTCACTACCGCAAACAATCTATTTAGCTAACAATTCGCATTGGATGTAAAGACAAATAAACTTTAGGGCGAGAAAACAATTGTACCTTTATTCACTCAAACCAAAATGTCCAAAAGAATATAATAAATTTGAGTTGTAAGGAATTAATTTCTCTTTCGAATAATGAAAACTCATCTAAACATAAGTGGTATTGCATCTCTTGTCCAGCTATATCTATTTAAAAATTAAAAAAAAATATTAACATCTTTAAGATGATGAATCATATTTTAATTAAAAATTAATGTGAATGAAATTAGCTTTATGAGACAAATGTGCCTTTTGGCAATGTACATATCTAAGAAAAAGATCGGTAAAAGTATTTCTAACAAAAAGTTTTTAAAAGTATGAATTAATTTACTTGTAGCAGTAAGCATCTCTTTCTGCGTCTGTATGACTTAATTGTTAGTGTACACAGTCATGGTCCAAACTTGCCACCATGTAACACTAAAAAAAATATTATAGTAAAGTTAAATCAGCAGTATGCTCCACTGATTCGCTAATTTTGATGATTTGCTTTCAAGTACACAAAGCAGAGGAAATATTTTTTATAAGAAACTAAATCGGCAATATGAATACATAAGATCTAATCTTTTTCACTTTACAATTATGATGTGTGCATTTATAATAGCTCGGTGGAAATTAACTTCCTGTGAAGTGCTTTTGACCATATTTTCTACAGTTATAGCCATCTTCAGCCAAGACCCATAGTGCATTTCCTCTAGAATTGTACTTTAAGCCCTATAATTCATCACATGTAGGCTCCTCTGTGTTACCTGAAATCAAAATAAACGATTTCAAACCATATGAAATCGAATACCTAAATCATCTACAAAAAAAAAAAAAAATTCAACGCACATCAAATAACCAACACTCCACAGAAAACCTCAAAGCTTGCAACACAGGGCAATGTAAATCCCTTGAATGTGACCTATATTGTTTTTTTTTGGGGGTAAAAGTGTGACCTATATTGTTTGTTTTTAATCAGCGTTGTTATCTTTTTATTAGTCTTGGCTACGTGTGATTCCAAAAACAGGTGCAAGATTTAGCTTTAATCTATGTGAGGAAGTAAAAAGAGGGTTTCTAGTAAGGAAGTGGGGGAATTTATTACTCTTCTTGCCTATCTATCTTAAGTACCTTTTGTTTTTAAGCAAACTGATTCACTGGTGCAGGTCGATTTGATGATATATGGGAGCATACCAGTATCAGCAGTAGCCTATCTCCTTTATTTAAAACTATTTGGGCTTGTCTTTGCTCTTTCTTCGTCCTCGGAACCTACACCGTCTGAGAAACTAAGCACGCTTGTGCAGATAAAGATTATTTACATATTATAATCATGTTCTGTAACTCAGTTTTAATGGCGAATAAGTGACATATAAGTTGAATTTATGAACATGTGTCTCTTCATTTAAGCTTTCTCCGAGCAGACTAACGACTTGTAGTCAAATTTCTAATACAATCTCGAATCCAATCCAACTTTCCGAAAGAGATGATCGTCATTTTGTTATTGACTTATTGTTTCCTCTAACACCATCTCATCTTGAACGTGAAATTGAGAAAACATAACCCAAAAGATTCATATGAATTTCATTAACAAACTTTTTTCACTGTTATTCGTTCAAGCCCGTTCAAAATCTTCCAAACCTCAGCCATTTTAAACCCGTTCTTAGCATTCTGGTACTCCTCAAAAAGCTATATCGATCTCAGCCAGCAAGCTCATCGCAAACAAACCACTATGAACCACGAGCTCACCGATTGGTTCTTATGCAATCAAATGACGTTAAAGTTGACTTGTTCCACACGCTTACTAAGAACATTGAGGTCCAAAACGGAGATAACAAAGTCAATGAACATGACTGGTAGTGTTGTGTAGAATGGAAACTTGATCCATGTTGAATCTCCAACTATGCCTTTTATTTACCTCAACTCTAGTTTCTTCTTTTTTTAGGATGTCTAATCTCGATAGTTATGAACATTCATGCTCAAACGTGTCCAAATCAAAGAACATAGAGATTCAAAACTGAAATCTTGACAGGTAAAATCTAAGAAGATATGAATAATTTTCCTCTTTTATATTCTGTGAATGGAAGGGAGATTGATCCAAAGTTATGATGTCGTTAACGTTGACTTTTTCTTCCAAAAATTGTGAATGAATGGTTCATCTTCCAGCTGTCACTCATTGTCAAATTAACATCAAAGCTAAATGAATCAGAAAATTCAGAGAGAATTTTGTGTTTTTTTTGTGAGTTTTTTTATTTTACGTTTACGAAAATCATAAGCATCTTCGAATCAAGATTCAAGAATCGAATCTATGAAAAAGATGGAATAGTCTCGCACTCACATGTAGCATGTATGCAACGCTTATAAAACCTGCGCAGAGTTGATATCACATCATCTTTGTTGATTGCATCACATGCATTGCTTCTTTACCCTCTGCTGAGCCTACATAGAAAGTACGTGGAACCTCATTTAAACACATGGCTGAGAAAATTTGCATGAGTTATTAGTCTGTCTTCATCCCTTCTTGTTTTTACTAGTGCCAATCACTTTTTGATTTAGGTGAACAACAAAGAAAATATCGTTCTCAGAGTAACAACCAAGTAATTAGGTTTAAGAGATCAGTCAAATTAATGCGGCACGAGAAAAATAATAATCACGGTCTAATTATCAGATCAAAGATAAACATCACAAATATAATAAGCATGTCTGATAAAATTACCATTTTTTTGTAAAGATCATAGAATCTCTAGGTTTTCACTTGTTTGATATCCCATACCATGAACCCTAAAAAAAGGATTTAAGATCACAAAATATGTTGGAAAAGGGTTTATAAGAGAAAAGTAGAAAACAATACTAAGAACACATAACTATCAAACCAAAGAGCAAAAACACATAAAGAAAGCAATCAAAATTATACAAAGCAAACACAAACCACCAAGCAAAAAAAAAAAACTAACGCGCACTAATAATGACACCTATTTATTGGTAAATTTCTCCTTGACTCACCCGATTTTTACTTGATTTGCTAAATCTAATATCCCACTATGCAGCCTGAAAAAAGGTTTTAGATTAGAGAATACGTTTAAAGCTGAGTTTATGCGAATAAACAATACAAATAATACATAACTATAATATAAAAAGAGCACACACACATATAACAAAGCAACCAAGAATGATCATACAAAAATAAAGAGCATACAACCGTGAAAGAAAAATAATGGATGATATATATAAAATTTATAGCATTCGCTTGATTGAGATTATTGTTTTTATTAACTAAATTAGGTTTGATTAAAAAATCAAAAGAAAATAGGTTTAGCCGTAAAATCTATAAAGTTATGTACATGTGTTATTATGTTTTTTTAATTGATGTATTATTGCTTAAGAAAATTTATTATTGATAGTTTTTAAAAAAAAATTATTAAAGATAACAATTTAAAAAAAAATATTCATTAAGGATAATAATGTCAATTAGTATAAGGGGTAAAAGGTAATCAACCATGATAACTCTCAACCACAGCCCAACTTGCTTGCCAATTAATAATATAATTATCAGTTGTTCAAAAAAAAGTTGCATACATAATCCAAAATTAAGAACGTAATCTTCTAGTTGTCTTAATAAAATAATTATAAAAAAGCATTTATACAAAATTGCGAAACAAGTCATAATTACTTACTCCATAATATTTTCTTGCATACATAATCCATAATTAAGATCTAATGTAATGTTCCAATAAGCAAGAATCAAGCTTAACAGGGTAAAGATCGCCAGCGTTGGTAGTTTGATCCGTGGTGTTTGTTATCATCGCGTAATGCTTCTTCATCGCCCTCATGCTCTCTTCGTCTTTCTCACTTCCTCTATTGAACAAAGCTTCTAGAAGCTTCTCAACATCCACCGTTGAATGTCCTTCGAGCATACTCACCACCGTCGACATCGATGGTCTGTCCGACGGAAGTTGACTTGTGCACAGGATCCCAATCTGGATCATCGTCATTGCTTCTTCTCTGTTGTAATCTGTTCCTAGCCTCGGGTCTACTACTTCCATCAGTTTGTTTTGTTCCCTTAGAACGTGTACCTGTGGAAGAAATTGACCTTTATTAGATCCATGATTTATATTCAGAAATGTGCGTAGGGTTTAGATTTTGGAAGTGAAAAATATCATATACCCAGTCAAGAAGGCTGAACATATCGCCAATTGATCGCGCGCTGGTGTTGCTTCTTCCGTGAACGATTTCTAGAGCCACAACGCCAAAACTGTAGACGTCTGCTTTATCTGTCAAATGACCTCTCATGGCGTATTCTGGAGCCATGTAACCGCTGCAAAAAGAAGTTTTGGTTTTGATTATAATTAGGAATCTCACAGAGCTGAAACTTTTTATTGATTGAGTGATTGATTGACTCACTATGTTCCGGCAATTCGGGTGCTCATGTGTGTGTTTTCTTGTTCATCAAGCTTAGCAAGACCAAAATCCGAAATCTTTGGGTTTAGTTCCTTATCCAGCAAGACATTAGTTGTTTTAATGTCTCTATGCACAATCTTGAGTCTTGATTCCTCGTGGAGATAAGCTAGTCCACTCGCTATCCCGACAGAAATCCTATGCCTTGTTGTCCAGTCTAGTCGTATCTGAGTGTTTTGAGGACCTTGAAATCGAGAAACAAAAATTGTTGAACCAAACTGAAATCCTCTTATTATATAATGTTGGATGCATACTTTAATTAACACGATTGCTGATACGTAGTGAGTCTTTTAATTTATATTTTGACACGTGTCTCAATTAAATGATATATTTTAGTTTAAAACAAAAATTATGAACGTTAATCCCCAAAAAAATTTGAAAAAAAAATAAAATAAAAGTTAATAAATATATATATCTTAATTTGGAGAAAAATAGGCTTAAACAGTAATCTTTTAAAACAAAAATATTACTCACATCTATATAAACACATAATTTTTTTTTAAAATTTTCACCAAACAAAATAATACTTCTTGAGCTTCATTGTTATAAGTATAATTTTCCTTATTTTATTGTATTATTATTACGAAAATATTTTATACAGTATTCGAAATTTTTATCCATTATGATTTGTTCAGTATTCAAATTTATTTTATCCTTTTTAATTCGTCTGCTAAATATTATAATCATCTAAAATATTTTCAGCATTTAATAATTAGGCAATTCCAAAAATAAACTATTTGCAAAATTTGAAACTTAGGATTACATGAAAATGAAATCCAATATGCTAATCATATGGCATTGGACGATGATGAACTTAATGAGGAGGGGGATCAGCGTAAATCATGTAGAGAAACTTTTAACACGAATCTTGAGAAGTATACATTCTCTAGAATGCAGAAAGATCATATACGAAGATGAATATAAAGAGAAAGAGAAACTTTTTTTGTTTGGAGAGAGTTAATGGAGATAGAGTTAACATATTCGAAATATTTGAATTGCATACCAAAGATTTTAGCGCAGTGAAACAGAAACAAAAAGTTGATAAAGTGTTAAACTACAAGAGAAATAGGATTAATGTTGCTTAAGACTTGCAACATATTATGTGTTTTAAATATTTTAATTAAAACAAATGAGGATGAATTTAAATTACTTTTAGATTTAGATTTTATGTTTTTAATATATAGTTTTTCACGAGTGATCCAATTTTGTTTTAATTTTTTTTAATTATTTTAATAAGTTTAAATTTTGTTATTATAATTTTGTGGAAAACAGCTTTGAAAAGAAAAAATAAGTTACCTTTAAAACATAAATTTTAAGGGTCTTGTTTTTATTTTTTTGTCCTTACACGTATAATAATAGAGAAAATACTCTAAAATGACTTATAATAAGAAACTAAAGTGAAATAGATATTCTATTGAGAAAATGACTCATTTTTTACAATTTTTATAAATATGAATGCTATCCTTCTAACTACTTTTATTTTTAGATTAATGGCAGATTGAATATACACTACTACCAGCAAAGTGATTGATCATACAATTGAACGTAGTCTATTAACAGGCTAAATGCAAATTACTGCCAGAATCAAAACACATTAGTAAACCCCTTTTATTAGTCATTTTAAGAAAAAGTTATGTTTTTTTTATTAATTGGTCATTTCAAAAATTATAGCTAAAAAATATTGAGCGGGTCATGTTTATAAAAAGAAGAAAACTAACCGAAAAGTGCTCGAGCGAGACTGTTGTTTTCCATGTACTCGTAGACTAGCAAAAGTTGGTCACCTTCGACGCAACACCCATAGAGTTTAACCAAATGCGGATGTTGGAGAGCAGAAATCATACCAATCTCGTTCAAGAACTCTCGATTCCCTTGTTTTGATTTCGAAGATAGCTGCTTCACCGCTATTAAGGTTCCATCATTCAAAGTTCCCTGTTTTTATACAATGGACAAACCTTGAGTCATGCATTAATCATATTTCTTTTTCCAATAATAATGCCATTTTTACATTATGACCCTAACCTTGTGCACAGGACCGAATCCGCCTTCTCCGATCTTGTTGGCGGGATCAAAGTTGTTTGTAGCAACTTTGATTTGCCTCAGCGAGAAGGAACTAATCTGGAAATCCAGGTTCTTGAAATCTGAGGTGAAGAATCACCGTTATGTTTAGGAAGACACATAGACAGAACTCAAGATCAGTTGGATTGTTAAAGGCTATTTAAGCAAGTCTATTTACAAGTACCTTTTTCAATTTGACTCTTTGGTCTACAGCAGCCTCTCCACCATAAGATACCCCCGATTAAAAGCACAAGAAACACCATGGAAGCAACTACAGCACCAACCACTGTACCAACAGAGCTTGTACGAACAGAGCTTCCTCCAGCAGTTTCAGCGCCAGGTTCCTTTGGTGGGGTGAAATCTACAGCATGATCATGGCAGATAAAGTCAAGAAACAAAAAAAAAAAACACTCAAATAAAGGCGAAATCTCTCTGACATAGTTTTGGATTTAGCAAAAGTTTACCTGGATCTACCGACACAGCGGATATGAGAGGACCATATACGCCTCTTACAGGCAAAGCTTGAGTTCCTTTACCAGCCCAAATCAATCTTATTTCCAGTTTTCCATTTGTAATCATGACCGAGAAACTCTTAACCACAGCTCTTCCAGCACCTTTTGCGTCATCTACGATATTAAAATCCTTAATCTCAAGCTTACCCTACACATTACCACACCAGCAAATTGTTTTAAAGCATAAAACTCTTTCAGGCATTTTTCAAAGCAGGTTTAACTAAAGATTAAATTACCTGAATATAAATGTCAAAGAATCGTCTTCCCAAACTGCTATACGTGTTGTCGTCGCTGAACATAATTTCAGAGAAATGAAGATTAACCGTGTAATTTACATTTCGAAGACACAACGCATAGTAAGTGAGGGAGTTGGCCGAGAGACGGGCATGTGTATAAAGTCTATAATCTGTTGTCTTAAGCTCTGACGTATTTGCCCGTAAGGGTCCTTTGAGAGCCCGATCGTCATCCACGAAACGTCCAGTGTTGCTATAAACCCAACCATTTCGACTATCATAGAAGTTCTTATCCGATGCGTCAGCATCATACTGAATCTTGTTGATTGTTACTTTATCACCACCACAGTTTATATGAAGTCCATAGAAAGCTGAGGAGAATTTATTAATAACCAGAGATATATCAGATGAGCGGCTAAACTGTACGCGATATGGTTTGTATGTATATATTAGCTTTAAAGACTCACTTTTAGTCCTCTAAGAAAAAAGACTTACTTTTTATACATTTATAGTTACTCAGACACGAACCGTTGGAGCTGTAGCAAAATGTAACATAATATCAATACTCTAGTGTTAGAACCAAAGGTTTCAAGAGTTATGAGAACAAAATAGACTTACTGGTTATTTGCCACTAAAGGGCTTGTGCTGGAAAACATATTCCTGTGAATAAAAGTAACCTAGAAACTGTAAGATTTATAGTTCTCTTAATTTGAAGGCACAAGCAGCTTGAATTTTTATTGTTCTTCTTACACATCGCTCAGCATACATTCTGCAGTTCTTGTATCTTTAATGAAGTTATTGTACGCAAGATCACTGCAATATAAGACACAATAATTGTGTTTCGGCTGTGTCACTACAAAGAATTGTGTTGTAATATATATATATGTCGGTGAAGAAAACTTACATCTGTTCTCCTTTGTCTACCATCCAACTTGGTACTTCCCCGTTTAACATGTTACTTGTAAAATATCTGCAAAATCAGAAAACAATATTCAATGCATCTAACTTTCATACACATAAAGCTTTAAACAAAACATGATGTAATAAGAGAAGAGCATCATACATATTATCTACATTTGAAAGAGCGCTATATGTTACCGGGATTGGTCCAGTTAGTTTGTTAAAGCTTAGATCTCTGCACAACGAGTCTCACTTATCAGCGGAAATTCTTTTTCATTAAGAAAAAAAATATGGTTTTATGCTTGCCGAAGAACAGAGAGTTTACTAACAAGAGTTTTAACGATTTCATCTGTCCAAGATACGCAGGTAATTCTCCTGTAAGATTGCAGTTCCCAAGAATCCTGCAACAAACAGCGAGTGCAAATGGAAGTTAAGCTCACCGAAAGGTGGGAAGAAACCATTACTAAATTCGTTTAGTCGTAAGTGAACTCACAATAGCTTCATCGATGTCATGTTTTGTAGTGGTGGAAATGGAGATCCGGGTCCGCGCAAGTCACTGATTCTCCTACAAAAATCCAGGAAAAGAAACACGAGATATCATTGATTGTGAGTCCACGAAAGGCAACAACAACGAATTTCAAACGCTACTTACAAGTCTCTTAGACTCTTAAGAGTAGCAATGGTACTAGGAATCGGTCCGACTAAACCACTTGCTTGAATGACCCTGATTCATGCATATTTACAACATTGCACTCCTTTATAAGTAACCAATACCAATATGCAAAACGAAAGAATCTGATTACACTGAAAGGATTGTTTACAGTTTTCCAAGTTCTGTCCAGTTCTGGATGAAATCTGGTATAGTACCATTGAACTGATTGTCACTTATACGGCTATAAAGCAAGCGAAAAAATATATAAGAAAGAAAAAAAGTCAGAATCTTCAGCAAACACATATGTTGTGTGATCGAAGAAAAGCAGAGGAATACTTACAAATCAGTCAATGTAGTAAGGTTGGAAAACGTACTTGGGATGTCCCCACTCAAGTAGTTTGAGCTAACAAAGCTACAAAGATATAACAGAGTCTCAACACTAGCAAAAACCGATAACTGTTTTTTTTTTTTAAAGAGACATTTTTTAGAGAACTTGGACAAAGATTCTTACAGTCTTAGAACGTTTGGTAGATTCCCGAGCTCTGGAGGTAATTTCCCTGAAATCTGGTTGTTATCCAGTACCCTATAAACCCAAATGATCGAGACAAAAAAGACCGAATCAGTCTATTACCAAAGTATGAGTAACAGAGAGAGAGAGAGAGAGAGAGAGAGAGAGAGAGAGAGAGAGAGAGAGAGAGAGAGAGAGAGAGAGAGAGAGAGAGAGAGAGAGAGAGAGAGAGTATTCACAAGCTCAAAAGGGTTGTAATGTTTCCTATCTCTTTTGGGATTTGACCACTTATCCGGTTTCCAAGTAGTGATCTGCATTTCATCATCTAACAAATTTACTAAAATCAATCTATATATGAAATTGTGATAGGGATATACATACATGTTGACAAGTGGCAGTGATCCCCACTCGGGGGGAATGGAGCCGTTGAGATAGTTTCTAGACAGATCACTATTACAAAAATAATAAGAGAGTGACAGTTAAGTTAGTTAATGAAATATACTGGTAAGTGGCAAATATTGTAATAATGAGAATGTTTGAGGGCTAGTATCAGCTATTCAGCATCATACATCTCTTGCAGAAAAGGAAGTTCTGCAAACTCTCTAGGAAGAAATCCTTGAAAGCTTTGTCCCTTGAGAGATCTGTTTACAAGATTAAGAAGGAAAAATATAAGAAAAAGCTAAAAAGGTAAAAAAAAAGTTTACAAAATATAAGCCCATCATCTTTCAAATTTACTAGATATATAACTCGCGCTACACGCGAGTCTTTATTAATATTTTGGTTTATTTTTTTTAGCTACTATCTTTAAAATTATTAAAATTATAATATATTTATAGAAATTTTCATTTATATAAGAGAATTAATATATAATATATATAATTTATCCTATTTTTATTAAAATAATAACAATGACACCTATCAAATTATCTAACTTTGACGTACATATATACATTTGATTTAGAGAAATATAATCTTGCTAAGATTTTGGTATTATTTTCTGTTTTCCATAGAATTTTTATAGTTCTTTTTTTTTGAAGGTTTATGTGTTCAAATATTTAGTTTTTTATTGAATGTCTTATTGATGTTGTGTACTACTTATATATAATCTATGATTCATGTTGATTCGCATTTAATTTTGTTAGGAAGCTGTAATGATCATGCAAAACCATTTTTTCCTTCTCCATCATATCTTTCAAGAGTTTTATGTTATATTTTTATTTAGTTTTCATTATTTTAATTGTTAAATCAAGTTGTTGTGAATTTTTTAAATTGATAATTGATAATGGTTACTTTTTTATATATGTATTGTTAATTGTTAATTTTTTATTTAACTTTTAAAATTTTAAACCATATTAACATTTTCTGATTTTATAAATATATTGATTTAGATCAATCAGATTGAATTTACTTTTTTTGTTGGACATAATTTGTTAAATTAACTTTTAATGTTTTAATTATACTTAATAATTTTTGGTTTGATTTAAAAGCTGATGTGGACCAATTAAATCAACTTTTTCTGTCCTAATCATACTTAACATTTTTTTATTTAATGAATGTGCTGATGTGGACCAATAAAATCGAGTTTCTTAATCCCATGTGGACGCCCTCAACGCACTATACCATCAACTGTTATATATTATATCATTTATATGATATTTTTGTACAATTATTAATATGTTAAAAAATATGATCACTAAAAATTTGAATCAGAAATATATCTATAAATTAATAATTTAGTAAAGTATCGAGGGCTGTAGACAAAAAAAATATTGATAAATTAATAATTAATAATTTATTGGTTAACTAATACTTTTATAAATTAATATAATTCTGAAATCTAATATTATTAATTTATAGAGATTTTATTGACTAAATGTATTTTAAAAATAGTTTATATTTATCTATTTTTTATCATTTTTTTGTTTTTACTAATACGAAGTAGTAGAAAGTATTTTGCATGATTATTACCAAATTGATATGGTATTTTTGAATGACTTATAAAATCTTTAAAATATTTTTATTACATTTTGATGATCACTAAAAATTCAAACCAAAAATATATCGATAAACTAATAATTCATTAATTTATCAATAGATTAATAATTAATAATTTATCGATTAATTAATATTTTTATAAATTAATAAAATTCTGAAGTACCAACATTAATATTTTATAGAGATTTTATTAAATGTATTTTTAAAATAGTTTATACATATCAATTCTTTATTATTATTCATTAAAGTTTTTATTGGTACAAAGTAAAGGACATTTTGAGCGATTATTACCAAATGCTAACAATCACTACTCCTTACAAAAACTACTTTTATCAAAAGAACCAATCAAAATCTTAACTAATGATGTAAATTATTTAGATATAGATGAGAAATTCATTTAGTTGTGAAATTAAATTGATTTTCTATGAAATAGTTATATTTTATATTAAATAATGATTATATAATATAGTATAATTTTACTTTTCTTTAAATGACAAATTGCATTAGATGATAACAGATGATATAAAATTCAGTTATTTTTATAAGTTAATATTCAGTATGGTATGTTAACTATAAGAAAACTTATCATATCCTTATACTTTTAAAATAGTTAGAGAAAATGCCATTTTATGAAAACTTGGTTGCAAGCATAAAATCTCGATGACACTGTCTTTCATCCGCAACTACGATAACATTATGTATCATCTGTTTGACAACACTATTTATTCAAAATTAAACTGTCCTCTCACACTAGTCCTCTCATACTTTTTTATATTGTAATTAATGTATTAAAACAAATAATATATTATGTACACTATTTTGCCAGTCCAATAATAATAAATATATAACATTATACATGAGTTATTATATTATAGAATTATCGTGTTCATTGAGTTATTATATTATTTAAATATGAAAATTATCGTGTTAACACAATTATCATCATATAATAAAATAGTTAATCAATAATAAAGTTACTTAAGTGGTTGTCTATAATTTCGCCTAACTTTGTTATGTTAACATAGTTAATTAATTAATAACTCATATTTTCTACTATCTGAAAATTGTGTTAAGACGATAATTTTTATGGTATGATAATTTGTGTGTTACATGACATTTTCAAATTATTATAATATGGTAATCATTTTTATAATATGATAATTGATTTTACACATTATTACATCATAAATATGTGGGGTAATTTAATCTTAGTGTAAGAATACATAAAGTATATCTAAAGTCTCTTATATGAGATATGTTTTTTTCCATTCTGGGTTGTTTAGATGATATGAAAATTTCAAAATGAATTTCTGTTTAACAAAAGGGATGTTCACGCTCAAGCAGAAGTTGCAAGAAGTTTAAGCTCGGTAGCAGAATAGATTGTGATTTTCTTGGATTCAGATGGATGAATATGACCTTTAAGAGAAAGGGAAGTTAGACACAATAGTCAATGGAAACCACCTATGTTAGGATGGATGAAATGTAACTTTGGTAGCAATTATCATAGGATCTTAAAGTTTATGGGTGTGGAATGGATGATCAAAGCATATAGAATCATGTTGTGCAAATTGTCTCAGGTAAACACATCTTTACAAGTGTAAGCTAAGGATTCTTGTATGTTGTACAACATGTTTGGAGTAAGTGACGGAGGAATGTATGATTTAAAGTAGATAGTCTATAGCTAAGGAAGCATGTATATTAATAATTTGCTTTTTAATATTTTTCATTGAATAAGTAAATTTACTCTTTATTCTTTAATCTTTAGGATATGTTAATAGAAAAAAAAATCAGATGCCAAATGTTCTTTAAAAAACATTAGTAGTTACATAATTTATGTAAATTGTTTCTAGTTCTCCTATGTGAATGTTTTTGAAACTATGTGTATTACACTTTTATAATATAATATAATTAGATGTTAAAAAAACTTGTTTTAATAATATTTTAAAGTATTATTCAAAGAGAAAATGTTCCAAAATAATCTAAAATAAAAAAATAATGCAAACGGATATTCCATTGAAGAAAAATTGTGAAAATGACTCTTATTTTACAGTTTTTTAAATACCAGCACTATCCTTCTAACTACTTTTAATTGTAGTTTAATAACAGACAAATAGCAGAATGAATACATAATACTGATCTTACAATTAAATATAGACTACTGTCAAACTAATAACAGACTAAATATAAATTATTGACAGACTAACGAAAGATTAAAAACACACTAGTAAACTTTTTTTATGGATCATTTTAGAAAATGTCGTAATAAAGTTACTAAGTGAATCATTTCAAAAATTATCCTTATTTAAATTTAGTTAAAATTCTTAATTAGTTTTAACCGTTGAAAAGTTTTACTGTTCTTTTTCATAATATATAATAATATTTTAAAGTATTACCCTTTGGAAAATGGGACCTACTTCGAACAAGTCTAATTTTCTTTTAAAAAAAATTCATCAAATAATTGTCAATTTCCGCCTTGCTTAATTGACCATGGAAATTTATAGAAAACGATATATATATATATATATATATATATTTATTTACTAAATAAAAAGAAAATGGAAGAAGAGACGAACGCACATGCTGGTGACATGGCAAACGGTGGAGCAGTGACCACAAGTAACAGCGTCTTTGAAATCTCTGTCGGCGTTAACATCTCTCCATCCTCCTTCAGTTAAATTTGTGTCGCATGGATCCACACTGAAATCCCAATTACTCTTTTTCAGCGTCTTCGCTATGGCTCTTAAAGCATCGACTGCGAAAATTTAAATTACTGAGAACTAACTCATACGCTACCTCAAACATATACGTATATATTAGTTAAAAAAAATATATACGTATATATGCAGGTGTGTATACAGTAAGTTTCCATATTAATAATTTATAGGACTTTTATTGTATTACCTTCTCTTTTGGGTAATGTTTGAGGGGAAATAAAGCCAGAGAGGACAAGAAGGACGAGGAAGTAAGGGAGGAAAAGTCGATTTAACGACAATTTAACATGAGGGGGTTCCAACATCCGAATCGATAAATCGAATTTTATCAAAAAAAAAATTCTTTCGAATTGTTATAATTTTTTGTTTGTGTGAGGAGATGCAATGCGTGAGGAGATGTAATGCGTGAGGACTGAGGAGATGCAATGCGTGAAGAAGGGGTTGTGTATGTGAGGAAGGAATTGTTTTTCTGGTCAAAAAAAATGAGCGTGAAGAAGGGGTTGATTCGTCAAATCGTCAATAGCAAATGAATTATATTTGCCTGCGAGTTGTTATTAACTGGGTTTGACTGGTATATCAGCTTAATAGCTGAATAACTGAATAATAAACTAGCGCAATCAATAACATGAACAAAATTGAAAACTGAATAAATACAAAACGTTAAAAAGCTAGTATCTATTAGATGAATAGATTTTTTTCAAAATTAGTTATAAATTTAAAATGTGCGGGATGAATTAAAAAATAGCGTGTTAATTTTTAATTTTTTATCATTCAATGCTTAATATTGTGAATGATATGTATTTAGTGAAATCACATTTTCAAAACGTAAAAACGTGAAAAAGCTACATATCATTCAACCTCATTGGGATTGAATGGGATGTAGATTTTTCACATTTTCATCGATCTGAAACCCAATGAGGTTTTCATCGACAATCTCGAACAACAGATGGATACATCTGCTGATTTTCATCGAAATCGGCATGAAATCCAACGAATCTGGCATTCACTTTGGCATTTACAAAGAATTTTTTTATAGATAAAATCAACGATTTCAGTATGTGACGCGATGCCGAACACATTACCCCTTATTTCCGATGAAACACCGTCAATAACAATTATACTTTTGTTTCACTTTCATTAGGGATCAAGTTAGATTAAGGGTAAAATAGCTTTTTAAGTGCATCATTTTAAGGGAAAATTCACCAGTAACAAATGCCTTTAAATATAAATTATAACTTTGATAGCACACAAAGGCGGATAAGCTAGCACGCAGTGCTCGCGACTACCTGTATCATCTAAATTATGTAAACTCAATTCCCCATGCTTGAGTTACTGGGCCATTCTAAAAAAATGAGGTTGTAGACAAAAAAAAAAACTTCGATAGCTTGCATTATTTCACCATATTAGACTTCATTTAGTGTAATTTTCATCTTATTTCATCATCTAGATAGTCCATAGTGTCTCACATTCATCCAAATTAGACTTATCATGCATTTAGAATCAGATTGCATACATGCATGCATTTTGAGTGTGTTTTCAGGTATTTGGCGAGCTAAGGAGACATTGGGAAGATGATGATTCAATGGGGATAGAAGACCAAGCAAGAGGAAGACATTCAAAGCATCCAAGGGTCCATACCGAGCATACAGACCGTGGAGGGCACCTCTGTCCCTCCACGGTGCAACCATACCGACGAAAGACTCGTCCGTACGCCAAGGATCCTCCACGCAGGCGATTAGACCGACGAGGGACAGTTTGTACACCGACGACCCTCCACGGTGGCGACTCTACTGACTAGGGACGTCCGTACACTGATGAATCTGCTCGCCACAAGGAGCTTAAGGACATACTGATCTGCACACAAACGAGAGCCGTTCCATGTCCTGCCCGGTGCATCCTGAACCGTGCACCAAACGAAGAGCAATGCCGAGACGATGTGTCTTGTGATGCATATCAGATCGCACCGCTCTCACGCACCGACGAGGGCTATTTTCTGTCCTGCTCGGTATGAGCTAATCCGAGGGTTGACTTTATGTTGACCTGTTCATTTTTATCCTTCCCTATAAATAGTCCAAACCTAAAGAACTTCTATCTTATCCAACTTTTTATATCCTTAGCGCAAAACTCTCTCTCAATTGTATTTCTTTGAAGAAAAAGTTTGGATTTGGATCATTTTAATAAAGTTTTGCATTTACCTTTCCTTGTTTATCATCTTTTAATCATGTTTAGTCATATTCTTATGGTTCTAAGTATAGTTAGTGAGTAGCTTTATTAGGTTTTGAGATGGGATAGTTAGGGTGATTGGATGATTGATTAATGGTGTCGAGAGTTTAATTCTTCCATTTTCTTACTAGTTTGATGTTTTTAATGCTTGATTGGCCTTAAGAAAGGTATTCATGTCCATATGATTTTTGATGCATTGCAAGTGTTTGTTGAAATTTCTGAATGAGTTAAACTTGTGATTTGCATGCTTAGCCTAAGGAATTAGTTGTTTAATGTGCTTATTGGCTTGTAGAACTGAATCTTAATGCTTGCTAATTAGATTTTCACCATTGAAAGGGGGTTATGAGTTTGATTAGTAACAAGATTATTGCCAAGGGATTGGATTAGTCAAGTCTTGATGTTCTTTTCATAAGGAATAACATTGTGTTGTTGTTTGAGCACCATTGGTCTTTCGTAGAGTAACTCTAATTTCATCTCCCCATCTTAAAACCATTCGCTCTTTATTGTTAAAACCATTTGCATTGTTCTGTTTTGTTGTTATATATTTACCTTTACTTATGTTAAATGTCTTGTTTTAGAATTGTTCTTAATCTACATGTTTGATCACTTACTTGCACTTACTTCCTTATTGAGTGTATGTTTTTTTTAAGACCCCCATTTTAGGCTTAGCTAAATAAACTTCTGCACCTTCTCTACACTATCCCCATGAAAGATTAATAACCTCTTGTGATGCAATAATTTGATTTAAGACTCAAGATGAATTGAGTCACAAAACATAAAGAGTCTTGTATCAATTTGGCGCCGTTGCCTTAGTGGGATGATTAGTGTATTGAAGTTTGAACTTTTGTTTAGTTTAAGCTATTTATTTCAGTACTAATCTTATCTAGTTACTTTGTTCTCTCTTTTAGGTACACAATCTTGCTCTACAACGAGCTGCAAACCTTGTTGAGCACTTAACTACATCATCCCCTTGAAAGAGAAGCACAAGCAGTTTGAGAAGGGTCTTAACAACTACATAGCTGAGTATGGACTACCCTCAAGGTCCTGGTGGTCAAGGACCACACAGAGAGTTTCCTCAAGAGCAAGGAGCTCAGTTTCAATGGAACCAAGGCGATGTTCCATTTGGAGGACGGTTTCAGAAAAATGCACCAAGGATAGTGAGGAACATTGAAGCACATGATTCACCAAACAGTCATGTCAATAGATATGGTATTGTCCCTCCCTCTCTTGGCAACACAAACTTCAAAATTAAGAGTAGCCTTATCACCATGATTCATGGCAATAAATTTTTTGGATTTCCAATAGAAGATCCTTTGGAGCATATAGATCAGTTTGATAGAGTTTGCAGTTTGATCAAGATCCAAGGTGTTTCAGATGATGCTTTAAAGTTAAGACTGTTCCCTTTCTCACTTGGGGATAAAGCTCACCTTTAGTAAAAGAATCTACCACATGGCTGTATAACTTCATGGGATGAGTGCAAGAAGGCCTTCCTTGCTAAGTTCTTCAATAAATCAAGAACATCTAAGTTGAGGAATGACATTTCCAGCTTCACACAGCAACATAGTGAGCATTTTTGTGATGCTTGGGAGATTTTCAAAGGCTACACAATGAAGTGTTCTCATCATGGATTCTCCAATGAAGCATTCGTTAGCACTTTATACAGAGGAGTGTCACCTAAATTTTGAATGCCCCTTGACACAGCAAGCAATGGACACTTCATGGAAAAAGTGTGTTGAAGAAGGTTTATAACTAGTGTAGAACCTCGCCCAAAGTGATGGGAATTATGCTGATGAATATGACCATTTGTCAAGAGGAGATGCTGAAGACAAAGCAACTGAGGAGATCAGGTCCCTTCAGGCCAATATCGATTTGTTACTTCAAGGCAAGCCTAAGAAAATGGACCTTGTGGGAAACTATGCTCAAGTTCAGGTTAGGGAGACAGATTTGGTCCCTTCTTATCAGAAGTTTCTCAAGGATGCAATATTGAAGAGAACTAAAGAGCTGTAAGGGATGGTGATTCTTTCACATGAGTGTAATTCTATTATTAAAAGAAAAGAAGAACCAATGAAGTTGGGAGAACCATGAAGCTCTACTCTCCCATGCTCTTTAGGTCCTCTTGCCTTTAACAACTGCTTATGTGATCGTGGAGCTAGTGTTAGCCTAATGCCACTCTCTGTTGCCGAGCGTCTAGGGTATACAAGTTTTAAGGAATGCAGAAACTCCTTGGTATTGGCAGATCGCTCTATAAGTCTGCCAATAGGTTTGATTGAAGACTTACCCTTGAGGATTGACAATGCTAAAGTTCCTACAGATTTTGGTGCTTCTAGAAATGGATGAAGAGCAAAAGATCCTCTTATCCTAGAAAGACCTTTCCTAGCAACAGCTGGCGCTGTTATAGATGTGAAGAATGCCAAGATTGATCTTCTTTGGCAAGGAGCTTGTGATTAAGTATGACATCAACAAGGTTATGAAGAAGCCAACCATTGAGAGAAAACTCTTCAAGGTTGAAGCAATGGACAGACTTTCTGAGGTACTAGAAGAACTCACTTTGAGAGATCATCTTCAAGTAGCCTTGACAAAGGAGCATGGTTAAGATGGGTATCTGCATGATGAAACTCTAGCCTACATGAAGCTGCTTGACTCATGCAGATAGATGGACAGCAATGTCATATGCAAGGAGTTATATGGGTCAGAAGAAGAGATCTTGGCCTTAGCAGCAAAGGAGACAACTAGCGAACTTAAGGCACCAAAGGTGGAGCTCAAGCCAATTCCACTAGGGCTAAGGTATGCATTTCTATGCCTTAACTCCTCTTACCCTGTGATTGTGAATGATAACTTAAGTGTGATGAATTATCCTCCCTCCTTGAAGTGTTAAGAAAGTTCAGGAGAGCCATTGGTTATTCCTTGGATGATATGATCTCCTGCTCTTTGCACTCACAGGATCCATTTAGAAGATGAATCAATGACTTCTGTAGAACATCAAAGGAGGTTAAACCCAAATTTGAAAGATGTTGCCAAGAAGGAGATTCTTAAACTTCTTTATGATGGTGTTATCTATCTTATTTCTGATAGTACATGGGTTTCACCAGTTCATGTGGTACCTAAGAAGGGAGGAATCACTGTAATTAAAAATGAGAGGGATGAGTTAGTGCCAATTATAACTATAACTTGGCATAGGATGTGTATTGATTATAGAAAACTTAATGCTGCTTCAAAAAAAGATCATTTCCTTCTCCTTTTTATATATCAAATGCTTGAAAGACTTGCAAACCACCCTTTCTATTGCTTCCTTGATGGGTATAGTTGATTCTTTCAAACACCCGTTCACCCAAATGATCAGGAAAAGACAACTTACACATGCCCTTATAGCACATTTGCTTATAAGATGATGCCATTTGGGCTGTTTAATGCGCCTGTTACTTTTCAAAGATGTATGATGTCCATATTCTCTGATCTCATATAAGAGATGGTAGAAGTGTTCATGGATGATTTCTCTGATTATGGCTCTTCTTTTGGTGCCTGCTTGTCTAATATTTGCAGGGTTCTTCAGAGATATCAAGAGACCAATCTCGTGCTCAATTGAGAGAAGTGTCATTTCATGGACATAGAAGGAATTTTTCTTGGGCACAGGGTATCTGAGAGGGGCATTGAAGTTGACAAGACCAAAGTTGAGGTTATGATGCGCCTAGAACCTCCACATTCAGTAAAAGGGATAAGGAGCTTCTTGGGACATGCATGCTTCTATAGGAGATTCATAAAAAACTTCTCCAAGATAGCAAGGCCTCTCGCTAGAGTACTATGCATGGAGACTGAGTTTGTGTTTGATGAAGATTTTCTACAAGCCTTCTTGACCATCAAAGAGGCACTTGTGAGTGCTTCAATAGTTCAAGCACCAAACTGGGAGTTGCCATTTGAGATCATGTGCGACGCAAGTGACTTCGCAGTAGGAGCTGTGTTGGGTCAGAAAATAGACAAGAAGCTGCACGTGATATACTATGCTACAACAGAGAAGGAGCTTCTAGTGTGATATTTGCCTTGGAGAAGTTCAGGAGTTATCTAGTTGGGTCCAAGGTGATTGTCTATACAGATCATGCTGCACTGAGATGCATCTATGCAAATAAAGATACCAAGTCTATACTTCTGAGATGGATCTTATTACTTCAAGAGTTTGACATGGAGATAATAGACAAGAAGGGAATAGAGAATGGCGTTGCTGACCACTTGTCAAGAATGAGAATTGAAGAGCTTATCCCTATTGATGACTCTCTTCCTGAAGAACAACTTATGATGGTCAAAGTCTTGGAGAAAACATATCAAGTCACTCAAAAGCTAGAAGAAGCAAAGAGCCTACAAGACAAAAGATGGCCTTGGTATGCAGATTTTGTTAACTACTTGGTTAGTGGTGATATGCCAATCAACTTGGATCCTTACAACAAGAAAAAATTCATAAGAGATGTCTCTCACTACTATTGGGATGAGCCTTACCTTTTCATGAGGGGTTCAAATGGTCTCTTGATAGGGCTCATGCTTTACCCAAATAAAACTACTGTAAGTGCACAATAATGCAGTTATAGTATAAGGAGTTATTGAATTCCAAGGGAGTAGGTTAACTAAACTAAAGAGTTCATGTTCGGATTAAGCTAAGCAATAAGTAATGAATGTTATGTGAAACAGCCAAATAGAAGCAAGTGGGCGTTTTTATGATTGTTCTTAAAGTTCAGAAAGCTAAAGGTGCTAAGTCAGGAAAATTCGCAGGTTGAATCCAAGAGTGTAGAATGCATGCAATCAGGAATGAATTAAAACCATCTTGAACATGAATCGTAAAGGTATAACTAATCAATTCTCATTGCAGAAGTTATCTATGTCTAAATCACAGAGTTTCAAATCTCTTTGCAAACTCTAACAACCTAAACATGCAGTAATGATGAGGTTCAATTGTTCACAAAACTCCTAAGTTAAATCTCTTTGCAAATAGGCATTTTGCTCATTTAATACTAGTTCAGGTGATTAATAATGTTCTCACATTTATTAAACATCCTAGGGTTTCGAAATCTAGATGATGTGTCTAAGAAATCGATGTGAATGCAAGCACATATGAAGAACCAATGAATTTCCTATCAGTTTAGCAATTCTACAACCTCTTCATCAACCTTTGAATAATCCTATCCTAACTAACAAACTACTCAGACATGGTGAATGAAATAAATATCATGAATAGAATAGATTGCATAAAAGAAATAAGAAATAAAGATAAAAGAGTTCCAAATCTGCTCTGAATGAGTCTGATTTGTCTCTCAAAAAGCTCTGCTACAAATCTCTCTCTCAAGCTCTCTAGAAATTAAGATACAAGATCTCTGCCAAAAGAATGGCTGACAAACCTAATATACATGCTAAAACACGAGCTGGGGTCTTATTGTAAATAATGGAACTTCTGGGCCAAAATTGCAATTTCTTTTCCATCTTTTAATAGAAGTCACCCACTACAGGACAACGGTTGTGACTTGCTTCCTTCGTGGTTGATCTTTGCAATGCTCCAAAAAGCTTCAATATCTCCAATTATGCTCCAGACATGCTATAACATGCAAAGACTCCACTAGGACTCTAAAAAGACCAAAAAGACTCAATAAAAAGGACTTATACCATGGTTAAAAACCATAAAAGCCATGATATATCAACTCCCCCAGACTTAGCTTTTGCTTGCCCTCAAGCAAACATCAGACAAAGAACAGGGTCGAGGTTTGAAAATAGAAACAGTCAGCTAAACATCAGGAACACCACATTGATTAAAACTTTCGAATCCACATACCACAGAGCCAACACAAGATCAAATTTCAGTCTAATTATCACAAGCTTAACAAATCTCTCAAATCCAGTACAAGCCCCTTCAAGAAATCTGAAATCTCTACTGCTAACTCCTTATATTTATCTAAGTGTGATATCTCATCAAAGTTTTACCAACTCATTCACTTATAGATTCTTTTCCCTTTCTAAACAACTGAACAAAGCAATCTCAACACAGCTCTCCTATTTTCTCTTCCCTTGATCTTTCCCTATAGATATTTTAGATTTTCAACTTCTTTTCTCATTTTTTTTAACAGCCTAAGATATGGTGCTACTCAATACTTGTGTTCCTTGTAAGGAGACAGGTTCTTGAGTGTTCACTACTGTTGTTCCTTGTAAGGAGACCGGGTCATGATGCACCATTCTATTGACTTAAACTCTACAAGCTCTATCAGGAAAGATCAAAGAGAGTATGCATCTAAACATCCTTATCAGTGTTGAAAGAGAGAATCAAGATCAATGAAAATCAAGCCCCAAGATAAGAAGTTTAAAGTTCATTAAGGTGGAGCTAACAGCATATTTTCCAGATTCTCTAAGAACCTAAACCTTCATTGCTAGACTGATCTACCTATGACTTTCAACTTAGTAAGACTTGTAATCAACTACTGTGGCAATGGTTCTTATAAGCATCAACGTTTTGTGGTTAGTTCCAAGAAAAACTGACAGTTTCAAAATTTTGACTATACAAAACTGGTATTTTACTCAACTTTAAGACTCTAAAAATCAAACACAATGTACACAACGTCAGTAGCCACCTCCCCCAGACTTAAACAACACTGTCCCCAGTGTTATTAAGCCTAGAGTTGGTCAAAAAGAAGCAAGTGAACGTGTAGAACCGAGTTTGAAAAGTGTACCTCGCGAAGGAGTGGGTGACGAGCATCACCTCTCAGTGGTGATGATCGTCACCACGGCTGATACTCCAGAATTGTCATGTTGGATGTGTTAATGCAATGCTATCATGGTCCAACAAGTTCACAAGACATCATCAAAGCAAACTGAATAAACTGACTCTATTTTTTTTCTTTTTTTTTCGGTTTTCCTCATGTTTTAAGTATATATATATATATATATATATGTTTTTATATGAAAACGAAAACTAGACTAAGCATATGAAAAAGAAAACTTACCAGTGGATTGCCTCCCACCAAGCGCTTATTTAGAGTCATTAGCTCGACTTTGAATGCTGCTCAGACATCTGGTGGATCAGAAAGTGGCAGTGAATGCCTTGGAGAATAATGTCTCCTCATCCATGGTGGTGTATAAGCAGCAGATGCATGAACTCTTCCAAGGAAGTGAGGAACATCAGCAGGGCGGGTTTTGACTGTAGGTGGGACACTTCTTTTTCTTGCAGAATCATCAAAAGAAACACCAAGCTTTCTACGAGAATCTCGTTGCTTGCATAAGTGTGAAGCATCTTTTGCACCTTTTAAGTTCTTATTGATGAGATTAGGAGGTTTGGAATTGGTTCCAGGAAGTGCATACCTTTGCTTTGTTGCAGGTTTCTGGGTTGTGAAACGTTGAATTTCCGGTTTGGCAACCTCATATGAACTTATAGCGTAAAGATCATGTCCCAGCTTTGTGTCCGGATTGGTGACGAGCGTCACCAGGTCAGTTACGATCGTCACTGACCCTGTAGTTCGAGTTTCTGCGGTTTTTCTGCAATTCAGCTCTGCAATCCTTGCCTCTATCACAAACTCGTCTTCCTCCAGCAACTTGTCATTGATTGGAACCTCTTTTTCGAGCATAGTCTTGAAGATATGATCTTCACTCCAATCCTCAAACCCAAAAACTTTTACAGAAGTTTCAGATATTGACCATTGAACAGCCATCTTGTTCACTTGCCCACTAGCATCTGATTTATTGGCATACCCAGTAGTAGTTTCTTCTGAATGCTCCATGACTGGTTCTTCATCTCTGAAAGTTCTTACAGAAAAGGTCTGACCATCAATGGTGGATTTTCCTCTCAGCATATCCATGTCAAAATTCATGACAACATCACCAAGATCAAGCTCTATCTTCCCCTTCTTCACATCAATGATGGCGCCAGCAGTAGCCAAAAATGATCTTCCCAGAATAAGAGGATCTTTAGGTTCTTCAGCATATTTCAAAACCACAAAGTCTGTGGGAATCATGCAGCCTGCAATGTTAACAGGAACATCCTGTAAGATGCTTTCTCAGGTTCTTATGGATCGATCAGCTAAGATAAGAGAGATCCCGGCTGGCTTGAAATCATTCATTCCAAGTCTAGCAGCAACAGAGGAAGGCATCAAGTTAATACTTGACCCTAGATCACATAGAGAATGGGGAAAACGTCCTGTTGAAATTGAGCAATCAAGCACAAAGTTTCCTGGATCAGGTTGCTTCTCTGGAATCTTGCTTTGAATGATGGCGTTGACTTGTTCAGAAACAGTCACCTTCTTCTTCTTCTTTGGAACTGTACCTAAGAGAATTGCACTAATGTCTCTGGTGAGCAATGCTCCTTCCTCAGGACTGACATCATTCACAACTATTCTCTAAACATATCTTCTTAATGTAGGTGAAAGCTTGACTGCATTAACAAGAGGAATCTCAACCATCAGCTTGTCTATCATTTCCTTGCATCTGGCTTCTTCTATCTCATGTTTAGAATTCCTAGGATGCTTCGGGAAGGATTTCTTGGGTTTATAAACTTGTTCATTGCTGTTATCTGCAGTTACAGGCGAAGCAGCTTTGTTCTGGGGTGGGTGACGATCGTCACCAGGGGGGGGTGACGCTTGTCACTGACTTGTGACGACCCCCGATTCCTTTGTAAGTTGGCCACTCCTCCTTGGTGACGCTCGTCACTCAACTCTGAGACTGCAAATTTTTCATTTTCAGACTCCATCAGTTGCACGATCTGTTCTGCACTCAACCTCTTTTTCTGCACTGTTTTAAGCTCCTTTTCATAGCTGACTGTGATGGCATTAACCTGATGCTTAAGTTTGATATCAGTCCTTCCAGGAAGGAATATATCTTGCCTTTGAACAGCTCCTGCAGTTTGAGCAACCTAAACATCCAGCGTCTTCATATGAAAGTTCAGACTCTCAATTTTTCCATTTAGGTCTTGGTACAATGAATCTAGCTTGCCATTGAAGTCCACTGTTATCTTCTGCTGTCCTTCTAGGATCTGTTCCAGCATAGCTTTCATCTTATTGTCTTGTGGAGGTGCAGTTTGGTAAGAAGAAGTACCATAATTCCTGCTGAAGTTGCTGCTGTTCTGGTATGGTTTCTCAACCTCAGTCTTCTGGAACTGTGGCATTGGAGTATAACCACTTGCATTCTGGTTTTCTGTGAAGGTTCTCTTTTGATTATTGACATTGTAACCTCTGTTCCATTGCTGATTTCCAAATCTTTGACTCTGAAAACATCCTCCATTGATGTAATTAACATCTTTCTGCTCAAATTCTTCAGGATTTTCGAAAGTCTCCACCTCTGCAGCAAATTGGACTGATTTTTTTCCCACCAGAAGGCTGTGCATACTGTCTAACATAGCCTTAACCTCAGCTATTTGGTTTCCTTCATTCAAACCAGCCTGTTGTATCCTCAGAAAGTCAGCATTCTTGGTGCTATTACTGCAGACCAAGTTTTCAATCAGTCTGATTGCTTCTTCTGGTCTGTTTATGTTGAAGTTGCCACTGCTTGAAACATCCAACGCCATCTCGTATTTCCAGTCAATGCATCTGAAGAAGATACCCAGCAACTGCACTTGATTGAAACCATGATGAGGACAGTCCCTTTGATAAGACTTGAATCTCAGCCAAGAAGCTTTAAAAGCTTCTGTAGGACCTTGGGAAAATGAAGCAATTTTTGTCCTCAAGTCTTCTGATCTAGAATCATCATATAAGTTGTTCAGAAAAACATTCTTGGTGTCCTCCCAAGTGGTCAGTGAACCAGGCTCTAGTTGCTTCAGCCAATAAGCAATATCTCCTCCAAGTGAGTAAGGAAATAGCTTGCAGAACAGAAAATCATTGCTAACTCCATTAGCTTTGACAATTGAAGCCAAATCCTCAAACCTCTCAATATGATCCACATGATGCTCATGTGGTAAGTCATGGAAAGGATGCTGTCCAACCAGCTGATAATAAGCAGGCTTGAGCTCAAAATCATTCCTCTGGAATGCAGGAGGGCGGATTGCAGCTCTGTTAGCATAAAACTAGTCAGGTCTGCTGTAATCTCCTAGAGTCCTTTGAACAAAATGCCCAGCAGCGTTATCAGCAGCAACTCCAGCATTGTGCACCACTTGTTGAACCACCGGTTCAACTATGATATTTCCATCCTGATCCAGTCTCTGCCCTTCTTCTGAAACCATCTGAAACAAGTGGCGCATAATGTAGCAGAAGGTTAGTAAACAAATAAAAACTTAGACAAAATCCTAATACTAAAAATCGATAGGCAGCTATTACTCCCCGACAACGACGCCAAAAACTTGATATGGCTCAGGTTTTACCCAGATAAAACTACTGCAAATGCACAGCTGTAACACCCCCAGTTCGGAATAGGACCAGTCCCGACCGGAGACGCTACAAAATGCCGAGGTTCACTCGATAGGTCAGCCCGTCTTAGAACACATCTAAGCTTAAGGCCGTCCCGGCAAGTTAGCTTGACGCTCTCGACCGAAGCCTAAAGCTTGCCAACCCGTACTCCAGCCGAGAGTTGTGTAGACTCGGACTAAGCCATTTACCAGCAGAAGACACAAGGGTTTTATAGATAGAAAATCCGCTTTTATTCCAAGAAACATACATAATACAAACGTTTATTTTTAGTACTTAGCGGATCCATCTGAGATTTCAAATATCATACAAAAACCCTTGTACAAAACATACTTACTATATTTTACAAAAAGCACCCAAATCTACTCCGGTGGTCCTAACGTCCACAGCACCCTCTAATCCCAATGGCTTACTAAGGTTTCCTGCGAGAGAAAAAAGGGGGATGAGTAATCTAGATTACTCAGTGAGTCCAGGACCCACTAAAAGAAAGCAAAACTCCGAGAACCCCAAGAACCCCCAAACAACAAGCAATAGCCGAAGCAACAAAGAATAAATAGCCGAAGCATGCAATCCTAGATCTATATGCAAGCACTATCCTAACTTCCTTCCCATACACACACACACTCGCGTGGACACATAGATCTCTAAGTGGGTCGGCCGGTTCCCCTCCGCGAACACCCTGCACTTGACTATCAAAAAGACAAGCCAAGCCGGAACATCACTACTACGAACACCCTGCACTTGGCTATCACAAAGACAAGCCAAGCCGGAACATCATTTACCCCAGGAGCTCCTCGGCCGGTTCACATCTCGGTGGGGTTTCCATCCGAGAGCCGTGAAGTGAGTTCACATCCCGGGCGGGACATACCATGACTCCTTGCTGGTATTCCCGGCTATCCCGTCAGATAGCACTCGGCCAGGCTAGCAAGGCCCGTCCACCTCTGAGTCTTCCCATCTAGCAGTCGATTCGCTAACCATGGGGCAACGGGGAACCCCGACCACACCGTCACTAAGTCATGAAGGATTACACGCCACCAACATGAGTCTGCAGTATAATGAATCACACACCATTATACTTCACATTGCGTTGATCCACACTTGATCAAACGCCAACACACATCCACACAACCTTCTAGAAGTTAGCGCCCTAGAGTGACGGCAAAGCCAGAACTTCTCTAGTCCCAACTCTCGTTTGCGGTTACAAGCATCATGCTTGAACCTCACTCATGCACGTTTATTCACAACTCCACTTACATGACCTTCCAGCCATGCAGCGTGTTTTACATAAACCGCACACTTGCTCATCCGGTGAAGGAACATGCAAATGGATCTGAGATCCGGCAGTCCTTACACCCTTCTTATCACTCGGTAAGGATGATAACATGTCCCACGGACATGCATCAAACCGTTACCTCACCCAACGGGTTTCGCAGCACATAGATCTACCAGATCCGAGGCTGTTCTTTCATAAAAATGTTAGTATATACACGGATCTATACAGATCCGAGCTTCCCTGCATCACACGTTAGTCACACACATACATACAAGCACACAACCTAATCTACCGAGGTTAGTGTTGTGATACAATGCAGATCCAAGATCTACACTGCAGCACGAACAGCAACCTCGATAGTCCACCACTGCCGGGACTCACCTCGAACTGGACACGGAACCGGACTACACTACCAAGCAGCCTACCGAAGCTAAGCTTCTCTATTCTACACGCCTCACACACTCTCTCTAAGGTTTGAAAGGCTTTACGAGTGGGAATGAAATATGAGAGGAAAGGGGGTGGTATTTATAGCTGAAAAGTTACCCCATGGTAACTTCTTAAATGATGTAGAATCTGGACTCTTCCTTACTTAACTGCTGGCCACGTTTTCACCATATGCCCTAGCCTCCTTCTCATAGCTTTTAGGCATGCCAAACCGAGCATATCCATAAGCTCAATGTGGGAGCTTCTCATTGGTTCATAACTATTCCTTTCTCCCTTCTCCTGTGCATTTTACTGCCTAACTCTTCAGGTAACTCGCCTAGCTCATTAAAAACACTTCTTTAACCCTCCAGTGTTGCATAATGACGCCCCTCTCTCTTGGTTGACAAAGTATCATCCATTTGGTCCTTAGTTAGGCGGAAATGGACCAGATAAGTAATGAATTCGGACCCATGCATTTCTCCTTGTTTTCTCCGAGATCTTGGCCATAATAGTTTCTGGATGGACTCCTCTTAAGCTTAGTTAAAGTCGCTTAGACACCCGAGCTGTTGGATTTTGGACCGAGCTTGTTTTTCCTATAACTGATCCATTCTGCGGCACTTGAACATCTATCGGACTGTGCGAATTTTATAGGTCGCAGAAGAATTTTTCTTGGCCTGATTCTTTTTGGATGGTTTTCCTCAGGGTCTTGGCTACCTCCGTGATTAATCCCACAATTTTTAAAATTGTACCGAGGGGTCGTTCAGCTTAAAACTTCGGTCGGGTCGTATAGCGCTATAACGGGGTATTACATTCTCCCCTCCTTAAATAGGATTTGTCCCCGAATCCTCTTCCTCTAAACACCTCCTCTTGGATTTCTGGCCGTCTTTCTTCTTAGTGTCGCTTTTTAACATCTCCATTTGGTGTTGTAATCTCGGGTCCTTAATTATCACCATTCTGCCGTTTACTTTGCCTAGTACCGCTGTCTTCCTGGGTGTCATCGTTCTCCTTCGTTTCTCCAAGGTTGGTTTTCGGTTTTCCTTTTTATTGATTCGGTTTCGTTCGTCGGTTTTCGTAGCTTGTCTCATCTTGTTTCCAGATCTACACAACTACCATACCCCCATTCCGATCCTTTTCTCAAATTCTCCTAGATCTCCTCGGTCTAAATCCTAGAGGTTCGGCCTAAACGGGAAGCAGGTTTTCCTATCTCCACTACTGGGATCCTAACTCTCACCTACTAGAAAACCTCAAGGTAAAGTCGTTCTCTTCTGAAACCAACTTACCGAGAAATCCTTACTAAGCGCACTCGCAAAGAGGCGATCGGACTCTACCTAACACATAGATCTACAGACTTTCACACAGCACACACAAGAGATTTGAGTTAGCACCCATACTTACCTTGGCTTGATCTCAGACTCGGACCTAAACCTAATACCGACTTCCCTAACTCTTCCGGAAGTCTGATCTTCTTCTTGCTAGCGAGACACGGAGCGAGTGACAGGGCGGTGAGCGGGGTTCGGTGGTTGTGGTTTCCGTCGCTTCGAACAGCTCTTCTTGTGGGCTCCTTTGTATCTGCACTCAGTGCACATTTTGTGTTTAGCGGCGGATGACTTTAAAGTTGGAATATTGGGACAGGCGTGGGGGAAATGTCCACGTTCCCCACATTCGCTACACCGTATGCCCATCATTACCCTTTCGGGTGGCAGAACGCTCATACAAGGAGTTCTCTTGGGAGGCCTTCCTCCTCGGCTTGATTCGCCTTGTTCGAATATCGGGGTCGGGTTCATGCTTTCATTGGCGTTGAGTCCACTTCCTCCGTTTCCTTCGTCTGGAGTCACCGCGTAGTTGGGTCCACGGAGATTTGCCTCGGGTATGAACGGTTGTCCGAATAGCTAGCTGATATCATAGGAACTTTCGAATAGCTCTCCGGATTTACGTTCGTCCTGCTGTATTTGTCAGCTGGATTCTCTACGGTCTCCTCTGGGCTGGTTGGGATGCGTGTAAGTTCTTCCGTCCAACGGGTCGGTGAATACCTTGGATATACGAATCCGTCTTCTCCGTAGGCTCATTCGTTAGGATCAGCGTTCTCAACTTGTCCTCCCCATCTCGCGAGATTTGCTCGGACCGTTGCTGTCATGTCCTCAGTGTCGTTCCCCGTGACAATGAAAGGGTACACATAGTCGACTGGATTGGACTCCGTAGGCATGTACGGGTATAAGCCGTATCCTGGTATGAATACATGCGGCATCGGGATGCTAGGTAATGGACTGGTTGGGCTGTTCGTATCCCAAGAGTTTGGCGTAGCTTCTCCGTATGATATCTCGATAATCTCCGTTGATGGTACGATGGTTCCCGGACCTGAGTTTAGTATCGGTGCCTCGGCATAGTAATGTTCCTCCCCGACCATCCCTCCATATGACTGTTGGCCGAACACATACGTGAACTGATCCGCCAGATTTTCTCCGTCTATGGTGCTCTGTCATGCGTAAGTATCGTAGTCAGTAATCTCGAGGTAATGTTCTTCGTTTGAACTCGAGTCTCCTGATGAGTCTGATCCGTCTGACTCATATCCTCCACTAAACCACGAATTCCCCAGGTAGTTCTCACCCTGCCACTCTCTCGGCGCCATCTCTGTCTGTCGACAAGATTCTGCATGGTTAGGTTTATCCTAATGGAAAAAAAGGTTTACCCCAATACCCCACCTAGACCTACTGTGTGGACGTGACCGGATTCCTAATGGTGCTTTTGCGACTCGTTTTTGACTCGTTAAAACATTTTGAAAACATTTTTGAAAAATCCCTTGCATCCGAAAGCATGATACGGAAACCATGCTCTGATACCACCATTTGTAACACCCACGGTTCGGAATAGGACCAGTCCCGACCGGAGACGCTACAAAATGCTGAGGTTCACTCGATAGGTCAGCCCGTCATAGAACACATCTAAGCTTAAGGCCGTCCCGACAAGTTAGCTCAACCCTCTCGACCAAAGCCTAAGGCTTGCCAACCCGTACTTCAGCCGAGAATTGTGTAGACTCGGACTAAGCCATTTACCAACGGAAGACACAAAGGTTTTATAGATAGAAAATTCGCTTTTATTCCAAGAAACATACATAATACAAACATTTATTTTTAGTACATAGCGGATCCGTCCGAGATTTCAAATATCATACAAAAACCCTTGTACAAAACATACTTACTATATTTTGCAAAAGGTATCCAAATCTACTTCGGTGGTCCTAACGTCCACAACACCTTCTAATCCCAACGGCTTACTAAGGTTTCCTGCGAGCGAGAAAAGGGGGATGAGTAATCTAAGATTACTCAGTGAGTCCATGACCCACTAAAAGAAAGAAAAACCCCGAGAACCCCAAGAACCCCCAAACAACAAGCAATAGCCGAAGCAACAAAGAATAAATAGCCGAAGCATGCAATCCTAGATCTATATGCAAGCGCTATCCTAACTTCCTTCCCACACACACACACACGCGCGTGGACACAGAGATCTCTAAGTGGGTCGACCAGTTCTCCTCCGCGAACACCTGATAGGGCTCAGGTTTTACCCAAATAAAAACTACTGCAAGTGCACAGGAATGCAGTCGTAGTATAAGGGGTATAGAATCCTAAAGGAGTATGTAAACTACACTATCAATTGTAGGTTCAGATTAAGCTAAGCAATAAGTAATGAATGTAATGCGAGACAGTAAAATAAATGCATGTGGGCGTTTTATGCTTGTTCTTAAAGTTCAGAAAGCTAAAGGCGCTAAGTCAGGACAATTCGCAGGTTGAATCTGAGAGTGTAGAATGCATGCAATCAGGAAAGAATTAAAACCGTCTTGAACATGAATCGCAAATATATACATAATTAATTCTCATTGCAGAAGTTAACTATGCCTAATTCACAGAGTTTCAAATCTCTTTGCAAACCCTAACAACCTAAACATGCAGTAATGATCAGGTTCAACTGTTCACAAAGCTCCTAAGCCAAATCTCTTTGTACTAGGGCGTTTTGCTCATCTAATACTAGTTCATGTGATTAATAATGCTCTCGCATCTATCAAACAACCTAGGGTTTCGAAATCCAGATGATGTATCGAAGAAATCGATTTTTAATGCAAGCCCATATGAAGAACCAATAGATTTCCTATAAGTTAAGCAATTCTACAAACTCCTTTTCAACCTTTGAAAAGCCCTTACTTAACTAACAAACTACTCAGACATAGTGAATGAAACAAACATCATGAAAAGAATAGATTGCATAAAAAAAATAAGAAGTAGAAATAAAGGAGTTCGAAATCTGCTATGAAGAAGTCTGATTTGTCTCTCCAAAAGCTCTGCTACAAATCTCTCTCTCAAGCTCTCAAAAAGAATAAGATACAAGATATCTGCCAAAAGAATGGCTGAAAAACCTAATATACAAGCTAAAACACGATCTAGGGCCTTTTTGCAAATACTAGAACTTCTGGGCCAAAACTGCAATTTCTTCCCAATCTTTTAGAAACCAGCCACGACCCTTCCCATATGGGTGACGAGCGTCACCATAAGTGGTGACGAGCGTCACCCAAATGCATACTTTTCTTCCGAGTTGCACACTTCGTGGCTTCATCTTGCAATGCTCCAAAAAGCTTCAATATCTCCAATTATGCTCCAAACATGCTATAACCTACAAAGACTCTACTAGACTCTAAAAAGACCAAAAAGACTCAATAAAAAGGACTTATACCATGGTTAAAAACCATAAAAACCATGATATATCAACTCCCCCAGACTTAGCTTTTGCTTGCACTCAAGCAAACATCAGACAGAGAACAGGGTCGAGGTTTGAAAGCAAGAAACAGTCAGCTAAACATTAGGGACACCACATTAGTTAACACCTTTGAATCCACATACCACAGAGTCAACACAAGATCAAATTTCAGTCTAATCATCACAAGCTTAGCAAATCTCTTAAGTCCAGCCCAAATCCTTCAAGAAATCTGAAATCTCTACTGCTAACTCCAGATATCTATCTAAGTGTGATGTCTCATCAAGGTTTTATCATCTCAATCACTTACAGATTCTTTTCCCTTCCTAAACAACTGAACAAAGTAATCTCAACACAGCTCTCCTATTTTCTCTTCCCTTGTTCTTTTTCTTTCTGATTTTTTTAATTTTTCAACTCTTTTCTCATCTTGTACAGTCTAAGATATGGTGCTACTCAATACTTGTGTTCCTTGTGAGGAGACAGGTTCTTGAATGTGTTCATTAATGTTGTTCCTTGTGAGGAGACAGGGTTATGAATGCACCATTCTATGGACTTAAACTTTTAAAAACTACATCAGGGAAGATCAAAGAGAGACTGTATCTTAACCTTATTGTTTGTGCTGAAAGAGAGAATCAAGATCAATAAAAATCAAGCCCCAAGACAAGAAGTTTTAAAGTTCATTAAGGTGGAACTAACAGCAAATTTTCCAGATTCTCTAAGAACCTAAACCTTCATTGTTAGACTGATCTACCTATGACTTTCAACTTAGTAAGACTTGTAATCAACTACTGTGGCAGTGGTTCTTATAAGCATAAACGTTCTGTGGTTAGTTCCAAGAAAAAATGATAGTTTCAAAATTTTGACTCTATAAAAACAGGTTTTTGACTCAACTTTAAGACTCTATAAATCAAACACAAAGCACACAACGTCAGTAACCACCTCCCCCAGACTTAAAAAACACTGCCCCCAGTGTTATTAAGCCAAGAGTTGGTCAAAATGAAGCATAAGAACATGTAGAACCGAGTTGGAAAAGTGGTACCTCGCGGGGGACCGGGTGACGAGCGTCACCCAGCTGTGGTGACGATCGTCACCACTCTGAAACTTCAGAAATCATCATGTTGGATGTTTAAATGTTATGCCATCGTGTGTACTCTGAAGTAAGACTGTAAGAGCACTCAAAACACACATCAAAACATCCAAACGAAGCATAACCCATGGTTCAACAAGTTCACAAGACATCATCCAAGAAAATTGAACAAACTGACTCTTTTTGTGTTTTTTTTTATGTTAGAAAATGAAAATAGACTAGAGTATGATAGCTAGATAACTTACCAGTGGGTTGCCTCCCACTAAGCGCTTGTTTAAAGTCATTAGCTCGACTTTGATTGGCTGTTCAGACAGCTGGTGGGACAGAAGGTGGCATTGAATGCCTTGGAGAAGAATGTCTCCTCATCCATGGTGGTTTATAAGCAGTAGATTCATGAACTCTTCCAAGGAAGTGAGGAACATCAGCAGGGCGGGTTTTGACTGGGGGTGGTACACTTCGTTTTCCTGCAGAATCATCAAAAGAAACACGAAGCATTGTACGAGAATCTCGTTGCTTGCATAAGTGTGAAGCAGCTTTTGCACCTTTAAATTTTTATTGATGAGATTAGGAGGTTAGGAATTGGTTCCATGAAGTGCATACCTTTGTTTAGTTGCAGGGTTCTGGGTTGTGAAATGTTGAATTTTCGGTTTGGCAACATCAGATGGACTTGTAGCTGTATGATCACGTCGATCCTTTGTGTCCAGGTTGGTGACGAGCGTCACCAGGTCAGTGACGGTCAGTTCGAGTTTCTGCAGTTTTTTTGCATTTCAGCTCTGCAATTCTTGCCTCCATCACAAACTTGTCCTCCTCTAGCAACTTGGCATTGATGGGAACCTCTTCTTCTAGCCTAGTCATGAAGATATGATCCTTACTGCAATCCTCAAACCCAACAACTTTTGCAGAAACTTCAGATATTGCCTCTTCAACAGCCATCTTGTTTACTTGCCCACTTGTATCAGATTCAGTAACATACCCAGCAGTAGTGTCTTCTGAATGCTCCACAACAGGCTCTTCATCTCTGGAAGTCCTTACAGAAAAGGTCTGACCATCAATGGTAGAACTCCCTCTCAGCCTATCCATGTCAAAGTTCATGACAACATCACCCAAATCAAGCTCTATCTTCCCCTTTTTCACATCAATGATGGCGCCAGCAGTAGCCAAGAATGATCTTCCCAAAATAAGAGGATCTTTAGGTTCTTCATCATATTTCAGAACCACAAAATCTGTAGGAATTATGCAGCCTTCAATATTAACAGGAACATCTTCTAAGATACCTTCTGGAGTTCTTATGGATCGATCTGCTAGGATGAGAGAGATCCCAGTTGGCTTGAAATCAGTCATTCCAAGTCTAGAAGCAACAAAGGAAGGCATCAAGTTAATATTTGACCCTAAATCACATAGGGAATGAGGAAAACGTCCTGCTGAGATTGAGCAATTAAGTACAAAGTTTTCAGGATCAGAAAGCTTTTCTGGAACTCTGCTTTGAATGATGGCACTGACTTGTTCAGAAACAGTCACCTTCTTCTTCTTCTTTGGAACTGTACCCAAGAGGATTGCACTGATGTCTTTGGTAAGCAATGCTCCTTTCTTAGGACTTACACCATTCACAACCATTCTCTTTACATACCTTCTTAGAGCTGGTGAAAGCTTGACTGCATCAACAAGCGGGATCTCAAGCATCAACTTGTCAACCATAGCTTTGCATCTGGCTTCTTCTATCTCCTGTTTAGACTTCCTAGGATGCTTAGGGAATGGCATCTTGGGTTTATACGCTTGCTCCTGGCCATTATTTGCAGTTACAGGCGAAGCAGTTTCGTTCTGGGATGGGTGACGATCGTCACCAGGGGGGTGACGCTTGTCACTCACTTGTGACAACTCCCGATTCCTTTGTAAGTTGGTGACGAGCGTCACTCCTCCTTGGTGACACTCGTCACTCACCTCTGAGTCTGCAAAATTTTCATCTTCAGACTCCATCAGTTGCACGATCTGTTCTGCACTCAACCTCTTTTTATGCACTGTTTTAAGATCATTTCCATTCCTGACTGTGATGGCATTAACCAGATGCTTGGGATTGATATCAGTCCTTCCAGGAAGGAATCCCTCTTGCCTTTGAACAGCTCTTGCAGTTTGAGAAACCTGCACATCAAGCTTCTTCATGTGAGAGTTCAGACTCTCAATTTTCCCATTCAGGTCTTGATACAGCGAATCTAGCTTGCCATTGAAGTTCACTGTCATCTTCTGCTGTCCTTCAAGTATCTGCTCAAGCCTAGTTTCCATCTTAGTGTCTTGTGGAGGTGCAGTTTGGTAGGAAGAAGAACCATAATTCCTACAGTTTTGATAAGGTTTCTCAACTTCAGTCTTCTGGAACTATGGCATTGGAGTATAACCAGTTGCATTCTGGTTTCCTGGGAAGGTGCTCTTCTGATTATTGCCATTAAATCCTCTGTTCCATGGCTGATTCCCAAACTTTTGGTTCTGAAAACTCCCTCTATTGATGAAATTAACATCTTTTTGCTCAAACTCTTCAGGATTTTCGAAGGTCTCCACCTCTGCAGCGAATTGGACTGATTTCTTTCCCACCAGAAGACTGTGCATACTGTCTAACTTAGCCTTAACTTCAGCAATCTGATTCCCTTCATCCAAACCAGCTTGTTTCATCCTCTGAAAATCTGCATTCTTGGTGCTGTTGCTGCAGGCTAAGTTTTCAATCAATCTGATTGCTTCTTCTGGTCTATTGGTGTTGAAGTTTCCAGCACTAGCTGCATCCAGCGCCATCTGATACTTCCAGTCGATGCCTCTAAAGAAAATCCCAAGCAGCTGCACCTGACAGAAACCATGATGAGGACAGTCCCTTTGATAAGACTTGAATCTCAGCCAAGAAGCCTTAAAAGCTTCAGTAGGACCTTGAGATAATGATGCAATTTTCGTCCTCAGGTCCCCTGATCTAGCATCATCATAGAAATTGATCAGAAAGGCATTCTTGGTGTCCTCCCAAGTAGTTAATGAACCAGGCTCCAGTTGCTTCAGCCAATAAGCAGCATCTCCTCCAAGTGAGTAAGGGAACAGCTTGCAGAACAGGAAGTCATTGCTAACTCCATTAGCTTTGACACTTGAAGCTAAATCCTCAAACCTCTAAATATGATCCATTGGATGCTCATGAGGTAAGCCATGGAATGGATGCTGTCCCACCAGCTGATAATAAACAAGTTTAAGGTGATTAATAATGCTATCGCATCTATCAAACAACCTAGGGTTTCGAAATTCAGATGATACGTCGAAGAAATCGATTTTTAATGCAAGCACAGATGGAGAACCAATATATTTCCTATAAGTTTAGCAATTCTACAAACTCTTCTTCAACCTTTGAAAAGTCCTAACTTAACTAACAAACTATTCAGACATGGTGAATGAAACAAACATCATGAAAAGAATAGATTGCAAAAAAAAAAATAAGAAGTAGAAATAAAGGAGTTCGAAATCTGCTCTGAAGGAGTCTGATTTGTCTCTCTAAAAGCTCCGCTACAAATCTCTCTCTCAAGCTCTCAAAAAGAATAAGATACAAGATATCTGCCAAAAGAATGGCTGAAAAACCTAATATACAAGCTAAAACACAATCTGGGGCCTTTTTGCAAATACTAGAACTTCTGGGCCAAAACTGTAATTTCTTCCCAATCTTTTAGAAACCAGCCACGACCCTTCCCATATGGGTGACGAGCGTCACCATAAGTGGTGACGAGCATCACCCAAATGCATACTTTTCTTCTGAGTTGCACACTTCGTGGCTTCATCTTGCAATGCTCCAAAAAGCTTCAATATCTCCAATTATGCTCCAAACATGCTATAACCTGCAAAGACTCTATTATGACTCTAAAAAGACCAAAAAGACTCAATAAAAAGGACTTATACCATAGTTAAAAACCATAAAACCATGATATATCAACACCCTGCACTTAACTATTACAAAGACAAGCCAAGCCGAAACGTCACTACTACGAACACCCTGCACTTGGCTATCACACAGACAAGTCAAGCCGGAACATCGTTTACCCCGGGAGCTCCTCGGTCGGTTCACATCTTGGTGAGGTTTCCATCCGAGAGCCGCCAAGTGAGTTCACATCCCGAGCGGGACATACCATGACTCCTCGCTGGTATTCCCAGCTATCCCGTCGGATAGCACTCAGCCAGGCTAGCAAGGCCTGTCCACCTCCGAGTCTTCCCATCTAGCAGTCGATTCGCTAACCATGGGGAAACGGGGAACCCCGACCACACCGTCACTAAGTCATGAAGGATTACATGCCACCAACATGAGTCCGCAGTATAATGGATCACACACCATTAAACTTCACACTGCGTTGATCCACACTTTATCAAACGCCAACACACGTCCACACAACCTCCGAGAAGTTAGCGCCCTAGAGTGACGGCAAAGACAGAACTTCTCTAGTCCCAACTCTCTTTTGCGGTTACAAGCATCATGCTTGAACCTCACTCATGCACGTTTATTCACAACTTCACTTACATGACCTTCCAGCCATGCAGCGTGTTTTACATAAACCGCACACTTGCTCATCCGGTGAAGGAACATGCAAATGGATCTGAGATCCGGCAGTCCTTACACCCTTCTTATCACTCGGTAAGGATGATAACGTGTTCCACAGACATGCATCAAACCGTTACCTCACCCAGCGGGTTTCGCAGCACACAGATCTACCAGATCTTAGGCTGTTCCTGCATAAAAACGTTAGTATATACTCGGATCTATACAGATCCGAGCTTCCCTGCATCACACGTTAGTCACACACATACATACAAGCACACAACCTAATTTACCTAGGTTAGTGTTGTGATACAATGCAGATCCGAGATCTACACTGCAGCACGAACAGCAACCGCGATAGTCCACCACTACCGGGACTCACCTCGAACTGGACATGGAACCGGACTACACTACCAAGCAGCCTACCGAAGATAAGGTTCTCTATTCTACACGTCTTACACACTCTCTCTAAAGTTTGAAAGGCTTTAGGAGTGAGAATGGAAAGTGAGAGGAAAGGGGGTGGTATTTATAGCTGAAAAGTTACCCCATGGTAACTTCTTAAATGATGTAGAATCTGGACTCTTACTTACTTAACTGCTGGCCACGTTTTCACCCTATTCCATAGCCTCCTTCTCATAGCTTTTAAGCCTGCCAAACCGAGCTTATCCATAAGCTTAATGTGGGAGTTTCTCATTGGTTCATAACTATTTCTTTCTCCCTTCTCCTGTGCATTTTACTGCCTAACTCTTCAGGTAACTCGCCTAGCTCATTAAAAACACTTCTTTAACCCTCCAGTGTTTCATAATGACGGCCCTCTCTCTTGGATGACAAAGTATCATCCATTTGGTCCTTAGTTAGGCGGAAATGGACCAGATAAGTAATGAATTCGGACCCATGCATTTCTCCTTTTTTTCTCCGAGATCTTGGACATAATAGTTGCTGAATGGACTCCTCTTAGACTTAGTTAAAGTCGCTTAGACTCCTGAGCTGTTGTATTTTGGACCGAGCTTGTTTTTCCTTCAACTGACCCATTCCGCGGCACTTGAACATCTATCGGACTGTGCGAATTTTGTAGGTCGCAGAAGAATTTTTCTTTGCCTGATTCGTTTTGTATGGTCTTCCTCAGGGTCTTGGCTACCTCCGTGATTAATCCCATAATTTTTAAAATTGTACCGAGGGGTCGTTCAGTATGAAACTTCGTTCGGGTCATATAGCGCTTGAACGAGGTATTACTAATTAAGAGATCACCTTTCTCTCTTCTCTATGGGATGTTTTGCCATCTACCAGTTAAGCTTGAGTACAAGGCAATGTGGGTTATCAAGTTGCTGAACTTTGACATAAAGACAGCACAAGAGAAGAGGTTAATCAATCTCCATGAACTTGATGAAATCCCCCTTGATGCATTTGCGAGCTCCAAAATATATAAGGAAAGGACCAAAGCTTCTCATGATAAGAAGATAGCGCCCAAAAACTTCAAGGTTGGGGATAGTGTGTTGCTCTACAAGTCATGACTGAAGCTCTTTCCGGGAAAGTTGAAGTCAAGATGAGCAAGTCCTTTCAAGATCTAAGAAGTGCTGCCTTATAAAGCTGTTGATATATCATGGTTTTTATGGTTTTTGACCATGGTATAAGTCCTTATTATTGAGTCTTTTTGGTCTTTTTAGAGTCCTAGTAGAGTCTTTGCGGGTTATAGCATGTCGGGAGCATAATTGGAGGTTTTGCAGCTTTTTGTGACATTGCAAGAATCAACCATGAAGTTAGCAACTCGGAGGCATCGTTTGGCTGTGGTGACTCTCGTCACCCGTACTTGGGAAGGAGTCGCGACTGGTTTTTAAAAGATAGAAAGGAAATTGCAGTTTTGGCCCAGAAGTTCCAGTATTAGCAAAAATGTTCCAGCTCGTGTTTTATATTGTATATATTAGGTTTTCAGCCATTGTTGGCTTTTATCTCATACTTTAGAATTCAGAGAGCTTTAGAGAGAGTTTTATTTAGACCTTTTGGTGAGACAGATCATGTACTCTTTTTGGAGAAGATTTCGAACCCCTTTATCTTTTATTCTATTCATTTAATGCAATTTTATTCAGCTATGCTTTTTCCATGATCATGTCTGAGTAATCTGCTAGTTAAGTTATGGCTTTTCAAAGGTTGTTGAAGAGTTTGTAGAAATCGCTAACTGTTAGGAATATCTATTGGTTCTTCATCTGTGCTTGCTTTAAAACCGATTTTCTTAGACACATGTCTGAAAATTCAAAACCTAGGTTGTTTAATAGATGCAAGAACATTGTTAATCACCTGAACTAGTATTAGATGAGCAAAGCACCTTAGTGCAAAGAGATTTGACTTAGGAGTTTTGTGAACAATTGAACCTGATCACTACTGCATGTTTATGTTGTTAGAGTTTGCAAAGAGATTTGAAACTCTGTGATTTAGACATAGTTAACTTCTGCAATGAGAATTGATTAGTTATATCTTTGCGATTCAAGTTCAAGACGGTTCTTATTCATTCATGATTTCATGCATTCTACATTCTCGGATTCAACCTGCGAATTGTTCTGACTTAGCACTTTTAGTTTTATGAGTCTCAGATCAATCAAAATCGCCTGCTTTCATAATTTTAGTTACTTTGCATTACATTCATTATTTACTGCTTAGCTTAATCTGAATCTATAAATCGCTAGTGTAGTAAGCTCACTCCCTTGGGATTCGATAATTTTTTATGCTACAACTGCTTTGCTGTGCACTTGCAGTAGTTAATTAATTGGGTAAAACCTGAGCCCTATCAAGTTTTTGGCGTCATTGCCGGGGAGTAATAGCTGCCTATCGATTTTTAGTATTATGATTTTGTCTAAGTTTTTATTTGTTTACTAACTTTCTGCTACTTTTCTTTGTGCTGGTTTTCAGGCGTATGTCTAATCGCAGTACCAGAAGCAACAAAGAGAATGAGCTTGTGACTTTGAGCGTCGACGTACTCGCTAAGTTGGAGAGGACCATCAGGAAAATTAAGAAACAGTCTACAATGGTTGCTCCACTGATCTTGGTTGAAGATGCAGAAGGTCACTTGGTTGACAGAGAGGTAAACAGGAGGAATGAAGAAAGGCAAAGACAGGATCAAGATGGGAATCATAGTTGAACATGCGGTTCAACAAGTGGCACAAGACGCTGGAGCTCCTGTTACTGCTAATAACTCTGCTGGGCGTTTTGTTCAGAGGACTCTAGGAGATTACAACAGACCTGACCAGTTCTATGCCAACAGAGCTGCAATCCGCCCTCCTGCATTCCAGAGGAATGATTTTCAGCTCAAGCCTGCTTATTATCAGCTGGTGGGACAGCATCCTTTCCACGGGTTACCACATGAGCATCCCATGGATTATATTGAGAGGTTTGAGGATATGGTTTCAAGTGTCAAAGCTAATGGAGTTAGCTATGACTTCATGTTCTGCAAGCTGTTTCCTTACTCACTTGGAGGAGATGCTGCTTATTGGCTGAAGCAACTGGAGCCTGGTTCACTGACCACTTGGGAGGACACCAAGAATGCTTTCTTAACAATTTCTATGATGATGCTAGATCAGAGGACCTGAGGACGAAAATTGCATCATTTTCCCAAGGTCCTACTGAAGCTTTTAAAGCTTCTTGGCTGAGATTTAAGTCTTATCAAATGGACTGTCCTCATCATGGTTTTAATCAGGCGCAGCTGCTTGGGATTTTCTTCAGAGGCATTGACTGGAAGTACCAAATGGCGTTGGATGCTGCTAGCAATGGGAACTTCAACACCAACCTTGCAGAAGCTGCAATAACACTGATTAAAAATTTGGCCTGCAGTAACATCACTAAGAATGCAGATTTTTAGAGGATGAAACAGGGTAGTTTGAGTGATGGGAATCAGATTGCTGAAGTTAAGGCTAAGCTGGACAGTATGCACAGCCTTTTGTTGGGAAAGAAATCGGTCCACTTTGCTGCAGAAGACTTTCGAAAATCCAGAGGAGATTGAGCAGGAAGATGTGAATTTCAACAATGCTGGAGGATTTCAGGGTCAAAGGTTTGAGAATCAGCAATGAATCAGCAGCTGTGACGCTCGTCACCAACCGCGAATCACAGCTGCTTTTCCTGAGACTTCAAACAATGCTAAGGAAACGGTGTACAAGCCTAAGGTACCCTATCTTAAACATCCTAAGAAGTGTAAACAAGAGCTTGAAGATGCCAGATGCAAGGCTATCATGGATAAGCTGGTCATTGAGATTCTATTAATTGATGTTGTGAGGATTACTCCTGTTATAAGGAGATATGTGAAGATGATGGTGACCAACAACTTGAGCTTAGAGGCAGGAGCAATGATGATCAACGAGCAGGTCAGTGCAGTGATTCAGAACAGAGTACCAGAAAAGCTTTCAGAACCAAGAAGCTTTGTTTTAGACTGCATAATATTTTCTGACAGATTTGAAAGATCATTGTGTGATCTTGGTTCTAGTGTGAACCTGATGCTTCATTCTGTTGCCAAGAGCTTAGGGATGGCCGATTTTAAGGCTACCAGGATATCTCTTGTCCTAGCTGATATATCAGTCAGAGTTCCTGAAGGTATGATAGAGGATGTTCCTATCAAAGTAGGAGACTGCATGATTCCTACTGATTTTATGGTTCTGGAGTATGGAGAAGAACCCAAAGACCCTTTGATTCTTGGCAGACCCTTCCTGGCTACTGCAGGAGCTATTATAGACGTCAGAAAGGGTAGAATAGAGCTGAATGTTGGTCATTTGGTGATGCAATTCGAAATGAACAAGCTGATGAAGAGGCCAACCATAGATGGACAGACATTCTATGTGGATGTTCTTACCAACCTTGCTGATCAGATATTTCAAGAGATGAGATCAGAAGACCCATTGGAGAGGGCGTTAACCACTTCTACAGCAGAGTTTGAGCATTTGGATGCAGCTGCTACTGGCTACACAAAGATGATGGATGCTACTGCACATGTCATGCAACTGGTTGCTCAAGAAGAACTAGTCACCACATCTGCGAAAGCTGCTGCAATGGGCGATTGGAGTGCTGCAAAAACACCAAAAGTTGAGCTTAAACAGCTCCCTGCAGGGCTAAGGTACGCCTTCCTTGGAGAAAACTCCACTTATCCTGTTATTGTTAATGCTTCATTGAACAATACATAGCTCATTCTTTTACTAAGTAAGCTGCGCAGATTTCGCAAAGCTCTTGGCTATTCTCTTGATGATATTTTCAGATTTTTCTCTAGACTTGTGCATGTATATGATACATCTGAAGGATGAATCAAAATCATCAGTGGAGCATCAGAGGAGGCTGAATCCGAACCTGCAGGACGTTGTCAAGAAGGATATCATGAAGCTGCTACAAGTTAGGATCATCTATCCTATATCAGACAGCGCTTGGGTCAGTCCTGTACACGTGGTCCCTAAGAAAGGAGGGGTTACAGTGGTGAAGAATGACAAGGATGAGCTGATTCCAACAAGAACGGTGACAGGACACAGGATGTGCATCGATTACGGGAAGCTGAATGCAGCCACAAGGAAAGATCACTTCCCTTTGTCTTTCATCGATCAGATGCTAGAGAGGCTGGCAAATCACAAGTATTACTGCTTCCTTGATGGTTATTCCGGCTTCTTTCAGATCCCCATCCATCCAGATGATCAGGAGAAGACCACTTTTACATGTCCTTATGGCACCTTTGCATACCGCATAATGCCTTTTGGACTATGTAATTCTCCTGCAACCTTCCAGAGATGTATGATGTCGATTTTCACTGACATGATTGAGAGGTTTATAGAGGTTTTCATGGATGACTTCTCAGTGTATGGGTCTTCCTTCAAGAGCTGCCTGGATAACTTGTGTGCAGTCCTGCAGAGATGTGAAGAGAAGTACTTGGTGCTGAATTGGGAGAAGTGTGATTTTATGGTACAAGATAGCATTGTTCTTGCTCACAGAGTCTCTGGAGATGGCATAGATGTGGATAGGGACAAAAATTGAAGCGATGACAAGTCTGCAAGCGCCTGATTCAGTCAAAACAGTGAGGAGTTTTCTGGGTCGCGCTGGCTTCTACAGAAGATTCATCAAAGACTTCAGCAAGATTGCAAGACCCCTTAATGCTCTCCTCTGTAAGGATGTGAAGTTTGAATTCACAGAAGAATGCAAGTCAGCTTTTGAGCAGATCAAACAGGCCTTGATTACAACTCCCATTGTGGAGACTCCAAACTGGGACTTACCTTTTGAGGTGATGTGTGATACCAGCGACTTTGCGGTAGGAGCAGTGCTGGGACAGAGGAAAGACAAGAAGCTACACGCCATCTACTATGCCAGTAGGACATTGGATGAAGCTCAGAAGAACTATGCAACAACTGAACTGTTGGTTGTGGTCTTTGAATTTGAGAAATTTTGCCAGTACCTTGTTGGCTCCAAGGTCGTGGTCCATACTGACCATTCAGCACTGAAGTATCTGATGCAGAAGAAGGATGCAAAGCCAAGGCTGTTGCGATGGATTCTGCTTCTTCAAGTGTTTGATATTGAAGTCAAGGACAAGAAAGGAGTTGAGAATGGAGTTGCTGATCATCTCTCTAGGATCAGGATTGAAGATGACGTGCCAATCAATGATTTCTTACCTGAGGAGAATGTGTATCTTATTGAGACTCGAATCCAGGAAGAAAGTATTGAAAACCTGTAATGTTCTCGCAACTACAGGGCAGTGACGAGCGACGCCAAGAGGGTGGCGCTCGTCACCACTGAAGCAGATTCACGACCCAGTTTGATCACGACCCCGGTGACGCTCGTCACCCCATCGGGTGACGCTCGTCACCCAACACAGACGTTGGCAATGATCTGTGCTAGCTTGGGAACTATTTTTGAAGAGCAAGTTTATGCCACTACTGATCTCCAGAGACCCTGGTATGCTGATATTACCAACTATCTTGCAGCAGAGGATGAACCACATGATTTCAGGAGATATGCTAAGAAGAAGTTCTTGAGAGAACTTAGGAGATTTTACTGGGATGAGCCATATCTTTACAGACATTATGCTGATGGGATTTACAGGAGATGCTTAGCAGAAGCAGAGGTTCCAGACGTCCTATTTCACTGTCATGGCTCAGAGTATGCTGGACACTTTGCCACATTCAAAAGTCTCCAAAGTTCTTCAAGCTGGTTTCTGGTAGCCTACTATGTTTCAGGATGCTCAAGCATTCATTACACGCAGTGATACATATCAGAGGAGAGGAAAGATTAGCAGAAGACATGAGATGCCACAAAACTTCATTCTTGAGGTTGAAGTCTTTGACTGTTGGGGCATTGACTTCATGAGCCCTTTTCCCTCATCTTATGGGAACATATACATTTAGGTTGCTGTTGGTTATGTATCTAGGTGGGTTGAGGTGTTGGCTACTCCTACCAATGATGCTGCAGTGGTTTTGAAGCTGCTTAAGACCATTATTTTCCCCACCTTTGGTGTCCCGTGAATTATTATCAGTGATGGTGGTACTCACTTTGTTAACAAGGTCTTTTGACAAGCTGATGAAGAAGTATGGAGAAGACAAGTTGGGAAGACAAGGAAAGATTGGTCAGCGAAATTGGATGATGCACTATGGGCTTACATGACTGCTTACAAAACGCCACTTCGGACTACACCATTTTATCTGCTCTATGGCAAGGCGGGCCATCTTCCAGTGGAGCTGTAGTACAAAGCAGAATGGACTATCAAGAAGCTGAACTTCGATTTGAAGCCTGCTGCATAGAGGCACTTGATTCAGCTCAAGAAACTGGATGAAATCAGATATCTGGCCTATGAAAACTCCAAGTTATAAAAGGAGAGGACAAAAGCATATCATGATAAGAAGATCATCTCCAAACATTTGGAGCCTAACGACCAGGTACTCCTTTACAACTCTCGTTTACAGTTGTTTCCTGGTAAACTGCGTTCTCATTGAGTTAGGTCATTTCACTGTCAAAGAGGCTAGACCACATGCCTTCATTGTCCTGATCAACTCCAAAAGAGAGGAGTTCACTGTCAATGGACAGAGGGTGAAACACTATTGACCGCAAGCCAAGATTCCAGCAGGACACATTGTGTCTCTGGATGATGCACCAGCTGTCTAAACAGCAATCACAGTCAAACTAATGACGTTAAGCAAGCGCTTAGTGGGAGGCAACCCACTAGTAAGTTTTATATTTAGTACTTATTTTCGTACATATAATTACTTAGTTATTTAGTTAGTAAGTATTAAGCTAAAAAAAAGGAAATAGAACGAACTACGGGTGACGCTCGTCACCCGTCCGACTCTCAGGTATGCGATTTCCTTCTTTCTTTTTCTTCTCTGCTTCACAACCTGCAAACATAACAAACATTTAGTAAAATTCACTAATTCATAACTTTTGATTTCTTGAACCAAATTGAGTGATTCAAAAGCCTAATCCGTGCGGATTGTAGTTCTCTTTCATAATCTCTAATTAGTTTTTAAGATCTGCAAGGTATGTGTTCAGAATCACCAATTTTCAGTCTGTCATAGGTTTGGTTAAATTCGATTTTTGACTTGATTAGCATGATTTAACTGTTGAATCATGGTTAGTTAGGTTGTATTAGATGAATGCTACCATCCCTATGTGATTTTAATGGTTGATTTGCAAGTTTTTGAAATTTTCGAGTTCATGATGAAATGTGCAAAAATCTGGAAATTTTGGGTGATTTGGGTTGAAGTTGTGATTGAATTGTATTCCTGGTAGTGCTGTTGTTGATCGCCATTAGCTAATTCACCATGATTCATTGATTTTCTGAATTTTCAAAAATTGGCTAATTTTGGGGGATTTTTGGTTGTTCTTGGTTTGAATTTTCAGATGCCTCGGCATGAGGAGAGACAGCGACCAGCATTGTCTTCGAGCACTGCATCAGGATCAGCGCATTCAGATAGCAGTAGACCAGTTTGCAGGCGTCCATGGCCAAAGCGAGAGGATCGGAAAATCGCATCAGGAGTTGCTTGGGCAGGGACTCCGAAGCAGGAAGTGGCACAGGATACATGTGTGTTCCGCGACATTCAGGAGGACTGGGAAGAGTATGACACGCTGTTCTACAATGCGTGGCAGGAGGTGAAGATCATTCCCACCAGATTCGCGGACACCACAGTGCTGCAGAAGATGGTTATTCTGGATGAGGTGCTGCAGATTCTCGAGAGGATCGGGATGGGTACAATGGCGTTATAGCAGTGCGATCTATACCACGATCTGGTTCACCAGTTCCTCTACCGTTCGTGTGTAGTACGAGAACGAACTGGCCAGGACAGCGCAGCAGGGCACAATGACATTTCTGATCTGTGGGATTCGCTACAAGCTCAATCTCTTTGAGCTTTGCGGGATCTATGGCTTCCCTGACCATCCTTCAGGCGTGCTCACTCCTTCACTGTGGACCCACATGCAGACATTCTGGTCCAGGTTCAGGAATGGCGTCTACGACAGCAAGACGAGCACACAGACAGATGTTCACCATCCTGTGATGAGGTATATTCTGTGCCTTTTGGGCAACACCATCTTGTGCAAGTCTGCGCCGAGCAAGATGCGTGTCAGCGAGTTGGTTCTCCTTTACTACGGCTATGCCGAGATGCTGGATGATGAGTTCCTGATAGACAGTATGGTCCGCGCCAATCTGGGCCCCATTTTCGCGGAGCATTTGGTCTCTCTGAAGACCAAGCCATTCACCATTCCGGGGGAGAAGAGTGAGAGCGTGGGCAGTCTTCTCACACCCATCTTCCAGCATTTCCAGATCGATACATCGCCCTGCAGCATTCTGACCAAGAGGTCTCTCATGGATGAGACACATCTGCGCAATGCTACTTGGTTCAAGCAGTGATTGGTCTGGACTTTCACTACTCTTACTGGAGAGTATGTTGGCATACAACTGCCAAACCGGGAGCTCACCACGATCCAGGGTGATAAGCGCCAGCTACGTTTTCAGCCTGATCCGACTTTGCTGCGTTTCATTGCCCAGCGTCCTAGAGGAGCCACTGCTGGTGCTTCCTCCTCTGCTGCTGCTGCTCAGGCTAGACCATCCAGACGCCAGGCTACACCCACGACCACACCCACTACTTTCAGGCACCCTCTGCGACCTCACATGCCCATGGACTGCTTTTCAGGAGTACGTCATTGACAGCTTTGAGGGATAATGGGATGATGTAGCTATACTCAGCAACTGTGGTTGTGTCTGCCCACACTACACTACTGAGCCATGCGAGGATGAGGACTAGATCCTCTACTATCTGGTTACTTGTTCCTGATTTCCACTTTTCTTTTATTTTCACTTGAGTCATTTTTATGTTTTTCTTTGAGTCAGTTGTCAGTTGCTTTGATGTTGTTTTGTGAACTTGTTGAACCAGGTTTTATTGCTATGTTTGGATGTTATTAAATGTGTGTTTGAGTGCTCTAACAGTCTGACTTTAGAGTACAAATGATAACATGATGTTTAACACATCTAACTTGTTGATGCTGGAGTTTCAGACGCGGTGACGCTTGTCACCACTAGAGGTGACGCTCGTCACCTGTCCCTTCGCGAGGTACCACTTTTCACACTTGGTTCTACACGTTCACTTGCTTCTTTTTGACCAACTCTTGGCTTCATAACACTGAGGACAGTGTTGTTTAAGTCTGTGGGAGGTGGTTACTGACATTGTGTACATTGTGTTTGATTTTTAGAGTCTTAAAATTGAGTCAAAAACCTGTTTTATAGAGTCAAAATTTTGAAACTGTCAGTTTTTCTTGGAACTAACCAAAGAGCGTTGATACTTATAAGAACCATTGCCACAGTAGCTGATTACAAGTCTTACTAAGTTGAATGTCATAGGTAGATCAGTCTAGCAATGAAGGCTTAGGTTCTTAGAGAATCTGGAAAATTTGCTGTTAGCTCCACCTTAATGAACTTAAAAATTCTTGTCTTGGGTCTTGATTCTCATTGATCTTGATTCTCTCTTTCAGCACTGAAAATGATGTTTAGATACAGCCTCTCTTTGATCTTCCCTGATACAGCTTTTAAGAGTTTAAGTCAAAAGAATGGTGCATCATGACCTTGTCTCCTTACAAGGAACAACAGTAATGAACACTCAAGAGCTTGTCTCCTCACAAGGAACATAAGTATTGAGTAGCACCATATCTTAGACTGTAGAAAAATAAGAAAAGAGTTAAAATCGAAAAAAAAATCAGAAAGAAAAGATCAAGGGAAGAGAAAATAAGAGAGTTGTGTTGAGATTGCTTTGTTCAGTTGTTTAGGAAGGGAAATGAATCTATAAGTGATTGAGATGATAAAACCTTGATGAAATATCACACTTAGATAGATATAAAGAGTTAGCAGCAGAGATTTCGGATTTCTTGAAGGAGCTTGAACTGGATTTGAGAGATTTGCTAAGCTTGTGATGATTAGACTGAAATTTGATCTTGTGTTGGCTATGTAGTATGTGGATTCGAAAGTGTTAATCAATGTGGTGTTCCCGATGTTAGGCTGACTGTTTTTGTTTTCAAACCTCGACCCTGTTCTTTGTCTGATGTTTGTTTGAGGGCAAGCAAAAGCTAAGTCTGGGGGAGTTGATATATCATGGTTTTTAACCATGGTATAAGTCCTTTTTATTGAGTCTTTTTGGTCTTTTTAGAGTCCTAGTAGAGTTTTTGCAGGTTATAGCATGTCTTAAGCATAATTGGAGGTTTTGGAGCTTTTTGGAGCATTGCAAGAATCAACCACGAAGTTAGCAACTCGGAGGCATCGTTTGGCTGTGGTGACGCTTGTCACCACTCAAGAGTGATGCTCGTCACCCGTACTTGGGAAGGAGTCACGACTGGTTTTTAAAAGATGGAAAGGAATTGCAGTTTTGGTCCAGAAATTCTAGTATTTGCAAAAGTGTTTCAGCTCTTGTTTTACCTTGTATATATTAGGTTTTCAGCCATTGTTGGCTTTTATCTCAGACATTAGAATTCAGAGAGCTTTAGAGAGAGTTTTCATTCAGAGCTTTTGGGGAGACAGATCATGTACTCTTTTTGGAGAAGATTTCAAACCCCTTTATTTTTTATTCTATTCTTTCAATGCAATTTTATTCAGCTGTGCTTTATGCTTCCATGATCATGTCTGAGTAATCTGCTAGTTAAGTTAGGGCTTTTGAAAGGTTGATGAAGAGTTTGTAGAAATCGCTAACTGTTAGGAATATCTATTCGTTCTTCATATGTGCTTGCTTTAAAACCGATTTTCTTAGACACATCATCTGGAAATTCGAAACCTAGGTTGTTAAATAGATGTGAGAACATTGTTAATCACCTGAACTAGTATTAGATGAGCAATACGCCTTAGTGCAAAGAGATTTGACTTAGGAGTTTTGTGAACAATTGAACCTGATCATTACTGGATGTTTAGGTTATTAGAATTTGCAAAGAGATTTGAAACTCTGTGATTTAGACATAGTTAACTTCTGCAGTGAGAACTGATTAGTTATATCTTTGCGATTCATGTTCAAGACGGTTTTTATTCATTCATGATTTCATGCATTCTACATTTTCAGATTCAACCTGTGAATTGTCATGACTTAGCGCTTTTAGTTTTATGAGTCTTAGATCAATCAAAATCGCTTGCTTTCATAATTTTAGTTACTTTGCATTACATTCATTATTTACTACTTAGCTTAATCTGAATCTATAAATCGCTAGTGTAGTAAGCTCACTCCCTTGGGATTCGATAACCTTTTATGCTACAACTGTTTTGTTGTGCACTTGCAATAGTTAATTAATTGGATAAAACCTAAGTCCTATCAGGTGTGACATTTTTTAACAATGAAGGAGGAGACTTCACAGTTATTGGCCATAGACTGAAGTCTTACATGACTAGCAAGATCATGGATGAGGGAGCCACACTTCCTCTCCACGATCCTCCTCCTACCAAAAACCACTCCAAGGTACCACCCTTTACCATTGTACATACCATTTTTATGATTTCTAGTTTCTTGCTTTCATTCGTTGGTTGATTGATCCTCCTCTGCAATTTTATTACGCAATGATTGTGTAATTTAAGTATGGGGGAGAGTATTTGAGGCTTACATTTTCCTTGTATTTCATACATCATTTAGCTTATGATATTTTAGTAGTATCATGCATCCATTGCATCTAAGGCATAGAAAATCATAATTTTAAAAAAAAACGTCATATAGGTTGCATTTGTATATATAAGATTGAGTCTAGAAGTATTTCATTTAGTGTTGCATACATCTGATTTGGGAGTAGTGATCCTTACCTTATAAGATGTTGAATTTCGAAATTGTGTTCACTTTCTTAGTTTCTAGTTGTTTGATGCATTTGGTCTAGTTTGAATCACATTTGGGATTCTTAGCATGTCGCTCTTGTCTAAGTGAAGCTTGCATAATCTGCTTTCAGCCTTCAATCTATTTGAACCATAATCCTGAGATTTTAATTATCATGTCATATGCATATAAAAGTGTTTTCATGGATACAATATACATATTTAGGCTTTCATATCCTTTTTGCCACTCTTGCTAAGCCTAAATAGATTTTCTCTCCCTTAACCTTAACCTCCTTTCAAGCCAATGAATCTTTAGTGAGAGATTGTGAGGTATTTTTCTATGAGTGAGCTTAGTAAAAAGTGTTGGGTTTAGAACTACAAAGTAACTCTTCCATGTAAAACTAACTTTCCTCTTTGAGCTAGAATATAATAGGCTTTTGGTGTTTAAGGGAAATTTTTTGATTTTTAGTTTCCAAGAGAAGGGAAAGGTTATGATAGATCATGGTTTTTATGATTTTTAACCATAATATAAGTCCTTTTTATTGAGTTTTTTTGGTCTTTTTAGAGTCCTAGAAGAGTTTTTGCAGGTTATAACATGTCTGGAGCATAATTGGGGATATTGGAGCTTTTTGGATCATTTCAAGTTGAAGCCACGAAGTGCCTAGTTCGGAGAAGAAAGTATGCCATATGGTGATGATCATCACCACTCTTGGTGACGCTCATCACTCACCAATTAAGGAGGTCGTGGCTGTTTATTAAAAGACAAAGCATTATTTGCAGAATTAGCCCAGAAATTTCATTATTTACAAGAAGGCCCCAAATCGTGTTTAGCCTCTATTTATTATGTTTTTCAGCCATTGTTGGTTTTGATCTTAGTTTTTGAGAATTCAGAGAGTTAGAGAGAGATTTATTCAGAGCTTTTTGGGGAGACAGATCTTGTACTCTTTTGAGAAGATTTCGAACCCCTTTATTCTTTTACTCTTTCTCTTAATGCAATTTTATTCAGTTATGTTTTGTGATTCCATAATCAGGTCAGAGTAAATCTGCTAGTTAAGTTAGGGCTTTTCAAGGGTTGATGAAGAGATTGTAGAATCGCTATCTGTTAGGAATTTCTTATGGTATTTCATCTCTGCTTGCTTTAAAATCGAATCTCTGAGACACATCATTTAAAAATCCAAAAATCCTAGGTTTTTAAATATATGTGAGAGCATTATCTATAACCTGAACTAGTATTTGATGAGCAAAACAACTTAGTGCAAAGAGATTTGACTTAGGAGTTTTGTGAACAATTGAACCTAATCATTACTGCATGCTTAGATTTTTAGGGTTTGCAAAGAGATTTGAAACTCTGTGATTTAGGCATAGATAACTTCTGCAATGAAAATTGATTAGTTATATATCAGTGATTTATGTTCAAAACGGTTCTTAATCATTCCTGATTTCTGATATATCATGGTTTTTATGGTTTTTAACCATGATATAAGTCCTTTTTATTGAGTCTTTTTGGTATTTTTAGAGTCCTAGAAGAGTCTTTGCAGGTTATAGCATGTCTGGAGCATAATTGGAGATTTTGGAACCTTTTGGAGCATTCTGAGTGGAAGCCACGAAGTACCAAGCTCGAAGCAGAAAGTATTCACAAATGGTGACGATCGTCACCCCTTTAGTGACGCTCGTCACCCACTAAGGAAGGAGCGTGGCGTTTTATTAAAAGTATCAAGAAGAATTGCAGAATTGGCCCAGAAGTTTCCTTTATTTACATGAAGATCCCAGATCGTGTTTAGCTTCTATTTATTAGGTTTTTCAGCCATTGTTGGAAAAGAATCTTAGTTTTTAAGAATTCAGAGAGCTAGAGAGAGATTTATTCAGAGCTTTTTGGGGGAGACAAATCCTGTACTCTTTTGAGAAGATTTCGAACCCCTTTTGTTTCTTACTCTTTCTCTTAATGCAATTTTATTCAGTTATGTTTTGTGATCTCATAATCATGTCTGAGTAATCTGCTAGTTAAGTTAGGGTTTTTCAAAGGTTGATGAAAAGATTGTAGAATCGCTATCTGTTAGGAATATCTTATGGTTTTTCATCTCTGCTTGCTTTAAAATCGAATTTCTGAGACACATCATCTAGGAATCCGAAAATCATAGGTTGTTAAATATATGTGAGAGCATTATTCATAACCTGAACTAGTATTTGATGAGCAAAACAACTTAGTACAAAGAGATTTGGCTTAGGAGTTTTGTAAACAATTGAATCTGATCATTCATGCATGCTTAGGTTGTTAGGGTTTATAAAGAGATTTGAAACTCTGTGATCTAGGTATAGATAACTTTTGCAATGAGAATTGATTAGTTATGCATTAGAGATTCATGTTTAAAACGGTTCTTAATCATTCCTGATTTTCTGCATCATACATTCTTGGATTCAAACCTGCGAATTACCCTGGCTTAGCGCTTTTAATCTTCTTGAACTTAGATAACTTCACACATTCGTTTGCTTACTTCCATTTATTCATTCGCATTACATACATCATATTTTGCTTAGCTTAGTCCGAATCTATATTCGATAGTGTAATCTGCATTACTCTCTTGGGATTTCGATACCCCTTATACTACATCTGTTTTTGCTGTGCACTTGCAGTAGTTTTATTTGGGTAAAACATTGACCCTATCAAGTTTTTGGCGCCGTTGCCGGGGATCGAACCCGGGTCACCCGCGTGACAGGCGGGAATACTTACCACTATACTACAACGACCCTACTGAAGGCCCTACTGAAGCTTTCAAGGCTTCTTGGATCAGGTTCAAGTCTTATCAAAAGGACTGCCCTCATCATGGTTTCAGTCAGGTGCAATTACTTGGGATCTTTTTCAGAGGCATTGACTGGAAATATCAGATGGCGCTGGATGCAGCAAGTGCAGGGAACTTCAACACCAACAGACCAGAGGAGGCAGTGAGACTGATTGAGAACTTGGTCTGCAGCAACAGCACTAAAAATGCAGACTTTCAGAGAATGAAACAAGCTGGTGTAGCTGATGGAAATCAGATTGCTGAAGTTAAGGCTAAGTTGGATGATATGCACAGCCTTTTAGTAGGGAAGAAGTCAGTTCACTTTGCTGCAGAAGTAGAGACTTTCGAAGCTCCAGAGGAAGTTGAGCAGGAGGATGTAAATTTCATCAATTCTGGCGGATTTCAGGGACAAATGTATGGGAATCAGCAGTGGAACAAAGGATACAGCAACAACAATCAGAAAAACGCCCCTACAGGAGGACAGAACACGCCTGGTTTCACTCCTAGACCCCCTTTTCAGAAGACAGAGTATCAAAAGCCATTCCAGAACAGTGGAAATTACAGAAACTATGGTTCTACTTCCTATCAACCAGCACCTCCACAAGAGAACAAAATGGAAGCAATGTTAGAACAGATCTTAGAATGACAACAGAAGCTTACTATGAACTTCAATGGCAAGATAGATTCGCTCTATCAGGACTTGAATGGGAAAATTGAGAGTCTGAACTCTCATATGAAGAAGCTTGATGTTCAAGTTGCTCAAACTGCAGGAGCTGTTCAGAGGCAAGAAGGATTTCTTCCAGGAAGAACTGATGCTAATCCCAAACACCACGTGAATGCTATCACATTGAGGAGTGGAAGGAACCTGCAACCAATGTTGCAGAAGGATTTAACCTCAAGAAATTTCGTGGGTGTGGAAGAGTATGAAGATGAAGAAAATTTTACTGCAGAACCATTGGTGACGCTCGTCACCAATAATGGGTGTCGCTCGTCACCCATTGAGGACAACCCCGACCCCGATTCTTCACAAATTGGTGACGACCGTCAGCAAGGGGGTGACGCTCGTCACTCATATCCAGTACTCGACCCCGACTCGTCCAAAGTGAGTGACGCTCGTCACCAATCCAGTGACGCTCGTCACCAGACACCACATGTTGCAGTTTCGCCTAAGACTTCAGATAATGCTAAGGAGACCGTGTATAAACCCAAGATACCCTATCCTAAGCATCCTAAGAAGTCTAAGCAGGAGCTTGAGGATACAAGATGCAAGGCTATCATGGACAAGTTGGTAATAGAGATCCCATTGATTGATGCTGTAAGGATAACTCCTGTTATTAGGAGGTATGTGAAGAGAATGGTGACCAATAACTTGAGTCTTGAGGTTGGGGCTATGATGATCAACGAGCAGGTCAGTGCAGTGATTCAGAACAGAGTTCCAGAGAAGCTTTCAGACCCAGGAAGCTTTGTTTTAGACTGCACCATCTTCAATGACAAGTTTGAGAGGTCATTGTGTAATCTTGGGTCTAGTGTGAACCTCATGCCTCATTCTGTTGCCAAGAGTTTGGGGATGACCGATTTTAAAGCTACAAGAATATCTCTTGTCCTAGCTGATAGATCAGTTAGAGTTCCTGAAGGGGTGATAGAGGATGTTCCTATCAAAATAGGAGATTGTATGATCCCTACTGATTTTGTGGTTCTAGAGTATGGAGAAGAGCCCAAAGACCCCTTGATTCTTGGCAGACCCTTCTTAGCCACTGCAGGCGCTATTATTGACGTCAGGAAGGGTAGAATAGAGCTGAATGTTGGCGATTTAGTGATGAAATTCGAAATGGATAAGCTGATGAAGAGGCCAACCATAGATGGACAGACTTTTTATGTTGATGTTCTCACAACCATTGCTGATCAGATCTTCCATGAGATGAGTTCAGAGGACCCCTTGGAAAGGGCGTTGACCATTTCTACAGCTGAGTATGAGCATTTAGATGCTGCTGCAACAGGCTACACAAAGATGATGGATGCTACTGCACAAGTGATGCAACTGGTTGCACAGGATGAACTTGTCTCCACATCTGCAAAAGCCGCCACAATGGGTGACTGGTCAGCAGCAAAAGCACCAAAAGTTGAGCTTAAACAGCTCCCTGCAGGGCTAAGGTACGCATTTCTAGGAGAAAACTCCACCTATCCTGTTATTGTTAATACTTCATTGAACAATGCAGAGCTCACCCTATTGCTAAGTAAGCTGCGAAAATTTTGCAAAGCTCTTGGCTATTCTCTTGATGACATTTCAGGTATCTCTCCAGACTTGTGCATGCATAGAATACACTTGGAGGATGAGTCGAAATCATCAGTTGAGCACCAGAGGAGGCTAAATCCGAATTTGTAGGATGTGGTCAAGAAAGAGATCATGAAGTTGTTGCAGGCTGGTATCATCTATCCTATTTCAGACAGTGTTTGGGTGAGTCCAGTGCACGTGGTGCCTAAGAAAGGAGGTGTCACCGTGGTAAAGAATGACAAGGATGAGCTGATTCCAACCAGGACTGTGACAGGACACAGGATGTGTATAGACTACAGGAAACTGAATGCAGCAACAAGGAAGGATCATTTTCCTCTACCTTTCATCGATCAGATGCTAGAGAGGCTGGCGAATCACAAGTATTACTGCTTCCTTGATGGGTATTCAGGCTTCTTTCAGATCCCCATCCATCCAGATGATCAGGAGAAGACCACTTTTACCTGTCCCTATGGCACTTTTGCATATCGCAGAATGCCTTTTGGTCTGTGTAATGCTCCTGCAACCTTCCAGAGATGCATGATGTCGATTTTCACAGACATGATAGAGAAGTTTATGGAGGTGTTCATGGATGACTTCTCTGTTTATGGATCTTCTTTCAAGAGCTGTTTGGATAATCTGTGTGCAGTTCTGCAGAGATGTGAAGAGAAGCACTTGGTTTTAAACTGGGAGAAGTGTCATTTTATGGTGCAGGATGGTATTGTACTTGGCCACAGAGTCTCAGGAGACGGTATAGAGGTGGATAGGGCAAAAATTGAGGTGATGACAAGTCTGCAAGCACCTGATTCCGTCAAAGCAGTGAGGAGTTTTCTGGGACATGCAGGCTTCTACAGAAGGTTCATCAAAGATTTTAGCAAGATAGCACTCCCACTTACTGCTCTCCTCTGCAAGGATGTGAAGTTTGAGTTCACAGAAGAGTGAAAATCTGCTTTTGAACAGATCAAACAGGCTTTGGTTACAGCCCCTGTTGTGCAGCCTCCAGATTGGGACTTACCTTTTGAGGTAATGTGTGATGCCAGCGATTTTGCAGTTGGAGCAGTGCTGGGACAGAGGAAAGACAAGAAACTCCACGCCATCTACTATGCAAGTAGGACTTTGGATGATGCTCAGAAGAATTATGCAACAACTGAGAAGGAATTGTTAGCTGTTGTGTTTGCTTTTGAGAAGTTCAGGCAGTATCTTGTTGGCTCCAAGGTCGTGGTTCATACTGACCATTCAGCACTGAAGTACCTAATGCAGAAGAAGGATGCAAAACCAAGGCTGTTAAGATGGATCCTGCTTCTTCAGGAATTTGATATTGAAGTGAAGGACAAGAAAGGGGTGGAGAATGGAGTTGCTGACCATTTATCCCGGATTCAGGTCGAAGACAGTGTTCCCATCAATGATTTCTTGCCTGAAGAGAATGTTTACTTAGTGGAAACCAGAGAACAGGAGGAAAGTGTTGAAAACCTGCAGTTTTCACGATACCAGGAGGGTGACGCTCGTCACCAACCAAGACCATTCGCGACAAAAGTATACGAGAGAGGTGACCCTCGTCACCAACATTGGTGACGCTCGTCACCGATCTCCACACTTATCTGCGATTTGTGCAAGCTTGGGGAAAGCTTTTGAAGAGCCTGTTTATGCTTTACATGATCCAAAGAGACCCTGGTATGCTGATATTGCCAATTATCTTGCTGCAGAAGATGAACCACATGATTTTAAAGGCTATGCTAAGAAGAAGTTCTTGAGAGAACTTAGGAGATTCTGTTGGGATGAGCCATACCTCTACAAGCATTGTGCTGATGGTATTTATAGAAGATGCTTAGCAGAAGAAGAAGTTCAGGATGTGCTCTTTCACTGTCATGGATCAGACTATGCTGGACACTTTGCTACATTCAAGACTGTCTCTAAGGTTTTGCAGGCTGGATTTTGGTGGCCTAAATGTTCAGGGACGCCCAAGCCTTCATCACAAGCTGTGATACTTGTCAGAGAAGAGGAAAAATCAGCAGGAGACATGAGATGCCACAGAACTTCATTCTGGAAGTTGAAGTTTTCGATTGTTGGGGTATTGACTTCATGGGACCTTTTCCCTCATCTTATGGGAATAGATACATTCTGGTTGCTGTTGATTATGTATCTAAGTGGGTAGAGCCGTTGGCTACTCCTACTAATGATGCTGCAGTGGTTTTGAAGCTGTTTAAGACCATTATCTTTTCCAGATTTGGTGTCCCACGGATTGTCATAAGTGATGGGGGTTCTCACTTTGTCAACAAGGTTTTTGACAAGCTGTTGAAGAAATATGGTGTACAGCACAGAGTGGCCACGCCCTATCACCCCCAAACAAGTGGACAAGTTGAGGTTTCCAACAGACAGATCAAGCAAATTCTGGAGAAGACAGTTGGAAAGACAAGGAAAGATTGGTCTGCAAAGCTGGATGATGCATTATGGGCCTACAGGACTGCCTACAAAACGCCACTTGGGACTACTCCATTCCACCTTCTCTATGGCAAGGCGTGCCATCTACCAGTAGAGCTGGAGTTCAGAGCAGAATGGGCAATCAAGAAGCTGAATTTCGATCTGAAACCTGCTGCAGAAAGGCGCTTGATTCAGCTCAATGAACTGGATGAGATCAGATATCTAGCCTATGAAAACTCCAAGTTATACAAGGAGAGGACAAAGGTATATCATGATAAGAAGATCATCTCCAGGCATTTCGAGCCCAATGACCAGGTACTACTCTATAACTCTCGTTTACAGTTTTTTCCTGGTAAACTGCGTTCTAGATGGTCAGGTCCTTTCACTGTCAAAGAAGCTCGCCCACATGGTGCCATTGTCCTGATTAACTCCAAAGGAGAGGAGTTCACTGTCAATGGACAAAGGGTGAAGCATTACTGGGCACAAGCAGAGATTCCAGCAGGACACATTGTGTCTCTGAATCAGGCACCAGCTGTCTAAACAGCCAACCAAAGTCAAGCTAATGACTTTAAAAGAGCGCTTAGTGGGAGGCAACCCACTGGTAAGTTGTAGATATAATACTTAGTATTTATTTTCGTGCTTATGATCATTAGTTAGAATTTTTTTCAGTAAAAAAAAAAAAAAAAAAAAAAAAAAAAAAAAAAAAAAAAAAGTGGTGACGATCGTCACCCTTATGGTGACGCTCGTCACCCATCAGAATCGAACACGGGACTTAAGCTTTTCTCTTCTTCTTCCGCGAGCAAACCTGCAAAATAACCGAAACTAGTTAGAAAATAGGAATTTCATAACTTTTGATTTTCTTAACCAAATTGAGTGATTCAAGAGTCTAATCTGTGTGGATTTTACTCCTCTTTCTGAATATCAACTCAGTTTTTACGATATGCAAGGTATGCTTTTGGAATCTCCAATTTTCAGTCCGCCTTAGGTTTGGTAAAATCCGATTTTTGACTTGATTGGCTTGATTTAACTGTTGAATCATGGTTAGTTAGGTTGTATTAGAGGAATGGAACCATCTTTTGTGAGCTTTTATCGGTTGATTTGCACTGTTTTGAATTTTCGAGTTCATGATGAAAGTTGCAAAAATCTGAAAATTTTGGGTGATTTAGGTTGAACTGATGCTTGAATTGTGTTCCTGGTAGTGCAGTAGTTAATCGCCATCAGCTATTTCATCCTGTTTGGTTGATTTTTCGAATTTTGAAAAATTTGCTAATTTTTGAGATGGTTTTGGTCGATTTTGGTGTTCAATTTTCAGATGCCTCGTCAGGAGAAACGACCAAGACAAAGCTCGTCTTCCAGCACTGCAACAGGGTCTACAGATTCCTTCAGTCAGCACCCGGTTTGCAGGCCCCCATGGCCCAAACAAGAGGATCGGAAAATAGCCTCAGGAGTGGCTTGGGCAGGGACTCCGAAGCAAGAAGTGGCTCGGGATACCTGTGTATTCCGTGATATTCAGGAGGAGTGGGATGAGTATGACACGCTGTTCTACAATGCGTGGTTGGGAGTTAAGATTATCCCCACTCGACTCCCGGATCCTGCTGTTCTGCAGAAGATGGGGATCTTTGAGGAGGTTTATGAGATTCTGGAGCGCATTGGCATGGGGACTATGCCATTCCAGCACTACGATCTGTACCCAGATTTGGTCCGCCAGTTTCTCTCTATAGTTCGCGTCTACTACGCGAATGAGCTGGCGAAGCGTGCTCAGGAAGGCACTATGACATTTCTGATCTGAGGGATTCGATACCGGATCAGTCTGATGGAGCTTTGTGGGATTTATGGCTTCTCTGACCATCCCACAGGCGTTCTCCTTCCCTCTCAGTGGACCCATATGAGGACATTCTGGTCCAAGTTCGGAAATGGAGTCTATGATAGCAAGACCAGCACGCAGACAGAGGTTAGACATCCGGTTTTGAGGTACCTTCTGCGCCTCTTTGGTCATACCATTCTATGCAAGTCTGCGCCCAGCAAGACTCGAGTTAGTGAGCTGATTCTCCTCTACTACGGACTTTATGAGATGCTGGATGATTCGATACCAGTTGATAGTATGGTTCGTGCCAACTTAGGTGCTGTTTTCGTTGAGCACTTGGTCTCTTTGAAGACCAAGCCATTCACCAGTCCAGGGGAGAAGACTGAGAGTGTGGGCAGCTTGTTGACACCGATCTTCCATCATTTCCAGATCGATGTTACTCCTTGCAGTCTGCGCAGTGATAGATCGCTTATGGATGACCAGTATCTGCGCCATGTCACTTGGATGAAGACTGGAGTTGTCTGGACTTTCACTACTACTTTTGGAGAGTATGTTGGCATTAAGTTGCCACAGAGAGCCCTCACTACTATCCAGACAGACCCACGCCAGCTATTCTTCATGCCAGCACAGACTCTTCTGCACCCCTTGACTATGCGCCCTGCTAGAGCTGCTACAGCTGGTCCCTCTGCTTCTACTGCTGCTGCTACTGATGCTGGACCTTCGACACGCCAGAGTGGCTCTTCTGCTGCTTTCAGGCGTCCTCCACGACCACAGACACCCATGGATATGGCTGCTTTTCAGGAGTATGTCATTGATAGCTTTGAGGGACTCTGGGATGCTGTTGCTACACTTAGCAATTGTGGTTGTGTCCGCCCCCACTACACTACTGAGCCTTGTGAGGATGAGGATTGAGGTTTTACTATCTGGTTACTTGTTCCTTTTTCCCTTTTATTTTTCCTTCTCTTAAGTCATTTTTATGTTTACTTTGAGTTAGTTGTCAGTTTCTTTGATGATGTTTTGTGAGATTGTTGAACCAGGTTATTATTGCTATGTTTGGATGTTGTTAATTATGTGTTTGAATGCTCACAAAGTCTAACTTTCGAGTACACATGCAAACACTTCGTTAATTAACATCTAACATAATATTTGGGCAATACAGGTCGTGGTGACGCTCGTCACCTGATTGGTGACGCTCGTCACCCGACCCCACGCGAGGTAACACTTTTCTGACTTGGTTTTTCGACTTCTCATTCATTTTTCTGACCAACTCTTGGCTTAATAACACTGGGGACAGTGTTGTTTAAGTCTGGGGGAGGTGGTTACTGACGTTGTTTGCTTTGTGTCATGTTTATAGAGTCTTAAAGTTGAGTCAAAAACCTGTTTTAGAGAGTCAAAATTTTGAAACTGTCAGTTTTTCTTGGAACTAACCATAGGACGTTTTTGCTGATAAGAACCATTGCCACAGTAGTTGATTACAAGTCTTATTAAGTTGAAAGTCATAGGTAGATCAGTCTAGCAATGAAGGTTTAGGTTCTTAGAGAATCTGGAAAATTTGCTGTTAACTCCACCTTAATGAACTTTAAACCTCTTGTCTTGGTGATTGATTCTTATTGATCTTGATTCTCTCTTTCAACACTGACAATAAAGTTAAGATACAGTCTCTCTTTGATCTTCCCTGGTGTAGTTTTTAAAAGTTTAAGTCCAAAGAATGGTGCATTCATGACCCTGTCTCCTCACAAGGAACAACAGTAGTGAACACACTCAAGAACCTGTCTCCTCACAAGGAACACAAGTATTGAGTAGCACCATTTCTTAGACTAAAAAAATGAGAAAAAGAAGTGAAAAATCGAAAATATCCAAAGGAAAAGATCAAGGGAAGAGAAAATAGGAGAGCTGTGTTGAGATCTATTTGTTCAGTTGTTAGGAAGGGAAAAGAATCTGTAAAGTGATTAAGATGATAGAACCTTGATGAGGTATCACACTTAGATAAAAAAATAAGGATTTAGCAGTAGAAATTTCGGATTTCTTGAAGGGATTTGGACTGGACTTGAGAGATTTGCTAAGCTTGTGATGATTAGACTCAAATTTGATCTTGTGTTGACTTTGTGGTATGTGGGATTCGAAAGTTCAAACCAGTGTGGTGTTCCTGATGACTGACTGACTGTTTCTTGTTTTCAAACCTCGATCTTATTCTTTGTCTGATGTTTGCTTGAGGGCAAGCAAAAGCTAAGTCTGGGGGAGTTGATATATCATGGTTTTTATGGTTTTTAACCATGATATAAGTCCTTTTTATTGAGTCTTTTTGGTATTTTTAGAGTCCTAGAAGAGTCTTTGCAGGTTATAGCATGTCTGGAGCATAATTGGAGATTTTAGAACCTTTTGGAGCATTCTGAGTGGAAGCCACGAAGTACCAAGCTCGAAGCAGAAAGTATTCACAAATGGTGATGATCGTCACCCCTTTAGTGACGCTCGTCACCCACTAAGGAAGGAGCGTGGCGTTTTATTAAAAGTATCAAGAAGAATTGCAGAATTGGCCCAGAAGTTTCCTTTATTTACATGAAGACCCCGGATCGTGTTTAGCTTCTATTTATTAGGTTTTTCAGCCATTGTTGGAAAAGAATCTTAGTTTTTAAGAATTCAGAGAGCTAGAGAGAGATTTATTCAGAGCTTTTTGGGGAGACAAATCCTGTACTCTTTTGAGAAGATTTCGAACCCCCTTTGTTTCTTACTCTTTCTCTTAATGCAATTTTATTCAGTTATGTTTTGTGATCTCATAATCATGTCTGAGTAATCTGCTAGTTAAGTTAGGGTTTTTCAAAGGTTGATGAAAAGATTGTAGAATCGCTATCTGTTAGGAATATCTTATGGTTTTTCATCTCTGCTTGCTTTAAAATCGAATTTCTGAGACACATCATCTAGGAATCCGAAAATCATAGGTTGTTAAATATATGTGAGAGCATTATTCATAACCTGAACTAGTATTTGATGAGCAAAACAACTTAGTACAAAGAGATTTGGCTTAGGAGTTTTGTAAACAACTGAATCTGATCATTCCTGCATGCTTAGGTTGTTAGGGTTTACAAAGAGATTTGAAACTCTGTGATCTAGGTATAGATAACTTTTGCAATGAGAATTGATTAGTTATGCATTAGAGATTCATGTTTAAAACGGTTCTTAATCATTCCTGATTTCCTGCATCATACATTCTTGGATTCAAACCTGCGTAGTACCCTGGCTTAGCGCTTTTAATCTTCTTGAACTTAGATAACTTCACACATTCGTTTGCTTACTTCCATTTATCCATTCGCATTACATACATCATATTTTGCTTAGCTTAGTCCGAATCTATATTCGATAGTGTAGTCTGCATTACTCTCTTGGGATTTCGATACCCCTTATACTACATCTGCTTTTGCTGTGCACTTGCAGTAGTTTTATTTGGGTAAAACATTGACCCTATCAATTTCATGCATTCTACATTCTTGGATTCAACCTGCGAACTGTCCTGACTTAGCGCTTTTAGTTTTCTAAAACTTAGATCACATAACAAATTCGCTTGCTTGCTTTTATTTAATTATTCGCATTACATACATTATATTCTGCTTAGCTTAATCCGAACCTACATTCGATAGTGTAGTTTGCATTACTCTCTTGGGATTCGATACTCCTTGTACTACAACTGCTTTTGCTGTGCACTTGCAGTAGTTTTATTTGGGAAAAACCTAAGCCCTATCAGGTTACAAAGGGGCAAAGATGATAAGTGCATCACAAAGTACCTTGAGAGGTTTGGCTTAATCAACAAGAAGCCATAAGGGCTGTATACAAAAAGAAATGTGCCAAGCAAAGTTCAGAACACATTCAAATGATAAGGAGCACAAGCAAAATTCAAGAACAGCCCAAGCAAGAAAAGCGCCAACTAACCAAGAAGAATCAAAGAAGGAAAGTGCACTCTCCAAGAAGCCTCATGGGAAAAAGAAGAATGGTGAACCAAAAGGGTAGAATATGGCTTGATCTTGGGTAGAGAATAAGATTTTAGGATCATCTTTGGGTATGGGTAGATGGAAGTTTGCCTTTGTATGCATATGTTGTTCTTTACCCTTAGCATTTGGCCAAAGCTCACTCTGTTTTCTTGAGAGATCCCTTGCATTTACTTAAATCAGTTCGGATTTGATAGAATCATTTTAATCTCATGACTTGCCCTTAACTAAATGGAAGCACTTGAATTGCATATGCATGATTCACTTGGTTACTATTAATTGAATGTTAAAAGGGTTGTTTGATTTGATTGCTTGTGTAGACTAAGACTTGAGTGCTTGTTATTGCTTTTTATGAATGTGGCTAGACTTTTAGAGTAAAGCAAAATCACGTTGCATCATAGAACTAGTAATTTGGTTATTGATCTCACTTCCTCATTTGACATCTTAGGTTGTGAACTCCCATTTTCAAACCTCTCTCCCTCATTTGCATGAGGACAAGCAAAATACAAGTGTGGAGGAGTTGATAGCTTGCATTATTTCACCATATTAGACCTCATTTAGTGTAATTTTCATCTCATTCATCATCTAGATTGTTCAAAGTGTTTCACATTCATCCATATTAGACTTAGCATGCACTTAGAATAAGATTGCATACACACATGCATTTTGAGTGTGTTTTTAGGTATTTGAGGAGCTAAGGAGACATTAGGAAGATGATGATTCAATGGGGATAAAAGACCAAGCAAGAGGAAGACGCTCAAGGCATCCGAGGGTCCATACCGAGCATACAGACCGTGGAGGGCACCTCTGTCCCTCCATGGTGCAACCATACCGACCAAATACTCGTCCGTAAGCCGAGGATCCTCTACGCAGGCGATTGGACCGACAAGGGATGGTCGTACACCGACGACCCTCCACGGTGGCGACTCTACCGATCAGGGACGTCCGTACACCGATGAATCTACTTGCCACAAGGAGCTTCAGGACATACTGATATGCGCACCGACGAGAGCCATTCCATGTCTTGCCCGGTGCATCCTGAACCGTGCATTAACCGAAGAGCAATACCGAGCCGGCGTATCCTGTGATGCATATCAGATCGCACCGCCCAAACACACCGACAATGTCTATTTCCTGTCATGCTTGGTATGAGCTAATCCGAGGGTTAACTTTATGTTAACTTGGTCATTTTTATCTTTCTCTATAAATAGTCAAAACCTAAAGAACTTCTATCTTATCTAAGTTTTTATATTCCTTAGCACAAAACTCTCTCTTTTGTATTTCTTCGAAGAACAAGTTTGAATTTGGATCATTTTAATAAAGTTTTGCATTTATCTTTCCTTATTTATCATCTTTTAGTTATGCTTAGTCATATTCTTATGGTTTTAAGTATGATTAGTGAATAGTTTCATTAGGTTTTGAGATTGGGTTATTAGGATGATTAGATGATTGATTAATGGTGTCTAAAGTTTAATTCTTCTATTTTCTTACTAGTTTAATGTTTTTAATGCCTGATTGGCTTTGAGAAAGGTATTCATGTCCATAGGATTTTTGATGCATTGCAAGTGTTCGTTAAAATTCATAAATGAGTTGAATTAGTGATTTGCATGCTTAGCCTAAGGAATTAATTGTTTAAGGTGTTTATTGGCCTGTAGAACTGAATCTTAATGCTTGGTAATTAGGTTTTCACCATTTAAAGTGGTTAGGAGTTTGATTAGTAAAAATATTATTACCAAGGGATTGGATTAGTCTAGTTTTGATGTTCTTTGCCTAAGGAATAGCATTGTGTTGTTGTTTGAGCACCATTGGTCTTTCATAAAGTCACTCTAATGTCATCTCCCTATCTTGAAACCATTCGCCATTTATTGTTTAAGCCATTTGCATTGTTCTGTTTTGTTGTTCTGTATTTACCTTTACTTAGTTCAAATCTCTTGCTTTAGAATTGTTCTCAATCTATTTGTTTGATCAACTAATTGCACTCTCTTCCTTATTGAGTGTAAGTTTTTTTTTTAAATCCCTATTTTAGGCTTAACTAAACAAACTTTTACATCTTCTCTACACTATCTCATGAAGGATTAATAACCTTTTGTGCTGTAATAATTTGATTTAAGACTCAGGAGGAATTGAGTTATAAGACATAAAAAGTCATGTATCACACTTATATATATCTTTGGATATAAATCACTCATCTTTTCACCCTGTACTATTTTCTCAGTGGTACAATATCTTGTTACCATACTTTTTGCATCATTAAACTATTTTAGTACTAGGAGAAGGTATGTCCGTTGCACGGATGTAAAATATCTTATTTGTATTTATTTTAGTATTTATTTCATAAGTTTTTTAAATATCTGTTTATTGATAAACAAGTTATGTTATTTTGTAATTGTATATAAATTTTAGAATAAATTATTCATTTCTTTGTTAATAATATATATTTAGGGACAAATAATTTGTTTTTATTCATTGTAAACATTGATAATATAATACTATAGTTTATCAACGATAAAAACAAGTTAGCTACAATAAGAACAGCCGGCAGATCGCCATCGAAGCTACTGTATGCGTAAGCTAGCGGAAACCCTACTTTAGCTTTTATGTCGCCTTGCCATGTCAGCTTTTTCTGCGTCTTCTCCTATGGTTATTTCCAAAGGAACCGAATTCAATTTGGTTGTACTCTTTGGTAGATGCTAAAACGATGTTTTTAGCCGAAAGTGACAGATGTCATGCAATGCTGTGCCAAGTGGCAGCACGTCGAAAGTGGTATAGAAAAAAAAATCTTTTTAATTAGAAAAGATTATGTGATGATGGGCGTGTACATGCATATTTATATTTATTATATATTTTAGATTTATGATTAATATATTATGTTATTGTAAATACAGTGTTTATATAATTTTGAATTTTTTTAATATTTTTTAAATTAATTAGAGGAAATGCTCCATAACAAACCAGAATGATAAAATAATATGTAATAGGTACTCTATTGAGAGAAAATTATGAAATAATCCATATTTTATGGTTTTTTTAAGTACCAATGTTATCCTTTTAACTACTGAATGCAGACTACTGACAGACTGATTAGTCTTACAATTGAATATAGGCTATTAGCAGACTATTAACAGACTAATAGTAGACTAAATGCAAATTACTGGCAGACTAACGACAGATTAAAAACACACTAGTGGACCTCTCTTATGGGTCAGTTTAGAAAAGATCATATTTTGTAACAAAATTATCAAGTTAGTCATCACAAAAATTATCCCAATAGTTATACGCTCTTGAATTTATTTGTCTTGAATTTAATAAAATAGAAAAAAGTTTATTATATTTTTAAAAACTGAATGTTATTTTATAAACAAATAACTTAAGTTTATTCTCTTTGAAATTTTGTTTCTCACAGTTTCATTATCAGTAGTTTATATATAAATTCGTCTAACATGTATATCATAGCTAAAAAATAGAAGTTAGAGCTTTTAAATTTTAAACAAAAATTATTTTTCTCTTTTTTTCTATAATTGCTTCTTTTTAAAATTAGACATGAGTTCAGAATCCATTTACCCATAAAACTGGGGCTATTTGTAAGTAAGAATAAAACCATCTAAAGTTTGTTTTTATGATTTTAGCATTTGTAGCAATCTAAAGAACCTATTGTTTATAAACTTATACGTATGACATGTTTTTGTTCTGATTAAATACCATTTTAAAGTTATAGAGTAATGGATGGGCAAAATAAGGGATCAAATACCTCAAACTAACATGGATTTAAAAATCACACCAAATATGCTAGAATTTAAAAATAAGAAGATATTATATTTATGAATGGGAAACAATGCAAATTATCTAATACATTCTATATACATATATATTTCTCCCTCACTCCCTTTTTATACATATATATCTCTCCCTCTCTCCCTTTCTACCCATGTTTGCCAATTCATTTTCGAGTTCCTCCAGGTTCCAACGCACTTTTAACGTTCTACTTTAACACATTGTTGCTTCTCTAGCGGTTTACGTTATCTTGAGGGATCACTGGACAGCATCATACATCAGGTTTATCTGCGTTCTTACATTTAGTGATTTACTCTTGTAGTTGTGTACCCATTTTTAGATTTGTCATTATCTTTAAAGTTTTTCGTCTGATGTTGCTCATGTACCTCAAATGTTAAAACAGGATATTATCTGCAGATTGAGAGAAAAAAATTGAAAAGCAAATCCGTATCTGCAAACCTTACATCTTAATTTATATTGTAATTGTTAGAGGATGAAATTCTCAGAGAAAATTCCGTTATCTCGCTCGGCCTAACCCGAGAGAAACTTCCAAAGAACTTTCTAGCTTGGATCGGATGAGTCTTACAACCAAGACGTCATCCATATATATATATACATATATTTTAAAACATAAATTCAGCAGTTTAAAATAAAGGAAACATGTAAAGAAATAGAAATCTTTATGATTAAAGGAATGTTATCTACGTAGCAGTAACATTATTGTTAAGTTCTAATGCATCGAAGATAAAAGGTCAGATCAAACAAAATTGAAAAGACATTGTAATTGGCTGACTGAAAACTTGTTTGGTCTGACCTTTTATCTTCATAATCTAACATCCACTTCATTGGCTTCAAAGTTTAGTTCTTTTGCAATTGCTTTGGCTCTATAGTCCAAAAACTTAATGAGCACAAAACAATGCTTTCAGTCAGCCAATTTCCTGATTCAGAAGTAAACATAGTCAAAAATTTCGGCTCAACAAAATACAGAGGAAGCACATTTACCACAAATCATTTAGTAGGTCGCCAGAAATCTATAGGGATGTAATAATATGAGGCGGTTGTTAATAATAGCTGAGAAAATGGAAAGGAGGCTGCTCTAAACAGGAGTAGCGCCCCCAAGATGGTACATTCGTGAATATAAATTCTCTATGACACCACAAATACTCACCTGGGAATCAAGAAATGTATATCTTCCAAAAAGATCTTGTGAGGGCCATCTACCGTAGATACTTAACATTTTCAGAGACCAAACATATCTAATCCCAGAAAGAGAATTACAGTGCGGACCTTAAAGATGGGGGATTCCATGTCTTCTATCTCTAGGAATTCAGTATGCGAGTCTTTAAATGGACGAGAAAGCTGTTTCCTAAAATCTATTATATAAAAGTTCACTTGTGTCTCACAAGGGGTGACAAGTCAACGCTCCCCTCCATGACTCTCAACATTATTTTATTTTTATTTTTATTTTTTCACTTCTTCAAAAATCTCTGTCAAACAAAAAATATCATCTACCGAAACGTTTTTCCAAAATTTAATTATCATATTTGTTGGATAAAATCAACGTCGCTTGACCTCCTTGATCTCTCACTCTTTCTATCACCCTCTGCCACCGTCACCTACTCTTAGTCACTCTCTTATGTTGTTTCTCTTTCCACCACGGGCCACAAGAATCTATTCTACCTTCCAATGATCTACATGTTCTTTATATGTTTTACTTAGTTTTAATGAAATAAACAATTCCGAAAATATCATTTCTTTTTTTTTTCACTTATATTAAAAAAACACTGATTAAAATAAATTAAAAATTAAAAACTTTCGACCAATCACATTGAAGCACAAATTTCTTCTTTGTGAAAGTTCTTTTTTCATCGTATCCCTCATCCTTTTTTTTTTGGTAAAAAAGTATTCCTCATCCTCATCTGCCATCGAAGTCAAAGCTTCAAAATTCATGTGAATTCTTTTAATACTGTTGTGTTTTAGCTTAAATTTATCGAGTATGTTAGTCAAATTTGTTGTATAAACTATTTTCATTATTGTATTCGAAGTTTAAGAATTTTAATTTTGGGATTCGGATCTGTAAATTGGTCACATAGAATTTTCTGATATAGGACAACTTAGTACAACTAGAATTACTGAGAAATGATGTATAACTAATATATTGATTGAATTTGTTAATTGAGTTTTTTTATGTATAACTTATTTAACTCAATATCTATTTCAAATAATAATTAAAAATTGTATTGTGTCATGAGACATCTAAATTTGCCAAATAAATTTAATTTTTTGGTCAATAGATATATTAAACTTCACATCTCTTCATATATTCCTTATACTTTTATGCTTAGTATGTGGATAATAACCTCATTATTACGTGAAACAAATAAACAAAATATTTGAACATATATTGTTATATGAAAGTATAGTAAATGTATTTTAGTTATTTAATATCATAAGTACAACTATAAAAAATTAATTTAGAACACAGTTTAACTAATTAAAGGTAAAAATTCTCAAAATACAACTATGTGTATCTCAGTACAACTGAACACTTGGGTACAACTATTTGACTAATTTTTCATTGATACATGTGGTTATTGATGAAGTCATGTGTTAAATAAAGTAATTATATATATATATATATATATATATTTTTTGTCAACTATATATATATATATATTTTTTCTTTTAAACACGTGTTTAATTTTTTAATTCATTTTCTTTTTTATAACACGGGCGCTACATTTTTTAATTCATCTAAAATCAAATTTTAAAATCTATTATATAATGACTGATTTGTATCTCACAAGGAGATGACACCTCAGCACTCCTCTTCCTAACACATCAGCAAATCAATTTTCTTAAAACTCATTTTATTATCTAAAAGTATCGCGGAATTTCTATCTTTAAAAAACTTTTTACATTCCATGAAAAATACAATGCTGTTCGAATTCAGAGAAAACTTAATTTATATCCTCTGCTTCCACATTCCATCTTTTCCTCACCTTTTTCTCTCCTCTTCTCTCTGACGCTAATTCATCCCGACACCGGAAAGCGAAGATGTAGCTGAAACAAACGATCTCCTGAAACTGGTTATGGAAACGCGTCCAGGTGACGCCGTCTGGGAAATCGCGGCGGCTGGAGTAAGAGAACAAAGAAGGAGATACGCCTGAGAATGTGGAATATATGAGATTGAAGCAACAACGAAGAATAGTCTGCATCCTTTGCTTATTATTCTTCTTCTCGAGCTTCCAGGGAGATTCTAAAGTCCATTTCGGTGAGTTTTCTGCAAATGGAGTCGATTTCGATAAACAAAGACAATAAAAAAAAAGATCTGGCAAAACCTCTCTCAGATTGAAAAATCAATATTAAAGATCTGTATAGCAAACCCGAGGTAGTCTTCATTTCTCGTCTGATTCCGAATTAGTTAATTCTAGAGTTTTGAATCGCGATTGTGATCTGATTTGTCGTCTGATTTTCAGATCAGAAGCTTCTGCGAATTGATATATGCTGTGTTTGCAGATCTGGGTTTGGTTGTATTTCTGAGTAAAATTTTACACCCCACCATGTGTGATCAAAGACCGTTTTTTCTAGGATCTCCCGTGCTGGGTTTCTTCCTCTTGGATGCTCAAACTCGAGCTCATTGATCTGGTTCGAGTCCGAGTCCTAGCTTCTTCCTTTGTCCTTTCGAATCAATTCCTTTGTTTTCATTTCTTGCAGTAGAAGATGGGTAGCCAAAGTGAGAAAGGGAGAGAAGCAAAAGAAGAAGAAGAAGATAAATCTTTCTTCATCAACGATGAGTAATTAATACAAATGAAAGTCCTTTACATAAGTAACTAAGAGCAGCTCCAATCATAAGAGCATCACAATGGAGACCTCTATGTTGAAGTTCTTAAGTATATTTTATTATTAAACATATTAATAATTTTAGTTAAGAGTTTTATTAGATTTTTTTAAATTTTGAGACATATAATGGAGAACTCTTTGATAGTTCTTAAAAATTAGAAAAATATTGGAATTGGAGCCATATCTTATGCAATACATTGGCAAAATTTTGTTAGCACAACTTGTCTGGCATGTAAAATCCAAATTCCAGAGGCTAATTAGAATTACACAGAAGTTACCTATGCGACCAATATTTATTCCTGAACGAGTAAAGGCACGAAGGGCAGACTGAGCACCACGACCTGGAGTCTTGGCACGGAGCTTCACGTGAATGGCTGTGACGCCAAACTCCTGATACATATATACATATTAGTAAATTGCAATTGAAACCTTCTGTTCGCCGCTGTTGTCCTACAGTAGTTTGAGGTAAAGCACATAAATCCTAATAATTGCAGAAGCTATCTGAATACCATGAAAAGAACAGGAGAATGTCAAAAACCAGAAAAACATCTGTAAAGGCTGTAACTCTAGCATGGAATGACTTAGTCTTACTTTCTTCCTTGATATATCATGCTCATGCTCCTTGATAACACTCTCAAAATGTTCTCTTGCATAACCAAACCAGCACAAAGGAACATATGTTCATACAACAATCTGAAACACATAAACAATACTAAAATAACTCACATCAACACTAGTATACCTCGTAGAGCTGAACAGGGAATGCAGGCAAACACCCATCCCACGCATAAGATCTTAGCGTCAAAAGTATTGCAGGGAAATGAATTGTTCTGTGCGCTTAGAAGAAATGTCCAGAGCTCTTCCATGAACTTCCCAGTATTTTTCTCCATAAATCCAGTAATCAAAATCTGAATCTCCTTACCATTCACTACCTACATTAGGAACACCGTTCAATTAGATACTATTCCAGCAATAGTTTGAAGACAACAAAAAAAACCACTTGTTACATAAACCTTCCAATACATTTCATGTAAACAATCTACAACAAGGTTAAGGAAGAGGATAAAGCAAAGCTCAGATATAATGCTACCTTCCCATCAAGAAGACCGTATATAAAGTTGATCAGTACTTCATCTTCAAAACCAAGAAGCTCAGTGACTCTAGTCGCAATCCAAGGTGTCATAACATCCATCTTCTCTTTGTTACATTGCATACTTACTTCTTGTTTTCCGCCTAGCAATGTAATGACTGGATCAACAGAGACCAACACACGTTCACAATAGTTTGATGACCTTATGCAGCTCTTTCAAATGACTATACTTGGTTCTCTCGGTAATCCTTTAAAAACAAAAAATTATTCGAATTGTCAATCAAATCGAAGAGAGAGAGATTGTAAATAGTTAATTACCATATTCATCAAGAGGAGCATCATAGTCATAGTTTGTGGCGATGAACACACCAGCTGTTCGATCAATTCAAACCACTTCTTCTAACGAAGCTGCAATACAACCCAAAGCCATAGATGAGCAAGCAAGATAACAAAAGAGAGACTGCAGAGAAAGGGAGGATAGCAAATCACTGGACTCGAAGTGGTGCTCTTCGTCAGAGAAAACCGAAGACGGATCGATAGAAACAAGAAGAAAAGAGAAAATTAATTTTTGTTTGTCAACTAAAATGTTTTTTTCAACAAATAAATATGTGACACGTTTCATTAGAGTCGCTTCTACAACCTCTCATAGAAGAGACGATTCTCGGATAATTAATGCCACCTCATATTTGTTTTTTTTTTCTTTTCTTTTTAAGAGCTCCTTTAAATATCTCCATTAATCATGCTTTAAGTCTCCTATTTTGAGTTTCTAATCAGTTTTTTATCAATATAACAAATAAAAATAAGTTTTAAAAACAAAAAAAATTGAACAAATAAAATGTTGACACATCATCTAAAAAGATGAGAACCTATTTCTAAAACTTTTCTTTATAGAACATGTGTCTCTCTCTTTCATTTTTTTATTACTTTTTATTTTTTTTAATTTTTAGAATTTCTTAAGAGCCTTCATTGGAGATGGTCTAACATCCTTATGAAATTGTAATTAGTTGTTTATGTGTATTCTTTAAACTTCTTATAAGCATAAATAAACTAAAATTTTGAGCAATGAGTTGAGAGATCTTTGGGTGTCTAAAACGGATGTTGTTGGTATAGCTGATTTTGATTTAACAGGGCAGCTGGTTTGGCATGGTTGGTGCTATGCTTATGAACGGTTATCTCTCGGAAAATACTGAGATTCTCCAGGGATGTTCAGTCTTGGAATTGGGATCTGGCGTTGATTAGTGCTTTGTATTGTCTCTCTTAACGTATCTAATGTTCGATATTGTAAACATTTTCACCACGTGTTGAAATGTTGTATATTTTCTTGACAGATTTGCTCTTTGTAGACTCTCTTTGCCTGTAATTCAATCATCATTAACATATATAAACTTCAAAGTCGTAATTTGCAGAACGTTCTGAATACTTTTGTTGTTGTTGTTATAACACAGGTATAACAAGAGTTCTCTGTAGCAAATTCTGCCGTAAAGTTGTTCTTACTGACCATAACGATGAAGTGCTAAAGGCAAGGTTAGTTAACTCCACTGAAGATTTTCTCTGAGAATGCATCATTTTGTACAATGTATAATCAAGGTCTTTATAATTGAAATTTTCAGATACAGAAGAAAAACATCGATCTCCATGAACATTCAAGTGGCCCTGGTGAGAAATAATATTTTTACGTAATACTATCGACTCTCAAGTTGCACAACTATTTTTGATCTCATTTTTGGAGCTGATATCTATATCCTTATGTTCGTAGTACAGTGGTTTATCTTCTGTTCGGTTCAGTTTTGATTTAGTTGGGATGAGTTAAACCATATTGGACACTCTGGGTTTGCCTTGAATACTAATCCCTTCTGTATTTTTGTTTTATATTATGTTAATTAATTAAAAAGCATGCAATCGAATAATGTTTATTTCTCTGTCCAATTTGTTCCTTTTCGGTTTCCAGCATTTTTGTAAAGAAATGGTGCGTACAAAAATCAAAATAATAAACAGACTGAATACTTAAGAAAACCGACGATCAAAACTATGCCACTCTATACTTTTTGTTTACATATGTTGCCCAAATTTAAATTTCAATATTGAAAGACAAAGGACTAACACGTTTTAAGGACAAACAAAGGAGGTTAATCCGGATTGGTTTGGTGGTCAGGTTTATACCAGAAAGTTAACCATTTTCTGGTATCTCATCGGCTCATCCTTTGATGCATTAGCTTCAAATTTGATACAGTAAAAAACATAAACATTTATAATATTTGTAAGTAAAAAAAATAATAAATATAAAAATAAATTATTATCAAACAAATGTATAATTACTTAAAATATTATATTAATTACGTTTTCAAAACTTAAAATATTATACAAATGTACACGCGAGTCATCACCTAGTACTCTTTAATCTTTGGTTTGTATCCGATAATTTCATTAGTATCGACTCAGTTGTTCGTAAAAAATCCATTTATACCTAATAATCACTAATATCAACTCAGTTGTACCAAATAATTATATTAACCAAACCAGCACATCCTCTAAGGTTCATCACCACATGAAACACAATGCTCTCTATAGCCAAACGAGCCAAAAGATTCTGAGAAGTAGGGGTTGCATAGTCCGAAAGAACAAGAACCGATTTCCTCAAGAAGAGCTGCAAGCAAGAGAGTCATAATCTTTGGTTACGATACCAATTTTCCTATCAATCCCAAGGGTTGGATATGTGCAATGCATTAAGCAAATCAAAGGAATGATTCCATCTATCACTGCAGTATTTGAACAGCTCCGAAAGGGCTAAGCTTGCTAAGTATCCAACCAACGCAAGCAGCATCTAATACCTACAAAGCACCAAGAGACGAACAAGAACAGCAAATTCAACACTTCAGTTCCACCTAATTTCCATGAATTTATTCGACATTCGGATTCATACATAACCTAATCGAGCAATTTAGACCTAAATAAAGACAAGTTTAAGAGTATGGAGCAAAGAAGACGATGAAGAGCATAGCGTAATTCCTGGTGAATAGCTTTATATTCTCATGGACTATCATTCTCGCTTGCTGAGAAGACAACGGGAATGAATAAGAGTCACACATGCCAAAGAAACGGGTGGTCCACGGCGTCTCACCTGAAAAGTCATCGGCGGAGAGCTTGTAGAAGGGGTTGATGGCCAGAAGAGAAGAGACATTGTCAAGTCGAGACAGCAGAGAGGCGAAGAAGCCGCCAGTTATGGAGGAAACGACACCGTCAGAGGGCGACAAAGGTGCGGCATCTGAGGATGATGATGAGGCAAAGGCCGAGGTGGCTGCGGCTGGGAGAAGGATTCTGTTTGAAGCTGGGAGAAGGATTTCGTATTTTCCCTGGGAATCTGGGATTTAATTAGCGATGCTGCATCTGAAGTATTATGTGACGAACTTAGTGGAGGTGAATGAGTTTTGGCGAATTTGGTGAACGTGAATGAGTTCTCGCTCGCTTGAAGGAGATGAAGTCGTAGGAAAAAAGAAAAGTGGATTTAGATCCAGTTCATTTTGGATCTGAGTGTGGGTAATCCGAATAATAGATGGTTGGGTCTGTAATTTTTCATTGTACGAAGAGGTTAGATGACTTTAGCATGTTTTCCGATTAAAATTAAAATCAAAAATAAATAGCTAAACATAACGGGGTATTTCAGCTTTAGTTGCTTATCAGCCATTGATTCTTCCACCACCTGTTGTGCTTCAAAGCCCCGACGTATCATATCCCCGCTGGATCCGCGTCGTCCTTCGCCATCGCCCTCTTCTACACTCCGCTCGTCACCACTGTTGGTTCTATCTTCTGTTTAAAGCTTTGGGTCCGTTGAGATATCATGAAGTTAAGCTTCTCATATGGCCTGATAGAGGGAAACCTGCAGTCCCGACTAACCTGATAGAACTCGAAACCAATGTTCCTAAAACACAGATTCCGCACTCACCGGCAGAAAATCTACGATAGTAGAAGAGATTCTCAGCTAGGGTTAAGTAATTTAACGAAGAAGACAAGAGAGAAGAAGAATTTCCTTTTTATTTCTGAATGATATTAAGGGTCTGTTACAACTCCTTATATAAGTATCAAAGCCGACAATAGATAATAAGCTTAATTAATAAAATCCATAATATTATCTTAGAAAACTCAATAATAATTGAAACCAATACGGAGCTCTCGTACTAACATAAATATCCTATATCAAATCTCCCCCATTTGAAAAACCTTGAGGACAAGGTGTAAAGAAGGATACTTCTTTTGCAAATTGAAAAAAAGTTCCCGTGTAGCCTATTCCTCAGCTTGAGATGTCCACTTCACCAAGACCATTGTAGTAGCTTGCCCTTGGCGATTAACCATCTTGCGTTCTAGTATTCGCTCAGGTTCTTTGATCAATACGTCCTGTGTATAGAAGGCAATTGGTTCGAGACAGTCACATTACCAACCTGCAATTTCAGTTGAGAAACATGAAACACAGGATGAATCTGAAATGTTGCCGGTAGTTGTAACTTGTAGGCGACCTTTCCTCACTTATCAATGACTTTATAAGGTCTAAAATACTTAGGAGAAAGCTTCTGGTTTGAGCGCATCACAACTGACTTCTGTCGATAAGGTTGGAGTTTCACATACACAAAATCTCCAATTTCGAAGCTGCAGTCCATTCTATCCTGATTGGCAAACTGTTGCATCCTGTGTTGAGCTCGGAGCAGATGAAACTTCAGGATCAAAATCATATTTTCTCTTTCCTGTAAGCATTTTGCAACCACCGCCACTTTCGACTCACCGGGTAAGTAAGGCAAATGTTGAGGAGGAGCTTGGCCGTAAACAGCTTCATAGGGAGTCATTTGTATAGCTGTATGGTAATTGGTGTTATACCAAAATTCTGCCAAGGGAAGCCATTTGCTCCAAAGGTGAGGTCGGTCACTACACATACATCGTAAGTATGTTTCCAAACATCGATTAACGACCTCAGTTTGACCATCACTCTGCGGGTGGTAAGCGCTTGATAAATTAAGTGCCACGCCTTGAAGACTGAAGAGTTTACGCCAAAACTCACTCAAGGAAACAGCATCGCGATCGCTCACTATAGACTGCAGAAAGCCATAGAGCTTAAACACGTTGTCTAAGAAGGTTGAGCTACTGTAGATGTCGTATAAGGGTGCGAGAGGATCACAAAATGAGCGGCCTTGCTGAGCTTATCGACTATCATGAAAATGACTGATTTAATGTTAGATGAGGGTAATCCATCAAAAAAATCCATCGATATGTCGGTCCAAATTGTTTCCGGAATAGGGAGAGGTTGAATCAAACCTGGGGAAGCAGCTGGATCATACTTACACTGCTGGCAAACGTTACAGTTGCGGATGTAAGTTTGAATGTCCCTTTAACACGCTGATGAGTAGCGTCTCTCCCTGAGTGGCCACCACTACCGGAACAATGTAACCACTCCAGAATCTTGTTGCGTAGAGAGGTATTGTTCGGGACTACAATCTTACTCTTCCTGCGTAAAATATCTTGTGTCCATGAGTAGTGCTTTTTAGACAACGGTCGTTGTTTCAGCTCTGCGATCAACCCTTTAACTGCTGCATCGGATTCATAACAGGACTGGATTTGTTGCAATAAGTCCGATTCCAGAACATTCATCGCCATGTGCAAAATCTCAGCTCCCTCCATTCGCGACAGTGCATCCGCGACTAAGTTCTCTTTGCCTTGTTTATACTGTATCTCGTAATCAAATTCAAGCAGTTTCAAGAGCCATTGTTGTTGAATCGGTGTGTTTAACCTTTGCTCCAATAAGTACTTCAAGCTCCTCTGATCCGTTTTAATCACAAAGTGACCAGTAAGCAAGTAGTGACGCCACTTCTGAACCGCAAACACCATGGCTAATAACTTCTTCTCGTAGATGAATAAATGTACTTGTTTACCTTTGAGGTGACGGCTGATGTATGTTAACGGGTGGCCCTCTTGCATTAAGACAGCTCCTATTCCTTGACCACACGCATCCGTCTCAACGACAAAGGGTTTATCAAACAGTGGCAAGGCTAAAACAGGAGCTTCACATAAAGCACACTTTAAATGCTCGAATACCGTGTGTGCTTCATCAGACCAGAAAAAAGAATCTTTCTTGGTTAAAACTGTGAGAGGGCGAGCGATTGTTCCAAAAATTTTGACGAACCGTCGGTAATAACCAGCCAAGCCTAAGAAGCCACGAAGCTGTTTGAGATTCACTGTAGTGGGCCATTCCGCGACAACCTTGACCTTGTTATGATCCGTAGATATGCCTTTCTCTTCAATAAAATGCCCCCAAATACTCAATCTTATCCACCGCGAACGAGCACGTGCTCTGTTTTGCAAACAAGCTATTATGGCGCATTACTTCAAACACACAGCACAAGTGATCCACGTGAGTTTCCAATGAGAACTGTAGAGTAAGATATCATCAATGATTATGAGAATAAATTTTCCTGAAAAATTCCGTGAAAACTGAGTTCATAAGGTTCTGAAAAGTAGCTGGCGCGTTAGTAAGCCCAAATGGCATTACTAGATACTCAAAGTGACCGCTATGAGTTTTAAAAGCAGTCTTGAGAATATCAGAAGGATCCATCCGGACTTGATGATATCCTGCTCTCAAATTGATCTTGGAGTACACCTTAGAGCCTCCCAACTCATCTATAAGGTCTTCGATTAAGGGAATAGGAAATCGATCTTAAACTCCCATGTTATTCAAACCTCGATAGTCGACACAAAGGCGCCAGTTCCCATATTTTTTCTTGACCAAAACCACCAGAGATGCATAAGAGCTTGAACTGGGCTGAATGGTACCGGAAGACAACATCTCTTGCACAATCTTATCGATTTCATTCTTCTGGTGAAGGGCATAGCGATAAGGGCGTTGGTAAATAGGATTTGAACCTTCTAAGAGGGGAATGTGATGGTTATGATGAGTCCGAAAAGGAGGTAAAGCTTCAGGCTCCTTGAAAATATCCGTAAATTCAGCCAACAAAACATCAATCTCTGAAGAAGTGGTGAATGATGTCTTTGTAGCATCGAGAGAACACAACTGAACTTGCGTTTCTTCCTCCTGACATGGTTGAGCGATAATCATAGCCAACTGAATCTCTGTTTCTTGGAGCTTGTTGAGTTTGGCTGCTTTCATATAGCGGACCGAGTCTTGCTTGATTCCGTGGAGTAGTACCTTCGTTGTTCCGTATTTAAAGTGTATCTTTAGTTCTTGAAACTAGTAATAGGACCTAAGGTTTCTAACCATTGAATGCCTAAGACCATGTCGCAACCTCCAAGAGGAAGTACCATGACATTCGATTGAAAAAGTGTGCCCTGAAACTTCCATTGAAAGTTATCAATGTGACCACCAACAGCAACCTTACGACCATCAGCCATATTAACTCGTGAAGTCCCGATAGAACGTATTGTGCATCCCAGTTTCGCTGCTGCGTTCTTGTCAATAAAGTTATGAGTAGAGCCTGTATCAATGAGAATGAATAAAGCATGTTTCCCACATTCTCCCTTGACTCTCATAGTGTTACAATCCGAGCTTCAGCAATAGCATTCACCGAAATTTGAGCGATGTCCCCTGTTTCTTCTTCTACCACTTGTTCAGAAGGGTCTTCACAGTCTTCATCTTCTTCCTCTGTTTCTAGCATGAATAGTTGTGTCTTCTTTTGTTTAAGAAAGTGACCTGGCGTGTACTTTTCATGACAATAATAACATAAACCATCTGCTCTTCTCTTGGCTTTCTCCTCTGGGGTAAGAAACTGTCGAAGCTTGTTTTGTTGGTCAGTAACTTTAGGCCCTGCAGCAGGAAAGCCTACTTTCGTCTCAGCATCCCGTTTGAATGGTAGTACTCCCTTATTATCCACGTTAACCTTGGAACTAGACCAGCTTATGTTAAACGATTTCTTAGGATGAGTCGTCTCGTATAAGCGAGCAAGAAGTAAGCATTGGCGTGTATTCTGGGGTTGAAACATCCTGATATGCATCTGTGTGTCTGTCCGCAAGCCTGCCAAATACGCACTAACCAAGTATTCTTTCGACAATTTAACCTTTGTTTTAATAATCTCAAAACGAGCATGGTAATCCATGATGCCATCCGTTTCTTGCAGTCTTTTTAACTCCACCATCGGATCATCCATCACCTCCTCAAAGCGCTCCTGCAGTAGCAGCTTGTACGTGTGCCAATCAAACATCACGGTGTTCCCCATATCTGATTACATGATCGATTGATGCCAAGTTACTGTCTTATCGTCGAAGTGGATGGAAGCAATCCCCACTTTTAGGTTGTTTGGTGTATGATCAATCGCAAAAAAATGTTCCACCTTAAACAGCCATTCTTTGATTCTATCACCATTGAACCGAGGAAAGTCGATCTTGGCTAACCTAGTGACTCCCGAGTAGTTAGCTTGAGGACCTATTCTTCCTTTTCCTTGTTCGAATTTGCCCGTGTTCTGAGTAGAAGAGTGAAGCGGAGTGGCGCTTGTTAAAGTCTCGGCACGAGCCGTTGAAAGTAAACGGATTGCTTCGAACATATCAGAGAACCCCTTTTCGATTTTTTTCGTTTTGTTCATCGAATTTCCCTTTCAAAGTTTATGTGCGAGTAATCATCTCCTCCAACCTTGATCCTAATTCTTCGATTTCGCGAGCAACAATCTGGTTACATGTTTCTGTCATTGAAGCCGTAGAATCGTTTGATGTCTGATACCTTTGATAGAGGGAAACCTGCAGTACCGACTAATCTGATAGAACTAGAAACCAATGTTCCTAAAACACAGATTACGCACTTACCGGCAGAGAATCTACGATAATAGAAGAGATTCTCAGCTAGGATTGAGTAACTTAATGAAGAAAACAAGAGAGAAGAAGAATTTCCTTTTTTATTTCTGAATGATATTAAGGATCGGTTATAAGTATCAAAGCCGACAATAGATAATAAACTTAATTAAGAAAACTCATAATCTTATCTTAGAAAACCCAATAATAATTGACCCAATACGGAGCTCTCGTACTAACGTAAATATCCTATATCATGGCCGCCTCATCTGAGCTTTAATAGTCGAGAGAACTTAGAATTGTTTGATCATGCAGACAAGAGTCAGCAGTCAGGTCAGATTTTTATTGTCGTTTGAGTGAAATCAATCTCTTAGATTCTTCCTAATTGTGTTTGAATTTTTTTTCCTTTAAATCCTTTGACTTCCGAAAACTTGAGAATTGCGTTCACTAAGATGATTCAGAACAATGGACTTTGGTTTGAGGAGCGTCTCTGCACCTTAATTTTACTGTTATTTTCCGTTTGAATATCTGCAACCTTTGGTAGTGATTTGGGCTTTGCTGATTTTTGAGAATTGATTTGACCTTAAAGATTTTAGACGATATGATGATTATCTTTGCGTCTGAAATTGATTGTTATTTTGTGTGTTTGTGCAGAACAAGTAGCAGAATTTGGCTGGACAACACTCAGATGTCCTGGAGAACTTGAGTCCGATAGTCAGGAAGCGTGTCGAGGTTCTAAGAGAGATTCAGGCGAGTGAAATTTCAGCTAGATGGTTTTGGACACAGTGTTGTAATTTGTGATCCTGGATTTGCGTTGGGTTTGAATTGGTTTGGTTTTGTGCTCTGGCGTAATTTGTATCTGATTCCTTTTTTCAATTTACACCGCAGAACCAACATGATGAAATGGAAGCTAAATTCTTCGAGGAGAGGGCAGCTCTAGAAGCTAAATACCAAAAGCTGCATCAGCCTTTGTATACCAAGGTATGAAAAATGATCTTCGAGTCTGTGATCTTTAGCTTCCTAATGTGAGAGTATTGTTCTTGATGCACATGAAATCTCAACTACCTAAAGTTGAATGGGACTTCTCTCTGTTGCTACTTATTTTGATCAATATTGATATTGATTGGTGTTTTGCTTTCACAACGTAATATTAGAATAAGACTAATAACACTTTAATAAGACTTCTCACTGTTGTATGATTATAAATTTATATTTATGGTTTTTTGCTTTACTAAGGTATTAATCATATACAGATTGTGAACGGTGTGGTAGAAGTTGAAGGTGCACCGGAAGAAGTGAAAACAGAACAATGAGAAGATAAAGCTGCTGACGGTGTGTTAGGCTTTACTTATACTAAAGTCTGGTTATTTTTCTTAGTTTCATATGATGGAGTAATCATGTTTCAACTGATACGATGAACTGTTTTTTTTTTCTGCAGAGAAAAGAGTACCGGATTTCTGGCTTATTGCATTAATGAACAATGAAATTACCGCTGAGGAGGTTTGTTATTAGGATACTCTTTTTTTTTTTTATGAAAAGGCAATTTTTTTTTTATCTTGCTGTACTTTTTTTTCCGATGTTTCTAGATAACTGAGGGAGATGAAGGTGCTCTTAAGTTCCTTAAAGATATCAAGTGGAATAGGGTTGAAAAACCAAAAGTGTTCAAGCTTGAGTTCTTTTTTGATCAGAACCCTTACTTCAAGAACACTGTCTTGACCAAGACATATCACATGATTGATGAGGATGAACCTATCCTCGAGAAGGCCATTGGGTATGATCTTTTGCTCTATCATGTATTTGATTTTGTCGTCTATTTAAAACAAGAAGTCTTACTGATATTTAACTATAAATTTCAGGACAGAGATTGAGTGGTATCCTGGAAAATGCTTGACTCAGAAGATCCTTAAAAAGAAGCCAAAGAAGGGATCCAAAAACACAAAGCCAATCACTAAGACTGAGGAGTGTGAGAGCTTCTTCAACTTTTTCAGTCCACCTCATGTTCCTGACGATGAAGAGGATCTTGATGATGACATGATACGGCCTTTCCCAAAAGCAGTTTGATTTTCGATTTAGTACTTAGGGATTTGTGCTTATCGTTGATCTGATAATCTATTCTTGCATTGCACAGGCTGATGAACTCCAAGGCCATATGGAGCACGACTATGATATTGGGTCTGTACCTTTCTATTTCATCTTCAGTTCTCTTTGCTTTTTAATTCAGTTCTAGGATCTGAATCTGTCGAATGTTTATCCTGTAGATCAACCATCAAAAACAAAATCATCGTGCATGCTGTGTCATGGTTCACTGGTGAAGCTGTTGAGGCAGATGACCTTGAGATGGAGGACGACGATGAGGAGATGGATGAGGATGATGATGAGGAGGACGAGGAAGATGATGATGAGGATGATGACGAGGAAGAAGAGGCAGAGCAAGGAAAGAAGAACTGAAAGAAGGTACTACATTATGTGGTTAAGGGGTTTACCTTTTTTGTTTCTTATACAAAACTAAAACCTCAGGAAACTGATTTTGGTAGTTGAGGCAGATGACCTTAAAAGCTCATTATCTATTCTTTTATTAAAATTTATGTGCATACTTTTTGATCCAAAACTTATACATGTACACAAAATATCAATTGTGAAGTCAATTCAACAATTTGAATATTGCTTTAACATATAAGGAAAAAAAATCAAAATCAATAGTTTTTTTATGAACTCTCATTTAACATATAATAGTAGTTTTTCTTAATCGATGCTTCAATTCTCGCAACCAACAAATTAAAAATTAACATTATATTAACAGAAAACAAAAATACATACATAAATAATAAAAATAAAAGATCAAAGAAATTCTGGCAATATTTATGTAGGTTAAAAGCAATTTAAAGCAAATTTAGTTTTTAATACCAAACTTTTGAAATAGAAGCAATAAAAATTTATTCATCAATTCACATATATTTTAGGCTTTTTAAAAAATCTGTATATGGATTAATTGAAACCATATTTATATATTTACAGAACAAATTCAAAATTATATTATTATTATATTGAAATTTGAAATTATCATATTAATTATAAATATAAAAATATGTGGTCACATATAAACGTACGTATATACGTGGATCATCACCTAGTTAAGATAAACGAAAACTCTTTGGAGAATCAAATAAACAATCTCATTGACCTAGAAACCTTAAATGAGGATAATGGTAGTGATCTTTCAAAATCATTAGTTGACGAGAACTTGGAACGGCTGAGTACATTTATCATCTTTTAAAATTCCTAGAATTGTTTACTTACTTCTTGAAAGACCAAATTTTATTTAATTATCTTTGATTAATCGTTATCATCGTGTAGCTGAAACCTAACCAATTAAATATTTAGGTAAATTTTCTAATACAGCTTCCTTACTCGAAAATTAGCGTTCTCGTCTGTCAACACGACTCTAGTCAACAAAATATCTTAGAGGTTCAGCATAGAAATGGTATCAAAGGCCAATGATCGAAAGAATCATTGTCTATGATTGATAGTTTTGAATGTTCTGAAAAATATTTTTTCACCATGTCTACTTCAAATCATTTATCCATCGATTCCCCATTTACAATTTCTACTTTACTAAAAAACAAAAGTCGTTCGTCCTCGTCCAGCATAAATTCCTTATATGAAATCAAGTATGTTACAGGAGATCAATTGCCTAAAACTACTCTTCAACTGGTAAATCCATACGAATACTTTGCAAAAAAGCCTAGCGCCTTTTAAGTCAAAAGTGTTCGTGAACTCATAAGACCATTTTCAAACAGAAAAGTCATGGAGTATGCCCAATCCGGTAAATTTCCATTATGTCAAGTTCTAAAACCACTGTCTTTTGGTCAGAACGGAACAGTCGTATACCCTTTCATGGATGAGAATGGAGATCAATACTTTGTTGTATATTCTTGCACTGCTTGCATGGAAGAAGTCTACGAACCTGACGAAAAAAATCAGCCAAAGATAAAGAAAAAGGAAAGATCCTCTTTACAATAGATATCACGAAGGCGATTCCACTGTTGGACCATTAGGTGGTGACAAATATGATTTTATAGTCCAATACTCGAAAAAAGGGAAAGAACCTAAAATCATGATGATACAAACAAAAGATTTTCTTCCAACTGAAATGATTGGCTGCGACCTTAAATCTAAACTTTAAACCTTAACTAAAGATGAGTGAACCCAAACTAAAATATATCTAAACCTTAAAATCTTAACTCTAAACCCTAACTATAAACTACTAAATCGAAATCTTCATTCTGAATCAAATATGGGTGAATCCAAATTGAAATATAATTTTAAATCTAAATCCATATAAAATCTTGATTTCTTAATTCTAGAAGCATTTATATATTTATGTAAACTTTGATTTCTTTTTATAAAATTTAATATAGTAACACTGTAAGAACACTCACTACAAGAAAATAGTTCGTTTGTGATGGAAAATTTGGTTGCAAGCTCGTTGCAAATGGTAAATAACATCGAACTTGCGACAGACACAAAAATATTGCAGTCACTTAGCCGCAAATTTAAAATCTATCGCAAAGCTGTTGCAATATTTTTGAAGGAAAAAAATACCACACTAATCAGTCACAAAAATTTGCGTTGGAAACTGTATGTCATAAATTTTGCGAGGGATAATGAAAGACGCAAATATGTAATACACGTCGCAAATAAGTTGCGAATTTTGCAATGCATGTGCGTCAGGCTGAAAAAAGACATTTGCAGGTCTAAACTCAAATGTACTTAGCCTCTAATCAGTTGTAAATAAAGATTATGTATCAATTCATTTGTGGAAGATAAGATGCAAACAATGTCATAAGCTAATCAATGATGGAGTTTTGATTGAACAAGAACAAGTCGAACAACCTAACAATGCAATGGAAAGAAAGCATAAACTAAATGCAAGTGAACAGAACTAAACAATAAACTTAAAGCAACGACTAAGCAAGAATTTAAGAAAGTTGACTACTAAAGCAAGAACTAAGCAAGATGATCTTAAAGATAATTAATTAAAAGCAAGACTCAAGATTCTAAGCAATTGTGGGGCAGTGGCTTTTAAGAGTGAATATGGGGATTTCTAACAAAGGCAAATATCAAGCATTTAAAAGCAAGCAATTCGCAATGTTGTACTCCTAGACAAGGTATCTAAAAGGAACCAACTTGGCGTTAATAAGCAGTTCATATTCAACAAGATTGAAGTGTCAGACCCACTTGTGATGGCGTATCCTTCAACCATGAGCACAAAGATCAGAACCATTATAGCCTAAGAGATGTACTAATCAAGCAATCATTCTCTCACCCAAGCAAGAATTCAGATCAACTTATCAATCTTGTGAACCTATAAGGACCTAGCTAGCTAAACACCAATCAAGAATATGGATTTAAGCGCACAGCTGCAACATCCTAACAAAGCTAAGCAATGAACATGAATGAGGCAAATGCAAGATCTTTTAATGCATATTATCTAACCATCAAGCAAGAATCTCAAAACCAGCACTACTTAGCCCTCAGCAAATCATCTAGCAATCGTGAACTATCACTTTGGTGTCACTGAACAAAGAAAACATAGACCAAGCCAAACTATCAAGCCAAATAAGCGAACCATGCCATTTAGTGAACCATATGCATCAATCAATATCATATTCAATCAAAAGGAGCAAGCTTTATGAACAATAACCATTTTGCAAGAGAAGGAGACAACAAAGAATAGTTAAATATGCCTAATCACCCCGTAATCACATCCTAATCACCACTTTCCCTACTTAGAACCCTAAATCTAAAGAAGACTACTCACTAATCATGTTTAATCCCATTTGTTTGGAGTTAAACATAACTAGATGAGATTAAAATGCAAAGATGATAAATCTAAACTACCAGGGTGCAAGAACAAAGATTAAAAGACAAGATTAAACCAGAAAAATGCAAACTTCATTAAAGATTAAGATCCTTAAGGCAAATCGCCATTTAAGGTTTAGAGAAGAGAGAGTTTTCGATAAAAAAGTTAAACTTGAATAAAGATAATGTTTTGTAGGTTTCCTTTTATAGTAGAGAGTCAAAAGAAGCATAAAAAACCTGAAAATAGGATAAGGTTAATGAAAATAAAGTGGTCAATGCGCGGATAAGTTGCATCGAGGTCGTACGGACGATGTTCTGCTCGATATGCGACTTTGATATGGTCCGTGCAGCGCGCATCGGCTTCCTTCCTCGATGCTGGTCCTTGATGCAGACCAACGTCTTGGAATCCTCATGCTGATCCTCTTCCTCTCGTCTGCTTGCATCGAGCAAACTCCACGAGTGTTCTGCTCGATATGCTTGCTCGATATGGACCAGACTTTGCAAGAGCTCCATTTCTGACATCTTCTTTGATCATGATTTATTTCCATCTCCTTCCCAACTCCAAGAAACTTCAAAAACACCTGAAAACCACCACAAACATGCACATGTATGCAAATGCATGCAATCCTAAGCTAAATGCATGTTATGTTGATTCTAAGTGCAAATGATGCTAAAATGCTAATTTATAATGCAAAGACAAAGGGAAAGATGCATGAAATACAGCCTAAAATGGTCTAAAATAGCTAGCTATCAACACCCCTACACTTAGCCTTTGCTTGCCTTCAAGCAAACAAACACCTAACATGGTGATGAGGTTTTAAATGGGAACTCATATCTTTGAAAATGCTAACAATAAATCAAAATGAAGTCCATGTTCTCAATTCTAGAGTGCACTTGATGGAAGATAACTTTAAACACTTAGCCACTTTCATCACAAAAAATAATGATCACAAAGCTATCAACCTACACATGCTCATCAAATCAAACAACCTTCTTAACATTCAATTATGCTTAAACTGTGAATCATGCTTATGCAAATGCGAAAGTGTATTTGACTAAGGGACAAGACTTAGTGGAATAAAAATGATTCCACTTCACAAACTGGTTTTGGTGTTTAAAAGAGTTCTCTCAAGGAAAAGCATAGTTGTGCTTTGACAAAATGCTAAGGGTCAAAGAACAACTTACACATACAAAGAAGACTCCCATCTACCCAAGATCTATAAGATGTGTTCATAACTCCAGCCTGTCAGTGTGAACCCACTTATGCTACCCTCTTTTTAAGAATTTAAACCCCTTAAAAAACCCAAAAACCTTTCTCCTTCAAGCGCTTTGGAGGACACTTTTTCTTTTGAACTTCAGGTGGTGGCAATTTGCTTCTTTTGAGTTTGGCTCCTTTATTTGGTGATGTTGGTGCTTAATTCGCCTTTGGCTTTTTGATTTACTTGTATTGCACTTCTTACATCTTCTTTTCTTCTTTGAACATGAGCCTTCTTTCTTTGAGTTTAGAATCGCCATTTCCACCCTTTTGCTTGTGTCACACTCCTTTTTCTTTTGTGCCTTGGATTCTTTTCTTCTTTGCCTCTCTTAAAAACTAATCCCAAGATAAACCCAAACCATTCCCCAAACATCCTAGCCTATCTAACTCAAGAGTGAGCTAGTTCGACAATGGGAAAACTTCCCTTCTAGTTCCAACCCAACACTTTTTGCTAAGGAACAACCATGATAGAAGAGGCCTCACAAATCACACAGTATTAATGTCTTGGCTTGAAATAAGGTTTAGTTAAGGGTGGAGAAATCTAAATGGATCTTTTAGAGAGTGGCAAAAGAGAATAAGAAGATCCAAATATTTTAAACTATCCATAACATCAATCACAAAAGCATAAGGCATGATAATTGCGAATTCAAATTAGGTTCCACTTAAACAAATGTTGAAAATATTTCAAAGCATGCTTCAGTCTCAAACAAATCTCACACAAATGTAAATTCCAAAAGCGGTTCAGCTTTATTTCTAGTTCAACATCAAATACACCAAAAGATTAAAAATAAGGGCTTCATTTTCATAAATCACTAGCATTAACAAAGATGTACTATCATAGTTCCCAATTTAGACAAGCAAGTTATTCCTATATGAATGAATGAAGTCTAAATCCTATAAGAATGCATGAAAATCAAACACTTTTTGTGAAGAAATTTTTGAAAATTGTTTCAATTTTTTTGGTTCTTTCTATGCCTTACATGCTATGTAATCATGATGCATGGTTTCTACTATAATATGCAAATGCAAGTGCAAGCATCAGTACATCATACACCCTTCCCCACACTTAAATTACATAGTGCATGTGTAATAAAAATGCTAAGGAGAGTGTTCACAAACAGCAAACAAACAATCGCATGAAACTAAAAAAATATGTGGTATTTATAATGGTTAGTGTGGTGTACCTTATTTCAGGTGGAGGAGTGGTGAGAGTCTGAACTCTCAATGGCATGGGAGGGTGAAGCTTCCTCCTCTGATGGAGTTTGCTGTCTAGCCCTTCTCTTCCTTCCTTTTCGCTTTGGAGCAGCTACATGAGATGAATGTCTGGCCGGTTGAGAAGCATGTGTCCTTGGCCGCTCACTGATGTGGAATGAGTGTCTCTCTTGAACTGTAGCCTCTGGTGTGTCCTCATAAATGTCCTCAGCATCAGATCCTCCTACTTGTGGCTCTGCTTGAGCCGTTTGATCAGTTCTCTTGGCTGATGAAGATGAGCTTCCACACTTTCTTCTTCAATGAGTCAACCGATTTCTTGCTTGCTTTGACTGTCTTCAGCAAACCTCTGATGGATTTGTCCTGGAAGTGGTTCCACCTCTGAAGAAGTCTAATGTGCTCATGTGCAGCCTTTGAAGCTTCAGATGTGCAGATCACATCATAAGGGTCAAATGCATGAGGGCAGCTATCATAGTCTTCATGTTCATTCTCCTCCATCCCTTGATGCTGAACCTCTTGTTTTTGATGCTGTTCTTCAATGCCTTCTTCCACATCTGAGTCTCTGATGGTGCTCATGTTCTTCACTTTGTTTGGCCTCATCAATGGTGGGTCAGTCCTTGGGTAATAAAGCTCATCTTCTGTTGGCATGAAAGGCGGTGAAGTTGGTTAAGCGCTGCTTGGACAAGATGATCTTCCTCATCTTGTTTTCCAGCTCAAACTGATAGCCAAATCCTATCTCAACAGCTCCTGAAAGGTATCCGATCTTTCTGAGATAAGGAACATCAAGGAAGATCATGCTAACATCTGGTGTGCCAAGCTCAACTCTAGCTCCAAGTAGAATATCAGCGATCACGTCTCCAATGGCTATCTTTGGCTTCTTGTCTCTAGTGTTGAAAGCCCATTGTTGGCATGCTAGAAATTGTTTCATTAGTATAGTCACAAGACCAACTCCTAAGCGCTCTCCTTGGATCTTCCCATGCCTTGTTTCAACCATGATGTTCTTCAAGCCATTCACAAGCAACCCCATCTCTTCTTCTTTGACCATACTTTGCTCTTTCCTGTAGAAGAGTGTGCTGGTGAGGACTGTATGAACATATCTGATAGCTGGATGACGGATTCTAGCACTCTTCAGATGACCAGCTCTATAAGCATCATTCGTTATCTCCTCTCACACATGTCTTAGCTCATCATGCTAGAAGCGCATGTTTTGTGCTCTTGAGCCTTGATCAAATCCAAAAATTTCTTCAAGCTGAGTGAACCCCATGTTGTACCATGCTTTGTTGGCTCTGAACTTGATGAATCCATTGCCAAAGTCTTCTTCTCCTTCATCATATTCTTCATCAAACTTGTAGAAGTAGACTTTGAAGCTTGCAGGGAACTCACAAGAAAGTTGCTTGTAAGTTGGATGGCCAAGACTAGCAAATTTCTCCAGTCCAATGTTTCTCAACAGCTCATCCACTTCAGTCTTGATTTCTAGCTCTCCCAACAGACCAGGATCAGCATATCTTATAGGAGTGAAATCCACTCTCCTCATCGCTCTCAAGTAGTCCTTTAGTTTTGGTGCTGCATCTTAGGCTGGTTTTTCTTCAACAACTAGCTTTTTTCCCTCATCTATGTTTCTTTCAGCAGCATTTGAGTTAGAAATCTCCTCATTTCCTCTAGTTTTTGACATAGTACCTGAAAACGCAATGCTTGAAGCAAAAATTAGTATACTATCATTTGAGAGCACTGTGCAGAAAAATTAATTTTCAAAATTCAAGCAGGCACTGGAAAATTCTGTAAAAATTCACACTGATTACTAACAAACAGAGTCGAATTTAACAAAAAAATTCAGTTCAAAAGGATAGACACAACAAAAACTATAATTTCACAGTAACAAGCAGCGATTAGAGCAAATTCAAGCATATGCAGCAAAAACGTCATTCTCTTTCCACCAAACTATGAAGATGCATCAGATCCACCATTACTAGTCTAATATGAAACATTTCAATGGTCAATATTCTGGAACAACAATATCAGGCCTAGATTTGGCCAGAATCTAAATATAATGTCAAACTAAGCACAAAAACAGCATTTTTCAAACATTTCAAACATGAATTTTCAAAAAAGAGCAACAATGGTGACATGCAAATCAAAACAATAAAAAATATTGTGCAAAACAAACTTAATCAATCATTCTAATGTATCTTACTTCTATTTGCCAAGATTAAACTTAAGAAACAAGGAATCTAGCAAAGTTTACCTTAATTCTTGAACCAAAAGATGAATTTCTAGGACAGAGAATGCAAGAGAGAAAGAAAAGATGTTTGGCAATGGGTGTTTAGCTCGATATGGATATGTTTAGAGAGATGAAAATGCTAGTTTTAAGGCAAGAGGATAAGGAAAATCTAAAATAACTAAGCATAATGCAAGAAAATCTCATTTAAAATTCAAAAAATACATGTGAGGGGGAAAGAAAATTTTTTTTTTACCAGCCATCAAGACCCACAAAAAGGATTTACTCGATTTACCCCCTCACATGCATTTTTACATGGATCATATTGAGCAAAATACTCGATGTGGTACCTCGATGTGTACGATATCGGGGACGTCGAGTCCTGTGGTTCGGCGATGATGCTCCTCTGCCTTGGGGGTTCCGTGTTCTGGTCAGCTTATCCTTCAAAGCACCTTGCATCGAGCAGTCTCAGTAGATGTTCTGCTCGATGTTGTTGCTCGGTGTAGGGAGACACTTCGGCTTGTATGATCCTCCCCGTGGGCAGTGCATGGCATCGTCTGGATGCTTGTTCCTGGCTCGACCATTCTGCATCGAGCAAACATGTTGGTGTTTTGCTCGATGCTACACCTCGAGGTGGAACGTCTCGTACTCGGTTGCTGTTCTTCTCGGTTGTTATCGTACCGGACACTGTCTTGCATCGAATTGGCTGATAGCACCCATATCGAGCAGAATCTTGGATGTTCGGCTCGATGCTACTCCTCGGTGTGACTCCATCGAGCAATCTGGTCGATGTACGGGCTATAGCTTCTTGATGTACGGACTGGTGATCACATCGAGCAAAGCTTTTGTTGTTTTGCTCGATGCTACACCTCGATGTGATCTCCACCGTGCGTCTTCGTCGATGTACGTTCCACGTTCCTCGGTGTACGGACTGGGGCTTCAGGAGCGATCACATCGAGCAGGGCTTTTGGTGTTTTGCTCGATGCTACACCTTGATGTGATTCCATCGTGCAATTTGCTCGGTGTACGGACTGCTCCTTCTCTGAGATAAGCTGTATCGAGCAGCGATGACAGATGTTCTGCTCTATATGGTACCTCGATATGAAAACAGAATTTTCTTTCCCTGGCCTTTAAACCATTCTACACATACATGGACCTGTTCTTTGACTTCTGAAACACTAAATAAAGACATTAGTAATAAAAGAAAGCATATATTTACAAGGATGGTCATGGGATTACCTCCCAAGTGTGCTTGTTTTAAGTCACTAAGCTTGACTTTGATGGTTTGAGGACTAGTGATAAGAGGTTGATGGATCTGGTGCTCCTTCCTCTTTCTTCTTGTAAACCCAAGTGCTCTTTGACATTAGTTTCTTCTTGTCACGAGCTGTCTTCCTGTTTCTCCTCTTCTTGACACTTGGTGTGATCAAAAGCTTCACTTCTTTGGTGATCAAGCCTTCTTCCTCTTTCAAACCATCTTCAAGCTTCAACTCAGTGTCAAGCTTCTGCTCTGGCTCATCAGGGAGACTGTCTCTCATCAGCATGTTCATTGTGAAGCTCATAGCATGCTCCACACGCTCTAGAAGTTGTTGTTGCTTGCTCTCTTCTTCAATAATTGTTCCACAAAAAGCTATGGAGGGAGAGACAATCTTGTAGACCTTGAACTCATCAACATTCTTCAAAATCACAAAGCCTCTCTTAAAGTCTACTTGAGCTCCTGCTGTTGCCAAAAATGGTGTTCTTAGAAGAAGTGACACCTCTCTTGAATATGTCTTCTCCATAACCACAAAATATGTTGGCACCAAGCAATTCCCAATCTTCAAAGGGAAATCCTTTACCATGCCCAAGGGTCTTATTGAGGTTGTATCCACAAAAGTAATAGAGGCTTTGCAGGGCTTCAACTCCTTGATTCCTAAGGTTTGGATTAAGTGGAGAGACATGACATTCACAGTTGAACCTGAATCACACAAAGCTCCAACATTGTCTAGCATCTCAAACTCACAAGTGATGAGAAACTTTCCTGGAGTTGGAAGCTTTGTCAATGTCTTCAGCTCCTTGTTTCTCCTTAGATTAGCCCCCACATTCTCTAGAATTGGCTCCACTACTTCCAGCTTGTCAAAGAGTTCTTTAAGGAACCTGATTTGATCCTTCACTTCAAGCAAAGTGGTGCCATGAGGAGGCTTTATTCCTTCGTCTTGTATGTCCTTCCTGAACTTTGAAAAGACTGCCATCTGAGACTTTGTAAAGTGCATCGTGGGGTAAGAGATTGGTGGTTTATAAGCTTGAACTTCAGGAGCTTTACCCTTCTCATTGCTGCTTGAGGAGCTGCCCACTTGGCGATCATACAATTCCTTGAAGTCTTCAGGACTTTTTCTAGCCATGAGCATCAAAGCATGATATGTCTCTACAAGCTCTTTATCAGCTTCAGTTAGCTCTGGTTTGGCTTCTTCTTCTGGAGCAACTAAGGCTTTCTCAGCTTCTTCCTTCTCAGCAGCCTCTTTTGCGGCTCTTTCTTGCTCTTCTTCTCTGTTCAAGCTTTCATCTAGCCCTTGGAGGAACTTCTCTACAATATCAACAGCTTCTTGGTGACATTGATGACATTCCCCCCACACTCAGCCTTTAACATGTCCACATGTAACAGCATCTCTTGAAGCATAATGTCAAGGTCTTCCAATGAAGCATCTTCATCATCAAACTCTTCATCCTCTTCAGCAAGCAAGTGGCAGAATTCTTTAGGATTTGCTTTATCTTTCCTGGTAACTGATTCTCAGGTTTTGAAGATGAAGCTCCTTTGCTGTCTAGAGATTTGACTCTTTGGTTCAGAGCATCTAACTTGCCATTAAGGTCAAAAGTAGTGGCGTTTATCTTGTTGTGCACTTCAGCAAACTTCTTGTGCAACTTTATAGTGGTGTTGGCTTGACCAGTTAACAACTGTTGCATCATCTGCTTCAAATCAACATCTTGAGTGCTAGAAGAGGTTTGTGTATTGCCAAAACCTGGTGGGACAAAAGTTGGTCTTGGCTGAAAGTTAGCTTGTTTATAACCGCCCTGAAATGGTGGTCTTGGAGCAAAGTTGTTCTGCTGGTTGAAAGGAACGAAAGATTTTGGTTTTGTTGAGAAGCTTGTGATGAATAGACTTGATCATGAGGGTTAGCCACGTTGGTGCTTCTATAAGAAAAATTGGGATGGTTCATGTAGTTGTTAAAACCGCCTCCTTGTTGATTCATGTAGAAGGCTTCTTCTTCTACAACTGTCCCATCTTCCTCTTGTGTAGCAACACTATCACCAACATAATTGACATTCTTGAAAGACACACTCAGAAGCTTGTCTAACTTGTCATTCAAAGCTTTAACTTCTTTCTTTGTTGTGCTCTCACCTTCAGTGCTTACAACAGCTCTAGATGTTCTGTCATATTCTTCACCATAGTTTCCATCAGAAAGCGCCAAGCTCTCCACAAGGGCTAGACCATCTACAACAGTATTGCCCATGAAATTTCTATTTGATGCTGTATCCAAGAGCATCCTGTACTTTGGCCGTCACTCCTCTATACAAAGTTGACAGCAAGCTTTCATTTGTGAAGCCATGGTGTGTGGACTGCAAAGTGTAAGACTTGAACCGCTCCCAAGCTTCAGTGAATGTCTCATTCCCATGCTGAGTGAAACTGCTTATGGTGTTCCTCAACTTTGCTGTTCTGGTGGAGCTGAAAAATTTGTTGAGGAAAGTTGTCTTACATTCATCCCAAGTAGATATAGAGCCTTGTGGAAATATCTTCTCACACTGATGTGCTTTGCCACCTAAACTGAAAGAAAAGAAGCGCAGCTTCAAAGCATCTTCAGAGACTCCTTGAATCTTGGTCATACCACACCGCTTCTCAAACTGGTCCAGATGATCCAAAGGGTCTTCATTGGACAGGCCATGGAATATGTTGCCTTGCACCATGTTGATAAACCCAAGCTTGATCTCAAAGTGGTTTTGATGCACAGCTCGAGCGTGAATGTCATTCCTGTTTTGGTGAGTATCAGGCGCATCACCAGCTCCTATTGGTCTTGCAGCTCTAGGTGTGTGAACTGGTATTCGCAATCCCTTAACTCCAGCCGCTTGGTTCAAAGCATCTTGTGCTTCATCTATGTGTGCTGCAGCTTGTTGTAATGGTGCTTGTCCAACAACACCAATATGTGGTAACTGAGCTTCTTGCTCTGCCGTCCTCTGTCCTCCTATCTCTTGAACTCTCTGTCTTACAGCTCTTCTCCTATGAATGTTGTCAATGAAAGGAGTCAGATTTGATGAGCCTTTAGACCTCAAATTCATACAAGTACCTGAAAAAAAACAGAGCATAGAAAACAGAGCAAATTAGTTACTTTTAAAGTAAAGAATTTAGTCTAACAGCAATGTTAAACACAAACAATCCACAAATGGCAACGACGACAATTTGAAACAAGACTTTTGCAGGTCTAAACTCAAATGTCGTTAGCCTCGAATCAGTTGTAGAATAAGGATCATGTATCAATTCATTTGTGGAAGATAAGATGCAAACAATGTCATAAGCTAAGCAATGATGGGGGTTTGATTGAACAAGGACAAGTCTAACAACCTAACAATGCAATGGAAAGAAAGCATAAATTAAATGCAAGTGAACAGAACTAAACAATAAACTTAAAGGAATGACTCAGCAAGAATTTAAGCAAGTTGAATACTAAAGCAAGAACTAAGCAAGATGATCTTAAAGACAATTAATTAAAAGCAAGACTCAAGGTTCTAAGCAATTGTGGGGCAGTGGCTTTCAAAAGTGAAAATGGGGATTTCTAACAAAGGCAAACATCGAGCATTCAAAAGCACACAATTCTCAATGTTGTATTCCTAGACTAGGTATCTAAAAGGAACCAACTTGGCGTCAATAAGCAGTCTATATTCAAAAAGATTGAAGTGTCAGACCCACTTGTGATGGCGTATCCTTCAACCATGAGCATAAAGATCAGAACCATTCTAGCCTAAGAGATGTACTAATCAAGCAATCATTCTCTCACCCAAGCAAGAATTCAGATCAACTTATCAATCTTGTGAACCAATAACGACCTAGCTAGCTAAACACTAATCAATAATATGGATTTAAGCGCACAGATGCAACATCATAACAAAGCTAAGCAATGAACATGAATGAGGCAAAGGCAAGATCTTTTAATGCATACTATCTAACCATCAAGCAAGAATCTCAAAACCAGCACTATCTAGCCCTAAGCAAATCATCTAGCAATGGTGAACTATCACTTTGGTGTCACTGAACAAAGGAAACATAAACCAAGCCAAACTATCAAGCCAAATAAGCAAACCATGCTTAGAAAAGAGATAACAAGCCATTTAGTGAACCATATGCATCAATCAATACCATATTCAATCAAAAGGAGCAAGCTTTATGAACAATAATCACTTTGCAAGAGAAGGAGACAATAGAGAATATTTAAATAAGCCTAATCACCCCTTAATCATATCCTAATCACAACTTTCCCTACTTAGAACCCTAAATCTAAAGAAGACTACTCACTAATCATGTTTAATCCCATTTGTTTGGAGTTAAACATAACTAGATGAGATTAAAATGCAAAGATGATAAATCTAAACTGTAAGGGTGCAAGAACAAAGATTAAAAGATAAGATTAAATCATAAAAATGCAAACTTTATTAAAGATTAAGATCCTTAAGGCAAATCGCCATTTAAGGTTTAGACAAGAGAGAGATTTTGATAAAAAAGCTAAACTTGGATAAAGATAATGTTTTGCGGCTTTCCTTTTATAGTAGGGAGCCACAAGAAACATAAAAAAACCTAAAAATGGGATAAGGTCAAAGAAAAAAAAGTGGATAATGCGCGAATAAGTTGCATCGAAGTCGTACGGACGATGTTCTGCTCGATATGCGACCTCGATATGGTCCGTGCAGCGCGCATCGGCTTCCTTCCTCGATGCTGGTCCTCGATGCAGACCAACGGTTTGGAATCCTCGTGCTGATCCTCTTCCTCTCGTCCTGCTGCTTGCATCGAGCATACTCCACAGGTGTTCTGCTCGATATGCTTGCTCGATATGGTCCAGACTTTGCATGAGCTTCATTTCTGACATCTTCTTTGATCATGAGCTGCTTCCATCTCCTTCCCAACTCCAAGAAACTCCAAAAACACCTGAAAACCACCACAAACATGCACATGTATGCAATCCTAAGGTAAATACATGATATGTTGATTCTAAGTGCAAATGATGCTACAATGCTAAATTATAATGGAAAAACAGAAGGAAAGATGCATGAAATGCAGCCTAAAATGGTCTAAAATAGCAAGCTATCACAGGCATAGTACGCCACGAAGAGGTCGTCGCAAGTCCATCGTAAATATTACGATGGAGCTGCATCACATAGAAGTCCATCGCGAATAGCTTCTTGCAAATGCGTCGCAATATCTATGAAACCGTCATCGCAAATTAGTTGCAAACTTGGGAGAGGTGTTGTCACACCTATATCACAAGTTGCGACTGATGCGATGGCTATTATAATATATAAAACTAATAAAATTGTAATTAATATAATTAAAAGTGAAATTAACATTAGAAATGTAAATTGTAATTAAAATTTTTTGATGCATTACAAAACTAAAACTAAATTAAAAGTTCAATTCATTACAAAACTAAACTAAAATTAGACATAAACTACACAACTAAGACTCGTTGTTTTAAGTTTCAGAACAGTTTCCCGAAGCAGGGGCTTGCATAGCAGCGAATTCTGGATCTTTTTCGGCCAATTGTTCATACATCTGATAACACCCATATTTTATTCAATTTTTCTATCATAAGTAGATGCTTATTCAAGCATCTCACTAAGGTTTTAATGCATAAACACTAGAATTCAAGTATTTTATAGTCAAGACACTTTTCAGGAAAACACAGCAAAAAGGAAGATTCCCAAAATCAGTGCAAGATGGCACAAGTACAGACCCAGATGAAGACCTTCCCACCACGAGATGAAGCTATATTTTAGTGACAAGATAAGCTGAGCTACAACCTTTCACACCGAAGTGATTTGAAGACAATCCCACAATTGGATCTAAAGTTACAAGGCAAGGAAGAAGGTCCCTCAAGCAACAGAAAAACACTGTTGGCCGTGCCAGACAAGGTCCACCACCGGGCCACGAACACTTGGTCGAAGGGCAGCTTTTAAAAGACGTTTCCAAGCGTATTTTCAGCCTTACTCATTTTCCAAACTGTGAAATGCAAGTATGAACTAAAAGTGCGACCTAGAAGACTCAAAACCTATAAATACTTAGTTTTAAGGTTTTACAAAAGTGTAACTCAATAGAGAATGAAATTCATTCATTCAATACAAGTTTTTGCAGCCACTAAGTTCTAGGCTTTATTTTTTTGTCTTCTTAGGTAGAGAGAGATTTATCTCTTGAAACCTCTTTTTTTACTTTGATTAATCGATACATGCACTTCAAAATAGTGTTTTTGTTTATGTTAATTCTGTGCGAGTGGTTTATTTTTGTTAGTGACTTCCAATGGATTCTTCAGGGAAGTTCATTAAACATTGCTACTCTTCTATTCGTTTAGTTTTATTCTTACGATTTTTTTTGTCGAGTTTATTTAGACAATAGGTTTTAGCGTCATGAACTAGAATCTATCATCTTAGGATTGCTAGATCTATCAACGTGTGCTTAGAATCCCGAACTAGCTTAGAAAAGCGAGAAGCATAAGGAGCTAACCACATCATTTGCATGGAATCGTTATATAATGAATCTGATCTTATATACAACTAGTTTGTTGAGTTCATAGGATGCAAACTGCATACCTATGGGGTTCTTGAAATACAGACAATCTCTATGACGAATGTGTTTAGATTATGAAATAGAAAAATTCGAGTTTAAAGACATCCGATTAAGTTCACGGCTAGCGTTTAGAGTTTCATGCTAAGTTAGAACCCTTAAACATTTCAGAAAGATTTCCCAACGTGTTTCCCTTATTGATTTACCGTACTTCTGCTTACGTTTTGTCTTTCAATTACACACCTTCACTAATTTACTTTTCTATCTTTCCCTTTTTGTCGATTTCCTTTCTCGTTCTATATAGGTTTGGTTGAAAGTCAGACCTATATAAACGATTGCTTTGTCTTTCTTTTTCGATACAAATCGTGACACAACCCCTAAAACCAAAACCCCCTGCCTCTTTTGTTGCTCTAACTATTTCTTGTTCTGCAGCTGACCTCTATGTGGTTCAACCCCTAAGTATTACAACGCACGCTGTACACTTTCAGCTTAGGGTTACAAATTTAAAACATAAGGAGTCTAGAAGAGGTGATCTAAATTTGGTAGCCAATCCCAAACTCTATCAACATCATACCGTAGCTCTGTATCTTCTCAGTTTGAGTCTCAATTAAACGGGCTTGAGTCTTAATAATAGTCTTCAAAGCCTCCGTCTCAAGTCTAGAAGAAGAAGATGCAACAGAAGTCTCAGTCTGACATTGCAAAGAACTCACTCCAAATATTCTTCTTTTTTTACTGGGAGCAACCTAAAATAAATAGATAAAACTGTTAAAAAAATGTAGACTAAAACAAAAATAAAACCCTATTTTTTTTTATATAAAGCACATACCTCAATGAATATCTTATTCTTGTCAGCTAGAGTAAGTCCGCCAGATGTTGTAATCTCTGGACCATCCGGATTATCCTGAGTCATGACGGAAGACTACGTCATTACATAGCTTTTCCGAACGTCCATGGACAAAAAATTCATTTGGTTTGCGTTTGATCTCCTCGAGGACAGCCATCAAGTCTAGAATATCTGCTCCGGTCCATTCAGCCTAAATAAATTATTAAAATTTTAAAATATGAAACAATTTTAATTAGTAAAAAATAACTCAAATAACAAAAAGAATTACTATTTTCGAGCTCGGGCTTTGAAGGAAAACGATGTTTAGAAATCTCATATCTGTCAGGACCCTTGTACTAGGCATTGCGGCAATTGTCACTTCTTCATGTTCACAGGATCTAACCAATATATAACAAGACTCGTCCAAATGTTGGAGAAAGCAATTGGGCTTCAGATAATCTGATATCTTTTTCACTTCTTTTTCCACCGTCCAATTTGATCGGTCATCCGTTTCTTCATTTTTTTATTGAACTCGTTTCACTTATCCATTATTGCCTCAGTTTTTGAGATGTATGCTACAAAAAAAGTTGTTATAAAAATATAAACATTAACTTCAAGATACTAAAAAAATAATAAATTTAACTAAATAAAAACTTTATAAAACTTATAGCATACCACCGTTTAATGATGGCATCCATAGTGAATGTATAATTAACATTAGCTTCTTTCGAATCTCTTTCAAAGATATCACGAATTTTGATAGCCAAACAACCGTCGTCATCAAATCTGAAAAATTAAACATTTTACGAAATAAAAGATAAAAAAATTGTAATATGAATAAAATGAAAAGAAAAAAAGTTAGTATAATGTATCAGGGGACGGCTAGGATCGAGGCGCGGTAGATTGCTATGACCGAGACTTTCCAAAAGATCCTAAATGCTATGATCTAACCAATATATAACAAGACCCGTCCAAACGTTGGAGAAAGCAATTGGGCTTCAGATAATCTGATATCTTTTTCCACTTCTTTTTCTACCGTCCAATTTGATTGGTCATCCGTTTCTTCATTTTTTTGTTGAACTCGTTTCACTTATCCATTAATGCCTCACTTTTTGAGATGTTTGCTACAAAAAAATAAAAAAATAAATGTTATAAAGATATAAACATTAACTTCAAAATACTGAAAAATTAATAAATTTAACTAAATAAAAACTTTATAAAACTTATAGCATACCACCATTTAATGGTGGCATCCATAGTGAATGTATAATTAACATTAGCTTCTTTCAGATCTCTTTCAAAAATATCACGAATCTTGGCAGCCAAACAACCGTCGTCATCAAATCTGAAAAATTACACATTTTACGAAATAAAAGATAAAAAATTATAATATGAATAAAATGAAAAAAAAAAAATTAGTATAAGGGGGGAGGCTAGGATCAAGGCGCGATAGATTGCTATGACCGGGACTTTCCAAAAGATCCTAAATGCTCAATCATGAGCATTGTCCTCTGCAAAACGTTCAACTGTGGGAGGAGCTGGAGCGGGAGTAAACTAAGATGCATACTGAGAATAAGCATTTTTTGTCATCTGCAGAAAAAAAACAAAGATTAGTAAAAAATAAATAACAATAAAAATTAATATATAACATTTTAAAATATACAAAAAAATAAATTTAAGTATTAAAACTATTTCAATCCTAATTTAAATTAGTAAAATGATATATGAAATTGCTAAAATTAATTATAAAAATTGTAAAAAATTTTAAAAAATTAAACTAATATCAACAAACCCTAAAATACAAACCTACCAATTTCTAAAAAAACTAACAACCTACATAACTGAAATAAAATAAAAAAAATTCAAAAATATTTCAAAAAATACTAAATTTTAATCTTACACTTTACAAAAATCTAACAACCTAAATAATTAAAATAAAGTAGCAAAATTAAAATAAATTTCAAGAAATCCTAAATTCTAAATCTAACAATTTACAATCCAAATTTACAATCAAACAATTCTAAATTTACAATTTACAATCTAACAATCCTAAATTAAAACAATTTCTAATCTAACAACCTAAAATACAAATATAATAATATCTTATCTAAATTTTAAAACACAAATCTCACATTTCCGATGAGGGGGAGACATGGCAGAGGGAAGGAGACGCATTGGCCACGGAGGGTGAGAGAGATATTGACAGAGAAGGATTTTGGTTCGCAAGAGAAGAAGAAGAAGATCTGAATTTTAAAATAACAAGTCATCGCAAAGTGGTCACAGTACGGCTGTCCAATAAAATTATGCGTCTCAAATTACGACTGTTGCAACAGCTCCACACAAACACATGCAAATTTTGTTAAAATTCAAATTTTTGGATTTAAATATTTTGAAAGTTCGTGAAATTTCGACGAGAACATTTAAATAAGTTACACATTGCGACGATTCGCGACTAATACATAGGACTGCTGTCGCAAATATGATGCATATAAATACTTTGCGACTGATATATGGACTACTGTCGCAAATATGATGCATATAAATACTTTGCGACTGACACATGGTTTGCACTGTTGGGCTAAAGTAGTATGACGTAATGTGAGAAGTTTTATAAGTCAAACTTTTTGCAACAATAGATTTCTCTATCTTAGCAAATTTTTTAGTCTTTCTTTTAAAATGTCCTATAAATTGCTCAAACAGATACATCCATTGAAATTGCACAGCTCTTAGAGCTGTTTCATGTGGTAGATGGATTGAAAGATGTTTCATGACGTCAAAAAATAAAGGTGAAAAATTATGTTCTAAGTTGAAAAGTAACACCGAGATATTCTCTTCTAGCTGGGCGATGCCATCCTCAAACAATGTTAGCTTGCATAAATCCTTGAAAAATGCTCCAATGGCTAAAAGTTTATCCATTATATATGTTAATAATTTACTGAAAAAATATTTAAATTCTTCATTATTTAATTAAAATAAATTTTTTTTTTTTTCTTATTTTACCTGAAATTACTTTGTGACTTTATTTCGGTAAGAGCTCGGCTAATGCAAAGCTAGCAGTCACTGCATGAATACATGACAATCATGGCTTTTCATGCTTGAGATGTTTTTGCCTTCATCAACAAATCTTGAGAATTTGGAAACATATTTATCTGGAAACTTTACAACAGAATTAACCTACTCTAATAATACCCGCTTCGCCTCTCCAGATAATCAATAGTATGGAACAAGTAATTTTCCATCCCTTGTTATATGCAACTCGGTTCTTACGCATACTTCAAGCAAGTCCAACCTTGATTTCAAATTGTCTTTGTTCCTTCCCTTCACATTCAAGATTGTATTTGCAACATCAAGACCATGTCGTAAAAAGTGATCATTCCAATAAGAAAGCTCTTAAAATATACTCTTTTTATGCCAATTATGAGATGCGCTATATCCGTCAGGCATGTTAGCCAGTGTTTGCTAATTTTCCCAAACTTTATACTTTTCCTGAGCACTATAATATTTAATTTGCTCATAGAAATCATTACCTGAACGAAAAATGGGTGGAGGGAAATGCACAACCTTGTTTCTCCTAAAAAACTTCCTGTTGCTCCAGTATGTATGACTAAACGGAAGAAATCTACGATAACAATCAAACCAATATAGCTTCCTTCCATTCTTAAGTTGAAAGGCATCTGACCTATCCAGATAATATGGACAAGATAATCTTCTATGCGTAGTCCAGTCCGATAACATTCGGTATGCCGGAAAGTCACTGATGGTCCACATAACTGATGTGGGCATCAGTAGCAAACAAAACCCCTTAGACGTTGGAGGGCATTCAAATACCAAACTGGATCCAAGCTTGCTTGTAGCTGTGGAGAAGGAGAGACTTGTAGCTGTGTTTGAAGAAGCTAAGGAGTTTATATCTAAGCGCCATCTTTCTATGCATCTAAAGAACCATTCTGATCAAGCCAAAGACGAGCTGGTTCAATACAATTCGCCATTTAACCTAGGAGAAGCACCAAACCATTTCATATCTACATTGGAGCTAATTAAGGAAGCTTCAGATATACATGGAGCTAGCATTTCATTCAACCGTCATTTATTATTTACTGAAGATATAAAGCTCTCTAAATCGTCTGATCAAGTTAATAGTCGAGTTCAAACCATCCAAACCAAAGGAGAATCATCAAAACCGCCAAAGCAAGCCATTAGAGCATTATTGGAGTCATATATGGAAAGTTTGGATTTATATCATATGAAAACATTTTATTCACCCTCCCTCACGACCACTGAAGCTTACAAGAGTCTTTCTACACCAGAACAAGCCAACACTCGCCCTATTTATTCAGAAGTCAAAGGAGATCACATCAAAAAGAAGCTATCAAGACTAAAGACCAAACACCATCATTATCAGTCAATCTCGACCCTACCTCTAGAAGATCCTGAACTCCAAGCCTCACTGAATACCACAGATTAGTTCCATGAATCAAGCCATCCCACCCCCCCCCCCCCCCCCCCCCCCCCCCCCCCCCCCCCCCCCCCCCCATCTAGCTCTAAGACCAAATCAAGACCATTTAAGCCTAACGGGATAGTTAACAATTTCCCCATCATTCAGCTTGATCTTTGCTTTATTTTTAAAGCTAGTTACCGTTTTATTACATTATTCTGAGTACTATATAAAATCAAGTCCTTTGTATTTTCATTCACCAAGTTATTAATCAATCAAAGTTTATTTTGTTTCAAAAAAGTTATCTTTTGAATCAATTCTGTTCCTGCTTATTACTAGTTTTTCAAGAGAGATTCTTAGAACTTGTAAGGAGTGTAGAAACTAGTGTTCTCGCGAGGATTAGCCCTTGAACATTAGGATCTAAAACCCTTGTGTTTGGGGTTCAAGCACAATCGGCTATTCAACCATTCAGCCTCTCATCCATCATCAGCTCAAAGCAAAGATTAAAAAAGCCTTACTTGAACCACATTTCAAGTATTGTATCATTGGTATCAGAGCTCATAGCTCATATCCCAGGTGTTTCTAATTCCAATCTCAAGTTTTTGTTATTTATTTTTATTCAGTTTTGAATTTCATTTCTTATAGAAACCAAAAACCCCATAAAAGTTGTTATATTGTTCATCTGGTTTCTGCAATTTTTATAAATTTTTTAAAAATTCATAAAAATATTTTGTTTTTGTTATATTAAACTACTAAAAACCACAAAAAATATCTCTTTTGAATTTTCGAATCATTTGCTAATTTTTAAAACAGTTTTCTTTTAACTGGTCTAAACTGCTTAATTGCTTGATATTGTGTTTTGCTTTGATTTAAAACATATATTTGATTCGTTTTCTTCAATCTTTTGCAAGGTACGACAGTGGAGAATGCACCAGCTGATCATATGCAAGCAATAATGGCTGCAATTACCAACTTAGCTGAAAGCATCACTGCCTTTTGCAAGGAAAATAGTGTCCGCTTTGAATGCCTTGAAAGGAGAAAGACTGAAGCAACCAGCTTGTTAGACGAGCCATACCAACAGTACAAAGAGCCAAGACCACCTGATGTATCTCCACCTCAAGCAACAGACCCCATAGAAGTGGCACAAGAATTTTTCAAAAGAAGTTTGTCACCAGAAGTGAAGCCTACTGCCCCATTAGTAGAAAGAGAAACTCAAATTATGCAAGAGGAAAACGTGGGAAGAAATAGAGAAAACAAGGTGTTTATTAAGGAGAAATCACCTGCACACGAGCTGACACCAACCCTGGAGCTTGTTGAAGCCAAAAACATCCCATTCAATCAACTCTTTCATCATTTAGAAACCAATCACCAAGGTAAGTTTCTAAACTCTAATTTTTTTTTCAGAAACTAACTTAGCCTTGTTCGATGCAGGTTCTAATGTTTTGAGGACAAAACCTCTTCAAGAGGGAGAGTATGATGTGGGCATCAGTAGCAAACAAAACCCCTTAGACGTTGGAGGGCATTCAAATACCAAACTGGAACCAAGCTTGCTTGTAGCTGTGGAGAAGGAGAGACTTGTAGCTGTGTTTGAAGAAGCTAAGGAGTTTATATCTAAGCAACCTCTTTCTATGCATCTAAATGAACATTCTGATTAAGCCAAAGACGAGCTGGTTCAATAAAATTTGCCATTTAACCAAGGAGAAGCACCAAACCATTTCATATATATATTTGAGCTAATTAAGGAAACTTCAGATATACATGGAGCTAGCATTTCATTCAACCGTCCTTTATTATTTACTGAAGATATAAAGCTCTCTAAACTGCCTGATCAAGTCAATAGTCGAGCTCAAACCAGCCAAACTAAAGGAGAATCATCAAAACCGCCATACCAAGCCATTGGAGCATTATTGGAGTCATATATAGAAAGCTCGGATTTATATCATATGAAGACATTTTATTCACCCTCCCTCACGACCACTGAAGCTTACAAGAGTCTTTCTACACCAGAACAAGCCAACACTCGTCCCATTTATTCAGAAGTCAAAGGAGATTACATCAAAAAAAAGCTTTTCATTTGAAGATCATCATTCATACCAAATCAAGACTAAAGACCAAAGACCATCATTATCAGTCAATCTCGACCCTACATCATCTCTAGAAGATCCTGAAAGTCCAAGCCTCACTGAATACCACAGATTAGTTCCATGAATCAAGCCATTCCCCCCATCCAGCTCCAAGACCAAATCAAGACCATTTAAGCTTAACGGCTAGTTAATAATTTCCCCATCATCCAGCTTGATCTTTGCTTTATTTTTAAAGCTAGTTATCGTTTTATTACATTATTCCGAGTACTATAAAAACTCAAGTCCTTTGTATTTTCATTCACCAAGTTATTAATCAATCAAAGTTTATTTTGTTTCAAAGAAAGTTATCTTTTGAATCAATTATGTTCCTGCTTATTACTAGTTCTTCAATAGAGATTCTTAGAATTTGTAAGGAGTGTAAAAACTAGTGTTCTCACGAGGATTAGCCCTTTAACATTAGGATCTAAAACCCTTGTGTTTGGAGTTCAAGCACAATTGGCTATTCAACCATTCAGCCTCTCATCCATCATCAACTCAAAGCAAATATTCAAAGAAGCCTGACTTAAACCACATTTCAAGTATTGTATCAATAACACTACATGCATTTTGAAGTTCTGCTGCTGTGAGTTGTCGAATGTGCAAACACCCGAATACCATAACTGTTTTAACTCATGAATCAAAGGTTGTAAGAATACAAGTGCTCACTTTGGATGTTTAAGACCAGGAACTAGAATATTCATAGAGAATGCTTAAGACCAAGAACTAGAATTCTCTTTGCATGCACATGTCCAGAAGAAGATTGTATAGTGTCAAAATGACAGTCCATAGAGTATATTGTCTCCAAGACATATCAAATGAAGTGATTCCACCAGTGCATAAACCAAGATAGACATTCCTACACTCGTTAACAAAGTCTGAATATATTGTTCGAAAGTGCTTCCACACATTTGCATCTAACATATGTGTTACCTATCCATCATATGTGGCATGTTGTGCATGCCATATCATTACTGTCGCCATCATTTCTGAGTGGTATAACCGCTTCAATCTTTCACTGATTGGCAAGTACCACATACATTGGTATGAGACACGAGTTCTTTCAGTAGTTTCTTGATATCTTGGCTTCCCACAAAATCAATATTCCTCTACTTGTCTTTCCAGAAAATCATACAATTGTCAATGCATACATCAATCATTTCTGTTGGTAAGCCAAGATCTGCAACCAACCTCTGTATTTCATAATTATTCTCAGCAGAAAGATTATCAGCTGGCAAGTACTCTTTGAAAACTTCAGACCACAAATCCATGCAAACCTTAGTTAGATTATTATTTAATTATCATCATCCTAGATGCCAATGACAATTTAGACCGTCCTTCTCTACATCCATCGTAAATAGGCTGATTTACAGCATCTAAAATATCATAAACCCATTTTGCATCTACGTTGGGTTCTTTCCTAATATTATCAGCAAATGAGGTTGGTGAAGCTTCATGCATTGCATCTATAACCATATCATGAAACCTATTCTCTTATTGATACTCTTGATCAATATTTTCGAATATATTGTACCCATTACCATAATTAGCATTATAACTAGGCTGCTCGAAATCTTGACCCATACTACTAGTTCCAACATAATAATCTTCCCCATGCGAAAACTATATGTAGTAGTTTGATATAGATCTTCTATTACATAAATGATTATTCACATTATCAAATTATATATATGACATGTTCTTGCACTTTCTACATAGACATAATATTTTACTGTGTTCCCTTGCAAATGATTGGTTTGTCGACTTGTACAAAAATCCTCGCAACCCGTCCCGATACTCTTTCGTCACCTCACTAGTCTCAGGACCTCAGTGATTATACATCCATGATCATAATACATATAATCCATGCTCCAACGACATTATAAATATCTCTTTTCAAAAAAAAATTTCACTATTCTTTTTCTAATCTTTTTTTTTCTCTTCCCTTCGCTTTTTTCTTTAATTTTTAATATTCTCTCTTCTTCTTTCTCAAAATCCTTTTTTCTCTCTTTTATTTATTTTTTCTTCTTTCTATGTTGATTGGTGAAACTCTCATATCCCATAAAGCTATTTATAGGTTTTCAAAATCACTGTGACGATAGCGATTTGTGAGAGATTTGCGATGACCGATACTATTGCAACGACATTCCGACGATATTATGAAGGATGCACGAGTAGTTTGCGACAGTGTAACTAATCAGACGGGAAGGTAGGAATAATGTAAAACGTGTTACAGCTAATTTACAAATACTCACAAGTCCCTCTCAAATATTGCTGTGAATTTGTTTTCTCGCAATGTCACCGTAGTTAACGACATATTTGCGACGTCTTTGTCAGCTATTGCAAGTTAGTCATAAATTCGTCGTAAATTTACAGAGCTTTTGCAACGATCTTTATACTCACATTTTTGCAATGAATTTATGACAAATCTTCTGTTTATAGCAAAGCTGCCACAACTCTTTCATAAATTTGCGACTGTTCTTTCCATCACAAAGAAATTGTTTATCTTTTTTTATATTTTTTTTCACAATTAATCACAATATATAAAACCCAAAAGCTTCGTATTAAATATATATATATATATATATTTTAAAAATTTAAAAGATTCCAATGAATGATTTGTCATAATATGTGAATATAGATTGTAAATATATTGAACTTTAGATATTTTAATATTGTGGTTAGCTTCGACCATATAATTTTTAGTGTTTGATAATAGTCAGTCTTATAGATGATTGATTAAATGCTTTAGATCGATCCCGAGTACATAACGTCAAATCCTTTAAACGGTTAAATAATATTTTTGTTAAATAATCAAACAACTCTTATTAGATAGTTTCTTCGTGTTTCTGAAATGTATATAAACTACTTTGTCTTGAACCATTAAACAAAGATATTGTGGGAGACTTGGGAGCCAATAGCGTTCGAGTTTCATATCGCGGATGAGATTTTAACGTTAGAAACAAATACTAGTACATTGTTTCGTTATACGTATACATTACGTATTTAAAAACGAGAAAAGTGAGTGGGAGAACAGTACAAAAAAGTAAGTAAGATAGTGAATCAGTGATGAAGCCAAAATTGAAAGCGTGATAAAACTGATAATAATATATACCAAAACTGAAGTTTCCATTGAGATTATCACATTGGGTGCGACCACGTGCTTCTTTTCCACTTCTTCCTCTACGGTCCCCATCTCACACCTATTTTAACAAAACCAACAATTTTAGTTATTTATTTTAATATTCCTTATTCGTCTTGATTCTTGTCAGTTTGTAACGAATAACGTGTTCGTTGCAATTTTATTTGGGTACGATTGTTTTCAAGGAGACGTTCAAGATTTGTATTTTTCGAGTTGTGAAAAAGATACAGCTTTAGCATCATATATTAAAGGGAAATAATACGAGTGTTTGGGTCAATCTTTATTAGTTTTAATGGTGACCAAAAGTTAAAACTATGATTAGTTGACTTAGGAAAACAATTATTAAAATGTAGTAGTAATGTACTACCAATCCTTTTTAACTCCGTGTACACAAATTTTAAATTTCTTTTTTCATGATAAAACTATTTCCTCAAATATATACTGTTTGTCAGTTATATTAAATCATCATTACTTTTTTTTTTCTATTGTCATTTTAAGGAAACAATATTTATGCGGGGGTCTTCAGGTTTTTGAATTAATGACAAAATAAAATTAGTTATTTTTGGGTAATTTCCATAATTACATTGAAAACAAGTTTTCAGGACACATATAACAGGGAAGCTAAAATGTTTCCATTCCTAACATTTTTCATTTGAGTTTTCCGATTTTACCCTTTAGTAAAGTCTTCCTAAATTTTTTTTTTCTGTTAAGGTTTCGTATTTTTTTAGAAAAGTCTTCAAAATATTAGAATTTAACATCGTTTCATATGATTTAGGAAAGCTTTTGTAAATTTTTTTAAAAAAATCTGAATTGTGAAATGGCTTCCTAAATTGTGGAAAGGCTTCCTGAATTGTGTAAGGGTTTCCTGAATTGGGAAAATACTTCGGAGAAGGGCTTCCTGAATATGAATTGTATAAATTAACAAAAAAAAATCAATTATATAATTTACGAAGACATTCATAAATACATGTAATGACTTCTTTAATTTATATATTTTAGAAAAGTCTTCCTAATACTTTAAAATATCTTCATACATTTACTTTCATCGTCTTTCTCACCTCTGCGACATCCAAACCCTAATTTCCGCTGATTTTTATTTTTTCTCACCATTGTTGTTGTGTTAGCTCAGGTTTCTTGAGCTTTTCACCCAATTATATCAGATCAATCTTCCACTATATGATTTTGAGCTTTAAATCTCGAAATCACTTTCCCATAAAAAAAACCCAAAGATCTAAGAGATTCACAATCACAAATCAAAATCAAATAGGGGTTATTGGTTCTTATATTTTGGTGGATTTATAAATCTTCTTTGGATATGATAAATTTATTGATTTCAAAATCAGCAAAATAGAAAAAAATCAAATCCACTCAAATACCAAGGTTAGACCTTGTATTTGGGTCTTTGTATTTTAGTCATGAAAATCCTTCCAAATCCATTCAAATTCAATTAAAACTCAAATCCTTATCATATTTAGATTCTAAAATGATAGAACCAATAACACTGTATTTCATTATGGATTTTAAAATCATAGAACCAATAACACTGTATTTCAATATAAATTTTAAAATACAAGAACCAATAACACTGAATTTGGTTTGGATTCTCAAATCCATTAAAATATAAGAACCAATAACACCTCCCAAATGAGAAGAGCGATTCTAAACAAAGCAAAGAATTCAAATTTCAGATCAGTTTTAGCAATTGATATCTTTGTTTTTACACTATTTTTCTTTTTCTTTTATTAACTAATGTTTTATTTAACTAAGGTTAATATGGTCAAGTCTTTAGTGAAAAATGTTATAGAAGGAATTTTTTAGAGTGTTAGTGTATATTAGGAACAAAAACTTAGATTAAATGTATTTAAGGGAATTTCTCTTTTTTTTTTCTAATCTTCGACATGCTTTTCGTTTTGGGATTGTTAGAAAACGATATATTAAAAATTTAAGAGTTAATATAGTCGTTTTATTGATTACTCTATTTTTACTTGGATTGTAAAAGTAATTTTTTACATGATTTGGTTGATGTAGATGATTTGCTTATGTATTTAAGATAATTCAACAACAATGATTAATCAAAACATATCTTAAGCTTTAATAAAAAAATGTTGATTACGATGTTAGAACTTAAGAATTCTAATTTGATATATATTTGTTGACGAAAACACATTTCGATACTCATATTATATGATTTTGTAATATACTCTATCTTATATTAATTTATTGTTGAGAAATTCTTTCTAATAATATGAAAACTAGTTTGGTTCCTAAACTAACATACACACTAGAGAACTTCTACACTATTAATTTTTTACATAAACTAACTATATTACCCTCATTTAAATAACATGCTAATTTAGAATTTTTTGATCTATTCTGAACTTCATCAATATCGGCATCAATCAGCTCTGATAAACATTTTCATCAATCGATGTACTCCATTCATCTTCTCTGATTTCAATAGGTATTTTCCGATAATTAGCCTTTTCATCAATCACAAGTATGAGATTCAAAACGAGTGTGAGATTAAAAATGATGGCATAAGTTGAAGAGTATAGCGGAGATTGGAAACGAATGCGGATTTGGCCTTGGCAACACCAAATCTGAATGTTGTGACTGAAGATCTGCGGACTTTAGATTTAGATCTAAAAAGAGGGGTAAAAGACGAGAGGAGAGAAAAATAAAGTAGATGGGGAAAGCTGGATGGAAAGTGAAAGGCAATAAAGGCTCCAACGTATTTGGCCGGTCGGAAGAGTCAAGCGGCGGTGGCCGTAGAAACGCTTATGATTTTTAGGAGATAGGGTTTTTTAGGAACCTTTTCTTATTATTTAGGATGACCTTCCTAATTAGTATAATCGTTTCCTGAACATTTCATATTATCGTATTTAAGAAGATATTTCTACACATTTATGAAAATTTATCCTAAATGTGTAAGATTTTTTTTAAAATGTTCCATACTATTTTAGAACGAAATGTTTCATACTATTTAGGAATATTATGAAATAATCATACATATTTAGAAAGACTTTTATAAATATATAAGTAAACTGTTTTAAATAGTCTAAAATGTTTAGTAAACGCTAATACATATTTATGAAATATTTAAGAAATAATTATAAATATTTATGAAAATTATCTGAAAATATAAAGACGTTTTCCTAAAAGAGAAAAATGAAGAAAGCAAATAAAAAATGTTAGAGATAGAAATTTTTTAGCTTTTCTATTATTTTTGGCTTGAATAATTGTTTTAATAATAAATATGAAATTGGCTTAATTGTTTGCGTTGTCGAATTAAGTGAAATTCGAAACGATTAAAACATGCAATGTAAAAGTTTATATCAATATAAAAAAAAACAAATGAGATTTTTTCTCTCTTTCTTTGGTTAATTAATTAATTGGTTAAATGAAGTAATGGTCGAAACTCTAATAACGTTGAATAATAAAAATCGAAGAAAAAGACGCATTTTCCCTCGGGGAAAAAATTGCAAACTCTAAAAAATATCAGCGTTTGTCTATGTATATATATATATGCAAAAGCGTAGAAACACAACGAGAGCGAAGATTTCGCAAGGAGAAGAAGAGAAATAATGGTGGTTGTTCAGTTGTTTAGCTGGAAGCCATTGATTCTACCTTCTCAAGCTTTGAGACGCGATCGAATCCCATCTTTCAACAGGTTTGAATTCGTCTTCTTCTTATAGTTCCAATTTCTGAAACAATTGCTTCCATGGTGGTGACTTTTCCATAAATTGATTCTGGAGTTTTGTGATGGTCGAAGATTTTAAGTGTGTCATTTGGGTTTTAGGGCTTTTTCTTTCTTTTCTTTTAGCTTTTCTTCCGGTGAAGAAGCTGCTTCGTGTTTGTCTACTGTAAATGTAGCGAGTTCTATGGTTTTTGATTAGAAATTGGAATTCTAATTGAAGTTCTGAATCTGGGTTTAGGTTTTAGGTTCGAAATTGAATTTGGAGGTATTTCATAATTGTTTGAAAACTGAGGAATGTCCTATAATCAATTCAAATCTCATTCTCGAAAAATGGTAATTTGATTTTTGCAGGAGATTGAGTTTACACTCTCTACCTTTAGGTGGGATTGATTCTTTGAGATGCCGAGGTGAGTCTCTGTAAATTCTGAGATCTTTCTCTCTCTATTTTTTTTTGTTTTCTTTCAATAATTAAAGTTTGCTACAGATTTGGCATTTTCCCAAAATTAGATATTTCTAGTGTGTCTCATTATTTATGCTCTTGCTCAATCAGACTCGTGCTTGATTGACTAATTTACTGTCATTTGTCTCTCTATTAGGGACCTTCAAAGTCAAATCTCAAAGGACAGGAGACATAAAGGGTTTTCTGAAGGATTTTAGTTCCATGTTCCATAAGGTGAAGCTTAACCATGTCCATTGTCATGTCTTTATTTCTTTTTTTCTTATGTTTCTGTACGGTGCAAAATCAGCCAAATAGTTCGTTTACCTCTCGCGTTTGAGAGGTTCTAGACTGCACACGTTTCGTTTTTGACGGATGAATTACAGCTTCTTGGTGTCATTGATGTCTTTAACGTGTTTGCTTTCTTGTCTAGTTCTCTGTTTGAAGGATGAATCTGAGATCTTTTGTGTTTCCTGGCGTCACTGACGTCTTCAATGCGTTTGCTTTCTTGTTTAATCATCGAGATGAAACCTCCATATGCGTTTGCTTTCTTGTTTACTTCTCTGGTTGAAGGATGAATTTGTTATCTTTTGTGATTCCTGGTGTCGCTGACGTCTTTGATTCCTTTGCTTCTTGTTGTGTTATCGAGATGAAATCTCCGTATGTTTATGTTATGATCTTCTTAAATCTCGCAGAGTCTTCCATATAAACTTGTGTTAGGATGCATCCCACTGTATACGGTTCTCAGAATAATGCAAAAGATGTTTCAAGAGCTTCCACGCCTCATTCAGAACTCGGTTGGGGCTGGCTTGCCTTTCGCTTGTGCATCGAACTCTCTGAATAAACCTACTCCTCTCAACTTGGACGTGTCATTACCTTCTTTACATGATATCAAATGGAGCGTTGCAAGGTTTCTTTATCTGTTCAATATTCAGGTTGAGAAGAACATTGCCACGTATGTCCTAAACCCAATATTCTTTATCAGGATGCTACTTGCTTTATAGTTGAAGAATCATGCTTGGTATTTGTTTGTACAAATGTTACTAGCTACAGAAATGATCGGAGGTATTTGATCGTTAATATGTAATGTGTAGAATTTGCTGGGATGAGTCTCTTAAGTTAGAATGATAAAACATGGGAATAGTGTAGATTCCTGACTAAATTTTTTCGTCTTCCAGTAGTGAAGATTAGGGATTCGATACTGCTCCTAAGTAAGAATTCGCTTCACTGGTTTCTCAAATGAGATATTAGCTTCCTGCTGAGTATGACTGTTAGTATCACTGTTCTTGAGATGAGTATTGTTCATGTGCAGTTAAGTTCTATTTTTCTTTGTGACAATGACATCCGTTCTGATCACTTTTTTCGTGTCTATTTTAGGTTCCTTGTGGTGCTCCTGGTAGCATGCCTATCGTTTGTTATGATCGGGGGATTCCTATTTTTCCAGTTGAGGTAACATAGCTTTATTTAACTTAGTCATCTATGTTATGCCTTTTCAAGATCGTCTTTAATGTGGTTATATGACGATTTTTTTCTGAAATCTGAACCTCCCTAAATGGAAGATGAAACTCAATTCTTGGTTTTAGTCTGATGAAGAAATTGTAGAAAAGGAAAAAGATCTTGTAAATGAATTTAAACTATAAGCTAATGAACGTGTACATCTTTCCATTGCATGATTTCTTATGAGTACAACTTCATATGCACTGCTATTGCCTTCTTGTTGTGAAGGAAAGACAATCTACCCTTAGAAGACTGTTTCTGGGAGGCCTGGTCATGCCTCATTTCCTCTTCTAGTCATCTAAAGGTCATCATCTGCTTCTTCACCGATTCAAAGATATTATTCTAGATCAATTACAACTTACAAGCCTCATGATATTTCTATGGAGTTCTTGCAACTTACAAGCCTATATGCTTGCTGAAAACTGCAGCAAAAGACACGCATTGAAAGAGTCATTGGATTTGTCCTAGCCATTTGGGGGATTTTGTTTTACTCTCGGCTTTTAAGCACAATGACGGAACAATTTCGAGTAAGTTCTTGGTGAGAAATGAATGGTGATTGGTACAAGTTCCTGATCGTTTTGTCTGGACAGAGTAATATGCAAAGGCTGAGGGAAGGTGCACAGATGCAAGTCCTAGAAGCTGATCATATCATCATTTGTGGAATAAACAGTCATCTTCCTTTCATACTAAAGCAACTGAACAGTTATCATGAGCATGCTGTCCGTTTAGGTACAGCCACATCTAGGTAATTTGATCTCTCTTTATATATCTTACAATTTATTTGCCCTCTTATGCTGACTTGGCTGATTACTTTGATGCTTTCAGGAAGCAGAGACTTCTGCTTATGTCTGATACTCCAAGGAAGCAGATGGACAAGATAGCTGAAGCGTACTCTAGAGATTTTAATCACATTGACATCCTAACAAAGAGGTAAGTGGTTGCACTTCCGATTAAGTGGCCGTAAACCCGAAAAGCTGCTTAGGTTCACGCCATATTAACTAATGATCTTGTTGGTTCGCATATATTTACAGTGCTGATTTCATGTTTCTACCAGTGCAGTTGTAGTCTTAACATGACGAAATCATTTGAGAGGGCTGCCGCTTGTATGGCGCGTGCCATTATCATACTACCAACGAAAGGTGACCGGTAAGAGAATTTTAATTTTGTCTTAGAATATATGAAGATGAAACTGAGATCGCAATCAGCTTTGAGTTTATAATTATGGAAACTGAGTAGTAAAAGTGTGCAGTGTCTTAGCTCCTTCTGTTAGCTCTTTGCCATAAGGTAGCTCGGCAGTTGATATATATATAAGATGCAGTTAAGAGAGTTATGTGTATTTCAGTGGTTTGGAGTTGAGAAAGTTGGGAGTTCTCTTCAATAAACTCTTTGGTTTCTCATTACGGTCAATTCGTTTGGTTTGTACTTTTTCTTCATTATGTACTTTAGTTCTAATTCAGAACAAAGAAGACTTATGTTCTGAAACCTGTCAGTAAACTGAAATGCTAGTGGTAAAAATCATGGAATCTCAGTACTTTGTGAAAGAGGAATTAATCAAGTTAAGAAATTGTTTCAGGTACGAAGTTGATACAGACGCGTTTCTTTCTGTATTAGCCCTTCAACCTATACCAAATCTGGAATCCATCCCAACCATTGTAGAGGTAAATTAGGTAACTGAAAAATTGTGCGCAGTAATGGTTTTCTGTTTTATAGTGCTGATCTTTTTTTCCTTTCTTGCTTTTCTTTGCTTCCGCATATGAATGCAGGTATCAAGCCCTAGTACGTATCATCTTCTCAAGTCCATCGCAGGACTAAAAGTTGAACCGGTTGAAAATGTTACCTCCAAATTGTTTGTCCAATGCTCACGTCAAAAGGATCTGATAAAAATCTACAGGCACCTACTAAATTACTCAAGTACGGTGTTCTTTCATCTTAAATCTTCTGTTCATGTTTTTGTGTTAAGTTTTGTATTCAAGTACTAATAAGACCAAGTCTACTTCATTGCAGAAAATGTATTCAATCTTTGCAGCTTCCCAAATCTAGCTGGGATGAGGTATAGACAGTTAAGACTCGGGTTTCGCGAGGTAGGACTTACTATCTTGTGAGCATGTGTGTTCCTACCTTAGTGTCTTTGTAACTAATCTCATCCTCTACATGTGTATCTTTCAGGTTGTGGTTTGTGGCCTTTTACGAGATGGGAAAGTAAACTTCCACCCAAATGATGACGAAAAGCTCATGGAATCCGATAAAGTATTGTTCATTGCGCCTCTCAATTGGAAGAAGAAGCAACTTCTATATACAGACATGGAAATAGAGAACATTACACTAGATGAGCCTGTTGATACTCGGAAGCAAGTGTTTGAGAAGAAAAAATCACGGCTACCGAAGATTATCATGCGTCCTAGTAAGTCCTTATCAAAGGTCTGACTCTCAACTTCCTCCACAAACTATAATAATATTAGGCTTTTCGAAGATTTTGAGACCTCTGATCTTCATTTCTATGGATTTACACAGGGATCAGATTCTATCAGAGGACCCAAAGAGTCTATACTTTTACTTGGTTGGCGTGGAGATGTTGTACATATGGTTGAGGAGTTTGATAATTATCTTGGTCCAGGCAGTTCATTAGTACGCCCACATACCATTATCTCTGTTTCGTTGGCTCTTAAGAGAAGAGTTCCTGATAAATTTTCTTTACTCACAGGAGATATTATCAGATGTACCATTAGAAGACAGAAGAAGAGTGAGCGATGGTATAGGTTCAGTGAAAATCAAGAACATCCAAGTTTCACATAGGGTAAATTTTTTCAGTGGCATGAACAAGGATAGCTTCAAAGCCATTAGGTTGTTGATGTGTTTATAATCTTTCTACAGGTTGGGAATCCTATGAACTATGAGACGCTAAAGGAAACTATAATGCATATGCAAAGTAAATATAGGAAAGGCGAAGATATTCCTCTGACCATTCTTGTGATATCAGATCGAGACTGGCTTCTTGGAGGTAAGTGTTGGTGATTACTTCTTGGTCTTTGGATATTTTGATTAACACTTAACAAAGTAATTTGATGTTCTTTTAAAGATCCATCTAGAGCGGACAAACAATCCTCTTACTCTCTTCTCCTCGCTGAAAGCATCTGTAACAAGCTTGGAGTTAAGGTAACGTAACTGACTTCTAATACGAGATTGAATTACTGAACTTCCATCTTACTATTGTTGTTTCTCTTAGGTACAAAATCTAGCTGCTGAAATCGTTGACTCGAAACTCGGCAAGCAGGTATTGAAAAGTCCTTTTTTTGTTGTTGTTTCTGAGCTAAGTTGAGTTGCTAAAAACAATTACACAAAACCATGTAGATAACAAGAATCAAGCCGTCACTAACACTAATAGCAGCAGAGGAAGTGATGAGCCTTGTAACAGCACAAGGTTACATTTCAATCTTTTGAACTTTTTGCTTCTTCTTTATCTTAACAGTTAATAACACCATTTTTCTTTCACAACCAGTTGCTGAAAACAGTGAATTGAACGAGGTGTGGAAGGACATTCTAAACGCAGAAGGTGATGAGATATACGTAAAGGTCAAGAAAACGAACAAACTCTCTTCCTTCAAATCTTGTTGCCATTGTTAGTGGTCTGAAAATCTTTGAGTTTGCTTGAGGACATACAGGACATTGTGCTGTACATGAAAAACGGCGAGAACCCTTCCTTCACCGAGCTCTCAGAGCGAGCTTGGCTAAGGAGAGAAGTAGCAATAGGCTACATAAAAGGCGGCAAAAAGGTCTGTTTAAATTACTCTGCAATATATTTAAGCCTCTCTTCTCTCTTGATTAATATACATAACTTTGGTTTCTTTTTTGTTGTTGCAAGATAATCAATCCGGTTCCAAAGAGAGAGCCTCTTTCTCTGGATATGTCAGACTCATTGATTGTTATATCAGAGCTTGAAGGAGACCAACCCATCATACTATGAAACTATAATATACACATTGTCATATTCTTACACATGTAATAGTTTCTTACACACCAAGCGACATTGGGGGCAAAGGAGACCGACTCACACAACTGCAAAGCTTCAAAATAAGTCGTTGATTTTTGTACAAAGAAACAAATCTATTTTGTTCATTGGTCATACTTTTTTTTTCTTTTTGCTTTCTTAATGAAATAAAAGCCTATTTGTCTCCAACTCTAGGTCGTTTACATTCCATTGTTACTAGCTCGAAGAGTCAGATTGTAATCTTCCCACTACTCATGCAACAGAGATGGAAACCAAAATCATAGGTTGTGGATACAAGTACTACTTGGAATCTTGTTCCTCTAGAGAAAAGCTTTTATATTAAACGAAAACAAGATGGCACAATTGAGTGATTTAAGTCACGTCTGGCCGCAAAAAGGTTACAAATCAACATCATGGAATCGATTATTTTGAAGCGTTCACTTATCAATCCCTGTTTATGCTGATGACATAGTGATCATGAGCAATTATGTCCGATTCAAAGAATTGGCGTTATATTCGTTTAAGTATTGTCAATATGCCTCTACGATTTCGTCAATGATTACTCTTCATTAATTTAATGTCAAAAGTCTCCAAAGCATGAAGGACGCGACTATAATAGACATGGACATCGAAATTAAAAGGAGAAAAACAAGACTGAGGAAGAAAGAGTCGAAACATTTCAAGAACACCGAAATGTAGGAATCAAGAGACCTGAATGTCAAATGGTTTTGAGAACAAGGTCCAAAAAATGATAGTCAACGTCTTGGAAGTGGAGTGCAAAGGAAGATCCTTCAAGTCATAAGACAGAAGCAAAAGATGTGGAATCAAGTCCTCTCAAGTCATAGGGAGAAACCACCGAGCATCCTTGAAATTCATGTTGGCGAGATGAGAGAAGCGTTTGACGGTCTTGGATGCAAGATTGAACACACAGATGTCCAGGTTGAACAGACAGATGTCCAGGTCACGAGGCTTCCGGAGACAGGCACGATCGTGACGGGTGAAATAGATAGAGTTGGGTTCTATACCAAGAGAACGGTTAGCAGGAACAGTGATACCCAAGTCGAGAAGAAGGGCCTCATCACCAAGAGAATCTACCTCGACAAGGTCTTGGCGGTAACAATTTGGGGCTGGAATAGGATCCTTCTTGTAGACATGGAAGCTCGTCTGGCTTTCAATGGTTATGGTCCCGACCAACAATATCTCTCCTGCCGTTGTAACCGCCAAGCTGGAATGGGAAAGATACATATTAATAGGAGAACGCATCAGGTCTGGAATACTCTCAGTGAGCTCCACGAAACAGTTGTGTCCAGGCAAATCTATGACGCGTATGTTATCACGGATCGTTGAGATGTAAAGACGGTAACCTCTGAGTACCAGATCAGATGATCCATTGATCATCTTGGGGATTCCCAAATACAGCGAAATGTGTAGGAACCGCAAAAACCGAATAAGAAATACGATTAATAAAATCGATTAGAAACGATAATATAAGGTACGGAAAGCAAAGGAAAGCCGAATATAGAAAACGTTTTCGAGAAAAACCGAGTATCAGAGGCGAGATGATCTCTTTCCGTAACTCAATAAATCGCCCGTAGTGTGACGGTGATATGCGATTTTTGAATCCCAAGATACAACCGATAATAGACCGCTTCGCAACACTCGAAACAGAATCTATGAACTTAGATTAGTACGATAAACTCTCGAGACTTACGTTAAAAGAAGATGATTTGTTGGATTTTATGAAGAGTGAATTTTCAGTGTTTTCAAACTGAGAAATAATGAGAGTCACGACTTTCTTTTAAAGCCAGAGGAGAACAGATTCCATGGTCGATCTGGCTAACCGAGTTTATTTGGAAGATTTCCAAGATACCGCTCCACCTCCAAGTGTAAAGGCATATCCACTCGTGGATTTTGAGTTTTTAGAATCGGAAATCCAGATTGCATCACTGTATCCTTCTAAAACCGCGGGTTCTTTACTGTAGTGGAGACCATAATTTTTGGTATAACGTACATAGTTTAATACTCTTGTTATAGCTTTCCAATGTTTATGTCCTGGATTACTTGTGTAGCGACTTAGTACATTTACTGCGTGCGCTAGATCGGGTCTAGTACAATTTGTTAAGTACATCAGACTTCCAATCACTCTTGCATACTCCAGTTGTGAGACTGCTTCACCCGAATTTTTGGTAAGATGAAGTTGAGAATCTACTGGAGTTTTTGCTGTCCCGTTTGAGTAGCTTTTAAACCTCTCAAATATCTTTTCAGCATAGTGAACTTGAGACATGATGATTCCCTCAGAACTTCTAGTGATTTGAATCCCTAGAATCACATCCGTGAGTCCCATGTCTTTCATATCAAACTTGCTTTTTAACAATTGTTTAGTTTGATTGATTAGATCTTTTGTGCTTCCAAGAATGAGCATGTCATCTACGTATAAACATAATAAAATGTACCCTTGTGTAGTACATTTTATGTAGATGCACTTGTCACATTCATTAATGCTGAAACCATTTGACATCACTACATCATCAAATTTTTCATGCCATTGTTTCAGGGCTTGTTTAAGTCCGTACAAAGACTTCACAAGTCGACATACTTTATGTTGTTGTCCGGGGACGACGAAACCTTCTGGTTGTTTTATATAAATTTCTTCTTCTAAATCTCCATTTAGAAAAGCGGTTTTAACATCCATTTGATGGATTTCTAGGTCTCTCAATGCTGCGATGCTTACAAGCAGTCGAATTGAGGTTATTCTCGTAACTGGAGAATATGTGTCGAAGAAATCCAGGCTTTCTTTTTGCCGGAATCCTTGCACTACAAGTCTAGCCTTGTACTTCTCTATCGAGCCATTGGTTTTCAACTTTGTTTTGAAAATCCACTTGCACCCTAATGCTTTAAACCCTTGTGGTAGATCAGTGATCACATATGTATGGTTTTGCATTATTGAGTCGAACTCACAATTAACGGCTTCCTTCCAAAAAGGTGCATCTGGTGTAGACATGGCCTCGGCGAATGTTCTTAGTTCAAAGAATGATGCGTTTCTTGATTCCATGGTTGTATTAACATGAACATCTGGTACATCTGATTTATGAATCAGAAACCGATAAGCACTACTATTGTGTGCATATCCGATGAAGATACAATCCACTGTTTTTGGTCCGATTGTGACCTTTTTTGGAGGAGGTACCACAACTTTTGCAAGGCACCCCCACACTTTCAAGTATTTATACGATGGCGGAGTACCTTTCCAAAGTTCGTAAGGAGTTTTTCCCGTGACTTTGTGTGGTATTTTATTGAGGATATAGTTTGTGGTAAGCAGTGCTTCCCTCCACATGTCCTGGGCTAACCCTGATTCCTGCAACATCGCATTCATCATTTCTTTAAGAGTTCAGTTTTTTCGTTCCGCAACTCCGTTAGATTCTGGTGAGTAAGGAGCGGTGGTTTGATGTATAATCCCATGTTCTTGACAAAAGGCATTAAACGGTCCATCATATTCGCCTCCTCTATCACTTCTAACTATTTTAATAGTTTTATTAAGTTAATATTCAACTTCGCGCTTATATTCCTTGAACTTTTCCAAGGTTTCATCTTTGCTTTTTAGCAGATATACACAACAATATTTTCTATGGTCATCGATGAACATTACAAAATATTTTCTACCGCCTCTAGTTGGTGCTTATTTTAAATCACATAAATCTGTATGTATTAAACCTAGAGGTTCGGTTGTTCTTTCAACATGAGGTGATGGCGTTTTAGTGAGTTTGGCATGGATGCACACTTCACATTTTTCTTTGCTTGTTTTGCATTTCGGGATTAGGTTCAAGTTCATTAATCTTTTTATTGATTTGTAATTCACATATCCTAATCTTTCATGCCAAATTTTAAATGACTCAAGCAAATAAGCAACTGGATTGTTCTCGTTAATTGAAATTTTCGAAACCGATTCAACAACATTCGAAACAGAAGCAACATTATTAGTAACAACATTATTAGAGCTAGAAGCATCGTTGTTGCGGAGGACTGTCGTGACGCACATCTTGATCAGTCCGTTCTTCTCATATCCCCTGCCAATAAACACCCCAAATTTCTTCAACACGAGCTTGTCTGACTCAAGGTTAGCAGCAAATCCGGCCTTGCTCATCAGTGTGCCAGAGATCAGGTTCTTCCTCATGTAAGGAACGTGTTTGACATTTTGAAGAGTGAGTTCCTTTCCTGAGGTCATCTTCAGCACAACTTTTCCGCGACCAATGATCTTGGAGAATGCAGAGTTCCCCATGAACAGCTGTTCGGTCGATTTACTCTTCTGGTAGGTACTGAACATTGCACGTTCAGCGCAGATGTGGGTCGTTGCACCAGTGTCGTACCACCACTCTTTCGGGTTGTCTTCCACCATGTTGACTTCCGAGACCACAGCGCACAGGTCCTCTTCTGTCAAGTTGGCTTGAGCTTTCGCATTGTCCTTGGGCTTGCTGCGACACACATCACTTTTGTGACCAATCTTGTTACAGTTGTGGCATTTCCCTTTGAACTTCTTTTCAGCGTTGCTGCGCTTCTTGAAGTTTGTGGAGGAGCTTGGTTTCAAGGGGGATGCCGTTGTTGTAGCCACAGCCTTGCCTTTTCCTTTGCCCTTGTGGGTTGCCACGTTCACATTGTGCTCCTGGACTTGAAAACCATTTGCCTTTCGGTTTCTGTCTTCCATTTGCAGCCTTGTGATGACATTTTCATGAGACATTATCTTCCTCTTGTGCTTGAGGTAGTTCTTGAAATCCACCCAACTCGGAGGTAACTTCTCAATGAAGCTGTTCGCTGTGAAGATTCTGCAGATTGACATTCCCTCAGCAGCTATTTCATGGCAGATCAACTGGAGCGCCTCCACTTGATCCATGATCGGCTTGGAATCCACTATTTGAAGTCGAGAAATTTTGCCACTGCATATTTCTGACATCCAGCGTCTTCTGATCTGTACTTCTTTTCCAGAGTTTGCCATAGTGCCTTGGAGGATTTTTCCTTACTGTAGACAAGGTACAGCTTTTCACTGAGGCGGCCTAAGATCCAGCCTCTGCATACAAAATCCCCATGGGTCCATGCGTCAACGATTGCCAGAGTGTAGGCATCTGTGTTTCCTTGTGGAACGACTGGTGGGTCCTCCCTGAGATACTTGTCGAACTTCATGTTCGTCAAGAAGAAGTGCATCTTCATCTGCCATGTTTTAAAACCTTTTCTATCAAAGTGATCTGGCATGAGCCCTTCACTTGCGGCTGCTGGAATTGTAGGAATCAAAGGCTGGACAGTGTTGGGTGTTGTAGCCGTAGGAAGACCATCGCCAAACATAATTCGACGTGTCGTCTCATCGACATCATTTGGCTCCACTGGTCCAAACGCATTCGCAGGTGGTGGTGAGTCCACTCTGGGTGTTTGATCGGTCACGTTTGAGGTACCGCCGGTAGTCATCTGATAACAAGTAAACAAATGAATCAGTATACCAGTCGATTTGAACCACAGGTCAATAAATGATTTATGTAAATCGGGTAAAGCATTTTGCAAACTCGCTTTTAAAGCATTCGCAGAAACCTGAACCGTTTAATAAGAAAGCGCTTTTACAGAACAGACGTTTCGCGGAATCGCTATGGTAAGCATTCGCAAAACCAAATATGTTATCGTATTCAACCAAAAACCGTTAAAGAAATAGGTTTTATGAAACCGCGGAAAACGTTTTTTGGAAATCGTTTTTAGAGAAACCGCAAAGACTTAATCCGATTGTAGCAGTAAGCTATAAGCGGATTTATTGAGTTACGATTGTAGGAACCGCAAAAACCGAATAAGAAATGCGATTAATAAAACCGATTAGAAGCGATAATATAAGGTACGGAAAGCAAAGGAAAACCGAGTATAGAAAACATTTTCGAGAAGAACCGAATATCGGATGCGAGATGATCTCTTTCCGTAGCTCAATAAATCGCCCGTAGTGTGACGGTGATATGCGATTTTTGAATCCCAAGATACAACTGATAATAGACCGCTTTGCAACACTCAAAACGGAATCTATGAACTTAGATTAGTACGATAAACTCTCGAGACTTACGTTAAAAGAAGAGGATTTGTTGGATTTTATGAAGAGTGAATTTTCAGTGTTTTCGAACTGAGAAATAATGAGAGTCACAGCTTTCTTTTAAAGCCAGGGGAGAACAGATTCCATGGTCGATCTGGCTAACAGAGTTTGTTTGGAAGATTTTCATGACACCGCTCCACCTCCAAGTGTAAAGACATATCCACTCGTGGATTTTGAGTTTTTAGAATCGGAAATCCAATTTGCATCACTGTATCCTTTTAAAACCGCGGGTTCTATACTGTAGTGGAGACCATAATTTTGGTATAACGTACGTAGTTTAATACTCTCGTTACAGCTTTCTAATGTTTATGTCCTGGATTACTTGTGTAGCGACTTAGTACATTTACTGCGTGCGCTAGATCGGGTCTAGTACAATTTGGTAAGTACATCAGACTTCCAATCACTCTTGCATACTCCAGTTGTGAGACTGCTTCACCCAAATTTTTGGTAAGATGAAGTTGAGAATCTACTGGAGTTTTTGCTGTCCCGTTTGAGTAGTTTTTAAACCTCTCAAGTATCTTTTCAGCATAGTGAGCTTGAGACAGGATGATTCCCTCAGAACTTCTAGTGATTTGAATCCCTAGAATCACATCCGCGAGTCCCATATCTTTCATATCAAACTTGCTTTTTATCAATTGTTTAGTTTGATTGATTAGATCTTTTGTGCTTCCAAGAATGAGGATGTCATCTACGTATAAACATAATAAAATGTACCCTTGTGTAGTACATTTTATGTAGATGCACTTGTCACATTCATTAATGCTGAAACCATTTGACATCATTAAATTATCAATTTTTTCATGCCATTGTTTCGGGGCTTGTTTAAGTCTGTACAAAGACTTCACAAGTCGACATATTTTATGTTCTTGTCCGGGGACGACGAAACCTTCTGGTTGTTTCATATAAATTTCTTCTTCTAAATCTCCATTTAGAAAAGCGGTTTTAACATCCATTTGATGGATTTCTAGGTCTTTGAATGCTGCGATGCTTACAAGCAGCCGAATTGAGGTTATTCTCGTAACTGGAGAATATGTGTCGAAGAAATCCAGGCCTTCTTTTTGCCGGAATCCTTGCACAACAAGTCTAGCCTTGTACTTATTTATCGAGCCATCGGTTTTCAACTTTGTTTTGAAAATCCATTTGCACCCTAATGCTTTAAACCCTTGTGGTAGATCAGTGATCACATATGTATGGTTTTGCATTATTGAGTCGAACTCACAATTAACGGCTTCCTTCCAAAAAGGTGCATCTGGTGTAGACATGGCCTCAGCGAATGTTCTTGGTTCATTCTCTGTAAGAAAGACCATTAGAAAATCGTCACCGTAGGATTTTTCCTTACGAGCTCTTTTGCTACGTCTAGGTTCATCTTCGGCTTCCTCTACATCATCAAATGATGTGCCCGAAGTGCTTGCCTCGTTTACAGAGGTGAGTGCATCTCTTTCTTCACGAGGTCGTTTCGGGTGTTGTTTAACCTTACACGGGAACACGTGTTCAAAGAATGATGCGTTTCTTGATTCCATGGTTGTATTAACATGAATATCCGGTACATCTGATTTATGAACCAGAAACCGATAAGCACTACTATTGTGTGCATATCCGATGAAGATACAATCCACTGTTTTTGGTCCGATTGTGACCTTTTTTGAAGGAGGTACCGTAACTTTTGCAAGGCACCCCCACACTTTCAAGTATTTATACGATGGCGGAGTACCTTTCCAAAGTTCGTACGGAGTTTTTCCTGTGACTTTGTGTGGTATTTTATTGAGGATATAGTTTGTGGTAAGCAGTGCTTCCCCCCACATGTCCTGGGCTAACCCTGATTCTTGCAACATCGCATTCATCATTTCTTTAAGAGTTCAGTTTTTTTGTTCCGCAACTCCATTAGATGCTGGTGAGTAAGGAGCGGTGGTTTATAATCCCATGTTCTTGACAAAAGGCATTAAACGGTCCATCATATTCGCCTCCTCTATCACTTCTAACTATTTTAATAGTTTCATTAAGTTAATTTTCAACTTCGCGCTTATATTCCTTGAACTTTTCCAAGGTTTCATCTTTGCTTTTTAGCAGATATACATAACAATATTTTGTATGGTCATCGATGAACGTTACAAAATATTTTCTACCGCCTCTAGTTGGTACGTATTTTAAATTGCATAAATCTGTATGTATTAAACCTAGAGGTTCGGTTGTTCTTTCAACTTGAGGTGATGGCGTTTTAGTGAGTTTGGCCCTGATGCACACTTCACATTTTTCTTTGCTTGTTTTGCATTTCGGGATTAGGTTCAAGTTCATTAATCTTTTTATTGATTTGTAATTCACATGTCCTAATCTTTCATGCCAAATATTAAATGACTCAAGCAAATAAGTAACTGGTTTGTTCTCATTAATTGAAATTTTCGAAACAGATTCAACAACATTCGAAACAGAAGCAACATTATTAGCAACAACATTATTAGAGCTAGAAGCATCGTTGTTGCGGAGGACTGTCGTGACGCACATCTTGATCAGTCCGTCCTTCTCATATCCCCTGCCAATAAACACCCCAAATTTCTTCAACACGAGCTTGTCTGACTCAAGGTTAGCAGCAAATCCGGCCTTGCTCATCAGTGTGCCAGAGATCAGGTTCTTCCTCATGTCAGGAACGTGTTTGACATTCTGAAGAGTGAGTTCCTTTCCTGAGGTCATCCAGCACAACTTTTCCGCGACCAATGATCTTGGAGAATGCAAAGTTCCCCATGAACAGCTGTTCGGTCGATTTACTCTTCTGGTAGGTACTGAACATTGCACGTTCAGCGCAGATGTGGGTCATTGCACCAGTGTCGTACCACCACTCTTTCGGGTTGTCTTCCACCATGTTGACTTCCGAGACAACAGAGCACAGGTCCCCTTCTGTCAAGTTGGTTTGAGCTTTCCCATTGTCCTTGGGCTTGCTGCGACACACATCACTTTTGTGACCAATCTTGTTACAGTTGTGGCATTTCCCTTTGAACTTCTTTTCAGCATTGCTGCGCTTCTTGAAGTTTGTGGAGGAGCTTGGTTTCAAGGGGGATGCCGTTGTTGTAGCCACAGCCTTGCCTTTTCCTTTGCCCTTGTGGGTTGCCACGTTCACATTGTGCTCCTGGACTTGAAAACCATTTGCCTTTCGGTTTCTGTCTTCCATTTGCAGCCTTGTGATGACATCTTCATGAGACATTATCTTCCTCTTGTGCTTGAGGTAGTTCTTGAAATCCACCCAACTCGGAGGTAACTTCTCAATGAAGCTGTTCGCTGTGAAGATTCTGCAGATTGACATTCCCTCAGCAGCTATTTCATGGCAGATCAACTGGAGCGCCTCCACTTGATCCATGATCGGCTTGGAATCCACTATTTTGAAGTCGAGAAATTTTGCCACTGCATATTTCTGACATCCAGCATATTCTGATCTGTACTTCTTTTCCAGAGTTTGCCACAGTGCCTTGGAGGATTTTTCCTTACTGTAGACAAGGTACAGCTTTTCACTGAGGCGGCCTAAGATCCAGCCTCTGCATACGAAATCCCCATGGGTCCATGCCTCAACGATTGCCAGAGTGTAGGCATCTGTGTTTCATTGTGAAACGACTGGTGGGTCCTCCCTGAGATACTTGTCGAACTTCATGTTCGTCAAGAAGAAGTGCATCTTCATCTGCCATGTTTTAAAACCTTTTCCATCAAAGTGATCTGGCATGAGCCCTTCACTTGCGGCTGCTGGAATTGTAGGAAGCAAAGGCAGGACAGTGTTGGGTGTTGTAGCCGTAGGAAGACCATCGCCAAACATAATTCGACGTGTCGTCTCATCGACACCATTTGGCCCCACTGGTCCAAACGCATTCGCAGGTGGTGGTGAGTCCACTCTGGGTGTTTGATCGGTCACGTTTGAGGTACCGCCGGTAGTCATCTGATAACAAGTAAACAACTGAATCAGTATACCAGTCGATTTGAACCACAGGTCAATAAATGATTTATGTAAATTGGGTAAAGCGTTTTGCAAACTCGCTTTTAAAACATTCGCAGAAACCTGAACAGTTTAATAAGAAAGCGCTTTTACAGAACAAACATTTCGCAGAATCGCTATGGTAAGCATTCGCAAAACCAAATATGTTATCGTATTCAACCAAAAACCGTTAAAGAAATAGGTTTTATGAAACCGCGGAAAACGTTTTTTGGAAATCGTTTTTAGAGAAACCGCAAAGACTTAATCCGATTGTAGCAGTAAGCTATAAGCGGATTTATTGAGTTACGATTGTAGGAACCGCAAAAACCGAATAAGAAATACGATTAATAAAACCGATTAGAAGCGATAATATAAGGTACGAAAAGCAAAGGAAAACTGAGTATAGAAAACGTTTTCGAGAAGAACCGAATATCGGATGCGAGATGATCTCTTTCCGTAGCTCAATAAATCGCCCGTAGTGTGACAGTGATATGCGATTTTTGAATCCCAAGATACAACCGATAATAGACCGCTTCGCAACACTCGTAACGGAATCTATGAACTTAGATTAGTACGATAAACTCTCGAGACTTACGTTAAAATAAGAGGATTTGTTGGATTTTATGAAGAGTGAATTTTCAGTGTTTTCGAACTGAGAAATAATGAGAGTCACAGCTTTCTTTTAAAGCCAGGGGAGAACAGATTCCATGGTCGATCTGGCTAACAGAGTTTGTTTGGAAGATTTTCATGACACCGCTCCACCTCCAAGTGTAAAGACATATCCACTCGTGGATTTTGAGTTTTTAGAATCGGAAATCCAATTTGCATCATTGTATCCTTTTAAAACCGTGGGTTCTTTACTGTAGTGGAGACCATAATTTTGGTATAACGTACGTAGTTTAATACTCTCGTTACAGCTTTCTAATGTTTATGTCCTGGATTACTTGTGTAGCGACTTAGTACATTTACTGCATGCGCTAGATCGGGTCTAGTACAATTTGGTAAGTACATCAGACTTCCAATCACTCTTGCATACTCCAGTTGTGAGACTGCTTCACCCAAATTTTTGGTAAGATGAAGTTGAGAATCTACTGGAGTTTTTGCTGTCCCGTTTGAGTAGTTTTTAAACCTCTCAAGTATCTTTTCAGCATAGTGAGCTTGAGACAGGATGATTCCCTCAGAACTTCTAGTGATTTGAATCCCTAGAATCACATCCGCGAGTCCCATATCTTTCATATCAAACTTGCTTTTTATCAATTGTTTAGTTTGATTGATTAGATTTTTTGTGCTTCCAAGAATGAGCATGTCATCTACGTATAAACATAATAAAATGTACCCTTGTGTAGTACATTTTATGTAGATGCACTTGTCACATTCATTAATGCTGAAACTATTTGACATCATTAAATTATCAAATTTTTCATGCCATTGTTTCGGGGCTTGTTTAAGTCCGTACAAAGACTTCACAAGTCGACATATTTTATGTTCTTGTCCGGGGATGACGAAACCTTCTGGTTGTTTCATATAAATTTCTTCTTCTAAATCTCTATTTAGAAAAGCGGTTTTAACATCCATTTGATGGATTTCTAGGTCTCTCAATGCTGCGATGCTTACAAGCAGCCGAATTGAGGTTATTCTCGTAACTGGAGAATATGTGTCGAAGAAATCCAGGCCTTCTTTTTGCCGGAATCCTTGCACAACAAGTCTAGCCTTGTACTTATTTATCGAGCCATCGGTTTTCAACTTTGTTTTGAAAATCTATTTGCACCCTAATGCTTTAAACCCTTGTGGTAGATCAGTGATCACATATGTATGGTTTTGCATTATTGAATCGAACTCACAATTAACGGCTTCCTTCCAAAAAGGTGCATCTGGTGTAGACATGGCCTCGGCGAATGTTCTTGGTTAATTCTCTGTAAGAAAGACCATTAGAAAATCGTCACCGTAGGATTTTTCCTTACGAGCTCTTTTGCTACGTCTAGGTTCATCTTCGGCTTCCTCTACATCATCAAATGATGTGCCCGAAGTGCTTGCCTCGTTTACAGAGGTGAGTGCATCTCTTTCTTCACGAGGTCGTTTCGGGTGTTGTTTAACCTTACACGGGAACACGTGTTTAAAGAATGATGCGTTTTTTGATTCCATGGTTGTATTAACATGAATATCCGGTACATCTGATTTATGAACCAGAAACCGATAAGCACTACTATTGTGTGCATATCCGATGAAGATACAATCCACTGTTTTTGGTCCGATTGTGACCTTTTTTGAAGGAGGTACCGTAACTTTTGCAAGGCACCCCCACACTTTCAAGTATTTATACGATGGCGGAGTACCTTTCCAAAGTTCATAAGGAGTTTTTCCTGTGACTTTGTGTGGTATTTTATTGAGGATATAGTTTGTGGTAAGCAGTGCTTCCCCCCCCACATGTCCTGGGCTAACCCTGATTCCTGCAACATCGCATTCATCATTTCTTTAAGAGTTCAGTTTTTTTGTTCCGCAACTCCATTAGATTCTGGTGAGTAAGGAGCGGTGGTTTATAATCCCATGTTCTTGACAAAAGGCATTAAACGGTCCATCATATTCGCCTCCTCTATCAATTCTAACTATTTTAATAGTTTCATTAAGTTGATTTTCAACTTCGCGCTTATATTCCTTGAACTTTTCCAAGGTTTCATCTTTGCTTTTTAGCAGATATACATAACAATATTTTGTATGGTCATCGATGAACGTTACAAAATATTTTCTACCGCCTCTAGTTGGTACGTATTTTAAATCGCATAAATCTGTATGTATTAAACCTAGAGGTTCGGTTGTTCTTTCAACTTGAGGTGATGGCGTTTTAGTGAGTTTGGCCCTGATGCACACTTCACATTTTTCTTTGCTTGTTTTGCATTTCGGATTAGGTTCAAGTTCATTAATCTTTTTATTGATTTCTAATTCACATGTCCTAATCTTTCATGCCAAATATTAAATGACTCAAGCAAATAAGTAACTGGTTTGTTCTCATTAATTGAAATTTTCGAAACAGATTGAACAACATTCGAAACAGAAGCAACATTATTAGCAACAACATTATTAGAGCTAGAAGCATCGTTGTTGCGGAGGACTGTCGTGACGCACATCTTGATCAGTCCGTTCTTCTCATATCCCCTGCCAATAAACACTCCAAATTTCTTCAACACGAGCTTGTCTGACTCAAGGTTAGCAGCAAATCCGGCCTTGCTCATCAGTGTGCCAGAGATCAGGTTCTTCCTCATGTCAGGAACGTGTTTGACATTCTGAAGAGTGAGTTCCTTTCCTGAGGTCATCTTCAGCACAACTTTTCCGTGACCAATGATCTTGGAGAATGCAGAGTTCCCCATGAACAGCTGTTCGGTCGATTTACTCTTCTGGTAGGTACTGAACATTGCACGTTCAGCGCTGATGTGGGTCATTGCACCAGTGTCGTACCACCACTCTTTCGGGTTGTCTTCCACCATGTTGACTTCCGAGACCACAGCGCACAGGTCCCCTTCTGTCAAGTTGCCTTGAGCTTTCCCATTGTCCTTGGGCTTGCTGCGACACACATCACTTTTGTGACCAATATTGTTACAGTTGTGGCATTTCCCTTTGAACTTCTTTTCAGTGTTGCTGCGCTTCTTGAAGTTTGTGGAGGAGCTTGGTTTCAAGGGGGATGCCGTTGTTGTAGCCACAGCCTTGCCCTTTCCTTTGCCCTTGTGGGTTGCCACGTTCACATTGTGCTCCTGGACTTGAAAACCATTTGCCTTTCGGTTTCTGTCTTCCATTTGCAGCCTTGTGTTGACATCTTCATGAGACATTATCTTCCTCTTGTGCTTGAGGTAGTTCTTGAAATCCACCCAACTCGGAGGTAACTTCTCAATGAAGCTGTTCGCTGTGAAGATTCTGCAGATTGACATTCCCTCAGCAGCTATTTCATGGCAGATCAACTGGAGCGCCTCCACTTGATCCATGATCGGCTTGGAATCCACTATTTTGAAGTCGAGAAATTTTGCCACTGCATATTTCTGACATCCAGCGACTTCTGATCTGTACTTCTTTTCCAGAGTTTGCCACAGTGCCTTGGAGGATTTTTCCTTACTGTAGACAAGGTACAGCTTTTCACTGAGGCGGCCTAAGATCCAGCCTCTGCATACAAAATCCCCATGGGTCCATGCCTCAACGATTGCCAGAGTATAGGCATCTGTGTTTCCTTGTGAAACGACTGGTGGGTCCTCCCTGAGATACTTGTCGAACTTCATGTTCGTCAAGAAGAAGTGCATCTTCATCTGCCATGTTTCAAAACCTTTTCCATCAAAGTGATCTGGCATGAGCCCTTCACTTGCGGCTGCTGGAATTGTAGGAATCAAAGGCTGGACAGTGTTGGGTGTTGTAGCCGTAGGAAGACCATCGCCAAACATAATTCGACGTGTCGTCTCATCGACATCATTTGGCCCCACTGGTCCAAACGCATTCGCAGGTGGTGGTGAGTCCACTCTGGGTGTTTGATCGGTCACGTTTGAGGTACCGCCGGTAGTCATCTGATAACAAGTAAACAACTGAATCAGTATACCAGTCGATTTGAACCACAGGTCAATAAATGATTTATGTAAATCGGGTAAAGCGTTTTGCAAACTCGCTTTTTAAGTATTCGCAGAAACCTGAACCGTTTAATAAGAAAGCGCTTTTACAGAACAAACGTTTCGCGGAATCGCTATGGTAAGCATTCGCAAAACCAAATATGTTATCGTATTCAACCAAAAACCGTTAAAGAAATAGGTTTTATGAAACCGCGGAAAACGTTTTTTAGAAATCGTTTTTAGAGAAACCGCAAAGACTTAATCCGATTGTAGCAGTAAGCTATAAGCGGATTTATTGAGTTACGATTGTAGGAACCGCAAAAACCGAATAAGAAATGCGATTAATAAAACCGATTAGAAGCGATAATATAAGGTACGGAAAGCAAAGGAAAACCGAGTATAGAAAACATTTTCGAGAAGAACCGAATATCGGATGCGAGATGATCTCTTTCCGTAGCTCAATAAATCGCCCGTAGTGTGACGGTGATATGCGATTTTTGAATCCCAAGATACAACCGATAATAGACCGCTTCGCAACACTCAAAACGGAATCTATGAACTTAGATTAGTACGATAAACTCTCGAGACTTACGTTAAAAGAAGAGGATTTGTTGGATTTTATGAAGAGTGAATTTTCAGTGTATTCGAACTGAGAAATAATGAGAGTCACGGCTTTCTTTTAAAGCCAGGGGAGAACAGATTCCATGGTCGATCTGGCTAACAGAGTTTGTTTGGAAGATTTTCATGACACCGCTCCACCTCCAAGTGTAAAGACATATCCACTCGTGGATTTTAAGTTTTTAGAATCGGAAATCCAATTTGCATCACTGTATCCTTTTAAAACCGCGGGTTCTTTACTGTAGTGGAGACCATAATTTTGGTATAACGTACGTAGTTTAATACTCTCGTTACAGCTTTCTAATGTTTATGTCCTGGATTACTTGTGTAGCGACTTAGTACATTTACTGCATGCGCTAGATCGGGTCTAGTACAATTTGGTAAGTACATCAGACTTCCAATCACTCTTGCATACTCCAGTTGTGAGACTGCTTCACCCAAATTTTTGGTAAGATGAAGTTGAGAATCTACTAGAGTTTTTGCTGTCCCGTTTGAGTAGTTTTTAAACCTCTCAAGTATCATTTCAGCATAGTGAGCTTGAGACAGGATGATTCCCTCAGAACTTCTAGTGATTTGAATCCTTAGAATCACATCCGCGAGTCCCATATCTTTCATATCAAACTTGCTTTTTATCAATTGTTTAGTTTGATTGATTAGATCTTTTGTGCTTCCAAGAATGAGCATGTCATCTATGTATAAACATAATAAAATGTACCCTTGTGTAGTACATTTTATGTAGATGCACTTGTCACATTCATTAATGCTGAAACCATTTGACATCATTAAATTATCAAATTTTTCATGCCATTGTTTCGGGGCTTGTTTAAGTCCGTACAAAGACTTCACAAATCGACATATTTTATGTTCTTGTCCGGAGACGACGAAATCTTCTGGTTGTTTCATATAAATTTCTTCTTCTAAATCTCTATTTAGAAAAGCGGTTTTAACATCCATTTAATGGATTTCTAGGTCTCTCAATGCTGCGATGCTTACAAGCAGCCGAATTGAGGTTATTCTCGTAACTGGATAATATGTGTCGAAGAAATCCAGGCCTTCTTTTTGCCGGAATCCTTGCACTACAAGTCTAGCCTTGTACTTCTCTATCGAGCCATCGGTTTTCAACTTTGTTTTGAAAATCCATTTGCACCCTAATGCTTTAAACCCTTGTGGTAGATCAGTGATCACATATGTATGGTTTTGCATTATTGAGTCGAACTCACAATTAACGGCTTCCTTCCAAAAAGGTGCATCTGGTGTAGACATGGCCTCGGCGAATGTTCTTGGTTCATTCTCTGTAAGAAAGACCATTAGAAAATCGTCACCGTAGGATTTTTCCTTACGAGCTCTTTTGCTACGTCTAGGTTCATCTTCGGCTTCCTCTACATCATCAAATGATGTGCCCGAAGTGCTTGCCTCGTTTACAGAGGTGAGTGCATCTCTTTCTTCACGAGGTCGTTTCGGGTGTTGTTTAACCTTACACGGGAACACGTGTTCAAAGAATGATGCGTTTCTTGATTCCATGGTTGTATTAACATGAATATCCGGTACATCTGATTTATGAACCAGAAACCAATAAGCACTACTATTGTGTGCATATCCGATGAAGATACAATCCACTGTTTTTGGTCCGATTGTGACCTTTTTTGAAGGAGGTACCGCAACTTTTGCAAGGCACCCCCACACTTTCAAGTATTTATACGATGGCGGACTTTCCAAAGTTCGTAAGGAGTTTTTCCTGTGACTTTGTGTGGTATTTTATTGAGGATATAGTTTGTGGTAAGCAGTGCTTCCCCCCTACATGTCCTGGCTAACTTTTATTCCTGCAACATCGCATTCATCATTTCTTTAAGAGTTCAGTTTTTTCGTTCCGCAACTCCATTAGATTCTGGTGAGTAAGGAGCGGTGGTTTGATGTATAATCCCATGTTCTTGACAAAAGGCATTAAACGGTCCATCATATTCGCCTCCTCTATCACTTATAACTATTTTAATAGTTTCATTAAGTTGATTTTCAACTTCGCGCTTATATTCCTTGAACTTTTCCAAGGTTTCATCTTTGCTTTTTAGCAGATATACATAACAATATTTTGTATGGTCATCGATGAACGTTACAAAATATTTTCTACCGCCTCTAGTTGGTACGTATTTTAAATCGCATAAATCTGTATGTATTAAACCTAGAGGTTCAGTTGTTCTTTCAACTTGAGGTGATGGCGTTTTAGTGAGTTTGGCCCTGATGCACACTTCACATTTTTCTTTGCTTGTTTTGCATTTCGGGATTAGGTTCAAGTTCATTAATCTTTTTATTGATTTGTAATTCACATGTCCTAATCTTTCATGCCAAATATTAAATGACTCAAACAAATAAGCAACTGATTTGTTCTCATTAATTGAAATTTTCGAAACAGATTCAACAACATTCGAAACAGAAGCAACATTATTAGCAACAACATTATTAGAGCTAGAAGCATCGTTGTTGCGGAGGACTGTCGTGACGCACATCTTGATCAGTCCGTTCTTCTCATATCCCCTGCCAATAAACACCCCAAATTTCTTCAACACGAGCTTGTCTGACTCAAGGTTAGCAGCAAATCCGGCCTTGCTCATCAGTGTGCCAGAGATCAGGTTCTTCCTCATGTCAGGAACGTGTTTGACATTCTGAAGAGTGAGTTCCTTTCCTGAGGTCATCTTCAGCACAACTTTTCCGCGACCAATGATCTTGGAGAATGCAGAGTTCCCCATGAACAGCTGTTCGGTCGATTTACTCTTCTGGTAGGTACTGAACATTGCACGTTCAGCGCAGATGTGGGCCATTGCACCAGTGTCGTACCACCACTCTTTCGGGTTGTCTTCCACCATGTTGACTTCCGAGACCACAGCGCACAGGTCCCCTTCTGTCAAGTTGGCTTGAGCTTTCCCATTGTCCTTGGGCTTGCTGCGACACACATCACTTTTGTGACCAAACTTGTTACAGTTGTGGCATTTCCCTTTGAACTTCTTTTCAGCGTTGCTGCGCTTCTTGAAGTTTGTGGAGGAGCTTGGTTTCAAGGGGGATGCCGTTGTTGTAGCCACAGCCTTGCCCTTTCCTTTGCCCTTGTGGGTTGCCACGTTCACATTGTGCTCCTGGACTTGAAAACCATTTGCCTTTCGGTTTCTGTCTTCCATTTGCAGCCTTGTAATGACATCTTCAAGAGACATTATCTTCCTCTTGTGCTTGAGGTAGTTCTTGAAATCCACCCAACTCGGAGGTAACTTCTCAATGAAGCTGTTCGCTGTGAAGATTCCGCAGATTGACATTCCCTCAGCAGCTATTTCATGGCATATCAACTGGAGCGCCTCCACTTGATCCATGATCGGCTTGGAATCCACTATTTTGAAGTCGAGAAATTTTGCCACTGCATATTTCTGACATCCAGCGTCTTCTGATCTGTACTTCTTTTCCAGAGTTTGCCACAGTGCCTTGGATGATTTTGCCTTACTGTAGACAAGGTACAGTTTTTCACTGAGGCGGCCTAAGATCCAGCCTCTACATACAAAATCCCCATGGGTCCATGCCTCAACGATTGCCAGAGTATAGGCATCTGTGTTTCCTTGTGGAACGACTGGTGGGTCCTCCCTGAGATACTTGTCGAACTTCACACTACAAGAAAACAGCCTTTTTGCGTCGGAAATTTACGACGGCGAATGGTGGTCGCAATTTGCGACGCGTTTGCGACGGATTTGCCAGAGAAAAATAGTGTCTCGCTAATCCTTCTCAAATTGCGACATCAATAGCCCGTCGCAAACTGACCGCAGCTTTGCGACGATATTGCGACGAACTTGCAACCGATAGGAGTAATTGCGACGAACAAACAAGGCCATCGCAAAGATTGCGACGAGAAAGAAATTCTGTCGCAACTTTGCTACCAACTTGCGACGAATTTACGTGGATACTCAAAGTAGGTGAACCACGTTTTACTCCCTTCCCACCGGCCTAAGTAGTTAGGTACGGAGTCGCAAATCAGTCGGTTTTTGGTCACAAATCCGTCGCAAATTGCTCGCAATATATTATAATATCGCAAATCTATCGCATTCGTCCGTCGCTAGGCCGTCGCAAAATTTCTAAATGTCTATAAATAGCCTTCGGGAGTTAGTGAAACAATCATAACTGAAAGAAAGAAAGAAAGAAAGAAAGAAAGAGAGAAAAGAAAGAAAGAGAGAAAGAGAGAAAGAGAGAAAGAGAGAAAGAAAGAAAGAGGAAAAGAGAGAAAGAGAGAAAGAGAGAAAGAAAGAGAGAAAGAAAGAAAGAGAGAAAGAAAAAAAGAAAGAAAGAAAGAAAGAAAGAAAGAAAGAAATCTTATAGTTTTCAAAAAATAAGAAAAGGATAGATTATAAAAACGAGAGAAAAGAGAAGTGAGAAAGAAATATTTAGAGAATGTCTTCAGAGCATAGCATATATGCGTTACGATCGTGGATGTACAATCATCTAGATCCGGAGACCGGCGAGGTGACGAAAGAGTTTCGGGATGGGTTTCGAGCATTCTTATATCAGGCGACAAACCAATCATTTGCATGGAAAAACGGTAAAATATTTTGTCCATGTAGGAAGTGCAAGAATGTGCCATATTTAGAAATTGATACCGTGAAGAAGCATGTATATAATAGAGGATTTATGCCGAACTATTATGTATGGTTTTTGCATGGGGAAGATAGTAGTGTTGCTACAGTTGGAAGTAGTAGTATGGGTCAGAGTTTAGAGCAGCCCAATTATAATGTTGATTATGAACATTATGGGCAAAATATGTTTGGAAATGTAGATGAAGGGTATCAACAAGGGAATAGGTTTCATGATATGGTTGTAGATGCAATGCATGAAGCTCCAGCAACCTCATTTGTTGATAATATTAGGGAAGAACCCAACGTAGATGCAAAAAGGTTTTATGATATGTTAGATGCTGCAAATGAGCCTATCTACGATGGATGTAGAGAAGGGCAGTCGAAACTGTCATTGGCATCTAGGATGATGGCAATTAAAACTGATAATAATCTCTCTGAGGTTTGCATGGATTCGTGGGCTCAACTTTTCAAAGAGTACCTACCAGCTGATAATCTTTATGCTGAGAATTATTATGAAATACAGAGGTTGGTTGCGGGTCTTGGCTTACCATCAGAAATGATTGATGTATGCATTGACAATTGCATGATATTCTGGAAAGACGACGACAAGCTGCAGGAATGTCGATTTTGTGGGAAGCCAAGATATCAAGAAACTACTGGAAGAACTCGGGTTCCATACCAACGTATGTGGTACCTGCCAATCACTGAAAGATTGAAGCGGTTATACCACTCAGAAAGGACGGCGTCGGCAATGAGATGGCATGCAGAAGATTCCACAGAGGATGGAGAGGTTACACATCCTTCAGATGCAAATGCGTGGAAGCACTTCCAGACGGTATATTCAGACTTTGCTAGTGAGGTTAGAAATGTCTACCTTGGTTTATGTACTGATGGATTTACTCCATTTGGTATGTCTGGGAGACAATATTCTCTATGGCCTGTCATCTTGACACCATACAATCTTCCTCCCGATATGTGCATGCAAAGAGAATTTTTGTTCATGAGTATTCTAGTTCCTGGTCCTAAGCATCCAAAGCGCGCACTTGATGTGTTCTTACAGCCTCTGATTCATGAGTTGAAACAGTTATGGCATTTCGGTGTTCGCACATTTGACAACTCGCAGCAACGGAACTTCAACATGCGTGCAGTGTTATTGTGGACTATCAGTGACTTTCCAGCGTATGGAATGTTGTCAGGGTGGACTACGCATGGAAGATTATCTTGTCCATATTGTCTGGATAGTTCAGATGCGTTTCAACTAAAGAATGGAAGAAAGCCATGTTGGTTTGATTGTCATTGTAGATTTCTGCCGGTGAGTCATACATACCGGAACAACAAGAGGTTGTTAGGAGGAACAAGGTTGTGCGTATCCCTCCCCCCGTTTATCCAGCAGGCAATGAATTGTATGAGCAAATTGAATACTATGGTGCGCAGGAAACGTGTAAAGTAGGGGGAAATTGGCACACACCAGCTAACATGCTTGACGGATATACCGTATCTCATAATTGACATAAAAAGAGTATCTTCTGGGAGCTTCCGTATTGGCAGAATCTCCTCTTACGACACAATCTTGATGTGATGCATATCGAGAAAATTTTTTTCGATAACATTGCCAATACAATCTTGAATGTCAAGGGAAGGAGCAAAGACAATTTGAAGTCAAGGTTGGACTTGCCTGAACTATGTGTAAAACCTGAGTTGCATATTACAAGCAAGGGAAAATTACCTGTTCCAAACTTTCGATTGTCCGGAGAGGCAAAGCGGGCATTATTGGAGTGGGTTGATTCTGATGTTAAGTTTCCAGATGGATATGTATCCAAATTCTCAAGATGTGTTGAGCAAGACCATAAATTTTCAGGCATGAAGAGCCATGACTGCCATGTATTCATGCAACGACTGCTACCGTTTGCACTAACCGAGCTTTTGCCAAAACAAAGCCATGAAGCTATTGCAGGTAAAATAAATAAAAAAATTATATAATGTTCTTTTTATAAGTGATTAAGACTATTAATTAACGCTTATTTCTGTAAGTTATTAACTATATATATATCTTCATGTAGGCATTGGAGCTTTTTTTAGAGATTTATGCACCCGGACATTGACTGAGGAGGGCATCACCCAACTGGAAGAGAATATCGCCATGTTGCTTTGTAACCTAGAAAAGGTTTTCCCTCCTTCATTTTTGATGTCATGGAACATCTGCCAATCCATATACCATATGAAGAAGCGCTCGGGGGGCCTGTGCAATTCCGATGGATGTACCCATTTGAGCGATTCATGGGACATCTTAAAAGGAAGGCTAAAAATCTTGCTAAGGTGGAAGGATCGATTGTTGCGGGAAGTTTAACCGAGGAAACTTCTCACTTCACCTCATACTACTTCAGTCCAACGGTGCGGACAAAAAAGACCGCCACCAAGCGATATGATGATGGAGGAGAAGCACCGACTTATCATGTTGACGTGCCAGATATGTTTGCTTAGATAGGCAGACTTGCTGGAAAAGTTAAGGAAGTTTGGTGGGAGGATATTGATCATTGTCGTGCGGCTCACAATTATATATTGCGGAACTGTGAGTATATACAGCCGTTTGAAAGGTATAAGTTAATAACTTAATAAGTACATTCTTTAATTATATAATATTACAATATTTGCTCGAACTGACTCTTGAGTACAATTTAGGTTATTCGACTCTCAGGTTCGAGAACATTATCCTGGCTTAGAAGAGAAAGAGTACGAGAAGTTAAACGAACGTGATTTTGCTGGGTGGCTTAAATACTTTGTACGTAAGATCGACATATTTATATATATGTTATGTTGTTGCGAATGCGTTGGATTAACTAACTAATATTTCCAGGTTAAACATTGTTCTACTGAGCCTTCTCCACTATGGTTGCACGAACTTGTAGAGGAACATATAGCAAAAACCGTTTCTGCTCCTATGTACTTTACCCGTGGATACACATTTCAGACATATAAACATGGGTCAAAGAGGTCAACCGCCAATTATGGAATCCATGTCAAGGGTGAAACTGACTACTACGGCATATTACAAGACATAATCGAAGTCAGATATCCAGGAACCATTAATTTGAGATGCATACTATTCAAATGTGAATGGTATGATCCGAGTGCTCGAGGGGTCCGTGCGAACAACTTAGGAGTGATCGACGTAAATGCAAACAGGCGTTTTTCAAAGTTCAAACCCTTTTGTCTGGCCTCGCAAGCAGAGCAAGTGTGTTTTATTCCTTACCCTCGGATTAAAGTCAAACGCGAAAGATGGTTATCAGTGATAAAAGTGAATCTGCGAGGCCGTATTGTCGCGCAAACATATGATGTCGCAATGCAAGCTGAAAGAGTAGATGCAATCTCCATGCCAGTCGTAACAACAGAACAGATCATACATGTTGATCCGCAAAGCAGAGAGATTGATGAGGACATTGTCGATGGTTCAACAGAAGGCATAGGATCAGACGAGTTTGATGAGACCGATGAAGCAGAAGACAGTGATGAGGATACTTCAGAGGACGATCAATCTGAATGAACTCCGTTTCATATGTTGTAGAATTACTAAGTTTTTATTTCGTAATTTTTTTTAAAATTACCAAATGATTTTGCGACGGTCTTGCGAGGGTGCCGTCGCAAATGCGTCGCAAGTTGACACTTTACGACGAGTTTGTGATGGATCCGTCGCACTACTGTCGCAATATTACTTGGTTAATCCAACGCATTCGCGACAACATAACAGAACGTACATGTTTATCCACAAAGCAGAGAGTGTGAGCAAAATTGCTAAGTGATTTTGCGACGGGATTGCGAGTGGGCAGACGCAAAGCCCTCGTAAATTGTCAGTTTGCGACGGCCCTCTCGCAAGAACGTCGCAAAATCACTTGGTAATTTTAAAACAAATTTCAAAATTTTAAAGATACAATTATATGAAACAGAGTTCAGATTGATCGTTCTTATCGAACTCACGTCTGATCGTATGCATTACTAGTTCAGAAGTTTCTATTCTAGGGATGAAGGTTTAGGGATGAAGGGTTTAGGGTTTGGACATTGATATAGGGATGAAGGTTTAGGGTTTGAGTTAGGGTTTACGCTTCTAGCTAGCAACCAAGCTTTTGAACATTCTTTTTATAATGTAAAAGAACCATTCATTCCTAAACTCCGCTTTCTATAGTAGTTATATTAATTTTTTTTTTTAAAAAGTAGAATCACTAAAAATTTTGTGACATATTTGCGACAGATCCGTCGCAAATCCGACGCAAACTGAGAAATTGCGACGAATTTGCGACGGCTCCCTCGCTGGTTCGTCGCAATATGTAGAAGTTTGTGGTTTAAAGAACCAATGTTATATATGATATATGTATATCTATGCAATTAAACATATATATAGTTGAAATTAAACATTTATATATATAGTTAATCGATATATATTTTTTAAATTAAATATTTATATCTTAACATACATTCCTATAATCAAAAATTTGCTAACTACTTATATTCTCAAGTTTTTATTTGCTACGGAGTTGCGACTACACGCAAAAATTTTAAAAAATTTCGCGAACTTTGAAAATATTCAGTCACTAAATTCGAATTATTTCATTATTTGCGACTATTTTACGACGGATCTGTCGCAAATCCGCCGCAAAAGGACGCGCAAATTTCATTGGACCGCCCCTTTTGCGACTGGATTGCGACGGATCCCTTTATTAATTCTAAAAAGTCATCTTCTTCCCCCTCAACGCCACAGACACTCACGATCCAGTTCCTCTCTGCGCCGCTCTGTTGGCCGCGCTCTCTCCTCCTCTTCGCCGCTCCGCCGCTCTGCTGCTCGCCGCCGGTCTAGATCTGTGCCTACTCCCGCCATCGCTAATTGCTCTCTTCGCTGCCGCATCCGTCGCCATCTTCTCTCGCCGTTGTCGTTAATCGCTCTCTTTGCCGCCGCATCCGCTGCAGTCTCTCGCCGCCGTCATGTCGCCCACTCACCGCCGGATCTACAACTGTTAGAATCTCTCTTATTTAGATTCAAACATTTTCTCTTGATTTTGGAATTAGAACTGATTAGATTTAGATTTGATTTACAGATTGGAATTGAAAATTATTAGATTAAGTATTTTAGTTTGAGGGATTGAAATTATTAGTTTTGTATTTGATTTAGAAATTAGAATTGAAATTTATTAGATTTTGTATTAGGTTAGTAGAGATTAAAATTGTTAGATTTAGGTTATTTTGTTTATGATGATTTTGTTTTAGATTTAGGTTATTTTGTATAAAGTTTTTAAAATTGTATTTGATTGAAATTTTTAGTTTATGATACTTGCAAATTTAATATATGATTTTCTAATATTAGTTTATGATATTTACAATTTTAATATATTATTTTATAATTTTTGATATTTATTAATTTTAAAATTTTGTTTTGAGATAGTTTAATGTTCTTAGAATTAGATTAACAATTTATATTTTAGATTTTGTAAATTTTTATATTTAGATGTATTTGTTGAATTATGCATTTTTTTCAATGACTTGTTACTAATATTTTTTTTTTTGCAATTTCAGATGTCTAGAAATACATATTCTCAGTATGCTTCTCGGTTTACTCCTCCCGGGTCTAGTTCGCAGGCGACTCCTACTGCTGTTCCCGAGACCCAACCCCCTCCACCTCCACCTCTACCAATAGGACGTTCTGCTGTGGATATTGCTCATGATTTGGCAATCCGCACTCTTTTGGAGAGTCCCGATCATGACAAACTAATCCGCCTTGTACTAGACGGTCCTCATGGTACATTATGGTAAAATATTCTTTTTTTTATTATTTTAATTATAATATATATATATTTTTTTTATATAATATGTATGTATTTTTTGCAGGTTTACGGATAGTTGTTTGGGTACTTCTATCCGTGAGATATTTTCGAGAGATCTCAAAAGTGCAACTCCTAATGTTACTCTCACTTCTGAAGCCACTATTCAAAGGTGGTATGAGCAATTTGCGGTAAGTGTTATCAAGTTCTGATTTTTTTATATATAATTTTTTAAAATTTTATTTTGACTCTTACTTATTTTAATTACTGTTTAACATTAAATTTTTGTATTTTTGGCAGCAAAAATATCATTGGGACTGGGGCATCAATGGAAAAGTGTACGATGAGTTCAAAGCGAAACTCAGGAAACGGATGACAGATCACATTGGCCGGTGGAAGGCGAAGTGGAAGCTCGAAGGAGATGACGCGAGGCCTGATTGGCTAGATCCGCTAGTCTGGGAGGGTCTAGTCCAGTATTGGTTAGATCCGGCAAACGAGAAGAAGAGTGGCAATTGCCGCAAGGCTCGATACAGTGATCCCGACGGATATGGGATTTCTAAGCATCATTCTGGTCAGACGTCTTTCACTGCCCGCGCTCGAAAGATTGTAAGTTTTTTCGAATTTATTTTTTATCAATCTAATTGCATATTATTTAAGTTTTATAATAATATTTTTTGTTTTTTTAGTCTCTACGGACCGGAATAGATATTCCGGATTTGCTAGCTGTCCTCGAGGAGACATAACGCAAACCGGATGGATCTTTTGTCGATGGATATTCAGAAAAGATCTACAAAAACGTCACTTCGAAGATGGCGGATATGAGTCAGGCAGATCCGGATGATCCCGAAGGTACACATGCCGAAGTGTCTATAGCTGACAAGAACAAGATCTTTATTGAGGTAATTGTTTTTTTTTAATTTTCGTATTTTATAAATTTACATATAAATTTATTTTTTTAACATTTTATTTTATTTTGTAGGTTGCTCCTCGTAAAAAAGAAAGAATATTCGGGGTCGGTTTTTTGCAGTCCCAGATCGATTCTTCAGCTGTATTTGCTTCTTCTTCATCTCACCCCGACACGGAGGCTATGAGGACTATTATCGAGGATCAGATCCGTCAGCTTCAGACTCAGTCTGAGAAGCTTGAGTTTCAATCTGAGAAGCTTGAGTTCAATCCGAGAAGCTTGAGACTCAGTCTGAGAAGATGAAGAGTTATGATATGCTCTTCGACTATCTGGCGGCGAAAGATCCACAGTTTGCTCAGTTGAAAGCTAATATGGCAAGTAGTTCGACTAATCCTTCCGAATCAGATTTGTAGTTTATTTGCTTTTATGTTTTTTATTTACATTAGTTTTTGTAATGATTTAAACTTTTAATTTCAGTTTTAATTATATTTTATGTTTTATTTATAATTTTATTTGCATTTACAATATTTTTAATTTGATTTTTCATATAATATAATTTTTTTACTAATAATACTATTAATAATACGACTACATTGCGACAGCACAACTAATAAATTTGCGACAGATTTGCGACTTCCTGTTAATAATTTTGTGACGGCTTTGCGACTTCTCTTCTAATAAATTTGCGACGGCTCGTCTCAATAATGTGGTTTGTAAATTTGCAAATGATGTCGCAAAGCCGTCGCAATGGGTACAAAATTCCGACAGCAACTTCCACGCAACTCAGTCGCAATCTTTGCGTCCAATTTGCGATGACAAGTTTTGCGACGAGTTTGCAAGATTTCTTTCTATCCCAGTACTTGCGACGAAACGTTTCGTCGCAAAGTTTGCTACGGATGTGCGTTGACTTTTCTCCGTTGCAAGATTTGCGACGGACTTGCGAGGTTTTTGGATTTGCGGCTAAGGATTTGCGACGTTTTCTGTTTCGTCGCAAAATCGCCGCAAATGTTCTTTTGCGACGGTTTTGCGACGTATTCCTCCGATGCAAATGACCTGTTTTCTTGTAGTGTCATGTTCGTCAAGAAGAAGTGCATCTTCATCTGCCATGTTTTGAAACCTTTTCCATCAAAGTGATCTGGCATGAGCCCTTCACTTGCGGCTGCTGGAATTGTAGGAATCACAGGCTGGACAGTGTTGGGTGTTGTAGCCGTAGGAAGACCATCACCAAACAGAATTTGACGTGTCGTCCCATCAACATCATTTGGCCCCACTGGTCCAAACGCATTCGCAGGTGGCGGTGAGTCCACTCTAGGTGTTTGATCGGTCACGTTTGAGGTACCGCCGGTAGTCATCTGATAACAAGTAAACAACTGAATCAGTATACCAGTCCATTTGAACTACAGTTCAATAAATGATTTATGTAAATCGGGTAGAGCGTTTTGCAAACTCGCTTTTAAAGCGTTCGCAGAAACCTGAACCGTTAAATAAGAAAGCGTTTTTAGAGAACAAACGTTTCGCGGAATCGCTATGGTAAGCGTTTGCAAAACCAAATATGTTATCGTATTTAACCAAAAACCGTTAAAGAAATAGGTTTTATGAATCCGTGGAAAACGTTTTTTGGAAATCGTTTTTAGAGAAACCGCAAAGACTTAATCCGATTGTAGCAGTAAGCTATAAGCGGATTTATTGAGTTACGATTGTAGGAACCGCAAAAACCGAATAATAAATGCGGTTAATAAAACCGATTAGAAACAATAATATAAGGTACGGAAAGCAAAGGAAAACCGAGTATAGAAAATGTTTTCGAGAAAAACCGATAATCGGAGGCGAGATGATCTCTTTCCGTAACTCAATAAATCGCCCGTAGTGTGACGGTGATATGCGATTTTTGAATCCCAAGATACAACTGATAATAGACCGCTTCGCAACACTCGAAACGGAATCTATGAACTTAGATTAGTACGATAAACTCTCGAGACTTACGTTAAAAGAAGAGGATTTGTTGGATTTTATGAAGAGTGAATTTTCAGTGTTTTTGAACTGAGAAATAACGAGTGTCACGGCTTTCTTTTAAAGCCAGAGGAGAACAGATTCCATGGTCGATCTGGCTAACAGAGTTTGTTTGGAAGATTTCCATGACACCGCTCCACCTCCAAGTGTAAAGACATATCCACTCGTGGATTTTGAGTTTTTAGAATCGGAAATCCAGTTTGCATCACTGTATCCTTCTAAAACCGCGGGTTCTTTACTGTAGTGGAGACCATAATTTTTGGTATAACGTACGTAGTTTAATACTCTCGTTATAGCTTTCCAATGTTTATGTCCTGGATTACTTGTGTAACGACTTAGTACATTTACTGGGTGCGCTAGATCGGGTCTAGTACAATTTGGTAAGTACATCAGACTTCCAATCACCCTTGCATACTCCAGTTGTGAGACTGCTTCACCCGAATTTTTGGTAAGATGAAGTTGAGAATCTACTGGAGTTTTTGCTGTCCCGTTTAAGTAGTTTTTAAACCTCTCAAGTATCTTTTCAGCATAGTGAGCTTAAGACAGAATGATTCCCTCAGAACTTCTAGTGATTTGAATCCCTAGAATCACATCCGCGAGTCCCATATCTTTCATATCAAACTTGCTTTTTAACAATTGTTTAGTTTGATTGATTAGATCTTTTGTGCTTCCAAGAATGAGCATGTCATCTACGTATAAACATAATAAAATGTACCATTGTGTAGTACATTTTATGTAGATGCACTTGTCACATTCATTAATGCTGAAACCATTTGACATCATTACATTATCAAATTTTTCATGCCATTGTTTCGAGGCTTGTTTAAGTCCGTACAAAGACTTCACAAGTCGACATACTTTATGTTCTTGTCCGGGGACGACGAAACCTTCTGGTTGTTTCATATAAATTTCTTCTTCCAAATCTCCATTTAGAAAAGCGGTTTTAACATCCATTTGATGGATTTCTAGGTCTCTCAATGCTGCGATGCTTACAAGCAGTCTAATTGAGGTTATTCTCGTAACTGGCGAATATGTGTCGAAGAAATCCAGGCCTTCTTTTTGCCGGAATCCTTGCACTACAAGTCTAGCCTTGTACTTCTCTATCGAGCCATCGGTTTTCAACTTTGTTTTGAAAATACATTTGCACCCTAATGCTTTAAACCTTTGTGGTAGATCAGTGATCACATTTGTATGGTTTTGCATTATTGAGTCGAACTCACAATTAACGGCTTCCTTCCAAAAAGGTGCATCTGGTGTAGACATGGCCTCGACGAATGTTCTTGGTTCATTCTCTGTAAGAAAGACCATTCGAAAATCGTCACCGTAGGATTTTTCCTTACGAGCTCTTTTGCTACGTCTAGGTTCATCTTCGGCATCCTCTACATCATCAAATGATGTGCCCGAAGTGCTTGCCTCGTTTACAGAGGTGAGTGCATCTCTTTCTTCACGAGGTCGTTTTGGGTTTTGTTTAACCTTACACGGGAACACGTGTTCAAAGAATGATGTGTTTCTTGATTCCATGGTTGTATTAACATGAATATCCGGTACATCTGATTTATAAACCAGAAACCGATAAGCACTACTATTGTGTGCATATGCGATGAAGATACAATCCACTGTTTTTGGTCTGATTGTGACCTTTTTTGGAGGAGGTACCGCAACTTTTGCAAGGCACCCCCACACTTTCAAGTATTTATACGATGGCGGAGTACCTTTCTAAAGTTCGTAAGGAGTTTTTCCCGTGACTTTGTGTGGTATTTTATTGAGGATATAGTTTGTGGTAAGCAGTGCTTCCCCCCACATGTCCTGGGCTAACCCTGATTCCTGCAACATCGCATTCATCATTTCTTTAAGAGTTCAGGTTTTTCGTTCCGCAACTCCGTTAGATTCTGGTGAGTAAGGAGCGGTGGTTTGATGTATAATCTCATGTTCTTGACAAAAGGCATTAAAAGGTCCATCATATTCGCCTCCTCTATCACTTCTAACTATTTTAATAGTTTTATTAAGTTGATTTTCAACTTCGTGCTTATATTCCTTGAACTTTTCCAAGGTTTCATCTTTGCTTTTTAGCAGATATACATAACAATATTTTGTATGGTCATCGATGAACGTTACAAAATATTTTCTACCGCCTCTAGTTGGTGCGTATTTTAAATCACATAAATCTGTATGTATTAAACCTAGAGGTTCGGTTGTTCTTTCAACTTGTGGTGATGGTGTTTTAGTGAGTTTGGCCTGGATGCACACTTCACATTTTTCTTTGCTTGTTTTGCATTTCGGGATTAGGTTCAAGTTCATTAATATTTTTATTGATTTGTAATTCACATGTCCTAATATTTCATGCCAAATATTAAATGACTCAAGCAAATAAGCAACTGGATTGTTCTCATTAATTGAAATTTTCGAAACAGATTCAACAACATTCGGAACAGAAGCAACATTATTAGTAACAACATTATTAGAGCTAGAAGCATCGTTGTTGCGGAGGACTGTCGTGATGCACATCTTGATCAGTCCGTTCTTCTCATACCCCATGCCAATAAACACACCAAATTTCTTCAACCCGAGCTTGTCTGACTCAAGGTTAGCAGCAAATCCGGCCTTGCTCATCAGTGTGCCAGAGATCAGGTTCTTCCTCATGCCAGTACATTCTGAAGAGTGAGTTCCTTTCCTGATGTCATCTTCAGCATAACTTTTCCGCGACCAATGATCTTGGAGAATGCAGAGTTCCCCATGAACAGCTGTTCGGTCGATTTACTCTTCTGGTAGGTACTGAACATTGCACGTTCTGCGCAGATGTGGGTCGTTGCACCAGTGTCGTACCACCACTCTTTCGGGTTGTCTTCCACCATGTTGACTTCCGAGACCACAGCGCACAGGTCCTATTCTGTCAAGTTGGCTTGAGCTTTCCCATTGTCCTTGGGCTTGCTGCGACACACATCACTTTTGTGACCAATCTTGTTACAGTTGTGGCATTTCCCTTTGAACTTCCTTTCAGCGTTGCTGCGCTTCTTGAAGTTTGTGGAGGAGCTTGGTTTCAAGGGGGATGCCGTTGTTGTAGCCACAGCCTTGCCCTTTCCTTTGCCCTTGTGGGTTGCCACGTTCACATTGTGCTCCTGGACTTGAAAACCATTTGCCTTTCGGTTTCTGTCTTCCATTTGCAGCCTTGTGATGACATCTTCAAGAGACATTATCTTCCTCTTGTGCTTGAGGTAGTTCTTGAAATCCACCCAACTCGGAGGTAACTTCTCAATGAAGCTGTTCACTGTGAAGATTCCGCAGATTGACATTTCCTCAGCAGCTATTTCATGGCAGATAACCTGGAGCGCCTCCACTTTATCCATGATCGGCTTGGAATCCACCATTTTGAAATCGAGAAATTTTGCCACTGCATATTTCTGACATCCAACGTCTTCTGATCTGTACTTCTTTTCCAGAGTTTGCCACAGTGTCTTGGAGGATTTTTCCTTACTGTAGACAAGGTACAGCTTTTCACTGAGGCGGCCTAAGATCCAGCCTCTGCATACAAAATCCCCATGGGTCCATGCCTTAACGATTGCCAGAGTGTAGGCATCTGTGTTTCCTTGTGGAACGACTGGTGGGTCCTCCCTGAGATACTTGTCGAACTTCATGTTCGTCAAGAAGAAGTCCATCTTCATCTGCCATGTTTTGAAACCTTTTCCATCAAAGTGATCTGGCATGAGCCCTTCACTTGCGGCTGCTGGAATTGTAGGAATCACAGGCTGGACAGTGTTGGGTGTTGTAGCTGTAGGAAGACCATCGCCAAACAGAATTTGACGTGTCGTCTCATCGACATCATTTGGCTCCACTGGTCCAAATGCATTCGCAGGTGGTGGTGAGTCCACTCTGGGTGTTTGATCGGTCACGTTTGAGGTACCGCCGGTAGTCATCTGATAACAAGTAAACAACTGAATCAGTATACCAGTCGATTTGAACCACAGTTCAATAAATGATTTATGGAAATCGGGTAAAGCATTTTGCAAACTCGCTTTTAAAGCGTTCGCAGAAACCTGAACCGTTAAATAAGAAAGCGTTTTTAGAGAACAAACGTTTCGCGGAATCGCTCTGGTAAGCGTTCGAAAAACCAAATATGTTATCGTATTTAACCAAAAATCGTTAAAGAAATAGGTTTTATGAAACCGTGGAAAACGTTTTTTGGAAATCGTTTTTAGAGAAACCGCAAAGACTTAATCTGATTGTAGCAGTAAGCTATAAGCGGATTTATTGAGTTACGATTGTAGGAACCGCAAAAACCGAATAAGAAATGCGATTAATAAAACCGATTAGAAACGATAATATAAGGTACGGAAAGCAAAGGAAAACCGAGTATAGAAAACGTTTTCGAGAAAAACCGAATATCGGAGGCGAGATGATCTCTTTCCGTAACTCAATAAATCGCCCTTAGTGTAACGGTGATATGCAATTTTTAAATCTCAAGATACAACCGATAATAGACCGCTTCGCAACACTCGAAACGGAATCTATGAACTTAGATTAGTACGATAAACTCTCGAGACTTACGTTAAAAGAAGAGGATTTGTTGGATTTTGTGAAGAGTAAATTTTCAGTGTTTTCGACTGAGAACTAATGAGAGTCACGACTTTCTTTTAAAGCGAGGGGAGAACAGATTCCATGGTCGATCTGGCTAACAGAGTTTATTTGGAAGATTTCCATGACACCGCTCCACCTCCAAGTGTAAAGACATATCCACTCGTGGATTTTGAGTTTTTAAAATCGGAAATCCAGTTTGCATCACTGTATCCTTCTAAAACCGCGGGTTCTTTACTGTAGTAGAGGCCATAATTTTTGGTATAACGTACATAGTTTAATACTCTCGTTATAGCTTTCCAATGTTTATGTCCTGGATTACTTGTATAGCGACTTAGTACATACTGCGTGCGCTAGATCGGGTCTAGTACAATTTGTTAAGTACATCAGACTTCCAATCACTCTTGCATACTCCAGTTGTGAGACTGCTTCACTCGAATTTTTGGTAAGATGAAGTTGAGAATCTACTGGAGTTTTGCTGTCCCGTTTGAGTAGTTTTTAAACCTCTCAAGTATCTTTTCAGCATAGTGAGCTTGAGACAGGATGATTCCCTCAGAACTTCTAGTGATTTGAATCCCTAGAATCACATCTGCGAGTCCCATATCTTTCATATCAAACTTGCTTTTTAACAATTGTTTAGTTTGATTGATTAGATCTTTTGTGCTTCCAAGAATGAGCATGTCATCTACGTATAAACATAATAAAATATACCCTTGTGTAGTACATTTTATGTAGATGCACTTGTCACATTCATTAATGCTGAAACCATTTGACATCATTACATTATCAAATTTTTCATGCCATTGTTTCGGGGCTTGTTTAAGTCCGTACAAAGACTTCACAAGTCGACATACTTTATGTTCTTGTCCGGGAAGACGAAACCTTATGGTTGTTTCATATAAATTTCTTCTTCTAAATCTCCATTTAGAAAAACGGTTTTAACATCCATTTGATGGATTTCTAGGTCTCTCAATGCTGCGATGCTTACAAGCAGTCAAATTGAGGTTATTCTCGTAACTGGAGAATATATGTCGAAGAAATCCAAGCCTTCTTTTTGCTGGAATCCTTGCACAACAAGTCTAGCCTTGTACTTATTTATCGAGCCATCGGTTTTCAACTTTGTTTTGAAAATCCATTTGCACCCTAATGCTTTAAACCCTTATGGTAGATCAGTGATCACCTATGTATGGTTTTGCATTATTGAGTCGAACTCACAATTAACGGCTTCCTTCCAAAAAGGTGCATCTGGTGTAGACATGGCCTCGGCGAATGTTCTTGGTTCATTCTCTGTAAGAAAGACCATTAGAAAATCGTCACCGTAGGATTTTTCCTTACGAGCTCTTTTGCTACGTCTAGGTTCATCTTCGGCTTCCTCTACATCATCAAACGATGTGCCCGAAGTGCTTGCCTCGTTTACAGAGGTGAGTGCATCTCTTTCTTCACGAGGTCATTTCGGGTTTTGTTTAACCTTACACGGGAACACGTGTTCAAAGAATGATGCGTTTCTTGATTCCATGGTTGTATTAACATGAATATCCGGTACATCTGATTTATGAACCAGAAACCGATAAGCACTACTATTCTGTGCATATCCGATGAAGATATAATCCACTGTTTTTGGTCCGATTGTGACCTTTTTTGGAGGAGGTACCACAATTTCTGCAAGGCACCCCCACACTTTCAAGTATTTATACGATGGCGGATTACCTTTCCAAAGTTCGTAAGGAGTTTTTCCCATGACTTTGTGTGGTATTTTATTAAGAATATAGTTTGTGGTAAGCAGTGCTTCCCCCCACATGTCCTGGGCTAACCCTGATTCCTGCAACATCGCATTCATCATTTCTTTAAGAGTTCGATTTTTTCGTTCCGCAACTCCGTTAGATTCTGGTGAGTAAGGAGCGGTGGTTTGATGTATAATCCCATGTTCTTGACAAAAAGCATTAAACGGTCCATCATATTCGCCTCCTCTATCACTTCTAACTATTTTAATAGTTTTATTAAGTTGATTTTCAACTTCGCGCTTATATTCCTTGAACTTTTTCAAGGTTTCATATTTACTTTTTAGCAGATATACATAACAATATTTTGTATGGTCATCGATGAAAAGTTGGTGCGTATTTTAAATCACATAAATCTGTATGTATTAAACTTAGATGTTGAAGTTCATTAATCTTTTTATTGATTTGTAATTCACATGTCCTAATCTTTCATGCCAAATATTAAATGACTCAAACAAATAAGCAACTGGATTGTTCTCATTAATTGAACAATTAAGTGTTAGCCATTTTGAACTATGCTAATCTCCTTCTCCTTATATAGTAGAGTGTTTTTCTCGATATTTTCGATGTGGAACTTTAACACATTTTTGCTCACATTTTTTATTTCTTCATTCACTTGGGCTTGAGCCCATTTCTTTTCAATTTTTGCCAATATTTTCTAAAACCCGAAGGCTTTCAAAATTTAGGCCCAACAAAATGTCAGTGTAATAATCATCACCTTTCTTGCAAAAGGTTAAATAAGCGGGATTATCGTCGAAGAAGTAGACTGCAACGTAATCTTCCGTCTTGTCGTCTACCCATAAAAGACCCCTCAGAACATTGGATCTCAGAATGAACGGGAAGGGATCCTTTTATCGCTAAACAAATCTAAAATAGAGAGGTTGGATCGAGAATCTGCCACCAGGAACCACTTACCCGAGTATGCCAAGAATCGAGTCCCTGAAAAGTCTCTCAGAGACCTGTAAATCTTGTCTTCGTCCGGGTTGTACAGCACACAACCACTACCGTTGTATGTAAAGAGTATGAGCCATGGAGATCCGATTTTGCTTGGGACCGTTCCTTTCGAACCGGAAAACCAGTTCGAACAAACCATCTTGGCGCGGTGAAAATCCACAAAGCTCAAACGTTCAAACAGAGATCTGAGGATATCGAGAGGGAGCATGGACAAGTTGCTAGGATTGGGAGTCTCCATGATTTGATGATAAGTTGAGAAGCAGGTTTGGTTTGTAGACAGAGAAGATGCATTCGGTAAATAATAAAGCATCTTCTTATCTTTTTACTTTCCTTTTTTCTTTGTTCGCTGCGTCTGTCTATTGGCATTTTTAAGCATTTTTTTCTTTGTAACAGCCTCAATACCTTTTTTAAGCATCTGTATCCATTTCTATTTATTTTATATATCTTCACTCTAAAATAAAATTTAGAAAAAAATGTTTTCTAATCCATTTCTATTTTAAAGTTTTTTTCTGCAGTAAAATAAAAAATAGCAATCTATATTGTATAGGTTCAGTTAAAAAAAAAAGCAATCTATATTGTATAGGTAAATATAAATATGGATTATAAATAAATTCACCTCTACTTTAAAATGTCTCTATTTTAAAATAAAAAGATAATATTTGCATTGCAGATGATTTTATATTAGTTTTTATTTTATTTTTATTACAGATGAAATTTTGAAACTAAAATTCTTTACAGCTTTTGGTATTACAAATTGAAATTGAAATGTCGTTGTTATTATTTTCAGGCTATAAAAACTCTCATTAATTACAAAATTAACACTAAGCGATAAAAGTCTGTTGAACTAGTTATGTGTACAAATTACCACTAAGCGATAAAACTCTAAATATGTGTTAACGACAAAATTAGTTTTTATAGATTCTTTTGAATAACATATTTTTTTACAGACTTATTTTACCTATGCACACAAGTCTATTGCATTAAACAATAATTTTGGATTTTCCAAAGGTTAATTAATGGTTCTATACATATAGGTATATAGGTATGAGTTTTAAATTCCCAAAAACGTGATTTGTTATGCAAATTCAACATAATAAATACTAAAAATCATAAGAATATTATATACATAATACTTACATTTATTTCTTATTTTTTAGTTTAAATAAAATTAAGATTTTTTAAATATTAAAATAATTTTAGTTATTAGATATATATATATATATATATATATAATTAATAGTGGTAGAAAGAAAATTTATCTAAATAATTTTTGTTTAAAATATTATAAATATAAATTATAATTAATAATTAATGAATATCAATTTCTAATAAAAGGATCATTAACATTCAGGCAAATATAGATGAAAAATAATTTATTTATTGTTTATTTATGGTGATTCCATTCCCAAATTTAGAGATTAAGTATGGGAACGGTTAACAAGAACAGGAATTTCACAGAATGAACTTTAGTTTATAATAAGTGATTTTAACGAGTTTACTGGGAACCATGAGAAATAAGAGGGTATTATTAGGCCAGCATCTTCCTTTTTTGTGTTCAATACAATGATAAGTAATTGCGGATTACTTGATTTTTCAAATTGTGGAAATACACTGCCTTGGAAAGAACGCCGCAATGGGTAGAACATTAGGTGTAGGTTAGACAGAAGTCTTGCTACAGAGGAATGGCATAAATTGTTTCCTTATTCTTATGTGGAGTATTTAAGGATGATTGGGTCTGATCATCGACCAATAGTTGCAACGATTGAAGCAAAAAGATCTAAACGACGATAACAATTCAGGTTCGATAAGAGATGGATAGGGCAAGATGGTTTAATGGAATCGATAACTCGAGGTTGGCAATGTGAGTCAGCTAATACAATCCCTTCCTTAGTGGATCAAATTGGAAATTGTCATCATGAAATATCAAAATGGAGACATGAACATCAGCCCTATGGGAAGAATAATATTCTGAACTTCAACAATGCTTGAAGATATACAAAATGATGACACACACACCCAAGAAGAGTTAAATGAAATAACACAAAGGCTTAGAGAGGCGTACCAGGAAGAGGAAGATTTTTGGCAACAGAAGAGCAGGAATTTATGGCATAGAAATGAGGATCTTAATACGAAATTTTATCATGCAATGACCAAACAACAACGAACCATCAACAGACTCTTTGGACTACATGATAAGGAGGGTGTAGGGGTGGGTGGTGAGAGTAAAGTGGAGAAAGTAGCAGTGCAGTACTTTGATGACTTATTTATGACTACTTCACCTACATCTTTTAAGGAGGCACTGGAGGAAATACATTCAGAGATAACTGAACGAGACAATGAGAATTTTACAAGGATGGCGTCAGAGGAAGAGGTCAAGGCAGCGCTTTTTATGGTGCACCCAGAGAAAGCTCCAGGTCCAAACGGGATGCCTGCATTGTTTTTCCAGTGATCATAGCACATAATAATGGAAGAAATGGTACAGGTGGTAAACAGTTTCCTAATAACAGGGGTTTTTGATCGCTGTTTGAATATGACTAATATTTGTCTAATCCCAAAAACGGAGAGGCCCACACGAATGACAGAATTAAGGCCAACAAGCTTATGTAATGTGGGGTATAAGATAATCTCGAAAGTCTTATGCCAAAGATTACGGAGATTGTTACCTAGGTTGATTTCTAAGACACAGACAGCCTTCGTATCAGGACGACTCATTTCAGGTAATATTCTTATAGCGCAAAAATGTTTCATGGTTTAAGAACAAATAATTCTTACAAAAAAGATTATATGGCGGTAAAGACGGATATGAATAGTCTTTTACGAAAATGGGTTTTGCGGAAAAATGGATAACGTGGATGATGTGGTGTATCGAATCAGTACAATATAAGGTACTCATTAATGGACAATCAAGAGGGAATATTATGCCAAGAAGAGGACTATGACAGGGTGACCCGCTATCCTTGTATCTATTTATCCTTTGCACAGAAGTACTAATAGCTAATTTGAGGAAATCAGAGGTAAGGAAAAAGATTATTGAAGATTGCGCAGACTAGTCCTCCTGTATCCCGTATGTTTTTTGCGGATGATAGTTTATTCCTTGCAAGGTAACCACAGAGGAGTCTCGCATGTTACTCAATATTCTCAAACAATATGAGTCCGCATCGGGACAACAAATAAATTTTGATAAGTCATCGATCCAATTTGGACACACAGTGGAACCGGTAATACGTGGTGAAATCCATCAAACATTGGGCATACCAAATGTTGGGGGAATGAGCACATATTTGGGAATACCAGAAAGTTTAGGAGGGGCAAAAACAAAGGTGTTTAACTTCCTGTTGGATAGGCAAAAAAACGGTTCCATGGATGGATGATACAAGAGTTTTGAGTCTCTTTCTCAATCACCCTTTGTACTAGTCAACATATAGTAAGGGTTTTATGTTAATCTAAAAGGGGAAGATTGAAGCAGTAGAAATGCAATAGAGCTCTTAATTCAAGCAGATATAGAGAGAGTTTAAATGTCTAACAACCTAGATGATCAAACAGAAATGAAGCAAACACCAAACTAGAGTGAACAGCAAGCAAAACAACAAGAACATAAGCAAAAGCAGAGCAATTTCGAATTCAACTAAAAACAGAGAAAAAATTGGACTTGATATGAAATAATTGGTGCTAGGGAACTCTTAACTCAACCTATGATGCTTACAAACTCACACAATGCTATTCCTTATGCATAAAATTCATTTATAAGTCTAATCCAATCTCTTGGCACTAATCTTTTTACTAATTACCAAGTCAAGAACTAATTCTCATTAGTGAAATGATAAATAGCAAGAATTAAGACAATCTATCAATCCTATATTGCCAAATCACTCCCTAGATAGTCTATCTCTTGAGCTAGGATAAGCAATTCTCTTGCAAAGCAGTTCATGCATTTCATCAAACACTTGGTGGACATAAAATGAGCCTAAGATCCTAATCAAATTAGCTAAGACTAATCAGTTATTAAACACAGCAATCAAGGAAAAAATGAAAGAATTAACACTAAGAAATCATAGATTAAGCATAGAATCCCATAAACCTAGCCCATCTCAATTTTCTAAAAAGACTACTCCCTAATCACCATCAAAACCATCAATTCAAAGAGAAAGAGATAGCTAATCATGATTAGAAAGGCAAATCAAGAAGATAAATACAAACTCTTATTAAAATCAAGCAAATGTTCAAGCCACAAGATCAAAAACAGAAAAAAAGAAAGAACTGTTGGATAAAAGCTTGATCCAAAAAATTAGGGATTTTTCATATTTATATGGGTCTAAGCGAAAATGGCGAAATTGTAGATAAGTGCAAGTTCGGACTGGATCCCATCGGTCTGGAGTGATCGATGGCTTTGGTTGATGGTGCATCCGATGCATTCCCATCGATCACTCATGACTGATGGTCCTGATCAATGGTGACCGATGGTCTTGATCGATGGGCTTGTCATGTCTCCCATCGGTCTTGAGTGATCGATGGCTTTGATCGATGGTGCATCCGATGCATTCCCATCGGTCACTCCTTGACCGATGGTCTTGATCGATGGTGGATGCTGCTCTGTATCGATCATGCCAGATCGATGGCTTTGGTGCTTTGACCGATGGAACAACACAAATTGCCTTCCTTAGCTTCTTTTGCTCCTTCTCAGCTTGGCTAGTCTCCTAATCCATTCCCACACTTCCTCCTTGTTCCATTCAGCTTCATAAGTACCTAATAACATCCTTGATGCATAGAAAATGCAAGCTACAACCTAAATGCAACCTAAGTCTAAAAGGAGAAGAAAATGGGACTAAAGAGAATGAAAGCATGCAAAAGAGAACCAAAACATGAACTAAATGAAAGCCTAAATGATGTAAATGTATGAGATATCAACACTCCCACACCTGCCTTTTGCTTGTCCTCAAACAAATAAGAACAAATGAGAGAGTGAGGTTTGAAAGTGGGAGCTCAAAACTAAAGATGCCAATAAAAAAATTGAATCAATGCTCAAGTTATAGGTTCTAAAATGCAAAAAGATTGTTCTACTTCAAAAGCCTTAGCCATACCTATCATAGCAAACAATGCACTCTAGCTTAGCCTACATAAGCATTCAAATCAGCCAACTCTTTAACATTCATTAATGGTAACCAATGGATCAAGTTTATGCTAGTCAAGTGAACACATTTGGTTGAAGGGACATGGTCATGAGATGAAAATGATCTCATTCAGATATGGGTTAAAGACATAAGGGATCTCTCAATGAAATGACTCTATCTTAAGCAAAATGCTAACGGTAAAAGCACACTTATGCATGCAAGTCAAAGCTCCCTTCTATCCTTTTACCCAAAGATGAACCTATTATCTTCTAAACCCAAAATGAAACCCTAAGTCTACCCTTTTCCTAAACTCTAAACCTTCTTCTTCTTCATGGTTGGGGAAACTTCTTCTTTTTGCTTGTGTGGTTTCTTCTTTTTGTTGGGGCTTGCTCCTTTTTGTTGATTATGCGCCATTCTTCTTCACCTTTGGTGGATTATCTTGGGTCTGCTTTCTTCTTTTGATTGACCCTCTCATAGCTTTGTTGCTGGCGCTTTCCTTCTTTAAACACTTAGAGCTTTGATCCCCCTTGTACTTAACCACAATTCCAACTTGTTCCCCCATACTACCATTGCATACTTCTTTCTTTTCCTTTTTAAAAGATAAAACAGTAAAGTTCAAACCACTTACACTACCCTTTCCCAAACTCCTAACCTAATACCAAGCTCAAGATGCAAGCTGGTGTCTACAAGAGAGCTTTTCCTTGTCAGCCTTATTCCTAACACTTTTTGCCAAGATATAATAAAAAATATTACAATGCAAAGCCTTACAACTCTCACAATAGTGTTTAAGCTTAGAAAGAAGGGTTGGGTTATGGTGTGGTTAACTGTCCCATAATGATGAGGATCAGCTACTTGGGTTACACAAGAGTGGTAAGAAGGAAAGAAGATAACCCAAGTATGTGTATGGGTAGCCATGTGATCACTCTCAATGCATAAAACATGATAATTAAATGTCAAGATTATGGTTCTAATAAACAGAGATGGCATCAAATCAAAGCAAGCTTCAGCATAAGACAAGAATATCAATGCAAGTAGTCAAGATATGGTGCAGCCTTAACATCAAACTCACTTCAATGCAATCAAACAACAGACAACCAAAGCATTGAAAGCAACTTAAACATTAACACTTTGACAAGTGTTTATCATCTACTCCTTATGCAAGTGTATGCAAACCTATATGAAATGCATCTAGACTCAATTTTAGTTATGAAAATGCAACTAAATGATCTTTTTGATTCCAAAAATTTAAAAATTTAAGGATTTTTGGTGCATAATGATGAATGCATGAATGCATGGGACTCAAGTTTGCAAAAGAGAAAATAAGAAAACAAAACACAATGTCAAATGCAATGCCCTCCCCCACACTTAAATTACACAGTCCCTTGTGTAATAGAAGCTTGAAGGAGAGTAATAAAGGATACTCAGAAGGATTCAGAAAGAAAGGAGAGGAGTTGTGTACCTTAAAAGGAGTTTTGGCAAAGTGGAGGAGTGTATCGGTCTCTCCAGACCGATGGTGGTGATCGATGGAGCTGTGTCGGTCACCCCAGACCGATAGTGCTGATAGATGGCGCTGTATAAAACTGTCTGCCCATTCCCATCGATCACTGGTGATCGATACGAGTGACCGATGGTGCATCCGCTGCATTACCATCGGTCACTCCAGATCGATAGGGTGATTGTTGTTGGCGTATCAGTCACTTCCAGACCGATACTGTTAACCGATACAGGACAGAAAATGCATCAACTCAGCTCACAACTTGCCTTAAACTCCACTTGCCCCTGTTATCAACAGAAAAACACAAAACAAACATAAAATGCAATAATATGTACAAGGATAACAAGTGAATACCTCCCAAGTGTGCTTGTTTAATGTTCTTAGCTTGACTTTCCTTGGTTTATCACTCTTGTGGAGGATCCTCAAGGTTGATGTCTACATCATCTCCAAGGGACTCACTTGCCATGTATGGCTTCAGTCTGTGTCCATTCACTGTAAAGCCTTCTCCATTCTTGTCAAACAAAGTCACAGCTCCATATGGTAACACCTCTTTGATCTTGAATGGACCTGACCATCTTGACTTCAGCTTTCCAGGAAACAACTTCAGCCTTGAGTTGAACAACAGCACCTGATCTCCTGCCTTGAAGTCTTTGGGTTTTATCCTCTTGTCATGAAAAACTTTTGTCCTCTCCTTATAGATCCTAGAACTCTCCAAAGCTTCAAGGCGGTTTACTTCTAACTCATGCAAGTTGATGAGTATCTTCTCCTGAGCTGTCTTGATGACAAAATTCAGCAGCTTTATTGCCCACAAGGCTTTATATTCCAGCTCAACAGGTAGATGACAAGACTTGCTATAGAGGAGTGAGAAGGGAGTTCTACCAATGGGTGTTTAAAGGCTGTCCTGTAAGTCCACAAAGCATCATCAATCTTATTAGACCAATCTTTTCTTATAACACCAACTGTCTTCTCTAAGATGGATTTGATCTCCCTGCTAGACACCTCCACTTGACCACTTGTTTGAGGATGGTAAGGAGTGGCAACCTTGTGCTTAACACCATTCTTCTTGAGTAGACTCTCAAAGATCTTGTTGATGAAATGACTTCCACCATCACTGATCACACACCTTGGAACACCAAACTTTGGGAAGATGATTGTCTTGAAAAGCTTCAGCACAACTCTAGCATCATTTGTTGGACTGGCAATTTCTTCAACTGACTTTGAGATATAATCCACAGCAACAAGGATGTACTTATTCCTATAAGATGAAGGGAAAGGTCCCATAAAGTCAATCCCCCACACATCAAACATATCTATTTCAAGTATAGATTTCAGAGGCATTGCATCTCTTTTGGAGATGTTTCCATTCCTTTGGCATGCATCACATGAGGAGATGTGAGCCTGTGCATCCTTGAACAAGCTAGGCCACCAACAACCAGCTTTAAGTACCTTTGAGGCTGTCTTTAAGGTTGCAAAGTGACCTCCATAGGCTGAACCATGGCAATGATGTAGAATTCCTTGAACTTCTTCCTCAGCTATGCACCTTCTGAACAGTCCATCATTCTCTCTCTGGTAGAGATAAGGCTTATCCCAAAAGTAGTGAGAGACATCTCTTAAGAACTTCTTCTTCTGATGTGAGTTGAGGTTCAGTGGTATCTGGCCAATAACCAAGTAGTTCACAAAGTCAGCATACCAAGGCAGTTTGTTCTCCTCTAAGCTTTGCACTTCAGCTGCTTTCATTCCTAAAGCATGCACCTGCTCTTCTGGTAGAGTATCATTGAAGGGGACAAAGTCATCTATCCTCAGTCTTGAAAGGTGATCAGCTACACCATTCTCAATGCTTCTCTTATCCATAATCTCCATGTCAAACTCTTGCAAGAGGAGAATCATCTAAGAAGTCTTGGTTTGGTGTCTTTCTTGGTATAGATGTTCCTTAATGCAGCATGGTCTGTGTAAACTATGACTTTGGATCCAACTAAGTAGCTTATGAACTTCTTAAATGCAAAGACAACCGCTAGGAGATCCTTCTCAGTTGTTGCATACTTTGATTGAGCTTCATCCATTGTTCTGCTAGCATAATAGATAACATGAAGCTTCTTGTCTACTCTTTGCCCCAAGACTGCTCCAACAGCATAGTCACTAGCATCATACATGATTTTAAATGGCAAATTCCAGTTTGGAGCTTGAACTATTGGCGCTGACACTAAATCTTGTTTGAGAGTGAGGAAGGCTTGCAAGCAGTCTTCATCAAACACAAACTCTGTCTCCTTACACAATAGTCTTCTCAAGGGTCTTGCTATCTTTGAGAAGTCCTTGATGAACCTTCTGTAGATATCAGCATGCCCCAAGAAGCTTCTGATTCCCCTGACTGAATTTAAAGGCTCTAAGTGCAGCATCACATCTATCTTGGCCTTGTCCACTTCAATCCCCTTCTCTAAAATCTTGTGACCCAACACAATGCCTTCTTGAACCATGAAATGACATTTCTCCCAATTCAGAACCAGCTTAGTGTCTTCACATCTCTGTAAAACCTGAGAAAGATTGTACAAGCAGACACCAAAGGAGGATCTATAGACACTAAAGTCATCCATGAACACCTCCACCATCTCTTCAAGCAAGTCAGAGAATATGGAGGTCATACACCTCTGAAAAGTTGCAGGAGCATTGCATAAACCAAAAGGCATTCTCCTATAAGCAAATGTGCCATAAGGGCAAGTAAAATTAGTTTTCTCTTGATCATTAGGATGGATATGGATCTGAAAGAATCCACTATAGCCATCTAAGAAGCAGTAATACTTATGATTTTGCTAATCTTTCTAACATTTGGTCAATGAATGGCAAAGGGAAGTGATCTTTCCTAGAAGCAGAATTAAGTTTTCTGTAATCTATGCACATCCTATGACTAGTGATTGTTCTAGTGGGTATTAGCTCATCATTTTCGTTGTTTACCACAATGATCCCTCCTTTCTTAGGCACCACATGGACTGGTGAGACCCAAGTGCTGTCTGAGATAGGATAGATCACTCCAGCTTCAAGCAACTTCAAGATTTCTTTTTTAACTACTTCTTTCAAGTTAGGATTCAATCTCCTTTGAGGTTCAACAGAAGTTCTTGTCTCATCCTCTAGATGGATCCTATGAATGCATAGGTTTGGAGAAATGCCTTGGATGTCATCTAGTGAATATCCAATGGCTCTCCTAAGCCTCTTTAACACTTTGACAAGAGTAAGGATCTCATCATCACTGAGGTTATCATTGACAATTACAGGATAAGTAGAGTTAGAGCCTAAGAAGACATACCTTAGCCCTTTAGGAAGAGGTTTGAGCTCCACTTTGGGTGCTTTGAGCTCACTCCAGTCCTCTCACTCCAGTCCTCTTCTAAGCTGCTCTGCTCCTTGGCTCCGGCTTCATTGCTTGGAGAACCAGCTTCTTGAACTGAGAACACCTCTTTCTCTGTGTAATTCAGCTTCTCAAATGGCTCCTCTTCTTCCAAGACTTTGTGAGTCTAACCTTAGCTTATAACCCAAGCTTTCCTTATCCAAGTAACCATCTTCCATATGCTCCTTTGTCAAAGCCACTTGGAGTTTATCATCACAACACAACTCCTCTTGAAGCTCATCATGCTGCTTCTCTAAAATCTCAATCTGAAACACTTGACCTTCAATAGTAGGCTGCTGGATAATCTGCTTGATGTCAAATTTCAGAGACATGTCTTTACCCAATGTAGCTCAATCTTCCCTTTCTTAACATCAATGACAGCTCCTGTTGTGGCTAGGAAAGGTCTCCTAAGGATGAAAGGATCCCTAGGTTCCTCATCCATATCCAAAACCACAAAATCAGTAGGTATCTCTACACTCCCGATCCTAAGTGGTACATCTTTAAGCAGTCCCTTGGGGAGTGTCACTGATCTATCAGCTAACACTAGAGATACTCTGCTGTCCTTGAATTTAGTGAACCCAATGCGCTGTGCTACAGAGTAGGGAATCAAGCTGACAGTAGCTTCTAGATCACACAAACATTTCTCAAGCAGAAGTGGACCTATAGAGCAGGGTAAGGTAAAACTTCCTGGGTCACCTAGCTTGTTGGGAGTCACTCTCTTCTGTTAAATAATGGCGCTGCACTCATGTGTTAGTACCACCATCCCTTGTAAGTCATTTGTTCTCTCAGCAACAGCATCCTTCAGAAACTTCTGATAAGGTGGAAATAAGACAAAATCATCTAGCAGTGGCATGGTGAGCTGAATCTTTTTTCATTTGCTCATCAAAGAGACCTTTGTACTTGGCAATGAGTTGCTTCTTAAACCTTCCAGGAAATGGTATTGTAGGCTGATATGGTGGAGGAATGTATCTTGGCTCCTTGACTAACTCCTTAGGTGCTTCTCTTGGTTTTTCCTTAACCACCTCTTTGGATTTAGTGTTCTTTGAACCCTTTTCAGCTTCAACCACTTCATCCTCTTTAGCTTCTTCAGCATCTTTGAACACCACCCCCTCTTCTTGTTCCTCACTGTCCACATTGGGTGTAGAAGGAGCCACTTTTGAAGGAAGTTGCTTCCCACTTCTTAAGGTGACAGCTTTGACACACTCCTGTGCATGTGAAAAGGTAGATGGTTGAACAATGCTTTCTAGTTTGCTGATCTGCATATTCAGAGATCCAAGTTGAGATTGCAGGCTGGAGTCAATGCTTTTTTGTATTTCAACAGTCATATTCCTCTGAATATCAGTCATGCTCTTTTGAATTTCAATAGTCATGCTCTTCTGAAGTGCTGCAGTTTGAAGTTGATGCATTTGAAGGAACATTTGCTTAAGATCCAGAGTTTCAGAGGGTTGGGAGGTGCTAGTGCCAACTGTTGGAGAAGAAGAACCAGGATGTTGTTGAATGTAAGTGTCTCCATGGGACTGTTGTGGATAAACAGCATGGTCCTGTTTCATTGCTGGCGCCTCTTGTATTTGAACAGCTTTGACTTGATATTCTTTGTAGTGGTTTTGTAAAGCAACACTATGAGGAGGTTTGGTGTTGTCTTTGAGCAGCATATCTACTTTTTTCTGCAAGGCCTTAATCTCATGCAATGCTGTCTCTAGCTTCTCTTCAGTTGAATGTTGCTCCTTATCATCCACATAATCCCAATTACTGAGCGCCATGTTCTCCACTAGTAGCCATCCTTCATCAACATCTTTTCCAAGAAAAATAGCCATTGCTTGCTGTATCTAGAAGGATTCTTATGGTTGGGAGAACACCTCTATAGAGTGTGGATAGAAGCATTTCTTTGGTGAAGCCATGGTGAGGGCATTAGTGAATGAAGCCTCTAAACCTTTTTTAAGTGTCTCCAAAGCTCTCACTAGACCACTGTTTGAAGTTTATGATATCATTCCTGAATTTTGCAGTTCTTGTTGGAGAGAAGAACTTGGTTAAGAAAGCACCTTTGCATTGATCCCAAGAAGTGATGCTCCCTTGTGCTAAAGACTTTTCCCACATTTTAGCTCTATCACCAAGAGAAAATGGAAATAATCTGAGATTCAAACCATCATCTGAAACCCCACTAAGCTTTGCCAACGCACATATCTTCTCAAAGTGATCCAAGTGCTCAAGAGGATCTTGGTTGGGCAATCCAAAGAATTTTCTCTCTTGAACAATAATGATCATGCTGCTTTTGATCTCATAGTGATGAGTCTCCAAAGGTGGAAGAATACCTTGTCTTGAAGCATAACTTGAAGGTATATCAGCAGCACCAATAGGTCTCAATGGTCTATGAACCCAAGCTCCTTGTAAACCATGTGGATCTTGCTGTCCTTGTAAGCCTTGAATTCCTTGAAGACCTTGTGGATCTTGCAAACCAAAACCAGCAGCATACTGATGTTCTTCCATGCTTCTACTGCTGATATCTGATTCTGCAAATCCAAAATCTTTGACTTTAAACCTCAGTTGTAGTTGTAGACACTTAAGAACAAGTGTTGTGGTATCTACAAAAGAAATTCTAGACCAAAAGAGAAATCAGTAACCAAAAACTAAAATAACAAAGCTTGATCTCAAGATCTCTACAAATCCTACTGAACAAAGCATTCTGTAATGGCAACAGCGCCAAATTGATACAAGAGTTTTGAGTCTCTTTCTCAATCATCCTTTGTACTAGTCATTGTAGTAAGGGTTTTATGTTAATCCAAAAGGGGAAGATTGAAGCAATAGGAATGCAATAGAGCTCTTAATTCAAGAAGATATAGAGAGAGTTTAAATGTCTAACAACCTAGATGATCAAACAGAAATGAAGCAAACACCAAACTAGAGTGAACAGCAAGCAACAACTAGAACATAAGCAAAAACAGAGCAATTTCGACTTCAACTAAAAACCGAGAAAAGATAGGACTTGAGATGAGATAATTAGTGCTAGGGAACTCTTAACTCAACCTATGATGCTTGTAAATTCACACAATGCTATTCCTTATGCATAAAATGACTAATCCAATCTCTTGGCACTAATCTCTTTACTAATTACCAAATCAAGAACTAAATCTCATTAGTGAAATAGCAAGCATTAAGACAATCTATCAATCCTATATTACCAAATCACTCCCTAGACAGCCAATCTCTTGAGCTAGGATAACCAATTCTCTTGCAAAGCAGTTCAGACATTTCATCAAACACTTGGTGGGCATAAAATGAGACTAAGATCCTGATCAACTTAGCTAAGGCTAATCAGACATTAAACACAGCAATCAAGAAAGGAAATGAAAGAATGAACACTAAGAAATCATAGATTAAGCATAGAATCCCCTAAACCTAGCCCATCTCAATTCCCTAAAAAGACTACTCCCTAATCACCATTAAAACCATCAAATCAAAGAGAAAGAGATAGCTAATTATGATTAGAAAGACAAATCAAGAAGATAAATGCAAACTCTTATTAAAATCAAGCAAAAGTTCAAGCTACAAGATCAAAAACAAAAACAAAAGAGGAAAGAACTGTTGGATAAAAGCTTGATCCCAAAAATTAGGGATTTTTTGTATTTATATGGGTCTAAGCAAAAATGGCAAAATTGTAAATAAGTGCAAGTTTGGACTGGATCCCATCGGTCTGGAGTGATCAATGGCTTTGATTGAGGGTGCATCCGATGCATTCCCATCGATCACTGCTGACCGATGGTCCTGATCAATGGTGCATCCGATGCATTCCCAACGATCACTCCTTGACCGATGGTCTTGATCGATGGGCTTGTCCTGTCTCCCATTGGTCTTGAGTGATCGATGGCTTTGATCGATGGTGCATCCGATGCATTCCCATCGGTCACTCCTTGACCGATGGTCTTGATCGATGGTGGATGCTGCTCTGTACCGATCATGCCAGATCGATGGCTTTGGTTCTTTGACCGATGGAACACCACAAATTGCCTTCATTAGCTCCTTTTGCTCTTTCTCAGCTTGGCTAGCCTCCTAATCCATTCCCACACTTCCTCCTTGTTCCATTCAGCTTCATAAGTATCTAAAAACATCATTGATGCATAGGAAATGCAAGTTACAACCTAAATGCAACCTAAGTCTAAAAGGAGAAGAAAATGGGACTAAAGAGAAGGAAAACATGCAAAAGAGAACCAAAACATGAACTAAATGCAAGCCTAAATGATGTAAATATATGCGATATCAATGGACATCTAGGTTATTATCGAAAGGGGGAAATGAAGTATTAATTAAGTCAGTGGCGACAGCAGTCCCAACATATGCTATGTCATGCTTCAAGTTGCCAGAACGATAACTAGTAAATTAACTAGTACAGTTGGAAAATTCTGGTGGAGTACTAACGGACAATCACGAGGTATGCATTGGCTAGCATGGAAGAAACTCTATAAGTCTAAGTCAGAATGGGGCATTGGATTTCGAGTAATTGAGGATTTTAACGCGGCTTTACTTGCCAAACAACTATGGCGGCTCATTGATCACCCGGATTCTCTTTTTGCAAAGGTTTTCAAAGGCCGGTTTTTCAGGACCGGTACCCCTTTTGATCCTATACGCTTGTACTTACTATAATATGGATGGAAGAGTATTATATCAGCTAGATCTCTGGTACACAAATGTCTTATTAAAAGAGTTGGTTCAGGTCATTTTATATCTGTATGGAATGATCCATGAATTCTATCCTCTCGCCCGAGATCAGCCAAATGCCAAGGGTACAATTGTTACCCAGAGCTGATAGTCAATCAACTGATTCATCCTACAACATCAACGTGGAACATTCCATTAATTAAATAATTAATTTCTCTGGAAGATATACCCCTGATTATTGGGCTTTCGACTACTAAGGAACTGCGACCGGATAGATTGGGTTGGAGTTTTACCAAAATTAGACGATATACGGCCAAGTCAGGATATTTAACTACACAAGAATTTCCAGACATGGAAGATACTCCTCGTTTGTATGCCGGACGTGAGTAATTTACAAAGCCAAGCTTGGAAGGTCAGGTGTCCACCGAAAATGAAACACTTTTTATGGCAAATACTCTCTGGTTGCCTATCAGTAATGCACCATTTACATAATAGAGGTATCGCATGTGATCCTCAATGCAGTAGATGTGGAGCAGAAAGGGAAACCATCAATCATATCCTTTTCGAATGTCCCCCGGCTTTACAAGCCTGGGCATTATCACCGATCCCCACTCGTCCGCATAGGTTTCCATCCAGTGCCTACATTCAAATATGGCTCATTTATTTTGGTATTTACCTGATCAGGATAACATATGGATATCCATGGTTATTATGGTATATTTAGAAAACAAGGAATGACAAGATTTTCTCCAACATTGATCGTGATCCTAAGGAGGTGTTAAAAACGGCGATAGCAGAAGCCTTAGCATGGGATGCCTCCAAGGGTGACGAATTAGTGACATATACCCATCATGGAATCATACAATGACAACTCAAAGGGTTGGTGGATTAGTTTTTTTTATATAGACGGTTCTTGGAAAGAAACATCTCCTAGCACATGACTGGGCTGGTATTGCAATGGAACAAGTCCGGCGGAAACGCTAATGGGTGCAAAAAATATACGGCAAAGTACTTCACCATTACACTCAGAATTAGAAACTTTAATATGGGCGATACATGGTATGCTTAATGCTATGAGATTAGCAGTGGCTTTTGTCACAGAATGCTCTGAATTGGTGAAGATGGTGGATGAACCAGAAGAGTGGCTGGCTTTCTCACTACACTTGAAGGAATACGAGCCAAGCAGAAAGGAGTTTGATATCTTCTCAATCTTACATATTCCACGCGCACAGAACACAAAGGCAGACAAGTTGGCACAAAGTGCTCATGACCACCTTTATCATCTCGACTATGTAAACTCAATTCTACCGGTCTTCACCGAATCGGTTTAGAATCTGAGGCTGTTGACAAAAAGAAAACTATAGAAAACCTAATTAATATAACTTCAAAAAGTATCAAATTTATTAATATTTTTTTGTAATTATAATATTTAAAACTTATTTATGAAAACAATGTTATATATTTTGGTTTAAATAATTTTTGTATCTTTTTTAATTTTGTATTTTTTAATTGTCCAACTGCAACCGTCCGCAACCGCAAACACTTGTAGGAAAGAGCTTTTGATTTTGAGGGAAAAAGTGGTACAAAGTGGTTGAAAGCGTTTTCTGTGCTTGTTGTCAACCGCTACCACCAACAAACGCTGCGTTTGAGGAATGTAGCGGCTGAACCAGTCATACCAAAGCGGATTTTTAGAACCCGCATATTTGTGATACTCTATCGTTTCTTCTTCTTTGGTATGTGTGTATGACGTGTCGTTTTGATTTTTGCTTGTTAGCCTGTGTTGTGTTTGACAAAAAACTGTGTTGTGTTCGATAAAAAACTGTGTGTTGTTTAACAAAAAGTGCGTGTCGTTTTAAGCAACACAGAAAACCCTATTGTCTCTTCTTCTTCTTTTTCACTTTCGTACGCTCACAGCTTTTTTTCCTTCTTCTTTTTTCTCTCATTCACTCTTTCATTTCTCAAATCTTAGATCCGTGATGGAATCCACTCTAAATTAAATCTCTCTCTCTGCAATTATTCTTTTATCTATATTTGTCTCTCTCTCATCTCATATCTTCTGTAAATTTTTTAATTTTTGCCAATTTTTTTTTAATATCGGGTGGGTTACCCGCCAAACCCGCTTGATTAATGCGGGGCGGGTACAGGTCTCAGATCTACGATTCGCGGATTTAGCGGTGTTTTTTCTTCGGATAAAAATAATCCAAATCCGCAGCGGGGCGAGTCTAATGGAGCGGATCCGACCCGTTTCCTAGGGATATGTCTCATAATTTATAACAGAATAATAAATCAGTAAACAGAAAAAAAATAAAAGCAATAATTTTGTTTTTTTATGACAGATTCATTTAGAATGACATACTTTTATCGATAAGTCTATCATATAAAACAATAGTATTACAGATTTTTCTAGATTTTTTTTCACATACTTGTTGTGTTTAACCACAAATTTACTAATTTTGACATGTTTGATTTTTATGATATTTTTTTGTATGACAAATTTATATATGTTAGTGCTAGCGGATTTTTGTTTTTTTTCTTATGTTGTGAATAGAGAAAAGAAATAGAAGGAATTAGTGTATATTATTCCAATGAATAAGAAGTCATTATGTGTACAATAAAAGGATTTTACTTGAATACAAAGTAAAACTTAGGATACTAGCAATTCTATAATCTTATAATAGATATCCAACTATTATTCATAGAACTCCTACATGAATGTTCATTATAATAGAATAACTCGTAATGCGTCTAAGATGTTGTTTTGTTAAAAACCTTAACAAGAAAATCCAATAGAAGAACCATGGTTAAGGGAAAACAAGTGCAACACACAACTTTTCTCCCTCATGAGTACATACGACGATATCTTTCAGACGAAGTAATCGGATGTGTTGAACTTACTCAGCAGTCGGTAGCACCTTGGTGAATACATCAACGAAATTATCACTTGAACAGATCTGGAGAACACGTACATCACCATTCTTCTGCAAATTGTGTGTGAGGAAGAGTTTTCGTAGAATGTGATTGTTCATCACATTTGATGTATCCGTCTTTGAGTTGTGCGATGCATGATGTTCTGTCTTTGTACATAATTATTGGAGTTTTGTTCCCTGTAGATATACCACAATCTTCGCGTATATACTGAACTACCGATCTTAACCATAAATACTTGCGACTAGATTTGTGAATAGCTAAAATCTCTCCATGGTTTTGAAGAAGTGGCTGCGATAGTTTGCTTCACAGAACGCTAAGACATAGTAGTACATACTCATGTGAACACATATCCTGTTTGCAATAAGCATTACGAGGATCTGATAAATATCATGTATCTGCAAAATCAATTGAGTCTTCTTTGAATAGGTTCGAAAAGAATAAACCCTTGTCTTTTGTACCTATTCTAATGTGATGGATTGGGTATGTATGCAACTGTACATTATGCAATGTAGTTGATGTTGATTCAGGTTTAAATATTTGTAAATCCTAGGTGTCTGCATGTGCACAATAGTGTTTTTTTAGGACTTAGGGATAGAACCACATAGATCAAAGGCTATAATATAAGCTTTGCCAATAAGAATCAAGCTACCACAAGATAAAAATGGATTTTTGTGTTGTAACTGAATTGAAAGCAATATGAAAGTGTTGCACTCGGTTTTTCATCAATTAATAGTAGGGTTTAAGTATTTGTATGGTCAAAACTCTTTTCATGTTTACTGAACAAAAAGGATGCAAAATGAACATATTTGGACTGCCAGAATATAACATCCGATTAAATATTTCCCACAACGTGACCTTCCTGAAAATTGGATAAAAGATAGAGGGGAATGTTAGCTTTCATATCCAATTTGATTTGAAGGAAAATTAGTAGTTTGATCTGGAGTTGTAGCATTTTTACTGAAGAAATGTTATGCAATCTCGTGAAAGAAGTAATAGCAAAAATGATGATTTGACAATATGGGGTGATTCTCTGCGCCATCAAGGCTCGTGCTTGTGGCCAGCTTCCTCTAGTTTGCGGCCAGCTCATATTTTACTAGTCAAATTTCATTTTTAAGCCCACTTGAAAAAGACTTCCTAATTCTTTCAAGAGCTTTGGCGCCCCTACCTACCCGTTGAGCTTTCTCCGGGGAGGTGACTTACCAGCTGTAACATGAACGACCAACAAAGCCAAGCTACGTTCAGAGCTGTTCTTCCTAGAAAAGTGCTTGGGGTCGGAGGGAAAGAGGTTCGACTCCCATACCTTGGAGATGTGGGTGCTCCATGGGCGGTTGGCAGATGAAACTTTGCTTATCTATCGCTTGGCAGATGAAACTCTTTGAGTTTTGTTGTAGGGTTCTTCTTGTCGGGCTGGAAGGAATAGGACTCTGAGACAACGTAGAGTGCTCTAGGGCGCATGACAGTGGAACCTCCAGTGACCACGGGAAAGGTGGAGAATACTGAGATGTGTTTGCTTACCTTTATTCTTCCATCACTTCTCTGATCGCCTTCTTAGCCTTGTCGGAGAGCACGTGGTTGACTAGCCTCCGACTCAGTTATTGTTCCTCTCTCGCATCTCCACCATCTTCATTTGCTTCCTTTCTTTCTCTCTCTCTTCTCGATTTATTCAATGGCGTTTCGTAGGCATTCAATTAGCTTCTTATTTTTGTTGCTCATATGCCGCTTGGCGGATGCAACTCTTTGAATTTTATAATAGGGTTCTGTTTTTTTTTTTTATCTTTATCACTTCAGGGATTTATTTGAGAACGAATAAAAGTAACCTTTTCTCTATTTCCCATCTTTGTCTTTTGTTATGTTGAATCTCGAGTTCTAATTTTTTCTCGGCAGTTTATCGTTCAATATGATCTTTTAAATATTGGCTCGAATGCGCGTGCAGCCTTCGCATTTCTACATGACCGTGGGGATATCGCTTATGATGTTACTTGCCCCATTCGGGTTAGCGTTCTTACCTAATAGCGTTCCTGGTTGTGTTTCAGAATGCCATCGCAAGCTTACTTCCAGGCGAGTGAAACCTTGGCTACGGGGTCCCCCATTGCTCCAGACGTGAATGCTTTCTTTTGATTTATCCTTGAATCGTTGCGGCTCTTCCTCTGCGGTGGTTTTGAATCTAGGTTTGTCTTCCTAGCCACTAGTCCACTCGTCTCATCGAACGATTGGTGAGGTTTTTGAGCAGCTTATGTCTTTGAGTGCACTGCGAAAACCCGTCGCCGGCTGATACTTCCCCTGAATGGGTGTTGAGATCCCATGCTCATTATTTTCTATTCAACCTTAATGATTTGGCTAAGGGCGAGTCTCCCTGTGTTTTACGTTGTTATTGCTCACTTTAGGGATTATGAATTTATTGGTGCAAACTGCCCCGGTCTTTTTGGAGCGGGTTCCCCGAAACATTATTTTGAGAGGTTGCGTTTAGGGAAACATCGTGCATCCGGGCGTCGTCTTTGATTTGTCTTTTGGGTTATGGGTGCCACTTTGAGTTAGTTTCTGGTGGTTACTGTCGACACCAATAACTTACGCCTTTTCTTGGGTAGGGTGCCTATTTTTGTGCAATGCGGTATGATTCCAGTTTGCTTCCAGGTGAGAGGCGTCATTTCAGGTATGTCGCTATTGTCCCTGGCTGAGTTCGGGCACTCATCTTCCCTTTTCTTTTTAGCACCAACTGTTCATGAGCTTTTTGCGTGATGCATATGGGGTGTGTGTGTTCTTTGGGATGGATAAACTTTGTCTCACAGGTTCCTCCACTTAGGCGATGAGTAGTGTTTGGGCCGAATATCAGGTTCAGCTTGCTTGTGCTAAAATCACTTAAATTCGAGTGAGTCGGCTTTCAGGAGGGACGAAAAGGGGTTTCCTTCCTAAAGTTTTCCGATGCTCAAGTCAGATGCGCACCACTAGAAACAGATATTGAAGAGGGTAGATTTGAGGTGGTTTAAGTTGACCATCCCATCTGAAGATCATGATGTTCATCTGTTTGTTTGGTGATTACTCGGATTGATCATATGAAACATGATAGGGGGTTGCAAAGCTTTTAAGCTGGGTGCTATTAGGAGTAAGAGGTTCACTTACCTTGGGTAGTCTCCTTGTTTGACTCAATCAGAAGGCGAGTGGCCGTTGAGGGAAAAAGTTGGTAGATTTCGTCGATGAAGGCATGTCCTAGGGTGTTTCTGTGATATGTGGTAGCTCTCTTGAGCTTGTCCTGGGGATCCTTTTGACTCCTTTGATTTCTCCCGTCCGATCTCCCATCGTTTTAGATCCTTGTTCTTTTTCATATTTCTCCTGGATCTTTTTGTATACGGTATAATTCTTCTTTTTTTGTACACATTTGGCCGGTCCCTCCTATTAGCTCTGCTATAACCGTCCATAGGTTATGTTTGCGAGAATCAAGAAAAGTACTTTCAAGCAACTTTTTTCGTTACTCTTCAACACAGATCTCGTCGTGCATGAGGCTTACCGTGAGGTGTACGGATATGTACATTGTTATAAAGGTTGCTCTTATAATATTGCGATCAGTGATTGATCGCGGTAAAATTAATTCTAATAATTTCTAACAAAATTAACTTTGTATAGATTTTTTTGTTACTAGTTTTCTGTTAAGTTAAATCTCATTGGTTTAATGAACAAATCTATAATAACTACAAAATCTTTTTATTAAGATTAAGAAAAAGAAAAAAATATTAAATAAATTTAACAATAAATTCAAACAAATTAAAATATTACCAAATTAATTTCAATAATTTTATAATCTGGTAAATAACTATAAATAATAGGGGGAATTGCTGAATATGACTCAAAACTTGAGTTGAAATGCAAAAGTAGACCCCCTATTGCATGTTTGACAAAATAACTCACAGAGGTAGTAAAATTACAACTTTAACCCTTATGACCAAACAAAAAAATGCCAACCTCAATTACTATTTTATCCCAGAGAAGTCTACTCGAGAAGTTATGTAGACTTCTCGAGTAGACTTCTCCAAGAAGTCTACTCTTTAATAATATGTTTACAGCTAATTTTAAAAAGCATAAAAGATAATTTGATAAAAAAAATTAGATACATAACAACAAATATATACTTTTTACACCTATTAAAAATAAAATTTGACAGAAAATAATCAATTTAAATCATCATAGATAAATTAAGATAAAAATCAATACTAAGAGACTTCTCAAGTAGACTTCTCAGTTTCTCGAGTAGACTTCTCGAGTAGACTTCTTTGAGAAGTCTACTTACACGAATTTTTTTCTACATTTATAAGGAGAGTTTAACCTAATTGTATTAATAATAAAGTCTCTCTCTATCTAAAAAACGACTCTCTCTCTTCTCCCTTCTCTCTGGCCATGAATTTCTTCTCCTTCCTCTCTTGCTATCAATATCCTCTCCATCCTATCTATCTTGCATTCAACCTCCTCTCACTTGCAGGTTATGGTAGTGGTAAGAAAATCTGAGCTTTTGTGTTCTTCTTTTTGTTTGCTTTGTGTTCATATTGCAAATCTGAGCTTATTATTATAAATTTGAGCTTATTGTTGTAGATCTAAGTTTATTTTTGTAGATCTTAGTTTATTATTGTATAAATTTTGTAGATTTTTGTTAATTTTTGTTATTATTGCAGAGCTGAATTTTGTTGATTTTTGTACATATCTGAATGTTATAAATATAGTAGATTATTATTATAGATCCGAGCTAATTAGTTTAGATTTGAACTTATTGTTGTAGATCTAAGTTTATATTTGTAGATCTGAGTTTATTGTTGTATAAATTTTATAGATTTTGTTCTAGATCTAAATTTTTTGTTATTGTTGCAGAGCTGAATTTTGTTGATTTTTTTGCAGATCTGAATGTATATTTCTCGAGTAGACTTCTCGATCTCGAGCAGACTTCTCGAGTAGACTTCTCGATTTCGAGCAGACTTCTCAAGCATACTTCAGTTGCATACATAATATTTAGAGATTTTAGTTTACTAGTAATTTCTTATGCCGGTTTTAAGATTTATAATTAGTGATCCTTAAATGTTTGTTTGTTTAGAGGGTTATTTTCTATGTAATGTTGAATTGCATTGAATGTTTTGTATCAAATTCCTAAATTATCTATGTTTATCTATTCTACAAAATAGACTCTCCTGTCTCGAGTAGACTTCTTAAAGACATTAATTTTACATTACTTAAAAGTGATTCAGAGGGACATTTCTCCCATTTATATCATATAAATTGTCAACCGAGTAGACTCCTCTTGTCTCGAGTAGACTTCTCCTGTCTCGAGTAGACTTCTAAAAGACATTAATTTTACATAACTTAAAAGTGATTCAGAGGGACATTTCTCTCATTTATATCATATAACTTTTCAACCGAGTAGACTTCTCTTGTCTCGAGTAGACTTCTCCTGTCTCGAGTAGACTTCTAAAAGACATTAATTTTACATAACTTAAAAGTGATTCAGAGGGATATTTCTCTCATTTATATCATATAACTTGTCAACCGAGTAGACTTCTCTTGTCTCGAGTAGACTTCTGAAGTAGACTTCTCATTGTCTCGAGTAGACTTCTTAAAGACATTAATTTTACATAACTTAAAGGTGACAACATTCACCCTCCTTTGCTATTCGCCCTCCTTTGCCAACATTCACCAAGAAGCTCACCATGTGTGCAACCATCTTTTAAGAACAACATTCGTCCTCCTTTGCTATTATCCACCTCAAACTGCCACACTGATTCACTCTTAACCCATTCTCCATAAACAGCGGGTATGTGAGCTATTCTCTGTGAAAAAAGAACAAAATCCAAACCACATTAGACATCAAAATTGCATAAGTAGACTCTTAATAAGCTAAGTATCATATAAAACATGAAAACTCATTCGACTATACCCATAAAATATAAACATGCAAAACTTATACATAAGCAAGAAAACTTAATAACAGAAGCTTAGGATCACGAAAATCTTAAAAATTCGTTATGTATTGTATAAAAATGATTTTTTTTAAAAAACAAGAAAAGTATACTTCTCGGATAAAAGTAGACTTTTCGCAGGTTAGTTTTGCAATTGCCAAAATATTAGTAGACTTCTCTATGAAAAGTAGACTTCTCCGAGAAGTCTACTTTCGTAAGTAGACTTCTCGCAGGTCATTTTTGCAATTGCAAAATATTTGACTTTTTGGTCAATTGCAAAAATGACCTGCGAGAAGTCTACATACGGAAGTAGACTTCTCGGAGAAGTCTACTTTTCAGAGTAGACTTCTCGCAGGTCATTTTTGCAATCAAAGTAGACTTCTCTGGGAAGGCTACTTCCATAAGTAGACTTCTCGCAGGTCATTTTTGCAATTGACCAAAAAGTCAAATATTTTTCAATTGCAAAAATGACCTGCGAGAAGTCTACTTACGAAAGTAGACTTCTCGGAGAAGTCTACTTTGCATAGAGAAGTCTACTCTACAAAGTCAAATGTTGGTCAATTGCAAAAATGACCTGCTTCTAAAGAAGTCTACTCGAGAAGTTTACTCTATTTTTTTTGTTATCAAAGGAAATTAAGTAGACTTCATTCGGACCAAAAAAAGTCTATTTTTTCACGCGGTCAATTGCAAAACTAATCTGGGCGTTGACTAGTAGACTTCATTCAGACCGAGAGAAGTCTACTTTCAGAGCATTTTCGTAAATAAGTGAGGAAGATGATGATTAGTTGGTCATTTGGATTTCCGAAAATAAAAGAAATTAATTAAAAATAATGGCAATTTCGTGAATAACTGAAACTATGAAGGATTGTTTGGACACAAAATGACAAATGTTGGGAAGGTGATTTTTGTGGGTTAGATTTGAATTCAAATCAAATTTTAGGTCATTTTTACAAGAATCCCTAAATGATATACTCAAAATCCTATTAAACTATATATAAGAAAACAAATATCTCCTTTGGATACAAGATTATAACAGATTAACCAAGACTAAATTATTGTTAGGACCAATTTTACCATAGCAAATAGAAAATTTGTTCAACAATATGCCTATGTACCTACCTGCTATCTGGTAACCCACATAAGTGGTGCGGCGTACACTCAAGCGTGTGATAGGATTCTGCAGAAGAGATTTTCACCAATTATGTAGGTGGCAGGCCTAGTCAACATGGCTCGCGGAGCCAATAGAAAGGGAGTCTGAGATAGTTTAAATAGAAGGGAAAACTTGGCCTATCAGAGGTCGACAGAGCGGAGGGGAGAGAAAGAGAAGAGAGAGGGGGGGGGGGGGGCATTCAAGGATCTTCATGATCTAAAAGAAACCAGAACCTCTGCTCCTTCATCTAACTCACTACTAAACCCACTTTCACCAGTGGAACCGTGCAACAGTGATAACACCCATTTTTACCCATTTTTGCTATCTTAAGTGAATATTTATTCAAGCAGAATGTATTGCATGAACATTAGAATTTGAGTGTTTGTATGGTGAAGACTCTTTTCAGGAAATTTTAACAAAAATATGCATATTGTAGTAGAAAGAAACATTTTCAGAATCAGTGTAAAATTGCACAATTCTAGCTTCAAACGGAGACATTCTCACCACGAGATCAAACTATATTTTGGTAACAAGATTTGTTGAACTGCTACCTTTCACGCTGAAGTGATTTAAAGAAAATTCAATGGTTGGATCTTAAATTATAAGGCAAGCAAGAAGGCCCACCAAGCAGCAGAAGCAGACTCCAGATGACCAGCTGCCGCGCCAACGGTGGTCGATCAAAGGGCAGCTATTAGAATATATTTTCCAAGCCCATTTGCAGTCGAACTTAATTCACGAGCCGCAAACGTAAGCCTGACCTAAAGAGCGTTCTATAAGACTTCAAGACCTAAAAATACTCAATTCTAGAGAAATAAAAGGGAGGGATCTATCGAGAAGGACACATAGACGGTAAGGAGATGAGAGACGAGCGATAGCCGCCTCTTCATACTTCACCACGTTGATCTTTTATTCTTAGATCTCTTGCTCTATTTCGATTTCTGTTCTAGTTTTCTGCACTTTGATATTTCATTCAACCCTACCATACCTTATGCAATTCTTATCAATAAGATGACATGGATTGTACAACCATGTTTGAGTAGTCTTTTAGTTGGGTTTAAAGGTGGCTTCTTAAAGGGATTCCATGGCTTGATTCGATAGGTTGCTAGATCTATGGTTTAAATACTTTTCACTGTTCTTTGTTTAAATTTAATATTACTGTGTAATTATTTATAGGCCACATAGAATCAATATTAGGCTTATCAAACAACTAGGGTGTTTAATTTATTAACATGACATAGTTTAAAAGGAGTAGTCACCTCATAAGATGCACATTGTATTCTTGCAGAGTGTTATGAGCTAAAATTGAACCTGAGTTTATTGATGAGATAGCTGCATAATCGCCATAAAAAAGTGGTTAAGAAGTTTAGATTTAGGCGTTTTATCCTTTGAAAGGGGATTTTACATATATCCGTGTTTGAGCTTGAGAACTAGTAGAATCGATTTGGCTTGATCAATCTGATTGCTTGTCTGTTTGACCCGTGAGAATTTTGAGAGACCCCTAGACCCAACACCTTTTATTTTTGTTTTTTTAGTAGCTTTTAACTTTACCCCATCTAGTAACTTGCCCCATGACAAACCCCCTCTTTTTATTTTCTGTTTTCTTGGTTGATTTTCAGTTTTAGTGGATTTGTTTTGAACATCTTAGTCTATGTGGATCGACACCTTAAATACTACAAGGCACATATGTACACTTGCAGGCAATAGAGTTATAAATTTAAAACTCGAAAAGACAGACTCTAAAACTTGTTGCATCAAGCATACCCTCATGGAGTCGGAATTCCCGATACTTTATCATTGGAATGCCCATTGAGGTATGTTAAACCTTCTTCCCCATTTTACTTAGTAAGAGAGAGTTCTAAACTATCTGATGAACATGACAATCCACGAGCATAATGTTTTACCCTTAATCTTATTAAAACCTACCTTCCTGAATATCTATTCCCGGTATGGGATATATATCTAACTTGAAGAAAACTCCCTTTCTGTCTTTCTGAAGGGATTCTGATATAAGACTTAGGGGAGCTTATATGAACCGGATGGAGGGATGGAGAATACAAGCTGGCGTTCGCTCTCTCTTGCACTCATTTGACGATCGATGGTGAAGATCTAACACGTGGGCGGTCGCTCTCTCGTGTGGGATGGGGTTGAATGGGTTTGTTGGCAGATCGAAGTGTACCACAGAGTAGTGATGGAAGTCTGATACAACACAAGCTTAACTGATATCTCATACATTTACAACATTTAGGCTTGCATTTAGTTCATGTTTTGGTCTTCTTTTGCATGTTTTCTTTCTCTTTAGTCCCACTTTCTTCTTCTTTTAGACTTATGTTGCATTTAGGATGTAGTTTGCATTTTCTTTGCATCAATGATGTTTTTAGGTGCTTATGGAGCTATGAGGAGCAAGGAGGAGCTATGGGAATGAACCAGGAGGCTAGCTGAGCTAAGATGGAGCAATAGGAGCCAAGGCAGACGATTTCTGCAAGCCCTATCGGTCAAGGCACGAAGGCTGTCGGTCAAGGAGTGACCGATAGAGGAGCTATCGATCAAGCTATCGGTTAAAAACTCTTGTATCAATTTGGCGCAGTTGCCATTGGGGTTTTCTGTTTGAATCATTAGAGTTTGTAGAATCTTTAAGATCAGGTTTCTTTTGTTTTTGGTTACTAATCTCTCTTGACTCTCATTGCTGTCTTTCTGGCTTATGAACTTAAGATCCAAAGGTTCAAGCAATTTTGTAGACTTTATAGACAACATCAATCAGTTGGACAGAGGTCAGAGAGCAAGAAGACAGCAGGAAAGGCAGCAACACTTACAGAGAATAGGGATGAACAAACAGGACCCACCTGTTATGGATGACATAAGATTCCAGGGTCCTCAAGGAGCTGTTGGCGCTCAGGGTCTACAAGGTCAGCAGGGTGTTCATGGCTTGCAAGGTGAACAGGGACCAAGAGGCGCAGCACAGGTTCCAAGAGCAGCAACACCCATAGGCGCTGGTGATGCACCAAATGCCTATAATAACAGAACTGTGACCATTCCACCAGCAGTGCAGAATAACAACTTCAAAATCAAGGCTGGATTGATTTCAATGGTTCAGGGCAGTAAGTTCCATGGGTTGCCACTTGAAGACCCATTGGATCACCTGGATAATTTTGACAGACTTTTCTCCCTTACAAAGATAAATGGGGTAAGTGAGGATGGCTTTAAACTAAGGTTGTTTCCATTCTCTCTTGGAGATAAAGAACACCTGTGGGAGAAAAACTTACCTCAAGGAAGCATCACCAGTTGGGATGAGTGCAAGAGAGCCTTTTTAGCAAAGTTCTTCTCTACTTCAAGGACTGCTAGGATCAGAAATGAGATTTCAGGGTTTGCACAGAGGAACAATGAAAGCTTTGATAAAGCTTGGGAAAGATTCAAGGGTTACACACTGCAATGCCCTCACCATGGCTTCTCACAAGCCTCTCTGCTCTGTACTCTCTACAGGGGCGCCCTCCCAAAGATCAAAATGCTTCTAGACACTGCATATAATGGTAACTTCTTATCTAAAGATGTTGATGAGGGATTGGAGCTTGTTGAGAATGTAGCACAGTCTGATGGGAATTACAATGAGGAGTTTGATAGAACTCCAAGGAGTGCTAAAGATGAACTAGAGTCTAGCAAGAAAGAGATCAAAACTCTGCATGAAAAGATTGATCTACTGCTAAGGGAAATGAAAGAAGTTCACTTTGTTGGAGATATGGTTCAGCTTGATGATAAAGAGACTTGCTAAGTTGAGGAGATGAACTATCTTGGTAACCAAGGAGGCTACAATGGGTATGACAACTACAGACCAAAACCCAACTTATCATACAGAAGCAACAATGTTGCAAATCCTGAAGACCAAGTGTACCCACCTCAACAATAACAGCAAGCTGCTCCAAGACCTTTTGTTCCCTACAACAACAATCAAGGTTTTCAACAGAGGAATAACAACTTCCAGCCAAGAGCGCCCTATAACCCTCCAGGATTCAATGCTCTAGCACCAGCTCAAGCTTCTTCCAACTCCTAAGATCCTGAACTCAAGAGTATGATGCAGCAAGTGCTTCAGAATCAGGTCAACACAACCTTAGATATGAACAAAAAGTTTGCTGAAGTTCATAACAAGATTGATTATGTGCATGTGGAGTTGACCAACAAGTTTGATGGCTTAGCTGCAAGGGTGAAAATCTTAGAGAACAACAAAGGAGTTGCAACAGCACCACGACCTCAAGGTACTCTTCCTGGAATATGTGAGAACAATCCAAAGGAATACTGCCAAGCTGTTGACTCCCTTGATGCTTTCACTTCTGAGGAAGAATCTGTTATAGGTGACTTTCTATTCATGATCAATGAGGACATTGATGAGCAAATTGAGGGGGAGGAACTTGTTCAAGTTTCTGATGCTAAGAAGGAAACTCAAGCTGCTGTTATCCATATCTACCAGCCTAATATCCCTTTTCCTGGAAGATTCAAGGAACAACTAGTCAAGAAGTATGAAACTCTCTATGCTGCTCAAATGGAAATGAGAGGTCTGAATGGTCAAGAGGAGCTTGAGAAACTGAGAGCTAAAGCTGGAGCATCTGAGGTTAAGGAGTTGAGCATCAAGAAGCTTGGAGATCCAGGTTATTTCACTTTCCCATGTGAGCTCAAAGGCAAGACCTTCACGAGTTGTTTGTGTGATCTAGGAGCCAGCATCAATCTGTTACCAGCTACTACTGCTAAGGAGTTAGGCTACACTAAGTTCCAGCAAAAGCAATGTCTCTCTTACCATTGCTGATGGGTCTGTGAAGATACCTTTAAGAGCCCTCAAAGATGTTCCTATGCAGATTGAAGGAGTAACCATCCATACTGACTTCTTAATGCTGGATGTGGAAGGACAGATTAAGAATGCTATCATTCTTGGAAGGCCATTTCTTGCTTCAGCTGGTACTGTATTTGATGCTAGAGAGTGCACAACAGAGCTGAGGCTTACTAAGAACAAGGTCTAGAGGTTTGACAGCAAATTCAACAAGCTGGAGCATGCTCATGCTTTCTCTATGGACCTTAACAAGGTGAAGGGCATTGACAAGAACTGGCCAGATTTTGAGGGCTACCAAGGAGAGAGTTTTGATGGCTGCTGCTTGGCCAAGTTGTTTGAAGACACCACTGAAAAGGAGGTCCTTGAACTGGTTGGTTACGAGAATGTGAATGAAATCAAGCTGGTTACTAAGGGAGGAGAGGTGCTTTTACAACCAAGTGGCTCAAAGATGAGTGAGGTTTGCTTCAAAATTCAGCAAGAGGGGAAGACCATGCCTTTTGCTAAGATCAAGCTGAATGGAGTCACCACCAGAGTCAAAGGAAGCAAGACAACACCAAGGAGTTCCAACACTTCTTCTCCTCACCTCCACTAGTGAGGTAATCAAAGTCAAGCAAAGTGACTTTAAACAAGCACACTTGGAAGGTAGTCACATGGTATCCTTTGTAATTATTATGCTTTTTAGTTCATTTTTATGCTTGGTTAATGTTTTTGAAGCAGCAGTTTGGTTTGGGGCTTGAGAAAGTGTTTAAGGGAACAAGAACAGGTGCATTTTGGTTACTATCGATCACCGTATCGGTCAAGACCAGATCGATACAGACTCTTTCGATCATGCTATCGGTCATGAGGTGATCGATAGTGGTGGAGCCAAAATGCACCGGTCAACCTATCGGTCAGTTGTGATCGATAGGGAAAAGGAAGCAAAAAGTGTGAATGCTATCGGTCATCCTATCGATCAGATACTGACCGATGGAAATGCATCGGTTGTATTTCGGTCACTCTATCGGTCTAGAGAATGACTGATAGAAAATAATCGGATGTATTTCGGTCTGTCTATCGACCAGAATGTGACCGATAGGATTATCAGGAGAGTCATCGGTCAAGCTATCGATCACAAGTGATCGATAAGCATTCTATCGGTCACCCTATCGGTCAAAACGTGATCGATAGCCCCGTGAGGCTAGTCTTCAAATTTTCAATAAATTTTCCCCCTCTTGGTTTGGAGCCAAGGAGATTTAAATTTGAATTTTGGCTCCTTCCTGACACTTAGCAGAGCTCCTGAGCACTTTTGTTGTTGTCTCCCACCCACTTGATTCCCTTGGTTCCCCATTAACCTCTTTATAAACCAACAACCTTCCTCTTTTCTTTTCACACTTCATTTTCTTACATCTCTCACCTAAAGCTCGAAATTTTATCTCTCTTTTTCTCTCATTTATCTCTTCTAAGTGCTCAGAAGCTCCACAAAGGTTTGCTTGCTTTACTATTCATCTCTTGTGCTTAAACTTTGAGTGTGTTTAAAGTTGTTAAATCTATAGGTTTAAGAACTGGATTTGTTTAGTTTAAGGTGTTTTGCTTCGATTTTTGCATGGTGGATATGATTAATTTAAGCATGTAAGATGTTTAAGTATTGTTTACTGTTCATAAATCTCATTTTTTGCTTGTTTTAATCTCACTTTGCATAATCATCTTCACTTTTGCTTAGAGCCACCATGCTAGGTTCACATGCATAAATGTTTGATTTTTATTTTGAACTCTAGCATGTCTATGACTGTTAGCTTGTGAATTCCTTTAGCTCTTTGAAAGTTTAATCTTGTTTAAGGACTAGTTAAACTTCTTTTAACTTAGAGAGGTTCTTTCTAAAGCTTTTAGTCATTGGTTTCTCAGCTGTTGTTCTTTTACTCATAGTATCTTCAAGTTTTGTTTTTGTAGGTACCATGGGGAAATAAAAAACTGCTGCTGGAAGCAAAGGGAAAGCACCACAAGAGGAAGCGCCTACTTCTCCAAGAGCTAGAAGAGATTAGGGCAAAAGGGCTGCTGATGGGAAGTCATCAAAAGCTGCTGGGAAGAACCCTATTAGAGACAAAGCTGCCAAGCCCAAAGGAAAGGCAAAAGCTGTAGAGGAAGAGGTCCCATACAAGGAGCCAAGTGCTAGAGAACTCATGGAGGCCTTCAACCAATGCACTTTCAAGGCTACAAGATACCCTTGTGATAACACTATGAAAGCACTTGGGATCTATAGCGATTGCAAGAGCATCTTTGAGCACATAGGGCTTGGTGAGTTTATGGAGATGCCACTTTCCTCCTACCAGCAGCTCACTTATCATTCCTCTCCACTCTCAAAGTGGTTGGCTATGAAGGGAGTGAGCTTTCCAATGGAGATGGGTGGATATCTTTCAAGCTTGGCAAGCAAAGGTTCACAACAACCTTTTTTGAGCTCTCTCAAGTGCTTGGTCTGATGTCTTATGCTCACAAAAGGAACAAGTTCTTAATCACCCAAAAGCAGCACAAAATTCTATGGGGCGTGATTGGAGCTGGCCAATTCATAGCTGGAACCACAAGGAATCAATATCTGAAGCATCCTGCAGTGAGATATGCTCACAATGCGCTTGCAAACACATTTTGTTCAAGGAAGGAAACAACAAACCTCACTTGAAAGGAGAGAGACTTCATATACAATGGGATGCATGAACTTGTGGTCACCAAAAAAGATGGAAGAACACCTCTAGAGCCGCCAAGCAGATACCCATGCTTTGTGACCATGCTGATGGAGCAGCTCCTAATCTATAGGAGCTGGGTCTTAAACAAAGGGAAGAGGGAGAGGAATCCACAGCTCCACATTTGAGGAGTTGTGACCGCCATTCTGATGGCCAGTGGTATAGATGTTGAGGAATATGAAGAGGATGCTTTGGAGTCATTGTGGATAGATATGGATTATCTTAGGAGGAGCCAAAGCATGTCTACAAATTCCTCAATGACTTTGAAGAGCCAACAAGAATCCTCCTTCATAATCCACATCATACATCCATCACTATGAGGAGCAACATCAGTTTCTGCCCAAGTGAAGATCAGCTTTAAAATGGAGGTCCTGTCCCTGAAGAGAAAAAAGAAGATAGTGAGGAAGTAGAGCCAGAAGAAGGTGGAGAAGAAGGTGGAGAAGAAGGTGAAGAAGAGAGTGAAGAAGAGGTACAAGGAGATGCTGCTCCTGGCGCTGAAGGCCAAGGAGAATCCCAAGAAGAAGAGCTTGATGAAGATGAAGTTCTGAACTACAACTCTAAGCAGTTCCACTTTAAACCCTATGAAGTCCCAAGCCAAGGGAGCTCTCTGAAGTTTGCTCATGAGCATATCAACACACTTCAGAAATAGTGTAAGTGGCAAGACAAAGCCATCAAGAAGCTGGTGAAGATGGTCAAAAGGAAGTTCGAAAAGGATAAAGCTACATCAGGAGGAACTTCCCATAAAAGCCATACTCATGAGTACACTTCTCACCATGAAGAGCCAATGCCACAAGCTGAACCTACTGAAGAAGAGGAAGCTGTTTGGAATCCCCAAGGAAGACAGTCTTTTCATGTGCAACCAAGTGATCAATGGAGAACATGGGCACAACCAAGGGCATCATCTTATGAGCCAAGGACCCATATACCATCAGCATGGGAGGCGCCAGCCTACACCCCTTCTGAGGTTCATTTAACATGGCAATGGGGTACTCAAGGTGATTCATCTCAAGCTCAAAAGCTATGGTCAAGCTGGGTTCCTCCACCTCAAGAAGCAGCAACATCTTCAAAAACCTATGAGAAGATAAACAAGAGGAGAGCTAGCAAGTCTCCACAGACATCTGGATCATCCCACCATTCCTCCCACTAAAAGGTAACCACATCCTTATCATTATCTATACCACTGCATTTTTTTAAGTTTTGTAATATATTCTGTTGCTTCTCTCTCTCATTACTTTCATTACACAAGGGACTGTGTAATTTAAGTGTGATGGAGAGATTTGGGGTTTGACTTTGTGTTTTGTTTTCTTAGTTTTTTATTTTCTTTCATCTTGAGTCACATGCCTATCATGCATTCATCTAAGGCATAGAAAATCACAAAAAATCGAAAACTTTGAAAAAAATTTGCATGTTTTTGCAAACCAAAAAGAAAGCATATAGTTGCATTTCAATATCATAGGATTGAGTCTAGTGTTGACATAGAGGTTGCATTGCATTTGCATAGGGCATAATGATGAATCTTCCTTGTAAAGTGCTTAGTGTTTAGAGATGGTTTCATTGTTTAAGTGATTAGTTGTTTGATGCATCATAAAAAAGCTAGAAGTTAAGACTGAACCATGCTTGGATTGCTAAATTTGATCTTCTCATCTCATACTGAAAGCATTTGTTCTGTGAAAATCAACTCTATCAACTTGAACCTTAATTTTGACTTTTAATTATCATGTTTGTGCATTGAAAAGTGAATTCATGCATACCATATACATATTTGGATAATCTTTTTCCTGCTTATCACTCTTGTTGATCCAAATAGCTTATCCACTCCCTTAACCAAACCTCCTTTTGAGCTTAAACACTATCTTGAGAGCTGTGAGGCCTTTTCATATCATTTTTGAATTTTGTCTTGGCAAAAATTGTTAGGAATAAGGCTGGCAATGATGAGCTCTCTTGTAGATATGAGCTTGCATCTTGAGCTTGATTCTAGGTTAGGAGTTTTGGGGATGAAAGGGTAGAGTTTAGTGGTCTGATCTTCATGTTTATATGCTTTAAAAGTAGAGGGGAAAGTTTGAAATGGTAGTATGGGGAAATAAGACTAAGTTGTGGTTAAGTAGAGGGAGATAAAAGCTCTAAGTGTTTAAAAAGAATGGCGCCAGCAACATTAAGGCTTTGAAGGGTCCATCCAAAGAAGAAACCAGACCCAAAGCAAACCACCAAAGGTGAAGAACGGCACCAATGCAACAAAGAAGAGCAAGTCCCAACAAAAGAAGCAACCACACAAGCAAAAAGAAGAAGTTTTCCCAGACATGAAGAAGGGTAAAAGGGTAGAGTTTAGGTAAAATGTAGACTTAGGGGTTCACTTTGGGGTTTAGAAATTTATAAGATTCATTCTTAGGTAAAAGGGTAGAAGAGAGCTTTGAATTGCATGCATAAGTGTGCTTTTACCTTTAGCATTTTGCCTAAGATAGAATCATTTCATTAAGTGATCCCTTATGTTTGTGAACCCTTTGCTTGAATGAGATCATTTTAATCTCATAACCTTACCCTTTGAACCAAATGTCTTCACTTGATTTGCATAAACATGATTCATGGTTTTAAGCTTAATTGAATGTTAAAGAGTTGGTTGATTTGAGCATTTGTGTAAGTTGAGATTTGAGATCATTTTGAAACATAATGAGCATGGCTAGGTTCTTTAAAGTATTGCTAATTATGTTTGCATCCTACAACTAGGCACTTAAGCATTGATTCCATCTCTTTACCTTTGCACATTTGGATTTGAATGCCCACCTTCAAACCTCACTCTCTCATTTGTTCTTATTTGCTTGAGGACAAGCAAAAGGCAAGTGTGGGGGTGTTGATATCTCATACATTTAAATCATTTAGGCTTGCATTTAGTTCATGTTTTGGTCTTCTTTTGCATGTTTTCTTTCTCTTTAGTCCCCCTTTCTTCTCCTTTTAGACTTAGGTTGCATTTAGGATGTAGTTTGCATTTTCTTTGCATCAAGGATGTTTTTAGGTGCTTATGGAGCTATGAGGAGAAAGGAGGAGCTTTGGGAATGAACCAGGAGGCTAGCTGAGCTAAGATGGAGCAAGAGGAGCCAAGGCAGACAATTTCTGCAAGCCCTATCGGTCAAGGCACGAAGGTTATCGGTCAAGGAGTGACCAATAGAGGAGCTATCGATCAAGCTATCGGTCAAAGAAGTGACCAATAGAATTATATCGGACGTATTCCGGTCACCCTATCGGTCACCTTCTAGACTGATAGCAAGCCTATCGATCACCCTATCGGTCACATGTAGACCGATAGGATCCTAGTCGGAAGCTGCTTTTATTTACCATTTTGCCATTACTTTTAGGGCTTTTCTCTTTAAGTATAAATACTCTATCTTAATGGATTTTCGAGATGTCATGTCAGTTTACTGTTCTTGAGTGATTTATTTGAGTTTGTAAGACAAATTTCTTGCTTTATTTAATATAAATTTGTATTTGCCTTTAATCTTTTCTTAATCTCTCTTTTAATCATGATTATCATCTTTTTCATTTGTGATTTGGTGTTAAACATGGCTATTAGTGAGTAGTTTGCTTAGAGTTCTTAGATGTGATAGATTAGAGAAATTTAGGGATTGATTAAGATTTGTTTAGTGCTTAATAACATGGGTTCCTTTCTATTAATCTGTTCTTAAGTTAAATTTGTCTTGATCCCATGAATCGGGAATTTAGGCTTTTTCTTATGTCCACCAAGTGTTTGATGAAATGCTGATATTGTTTAATAGACGATTTACTGGCCTTAGCTCAAGAGATTGACTGTTTGAGAAGTATTTTGACATGAATATAGTTGGTTTATAATGCTTGTTGAATGTTTTAGGACTAATGAGAGCTAGTTCTTGTTAAAGTGTTTAGCAAAGGGCTATTTGTCAAGAGATTGAACATAGCTTGCTTATTTGTGAACTCTATGTCTAGGAACCAGCATTGCTAGCTTGTTTGCTTGATCAATGATGCTTGAAACAACCTTAGTTAGTCTTTGAATTTTCCAAAATCAATAACCACATCTAGGAACTTGTCTTCTCTTTGTCTGAATTTCGAATTTGTCATACTCTGTTTATTTTCTCTGTTTTGCTTCTTTGATCATTGCTAAACTGTCTCTTCTTGATTTCTCTTTGTTGTATGATCACTTTAGGTTGTTTATTCAGTTGCTTAAGCAACAAAAACCCTCTTGATTCACTTGACTTAAGGACTTCTGCTTGCAACTCTTCTGCTATTCAACTAAAACCCCTTGGATTGACATTTAAACCCATATATTACAACTGATTAAGTAAAATGGGTGATTGAAATAAGGGGAAAAACATTGTATCATTAACCTCAAGACAATCCACTCAAGAAATCAAGCAAAAGGCGAGAACAATTTCTCTAGAACTCGTTGAAGAAGTTCGGCGTCTTTATTGATAATCAAAAGGTAAAACAAAGATACACGGCTGCAAGGGGACCTTAAATAGTCCTATCAGCTAGCCCTAGGGCCAAAGTAAAAGCAAAAGAAAACAAATAAAAAAACGACAACATGGTTTGCTACAAAACGCACAAAGTTAAGAAACTATAAAAGGATAGTTCACTAAACTAAAAAGATAAAAATAACTAAGCCGCTTCTTCTTGACTCCAACTGTGACTCGAACGGGGTGCTCTTGGGGTTTGTAGGAACTGCTGGGACGTGTCACTTAACCTGCATGACGATATAAATTGAAAGTACCTTAGTGAAGAGTGCACGGTCATGGTTGGGGATAAAGCTGATGGTGCGAATGCTTGCTTCAGCTGATGTAGAGTCTTTAGTGTCCTTGTACTTTTGAACTCCTCTAGTGATGATGCTGGACGAAGCTTCCATCATGCCTTGAGAAATGACCTCCATCGGACCATCTTGCTGCTCTCGTAGCCCCTCGGCTAAAGTTGTTGTACCGGTCCGTCCTGCATTGTTAGTTCCAACCAAGTTATGTTTAAAAGGGGTCGTGGACTTACCTTGGTCATGCGATATGATGGTGAGATGGGTGAAGTCTTCAATGATGTCAAGTGTTCGTCCCTTGTCCGTGGTATGGTTATTACCACCCGCGGTACGATCCTTCGTACTGTCGTTACGACCCGCGGTAGGATCCTTCATACTGTCTTGACGACCAGCGGTACGATCTTTCGTATTGTCATTACGACCCGCGGTACGATCCACCATACCGTCATCACGTATGTCTTGTCCCGTTCCAAGCGAGGCAAGTTCTTCTGGTCTGAATGATTATATGATGTTTTCTATGGCCAAGTTAAACCTCTTTCTCAGTTGCTTAGTCCTTGAACGTGTCATGAGGGCGTCACGCACCTCGGGTACTTTGCCGGTGTCATCATTGAGATCGATGTCCGCATCATTCCCTCCTTCTTCAAGAGGTTTTGACCTCAAAACTGAATCACCTGCTTCATAAACAGATAGATCAGCGACATTAAACATATATGAAATGTTGTACTCACCTGGTAGCTCCAAGCGGTAATCATTGTCATTGATCTTATATAAGATTTTGAATGATCCATTGCCTCTTGGTGATAGCTTAGAAGCTCGCTTGTGTGGGAACCGTTTGGTTCTCATGCGTAACAACACCCAATCACCAGGCAAAGTCAGTTTCTTTCTCCCCTTGTCTGCTTTCTTCTTGTATTCCTCAGTCTTCTTTTCTATGTTCTCCTTCGCCTTGAGATGAAGCTTTTTGATGATTTATCCTCGGTTTATCCCATCTAAACTGGCCTGTTCCGTTTGGGGAATTGGCACTAGATCTACTATGGACAACGGATTAACTCCATACACAACTTCAAAAAGGGACAACTTAGAAGTGGAGTGAGTAGCACGTTACATGCAAATTCAATAAATGGAATGCAATCCAACCAAGTTTTCGTGTTTCTACCAAGTGTTGTTCTAAGTAAAGTAGATAAATTACGGTTTACCACTTCAGTTTCACCATCCGTTTGTGGATGACAAGTAAGTAGAAAACAGAAGCTTTGTACCTAACTTCCTCCACAAGGTTTGCCAAAAGTAACTAGGAAACTTGGTGTCACAGTCAGACACAATGGTTCGGGGAATCCCATGTAGACGTACCACCTTCTTCAAGAACAGATCAGCTATTTGAGTGGCATCATTGGTCTTGTCGCATGGGATAAAATGGGCCATTTTAGAGAACCGGTCAACAACAACAAAGATAGAGTCCTTGTGTCGTATCTTGGGTAAACCTAAGACAAAATCCATAGAAATATCATCCCAAAGAGCGTTAGGTATAGGCAAAGGTAAGTATAAGCCGTGAGGGTGTAACCTGGACTTGGCTCTATGACATGTGATGCATCGGCTACAGAATCTCTCAACGTCTCTCTTGATATGGGGACGATAAAAATGCTCTACCACGACAGCTAAAGTCTTGTCCACGCCGTAATGTCCCATTAATCTGCCACTGTGAGCTTCACAAAGTACAAGCTCCCTGATCAAACCTTGGAGAATGAATAGCCGCTTATCTCTGAATAAGAACCCATCGTGGATATAGAACTGCTTGAAAGCTCCCATCCCGTTCTCCTTATAAGCTTCACTCAGCTCCGGGTCAGTGTCATACAAGGTCTTTATGTGCTCGAACCTAAGTACATTGGCCTCCATAGTCGATATTAAAGCATGTCTTCGAGATAAAGCATCGGCTACTACATTCTCCTTGCCCGTCTTGTATTTAATTACATACGGGAACGTCTCTATGAACTCTAACCATTTGGCATGTCTTCTCTTCAAAGCGGGTTGTCCATGTAAATGCTTCAAGGTTTCATGATCGGTATGAATGATGAATTATTTGGACAGTAAATAGTGTTGCCACGTCTCTAAATCTCTAACCAAGGGGTGTAACTCCTTATCGTAAGTAGGATAGTTCAACGTAGCTCCACTTAGCTTTTCACTGAAAATGCTACGGGCTTCCTTCGCTGATGTAGTATTGCCTCAATGCCAACTCCGGAGGCATCACACTCGACCTCAAACATCTCGTCAAAGTCTGGAAAAGCGAGTACTGGTGCTTGTGTGAGCCGGTCCTTGAGCTTACTGAAAGCTGCATCTTGGACTGATCTCCAACTGAATGGTGCATTCTTCTTGATCACGGCGGTGAGCGGTGCAACTAGGGTACTAAAGTCTCGCACAAATCGCCTATAGAAACTAGCCAGCCAATGGAAACTCTGCACTTGTCCGATGGTAGTTGGCGTTGGCCATTCTCTTATAGCTTTAATCTTCTCCTCGTAAACTTGTATTCCCTGTTCACTCACTACAAAGCCTAAGAAAAGGAGCTTGTTAGTACAAAAGGAGCACTTCTGGAGATTAGCAAATAAGCCTTCTTTTCGAAGTGTTTTTAAAACTAATTCAAGATGTTTAAGATGATCAGAGGAGTTCTTACTGTGTACTAGTATATCATCAAAATATACTACTACAAATTTACCAATATAGGACCTTATAACCTGATTCATCAACCGCATGAAGGTACTTGGTGAATTGGCCAAGCCGAATGGCATGACTAACCACTCGTATAAACCTTGCATTGTCTTTAAAGCCGTCTTCCACTCGTCGCCCTCCCTTATTCTTTTTTAGTGATAACCACTTTTAAGGTCGAATTTGGAGAAGATTGTGGCTCCGCTCAGCTCATCAAGCATGTCGTCTAAACATGGGATCGGATGCCGGTACTTGATCGTGATGTTGTTGATCGCCCGACAGTATACGCACATTCGCCACGTCCCATCCTTCTTGGGAACCAGCAACACGGGCACATCACATGAGCTAAGGCTCTCTCGGATATATCCCTTGTCCATCAAGGCTCTTACTTGCTGCTCAAGCTCCTTAGTTTCCACCGGATTCATACGGTAGGCAGGCTTGTTTGGCAAAGCAGCTCCAGGTACGAGATCAATCTGGTGTTCAATGCTTCGGAGGGGTGGTAGTCCGGGTGGTATTTCACTAGGTAACACGTCTTTGTACTGATCCAAACGGACTTGTACCTCCACGGGTAGCTTTACTTCACATATTCCTGAACTTTGACATTCTTTGTAGAGCATTAGTAGCACGGTGTCTTTGGCACTCATGGTTTTATGTATAGCACCAGTAGATAAGTATAAATTAGAGCCACTAATCTCAACCTCTTTCTTCATATGAGTTTGTAACTCGTGTACCTCGGATGGACTCAAGGGGGTGAGATTATACTTTTGATCCTTGTGGGTAAAAGAGTACCGGTTGGTATGGCCATTGTGAAAGGTAGCCCGATCAAATTGCCAAGGTCGGCCAAGTAGCAAGTGTCCCGCTTGCATGGGAACGACACACATAACACTTGGTCTTGATACTTGCCTACGCTGAATGGCACAGAGACTTGTTCAGGGATTTTAAGCTCCGTTTGATCGCTTAGCCACCGTAGTTTGTAAGGCCTCGAGTGTTTGATCCTTTCCAGCCCTAGCTTGTCCACCATGTACCTGCATGCCACGTTAGTACAGGAACCACAGTCTATAATAAGGTTACATACCTTGCCCTTGACAGTACATCTCGTATGAAAGATGTTCTCGCGTTGTACCTTCTCCTCGGGGTTAATCATAACGCTTAGCACTCGGCGTGTTACTAGCAGTTCTCCCGTATCAGGAAACTCCAACTCCTCATTCTCAGCATCATGGTCATCGTCTTGTTCGTGGTGGGATTCATACTCGCCACTCAGCGTGAGAATCATTACACGTTGGTTCGGACATTCACGAGCCATGTGTCCCCTGCCTTGGCATTTAAAACAAGTGATATCTCGAGTCCTTGATTTGTTACTAGGAAACTTACCATGATCAGCACATTTAAATTTGGAGGGTTCAGTCAGCTTGCTTTTGAACCGTGAATCAACCTCTACTTTGCCCTTGTCCACCGGCTTAGAGCTGCTTGCTGTCCACGGTTGTGTAGCTCTATTCCGACCGGTATACATGGTTTTGCGCTTGATTTGCTGCTTCACTTGCACGGATAAGTGTAACAACTCATGTAACCCACTATACTGAGCTCGCTCCACCTTTCGAGCTATTCTCTCTTGAAGCCCGTCTATAAACTGAGCCATTAAGGCTTCATCGGACTCCTCTTGCTCTATGGGAAAGAAGGATGTACCATATCTTTGCATGCTATGGATATGCCGAGCGAAAGAAAGTGGCCGTGGCTGCTGCCAACCTCACGGAGAATGCACTCGCATGGTGGGACAGGAGTGTAGCCGAGAAGAGACGCCAACGGTTCAAGCCAGTCTCGGCCTGAAGCGATATGAAGTTCCTCCTCCGCCAAAGGTATGTACCAGAACATTATCAACGTGACTTACAGAAGCGTTTTCGTAAGTTGGCACAGGGTACTAGGAGCGTTGAGAAGTACTTTGAGGCGTTTAAGAAGCTGATGAACTCACATGCAAACCTCCGGGGTTGATTTACCTGCAAAAGTGGGAGGGGTCAGTTTAATGTCATGGTTCTGTTCTCTAGCATCTACCTCACGAGCAGGGTTTCTTTAAAGGGGATCTTGTCGTCTTTGCGGCTGATGCCGGATAGGATCACGAATGTCCTCATCTAGCTCAGTCATGTCATCATCAGGCTCTGGTAGTATGGGGTCTCCGCGTATGGGCGCTCACCTTGGCCGGGTCTCCATTTGCTCGATCCTAGCAGAAAACTCTTGACGCATAGCCCCTACGGTCTCCGTCATAGTCCTGAGATCTTCCCTTAGAGCGGCAAACATTTGTATCATAGCATCTTGGGGGGTTGCTTCTCCGTATGTCATGTTATTTCTAAGTGAAATTCCTTGCAAAATGATACAAGGTTTTTCAGTCCTTTGCTCAATCACCAACTAATCAGTTGTAGTAAGGGTTTTATGTCAATCCAAGGGGTTAAGCTAGATGCCACTAAGATTCTAAGTAGAATGCTTTAAGTCAAGCAAAATAAGAGAAGGAGTTGTTTAAAACTACTAAACTATCAACCTAAGTGAATCGTGAACCAAGCAGAACCTTTTAAAGCAATACTAAGCAATGATCCAATGCAAAACAGAGCAAACGAAACAGAACACTAAGCAAATTCGAAATTCAGATTATAAAAGAAAGGATCCTAGTTGTGGTTATTGACTTTGGAGAATTCAAAGGCAAGATAAGGTTGTTATCAAACTCATTGACAATGCAAACAAGCAAGCAATGCTAATTCCTAGGCATAGAGTTCACAATCAAGCGAGTTAAGTCCAATCTCTTGGTAAATAACCCTTTGCTAATCACCCTAACAAGAACTAACTCTCATTAGTGCTAATATCATTAACAAGCAAGCTAAACCAACTCTATTCAAGCTAAAATACTTCTTAGACAGTCAATCTCTTGAGCTAAGACAAGCAAATCCTCTATTAAACAAGATCAGAATTTCATCAAACACTTGGTGGGTATAAGAGAAAGCCTAAATCGAGATTCATATGATCAAGATAAGTCTAGTCTAAACACAGATTAATAGAGAGGAATCATTCATATTAAACACTAACAAACCCTAATTAAGCCTTAAATCCTCCTAATCTACCACATCTAATATCCTAAAAGTGATTACTCAGAAAACATAAGCAAGAACAAGACTTGGCTAAAAACCATTAGTCCAAGCCTATTTATACTAAAAGACAAATGCCATAGAAAAGTGGCAAACTTGTAAATAAAAGAGGTTTGGATGGTGCCAACATCGATCATACCTGGATAGGCGAACACCTCACTAGGAGGAAGTCTCGACTGAAAGAAGAGGAGGAAAGATAGGATCTTTCAGAGTATAGTGCTCCAAAAAAGAGTAAAAATTATCCTACCCTCCACATGAGGGTGCAATGGAGCACCTAACACCGTGGATAACCCAATACGCAAGCTACTTTTATTTGAGTGCGCATGGATCCTCATCACCATCAGCCTCTTGACATAACGTTTGTGTCGCATAAGTGATCAATGTGAGTGATCGATGTGAGTGATCGATGTGGTTGAAGCTCCTGCCTGTTTACATCGCACAATGCTAGTGGTCGTTGTGGATGTCTTATAGCTTGACATCGATCAGATGGTGACCGATGTAGACTCCAATGCTCTCGGCTACTTTACATCGTATGATGTAGGTTTTGTCTTGATCGATGTTGAACCAAAAATCACTTCCTTAGCTCCTCTTGCTCCTCCTTGGCTTGGGAACTCCTTAAATCATCCCCATGCTTCCTTCTTGCTTCAAATAGCTCTTTAGGTACCTAAAAACATCCTTAATGCAAAGAGAATGCAAATTATAACCTAAATGCAACCTAAGTCTAAAAGAAAAGGAAAATGGGACTAAAGAGAAGGAAAACATGCAAAAGGAAACCAAAACATGAACAAAATGCAAGCCTAAATGATGTAAATATAAGAGATATCAACACCCCCACACTTGCCTTTTGGTTGTCCTCAAGCAAACAAACTAAGACAAATGGGAGATGAGGTTTAAAAGTGGGCACTCAAATCCAAAATGCAAAGGTAAAGAAATAAATTCAATGCCCAAGTGCCTAATTGTAGAATGCAAACCATGATCAGTTATACTTTAAAGAACCTAGCCATGGTTATCATTTTTCAAAATGATCTCAAATCTCAAGCTAGACAAGTGTTCAAATCAATCAACTCTTTAAAAATCATTAAACTTGTAACCATGAATCAAGTTTGTGCAAATCAAGTGAAAACAATTGGTCTAAAGGGTATGGTCTTGAGATGAAAATGATCTCATTCAAGTAAGGGTTTATAAACTCAAGGGATCACTCAATGAAATGATTCTATCTTAGGTAAAATGCTAAAGGTAAAAGCACACTTATGCATGCAAGTTAAAGCTCTCTTCTACCATTTTATCCAAAGATGAATCCTAAAAACTTCTAAACCCAAAGTGAACCCCCTAAGTCTACCCTTTCCCAAAGAAATTGATCTTCTTATTCTTCTTGTGTGGGGAAACTCCTTCTTCTTTGCTTGTGTGGTTGATCTTTTTATTGGGCTTTGCTCTTCTTTTGTTAATTAGGCGCCATTCTTCATCACCTTTGGTGGATTGCTTTGGTCTGATTTCTTCTTTTGCATGACCCTTGAAAGCTTTGATTTTTATGGCACATTCTCTTAGTTAACACTTAGAGCTATTTTCCCTTATATACTTAACCACAATCTTAACTTAGTTTCCCCATACTACCATTCCCATACTTCTTCTTCTTCTTTTAAGAAATAAAAACAATGAAACTCAAACCAGTTAACACTACCCTTTTACCCCAACTCATAACCTAGATTCAAGCTCAAAATGCAAGCTGATATCTACAAGAGAGCTTCTCTTTGCCAGCCTTAATCCTAACATTTTTTGCCAAGATAAAATTTAAAATTATGCATGCAAGGCGTCATAACTCTCACTAAAGTGTTTAGGTTCAAAAGGAGGATTGGTTAAGGGTGTGGATTAACTGTCCCATAAATATGAGGATCAACTACTTGGATCAACAAGAGTGGTAAGAAGGGAAGAAGATGATCTAAATATGTATAAGGTATCCATGAATTCACTTTTCAATGCACAAACATGATATTTCAAATTCAGATTAAGGTTCTAATTAGTAGAGTTGATTCTCAATGAACAAATGGTTTCAGCATGAGATGAGAGAATCAAATTTAGCAATTAAAACATGGTTCAGCCTTAACTTCTAATTTTTTCATGATGCATCAAACACTTAACCACTAAGACATTGAAAACATTTCTAAACACTAAGAATTTTACAAGGAAAATTCATCATTGTGCCCTATGCAAATACAATGCAACCTATATGTAAACACTAGACTCAATCCTAATCAAATGAAATGCAACTATATGCTCTCTTTTTTGTTTGCAAAAGATGCAAACAAATTTCAAATTTTTCGATTTTTTGTATTTTTTTATGTACTTACATGTATGCATGAATGCATGAGACTCAAAGATGAAAGAAAGGAAAAAACTAAAAAAACAAAACACAAAGTCAAACCCCAAATCCCTCCCCCATACTTAAATTACATAGTCTCTTGTGTAATAAAAGAGTGTAAGAGAGAAGCAACAAAAATATATTAATAAAAGAGTGTAAGAGAAAAGCAACAGAAATATATTACATAAACTTAAAGAAAATATGCAATGATATTTACAAGGGAAAGGATGTGGTACCTTAGTTGTGGTGTGAGGAGTGGTGGGATGAGTAAGAGAGTTTCTCAGTCTCTCCTGGATCTTGGAATGATCCTGATGTTTCTGGTTGTGGAGACTGGCTTGCTCTCCTTTTGTTTTTCCTCCTTTCTTGTGAAGATGATGTTGTTTGAGGTGGAGGTACCCAACTAGGCCAATGTGCTTGCACTTGAGTTGGGTTTCCTCGAAAGTCATACTCTTGCCAAGTTGTATAAGCTTCAGAAGGAGAGTAGACAGGCGTCTCCCATGCTGATGGCGGTTGGGACATGGGTTCATAGGATGAAGCCCTTGAAGGTTCCCAAGCTGGCCATTGATCAGTTTGTTGCACTTGGAAGGAGTGTCTCCTTTGGAGCATCCAGTTTGCCTCCTCCTCTTCATTAGGCTCTTCTTGTTGCACATGCTCCTCATAGTGTGACATAAACTCATAACCATGGCTTTGTTGAGAAGCTCCTTGTGATTTAGACTTGTCCTTCTTGAACTTTCCCTTTACCAAATTGACAAGCTTCTTAATGGTTTTGTCTTGCCACTTACACCATATTAAAAGCTTGTTGATGTGGTCATGAGCATACTTGAGTGAGCTCCCTTGGCTTGGCACTTCATGAGGTTTAAAGTGAAACCTCTTTGCATTGTACTCTAACAACTCATTTTCTTCTTGTTCCTCTTCTTGGGATTCCTCTTCATTTTCAGCACCAACTTCATCTTCTCCTTGTTCTTCTTCTTCACTACTTTCTTCAGCTTCTTCTTCACTTTCTTCCTCTTGTAATTCAGTAATAGCGCCCCCATGATAGAACTGTCTCTCTGTTGGGAAAAAAGTCTATGTTGCTCCTCATAGACATGGAGGTATGCTGCACATTGGGAAGAAGAAACTTTTCTGGCTCCTTGAATGGTCTTCTCTATGAAATGACTCCTCTTTAAGTACCCAAGGTCCATCCATTGAGGTGGCAAAGTATCTGCTGGATGTTCATCAAGATCTACTCCACTTGCCATCATGATTGCTGTCACAACTCCCCCAATGTGCAGCTAAGTGTTCTTCTCTCTTTTCCCTTTGTTGAAGATCCAGCTTCTATATGTGAAAAGCTGCTCAAGGAGGAGAGTAACATAGCAAGGCAGCTCTTCTGATCTATTGATACTCTCTCCACTTTTGCTGTAGCGCACTAGCTGCTGCATTCCATTGTAGATGATGTCCATCTCCATAGATGAGAATTTATCTGTTTCCTTCCTTGCAAACATAGTGTTGGCTAGAGCCTTATGAGCATATCTAACAGCTGGATGCCTAAGATCTTTGTTCTTGGTAACTCCTGGAGTGAAATGATCAATGCCAATCACTTCCCAAAGCTTGGCATGCTCTCTCATTCTGATCTTGAACTGAGGATTCTTATCAGCATAGAACTCCATCCCAAGGGTAGCTGAGAGCTCTCTAAAAGTGGCTGTAAACTTCTGCTTGCCAAGCCTAAAGGATATCCATCCATCACCATTATCTAGCTCACTTTCTCCATAACCCACCATTTGAAAAGTGGAGAGAAATTGAATGGTCAGATGCTGATATGAGGGAAGCACCAATTCCATGAATTTGCCAAGCCCCATTTTCTCAAAGATAGTCTTGCAGTCTTCATAGATACCAAGTGCCTTCATGGTAGGGATACAAGGGTACCTTGTAGCCTTGAAAGTGCACTGGTTGAAGAGTTCTACAAGCTCTCTTGCCTTTGGTTGCTTATCTGGGACTTCTTCTACAACTTTGCCCTTCCCCTTGGCCTTTGATTTGGCAGTATTACTTTCTACCACCCTTTTTCCAGCAGCCCTTGAAGATTGACCTTCAGCAACCCCCTTGCCCTTGTCTTTGATTGCAAGTGTTGTTGTGGGCGCCTTCTTCCTTGGTACTTGGCTCTTGTTTTTAGCAGCTTCCTTTGTTTTTCTCATAGTTTCTACAAGTACAAATCTCAAAAGACTATTAAATATGGAAACAAATGGATGAAGAATAATGATTTAAAGCTCTTAAAAAAAATTTCTCAAAGCTATAAGAGGTCTAACTAGTTATTTAAACATTGCAAACCTCTGAAAGACTAGGAGAATTCCAGAGCAAACATTATAAACATGCTAGAGTTCTAAGCAAATTTTTAACAACTTATACACATGAACCTAGCATGGTGGCTTTTAAATAATATGAGATGTGTATGCATAAGGAACTAAAGTAAAGCAAGCTAATGGATTAATAAACAGTAATCAGCTTTAAATAATCTACTTGCTTAACCAATAAACTCCACCATGCAAAATCAAAACAAGTACTTAAACTAAACAAAAATAGTTCTTAAAGCATATGATTCAAAAGATCTAAAGTTCAAACCATAATAACAAGTAATGAATAGTGTAAGAAAGCAAACCTTTTTGGGCTTCTAAGCACTTTGCAAAGACTAAGTAAGAGAGAGAGAGAGAAAAGAAATTTCGTGGCTTTAAGTGAAAAATGAGAGAAATGAGAAGTGTGAAGAGAGAAGAGAAGCTAGTTGGTATTTATAGAACTAAGGAGGGAACAAAAAATCTTATGGAATGGGGGACAAAATAAAAAGTGCTCAAAAGTGGGTCAGAATGGCAGGGGAGAAGCCAAAAAATTTAAATTCAAACTACATTGGCTCCAAACCATGAGAGAGAATTTTTTTGAAAGTTGAAGTACTTACCTCGCGGGCAACATCGATCATCACTGATCGATGTTGGTGATCGATGCGCTTCACATCGTGCACTTGTGCTCGATGTTGCTGATCGATGTGCCAACAAATATCCCATACCCCTTAAAATCGTACGATGTTAGTGTACGATGTAGGCACATCGAGCAAGCCTTGGTCGATGCTTGTGCTCGATGTAATCTGATAAACTCTCTAAACTCTCGTCCAGTTTACATCGTACGATGTTGGTGATCGATGTGCACCAGATTTTCCACTTTCTTGCACATTGTACGGTGTTCTTGTCCGATGTTGTCCTTCTGACTCTCGGGTTGGTTTCATTGCACGATGTAGGTGCTCGATGTAACCAGCCCGAGACACTTCTTTTCCAACATCGAGCATGGTAGCTCGATGTGGTTGCCCGATGTGTTGTGATCCCACTAACATTGAGCTCCACAGCACGATGTAACTGTCCGATGTACCAACATCGAGCTTGGCATGCTCGATGTTGGAGCTCGATGGACCAGAACACATCTTATTTGGTTCCCCAAACATCTTCTCGTCACCTTATCATCCTTCCTGCTTCTACGAATAATCAAAATGCGTAAAACATAAACTAATAGCTTAACTATATATAAGGATACCATGGGACTACCTCCCAAGTATACTTGTTTAGAGTCACTTAGCTTGACTTTGATTACCTCCTTAGTTGAGGTAAGGAGAAGGAGTCTTGGAACTTCTTGGTGGTACCTTGTTTCCCTTGACTCTCTTTGTGACTCCATCCATCTTGAGCACAGCAAAAGGCTTAGTCTTCCCCTCTTGCTTCATCTTGTAGTAGACCTCACCATTCTCAGAGCCAAATGGTCTCAAGACCATTCCATCTTCAATAGATTCCAACACAATATCATTCATCAACTTCAAACCATCCAATTGGAGGACCTGCTTTTCAGTGGTTTCAGCAAACAACCTTGAAAGACAGTAGCCATCAAATCTTTCTCCAGTGTAGCCTTCAAACTCTGGCCAATGTGAATCAACTCCTTTCAGCTTCTTGAGATCCATTGAGAAGGCTTGCTCACCCTTGAGCTTGTTGCCCTTAGAATCAAACTTTAAGACCTTCTCCTTGGTTAGTCTAAGCTCGATGTTGCACTCTTGACATCAAAGACTGCACCAGCTAAAGCTAAGAAGGGTCTTCCTAGGATGATTGCATTCTTGATCTTTCCCTCATCTAAGACTATGAAGTCTGTTGGGATTGTTACTCCTTCTATCATCATGGGCACAACTTTGAGGACTCCCAATGGTGTCTTTACTGTGTCATCAGCAATTGTTAGAGACACATTGCTTTGCTGGAACTTGGTGTAACCCAATTCCTTAGCTGTAGTGAATGACAACAAATTGATGCTAGCACCCAAGTCACATAAGCAGTTCTTAAAGGTCTTCCCCTTGAGTTCACATGGGAGGGTAAAGCAGCCAGGATCTCCAAGCTTCTTGATGTTCAGCTCCTTAACCTTTGATTCCTCAGCCTTAGCTAGTACTTTCCCCAGCTCTTCCTCAGCATCTAAACCTCTCAGTTTCAATTGAGAAGCATAAAGAGTTTTGTATTTCTGCACTAACTCTTGCTTGAATCTTCCTGGAAATAGAATGTCAGGTTGATAGACTGGAAGAACATCAGCTTGAACCTCCTTCTTAGCATCAGAAACCTTGACAAGGTCTTCCACCTCACTTTGAGCTTCAATGTCCTCATTGAACAAAGACAAGAACTCCTCTATGATAGTTTCTTCCTCAGCAGTACCCAAGTATTCCTTAGAATCAACAGCTTGACAATACTCTTTGGGATTCATCTCATACTTTCCTGGAAGGTTACCTTGAGGGCGTGGTGCCGCAGCTACTCCTTTGTTGTTCTCTAGAGTCTTTACTCTTGCAGCTAGACCATCAAACTTGCTTGTGAGTTCCACATGAACAGAGTCTATCTTGTTGTCGACATCTGCAAATTTCTTGTTCATCTCCAAGGTTTCATTGATCTGAGATTGAAGCACTTGTTGGATGAGACTCTTGATTTCACAGTCTGGAGAGCTGGAAGAGGCTTGAGCAGGAGCTTGTGCATTGAATCCTGGAGGACTGAAAGGCGCTCTTGGCTGGAAGTCTTTGTTCCTTAGGTTGAAGCATTGATTGTTGTTGTTGTAAGGCACAAATGGTCTTGCTTGGCCAGCTTGCTGTTGTTGTTGAGGTGGATATACCTGATCTTGAGGGTTGGCTACATTTTTACTCATGTAAGAGAGGTTTGGATTGTTCCTGTAGTTCTCATATCCATTGTAACCTCCTTGATTCCCAAGATAGTTCTTCTCTTCAACTTGGAAAGCTTCTCAATCTTCAATCTGAACCAAGTCTCCAACAAAACTGACTTCCTTCCTTTCCTTTAGCAACTGATCAATCTTCTCATGAAGAGCCTTGATCTCCTTCTTGTTGTACTCAAGCTCATCCTTAACACTTCTAGGAGTTCTATCAAACTCCTCATTGTAATTCCCATCAGATGATGCAAGGTTCTCAACCAATTCCATTCCCTCATCAACATCTTTATAGAGAAAGTTACCATTAGATGCAGTATCCAACAGCATTCTGATCTTTGGTATGGCGCCTCTATAGAGAGTGGAGAGAAGTGAAGTTTGTGAAAACCCATGATGAGGGCACTGAAGTGTGTACCCTTTGAACCTCTCTGATGCTTCACAAAAACTCTGATTGTTCCATTGAGCAAAACCAGAGATGTCATTCCTTATTCTAGCTGTTATTGAAGTGGAGAAGAACTTAGCTAGAAATGCTGTCTTGCATTGCTCCCAACTGGTTATGCTTCCTTGTTGAAGGTTCTTCTCCCAAAGATGGGCCTTGTCTCCCAAGCTGAAAGGAAACAATCTGAGCTTCAAGCTGTCCTCACTGACCCCATTGATCTTTATCATGTTGCAAAGTCTATCAAAGTTGTCCAAGTGGTCCAATGGGTCTTCTAGTGGAAGGCCATGGAACTTGTTGTTCTAAACCATTGAAATCAATCCTGACTTGATTTCAATGTTGTTGTTTGGCACAGGTGGAGGAATAATCCCATTCCTATTGTTATAAGCATTACGTGCATCACCAGCTCTAATGGGTCTCAAAGTGCGTGCTCCATAAGCTTGGCCTCTCTGACCTTGTTCACCCTGAACTCCTTGATGTCCCTGAACACCAGCAACACCTTGAAATCCAGGTGCACTTTCACGACCTTGGAACCTCATGTCATCTAAACCATGTTGCTCCTGAACATTTATCCATAACCTCTCAAATTGTTGTTGTCTCTCCCTTTGTCTTCTTGCCCTTTGACCATCCAACAAGTTGATGTTGTCAATGAAATCCACCAAGTTGTTGGAGCCACTTGATCTAAGGTTCATACACCTGAAGACAGCAATGAGAGTTAAAGATGATTAGTAACCAAATACAAATAAAAACTTGATCTTAGAGATTCTACAAATCCTAATGATCCAAACTATAATCCCAATGGCAACGGCGTCAAATTGATACAAGGTTTTTCAGTCCTTTGCTCAATCACCCTAGTACTAATCAGTTGTAGTAAGGGTTTTATGTCAATCCAAGGGGTTAAGCTAGATGCCACTAGGATTCTAAGTATAATGCTTTAAGTCAAGCAAAATCAAAGAAGGAGTTGTTTAAAACTACTAAACTATCGACCAAAGTGAATCATGAACCAAGCAGAACCTTCTAAAGCAATACTAAGCAATGATCCAATGCAAACAGAGCAAACAAAACAGAACACTAAGCAAATTCGAAATTCAGATTATAATAGCAAGGATCCTAGATGTGATTATTGACTTTGGAGAATTCAAAAGCAAGATAAGGTTGTTATCAAACTCACTGACAATGCAAACAAGCATGCAATGCTAATTCCTAGGCATAAAGTTCACAATCAAGCAAGTTAAGTCCAATTTCTTGGTAAATAATCCTTTACTAATCACTCTAACAAGAACTAACTCTCATTAGTGCTAGAATCATTAACAAGCAAGCTAAACCAACTCTATTCAAGCCAAAATACTTTTTAGACAGTAAATCTCTTGAGCTAAGACAAGCAAATCCTCTATTAAATAAGATCAGAATTTCATCAAACACTTGGTGGGCATAAGAGAAAGCCTAAATCTAGATTCATGTGATCAAGATAATTCTAGTCTAAAACTAGATTAATAGATAGCAATCATTCATATTAAACACTAACAAACCCTAATAAAGCCTTAAATTCCCCTAATCTAGCACATCTAAAACCCTAAAAGTGACTACTCACTCATCATCATGAAAAACACCAAATCACAAGAGGAGAAGATGTTAAACATGATTAAGAGAGAGATTAGAGAAGATTACATAAGACAAATGCAAAAACTTAGATTAAAAGATGAACTTGTTCTTACAAAAAACTCAAATGCAATCAGAAAACTTAAGCAAGAACAAGACTTGGCTAAAAACCATTAGTCCAAGCCTATTTATACTAAAAGACAAATGCCCTAGAAAAGTGGCAAACTTGTAAATAAAAGAGGTTCGGATGGTTCCAACATCGATAATAAGTGATTGATGTGAGAGATCGATGTGGTTGATCAGATGCTTGACATCGAGCAAATGATGATCGATGTGAAGACTTGAAGCTCCTGCGCGTTTACATCGCACGATGCTAGTGGTCGATGTGGATGTCTTGTGGCTTGACATCGATCAGGTGGAGATCGATGTGAATGATCGATGTAGACTCCAATGCTCTCGGCTACTTTACATTGTACGATGTAGGTTTTGTATTGATCGATGTTGAACCAAAAATCACTTCCTTAGCTCCTCTTGCTCCTCCTTGGCTTGGGCAACTCCTTGAATCATCCCCATGCTTCCTCCTTGCTTCAAATAGCTCCTTAGGTACCTTACAACATCTTTAATGCAAAGAGAATGCAAACTATAATCTAAACGCAATCTAAGTCTAAAAGCAAAGAAAAATAGGACTAAAGAGAAGGAAAACATGCAAAAGGAAACCAAAACATGAACTAAATGCAAGTCTAAATGATGTAAATATAAGAGATATCACAAAACTTAACAAACTCGTCACGGTATCAACGAAAATAAAGCTAACAAAGAGATCACTAACTTATCTAATAATCAATCAAAGCTGATCAAGAGACAAAGCTAGCAACACTAATCACTCAGCAATTAAACTAGAACACAAAATAACACAAGAAAATTTTTTATGGGTTTTGGGGGTTTTTATAAAAGAACAAAACAATTGCTATCAACTTAAATGAAAGGTATGAGAACTCGGATCTATTCTTTTGGGTTTTCTTTTTATAAATAAGAGAGACAAATATAAAAACAAGGGTGTAAGCAAATGATTTTTATAGGTTTTTCAAAAGATAAATGAAAATAAACAACTTGAAAGCAAAGTAATCAGCAAATAACGGATCTAAAAGAGAGGGATAGAAAAACCAAAGGTAGAAACCTTTGGCTCTGATACCAGATAATATAAGACTCAGGAGAGCTTATATGAACCGGATGGAGGAATGGAGAATACAAGATGGCGTTCGTTCTCTCTTGCACTCGTTTGATGATCGATGGTGAATATCTAACACGTGGGCGGTCGCTCTCTCATGTGGGATTAGGTTGAATGGGTTTGTTGGCGATCGAAGTATTCCACAGAGTAGTGATGGAACTCTGATACAACACAAGCTTAACCTCAAGAGAATCCACTCAAGAAATCAAGCAAAAGGCGAGAATAGTTTCTCTAGAACTCGTTGAAGAAGTTTGGCATCTATATTGATAATCAAAAGGTAAAACAAAGATACACGGCTGCAAGGGGACCTTATAAATAGTGCTATCAGCTAGCCCTAGGGCCAAAGTAAAAGCAAAAAAAAAAAAAAAAAAAAAAAAAAACAACATGGGTTGCTACAAGACGCACAAAGCTAAGAAACTATAAAAGGAAAGTCCACTAAACTAAAAAGATAAAAATAACTAAGCCGCTTCTTCTTGACTCTAACTGGGACTCGAACGTGGGTGCTCTTGGGGTTTGTAGGAACCGCTGGGATGTGTCACTTAACCTGCATGACGATATAAACTGAAAGTACCTTATTGACGAGTGCACGGTCATGGTTGGGGATAGAGCTGATGGTGCGGATGCTTGCTTCGGCTGATGTAGAGTCTTTAATGTCCTTGTACTCTTGAACTCCTCTAGTGATGATGCTGGACGAAACTTCCATCATGCCTTAAAATGACCTCCATCGGACCATCTTGCTCCTCTCGCAGCACCTCGGCTAAAGTTGTTGTACTGGTCTGTCCTGCATTGTTAGTTCTGACCAAGTTCTGTTTAAAAGGGGTCGTGGGCTTACCTTGGTCATGCGATGTGATGGTGAGAGGGGTGAAGTCTTCAATAATGTCAAGTGTTTGTCTCTTGTCTGTGGTATGGTCAGTATGACCCGCGATACGATCCTTTGTATTGTCGTTACGACCCACGGTACGATCTTTCGTACTGTCATTACGACCCGCGGTACGATCTACCGTACCGTCATCACGTATGTCTTGTCCCGTTCCAAGCGAGGCAAGTTCTTCTGGTCCGAATGATTGTATAATGTTTTCTATGGCCAAGTTGAACCTCTTTTTCAGTTGCTTAGTCTTTGAACGTGTAGTGGGGGATTCACACACCTCGGATACTTGGCCGGTGTCATCATTTGGATCGATGTCCGCATCAGCTTCTCACTATTTGCTAAGTGATATCAGGTCCCAGACGATGGGACAACTGAATACCTAGGTGCTACTCATACCCCAGCTGACGAACCCGTGATACAAAGCTCATCCGTCCCAAAGAATATATACCCCCAGTTTGCATCCCGCAAAATACTCCCGACCAGTTATATAAAGATTTTAATTTTTAAAATATCTTAGTATTTATCATATTATTGGGGATAAATTTTTAAACGGCGGTAGGATCCACCCTGGAAAAGCGTGATGGAAAAAAAATATTGACTTCTCCAAAGCACCAAGTAAGTACATTGCGAGGCCCACATTCAGAAACCACCAAAGCTGTAAGGTGCTTTCTATATAATTTTTTTTCTCTTTCTCAAAAAGGGGAAACACTTCTTGATATAAGACTCGGGGGAGCTTATATGAACCAGTTAAGGGGATGGCGGTAGCTCTCTATTGTACTCAGTTGATGGTAGGGATCTGACACGTTGGCGGTCCCTCTCTCTTGTACTCGGTTGATGGTCGTTGCTGGGGATCTGACACATTGGTGGTCGCTCTCCTGTGTGGGATTGATGTAATAGGAGTATGCTGGGGATCGAATTGTACTGCAGAGTTGTGAAGGGACTCTGATACAGCATAAGCTCAACTCCAAGGGAATCTACTATTGAAATCAAAGAAAGCGAGATATTCTCTCAAGAATAAAAGACGGTATCTTTATTGATTATTAAAGGTTACCAAAAATACACGGCTGCAATGGGACCTTACTGACTGGTTTTAACAGCTAGCCTTGACTATGGCTGACTCAGAAAGGCATAACTAAAAAAAAACACAATCTGCAACGTTTAAAGAAAAACGACTCTAACCGAATAAGGAAACTATAGCCAACATGGCTTTTTGACTCGAGCTTGGACTGACTAATGTAAAAGAAAAGAACCAGACTCTCTAAGTGTTTGTGATGCTCATTGTACCTGCAAAGACATTGAATAAGCCTTACCTTGGTACGTATCAGCCGGATAGGGTATGTTCACGGGCTGCTCTAAGCTTGACTTGGTAGGCTCGAAGTCTTGTTCTTGTGAGACTTCTTGAATGTCATTGGACGTAGCTTGTGTCTTGGAACACGAACCCATTGTGGATTTAGAATGGGCTAAAAGTTCCTTTGCCATATTTCCTGTAAGGTCGCTCAACTTTGGGTCAGTCTTGAACAAAGCCTTGATATGCTCGTAGCCAAGTACCTTTGCCTCCATAGTTGTTATTAGCGCATGTCTTCGGGATAAGGCGTCAACCAATACATTCTCCTTGCTTTTCTTGTACTTAATTACATACGGAAATGTCTCCACAAACTCCAACCATTTGGCATCTTGTCTCTTCAGTGTCGTTTGGCCTCGGAGGTGCTTCAAAGTCTCATGGTCAGTATGAATGATAAACTCTTTGGAAAGCAGTCTACACTAAAGCACATAACTCCTTGTCGTATGTAGGAAAATTCAAAGTAGCCCTACTTAGTTTTTCACTGATGAAGACCACTGGTATCTTTTTTTTGGTGTAGGACGGCTCCAAAGCCTACTCTGTATGCATCACATTCCACCTCGAACATTTCTTAAGAGTCGCGCAATGCTAATATTGGTGCTTTTGTAAGCCAGTATTTGAAGGTATTGAACGCTGCATCTTGAGATGGACCCCAACTGAATGGTGCATTCTTTTTTATCACGGCAGTGAGTGGTGCTGCTCTGGTGCTAAAATCTCGAACAAACTGGCGGTAGAAGCTGACTAGACCATGGAAACTTCTTACATAATCGATGGTGCTTGGTGTTTGCCACTCTCTTATAGCCTTGATCTTTTCTTTGTCAACTTGTAGTCCATGTTCACTCACTACCAAGCCTAAGAAAACAAGCTTATTAGTACAAAAGGAGCACTTCTGGAGGTTGGTATATAAACCTTCCTTTTGAGTGTTTTCAAAACAAACTCTACATGTTTAAGATGATCAGCTAAATTCTTACTGTCTACGAGTATGTCATCAAAATACACCTCTACAAATTTACCAATAGAGGAGCTTAGAACCTGATTCATAAGTCGCATGAAGGTACTTGGTGCATTAGTCCAGCTGAAAAGCATGACTAGCCACTTGTATAACCCTTGCTTGGTATTGAAGTCTGTCTTCCACAAATCACCTTCCCTCATTCGTACTTGGTGGTATCCACTTTTCAGGTCTACTTTGGAGAAGATGGTGGTTCCAGTTAATTTGTCAAGCATGTCATCCAAGCGAGGGATTGGATGTTGGTACTTGATACTAATATTGTTGATAGATCGACAGTCTACGCACATGCTCCACGTCCCATCCTTTTTGGGGACAGTAGCACGGGCACGGCGCATGGACTGATGCTCTTTTGAATGTAGCTTTTGTCCATTAGGCCTCTTACTTGTCATTTAAGCTCCCTAGTTTCCACCAGATTCATAAGGTAAGCTGGCTTGTTTGGCTAAGCAGACCCTGAAACTAAATCAATTTGATGCTCAATGCCTCAGAGAGGCGGTAATCCTGGAGGTATATCACTAGAGAATACATTCTTGTACCGATCCAAGATAAATTATACCTCGACAGGTAGCTCCAATTCACATAATCTTGTTCTTAAGCACTCTTTGTAAAATATTAGTAATATGGTGCCATCAGCACTCATGGTCTAGTGTATATCATTACTAGATAAGGAAAGATTGGTGTTACTAACCTCAACCTCTTTGCTCATATGAGTTTGTAAGTCATGTACATCAGATGGGCTGAGCGGGGCTAAGTTGTACTTACGGTCTTTGTGGGTGAAAGAATAACGGTTGGTACGACCATTGTGGAATGTGGCTATCAAACTGCCATGGCCTTCTAAATAGAAAGTGTCTAGCTTGCATTGGGACCACATCACAGAGGACTTGATCTTGGTACTTGCCTACACTGAAAGGTACTGAGACTTGTTCGAAAATCTTAAGTTCGGCCTGATTAATCAACCACCATACCTTGTAAGCTTGGTCTGATCATTATGGCACGCGGTACAATGCATACGTGCTTATTTTGGTCAGTAAGAGCTCGTCTGGTTCGAATGAGTTGATGATGATTTCCACGGCTAAGTTGAACCGCTTCCTCAGTTGCTTGGTCCTAGACCGGGTCATAGATGCTTCTCGTAAGTCGGGTACTTGGGCCATGTCATCGTTTGGTTTGATGTCCACATCAATTCTTCTCCCAAAAACACTAGTTACAGATACTCTTTTTCTTCCCTATATAAGATATTCTCTCTTTTCTTTTCATCTCCTTATAAGAGAAGGCTTCCTACATCAATCATTCCCCTTCTAAGCTCATAAACGACAAGTTAACATGTGGATTGCCTTTTAGCCCAGGTTAGAACCATCCACCTCTCACCATCGTGGTTTCTTATTTCTTGGCCTGTCACATCATCTTGTTCTAAATTGAGCGTCAAAGAATTTTAAGAATGACAACCCATAGTTATCCCAAAGTTATCATGATCGTTCTTTTGTATTACATACGGAGGAAGCCCATGTTCTATCCATTTTGCTGGAAGCTGCAACAACCTCTTTGGTAAGGTTAGCCTCCAACCTATCAAGCTCTCTGAAAACAGCAGTCTTTCCTGTCCTGCTCTCCAATGAAGTTGTCCTTTCTTCCACACATTTTCCAACCTGTCAAGCTCTCCAGTGAAGTTTTCTTTTCTTCTGGGCAGGCTCCAACCTGTCAGGCTCCTCGGGAACAACAATCCTCCCGCCAGGCTCCCTGGGAACAGCAATCCTCCCGCCAGGCTTCCCTGGGAGGTTGTCATTTCCACCAGATAGCTTCCATCCCATCGGACTGCCCATCCTCTCAGGCTGTCTTCATCTTATAAAACAGCTATTTTGCTCAAACTGCCTTCATCCCACTTTGCCAGGCTGCCCCATTTTGTCAGATAGCTCTTTCCTACAAGTTGTGTTCGTCCCATCAACAGCTCCTCCTGTTATGTAGTATCAATCGCATTAGACAACTCCTCCCATCAAGCTATCTCCATCCTATCCAATATCTCCTCTCGTCATGCTGCCTTTGTTCCATTGGTCAGCTCATCGGGTCAAACTGCATTTGTTCTGTCAAATAGTTCATTCTGTTAGACTGCCTCTGTTCCATGGAATAGTTCCTCCAGTCAGGTATCACCCTCTCCGGGGATAGCAATATTCTCTCCTAGGACAACATTCTCTTCACAAGAGACATGATCATCTTCCCCGAGGATGTTGTCTTTACTGATCCATAACTCAGCAAGTCATCTGACCTGAATCCATATCTTACAGCCTACTCGAAATATATTTTTCACCCTACTACATAGAGATATTGCACTTCAAAAAGTTAGAGGTACTAATTTTAGAGGAAATGTTCCAAAATAACCCAGAATGAGAAAATAATGTGAAATGGATATTCCATTGAGGAAAAATTGTGAAAATGATCCCTAATTTATGTTTTTTTTTTAAATACCAGCGTTATCCTTCTAACTAAATAAACTTATAGCCTAATGGCAAACTAATGGCAGACTGAATGCAGACTACTAGCAGACTGATTGGTCTTACGATTGAATGTAGACTATTGACAGACTAATGTCATACTAAACACAAATTACTGGCAGACTAACATCAGATTAAAAGCACACTAGTAGATTCCTCTTATGAATTATTTTAGAAAGGGTCATATTTCGTAATAAAATCGTCAAGTGAGTCATTTCAAAAATTATCCCTTAATTTTATTTGCTTCTCAGAAGATTCAGCTTATATCCTAAACTTTATTTATTTTATTCATCCAACATTGACGAACTCACGTCCCTTTTTCCATCCTGCATGCCAAACACATATATAACAAAAATTTAATAAATAATTCCAAACTTATTGAGTACATATATTTAACAAAAAAAAATATTGTTAAATATAAAAAGGAAGCCAAAGACTTTAATTATGATGAAAGAAAAATAGAAAGATTTTTATTCACATTCTTTCTTTGTGTTTACAACTTGTGTTCTTTTTTTGGTCATCTACAACTACTTATTTATAGTGGATGAATTACACAAACAGCTTTCACAAATATATGAAGCTAATGACATGTTTTATGGTGATGAGGATAATGATCAATCTTAGTGTCCATTTATTGCATGGATTAGACAAGTGTCCATGAAGTGGCACCATGATGGATAATCGCCACTTTTATAACACTCCTCCTTGAGTATCCATCATTGTGAAATTGTGTGCTGCCTCGTTAAAACCCTTTCCATGGAAAAACTCAGTGGGACAAAAACCATGACAAATGGAAAAAGAGTACACCAACAGCAAACTTCCCCTGAAAAAGATGGATCTCACTCTTCACAGATCTCGAAGATGCCGTATTATAATGCTGTAAACATGTTTCTTGAATATTGTAGTTGGAAGTGCCTTTGTGAAGAGATCAGTTGCATTGTCACATGAGCGAACATATTGACTATCCACCTCTTCGGTTTTCTCAAGTTCTTGAGTGTAAGTGAAAAATCTTGGAGGGATATGCTTTGTTCAATCGCTCTTGATATAGCCTTCTTTGAGTTTAACAATGCATGCTGCATTATCTTCAAATATTTTTGTTGGCCTCTTGTTAATGATGATTTCACTTGCCTCTTCGATACGATTAGTCATAGATCTTACCCACGCACATTCTCTAGAAGCTTCATGAAGTGCAATGATTTCTGCATGATTTAAAGATGTAGCGACCAAAGTCTGCTTTTGTAAACACCACGAGATTGCGGTTCCACCAATAGTGAAAACATAGCCGGTTTGCGATCGAGCCTTGTGCGGATCTGATAAGTATCTAGCATCTGCTAAACCAACCAGACCAACCTCGGGGTTTCTAGAATAATATAATCCAAAATCAATCGTATCTTGAAGATAATGGAATATATGCTTAATTTCATTCCAATGTCTGCGCGTTAGTGATGAATTGTACCTTGCAAGTAAATTAGTAGCAAAAGCAATATTTGGGCAAGTACAATTTGCAAAATACATAAGTGCACCAATAGCGCTCATATAAGGTACTTTAGAACCTAATACCTCTTCGTTACCTTCACAAGTCCTAAATGGATCCTTGTTAACATCAAGCGATCTGTTGACCATTGGAGTACTCAAAGGAGTCGCTTTATCCATACTAAAACGTTTTAACACCCTTTTGGGTAATTTGATTGATGCACAAATATTCTATCTCGGAGATGCTCAATTTGGAGCCCAAGACAAAACTTTGTCTTTCTAAGATCTTTCATCTCAAACTCTTCTTTCATATGAGCTCTTGCATCATCAATCTCCCTTTCAGTCCCAATCATGTTTACGTCATCAATATAAACATCTATGATCACAAATCCTGATGCAAATTCCTTAATAAATACACAAGGGCATATCGCATTGTTGATGTAACCTTTACTCAACAAATACTCTCTTAAGCGATTATACCAAATGCGTCTTGATTGTTTTAAGCCGTAAAGTGATCGCTGTAATTGATCGCACAAATCTCTTTAGATATTGACTTTAATGCTTCAGGCATTTTTAATCTTTTAGGGATTTTCATATGTATACCACTATCAAGTGATCCATATAGATATGATGTCACAACATCCATCAGGTACATCTCTAAATCATTAGAGGCTGTTAACCTCATTAAGTACTTGAATGTGATAGCATCCATCACCGGGGAATACATCTCTTCATAATCAATTCCCGGTCTTTGGAAAAATCCTTGTGCCACAAGTCGAGCCTTATATTTGTTGACTTCATTTTTTTCGTTTATTTTTCTTATAAAGACCAACTTGTATCCGGTCAGTTTTACACCGTCATGTATTATGACTATTGGTCCAAAACATTTCTTTTATTGAGGGAGAGTAATTATGTTTATATGGTCATTTTTCACTTCTCCCAATCATGTCTTTCCTGACATTCTGATATGGACCTTGGGTCTGGATCATCATATTCATGATCAATTTCTTTGGATACATAAAAAAAGAATGTTGCATCATTATCTTCTATTTCACTTCTAGCCCATAATTTTTCACTTTGGGCGAAGGAGATGGAAATCTTATATTTTTCTGCTCCAGATTCGTCTTCAGGACAAATCTCTTCTGGAACTTCTTTACAAATGTCTTCAGGACATTTTAGTTCTTCTGGAACCATTACTCCCAATTTATTTCTCTTTCAGAAATTTTTATCTTTTGATCTGATTGGCCTTCCACGCTTTAACTGAACCGGTTCATTTGCGCTATTTACATCAATATGTTCTTCAACAACATTTATTTTTGATGGAGCATTAGCAGCGGGGATATATGATTTTGTCACTCGTTTCGTATCTGTAAAGGCATCAGGTAATTGATTTGCCATATTTTGCAAATGTATAATTTTCTGAACTTCAAATTCCTGTTGATTAGTAGGAGGATCAAGATAAGCCAAAGAGTGTGTACACCAGGTGATATCATTTGGTGATTCTCTTAATCCTCCCCCTAACGCGGGGAATTCATTTTCATTAAAATGGCAATCGGCAAAACGTGCCGTAAATATAACACCAGTTTGTGGTTCCAGGTATCGAATTATACTTGGTGGTTCATAACCAATGTATATCTCCAACCTTCTTTGTGGTCCCATTTTTGTTCTTTGGGTTGGCGCCATAGGGACATAGACCGCACATCCAAACACACGAAGATGGGATATATTTGGTCCCTGGCCAGATAATATCTTTATGGGAGAATATTCATTATATGCACTTGGTCTCACTTAGACCAATGCTCCAGCATGCAATATAGCATGTCCCCATACATTGACTGAGAGTTTTGTTCTCAAGATTAATAGTCTTGTAATCAATTGCAACCGCTTTATCAATGACTTAGGCATGCCATTTTGTGTATGAACATGTGGCACCGAATGCTTAACATCAATTCCTAAGGATATATAATAAATATTAAAGGCTTGGGAAGTGAATTCACCAGCGTTATCAAGCCTGAATTTCTTTATGGCATAATCAGGAAATTGCGCTCTCAACCTGATTATTTGGCAATGAATCTTGCGAAAGTCGTATGTCTTGTGATCAAAAGACTCATATGTGACCATCTACTAGATGCGTCAATCAATTCCATAAATAATTTGAATGGCCCGCACTGTGGGTGGATCGGCCCACATATATCACCATGTATTCTTTCTAGGAATACATGAGATTCATTCCCAACTTTGGCTGGTGATGGCGGAGTTGTGAGTTTTTCTTGAGAACATGCTTTACATGGCAACTCATTTGATTCCAAAATTTTCTCATTTTTTAACGGATGGCCATTAGTATTTTGCACAATTTTTTCTCATCATGACTGAACCAGGTTAGCCTAACCTTTCATGCACCATATGATTCAGCTGTGGTTATCTTTGTGCAATATAATCTGGAGGACATCATTGGTAATTCTTCCAGCTGATGTTCCTTCTCCGTTTTATTGCAAAGATATTCAATGCCACTTTTATTCTTAGTCTCAATATGATACCTATTTCTGCGGATATCTTTAAAGCTCAACAAATTTCTATGAGACTTGAGGAAGTATAATGAATCATTTATTTCAACTCTGTACCCCTTGGCAATGAAAAACTTGCTCTTCCGGAGCCAGGTATTATCTTTGCATTTCATGATATGGTACTCACGCTTCCGGCGGAGTCCTTTATCTTGAGACAAGAGAAATATTTTTTATCCTTAAGGATTGTATATGTCGTAGCACTGTCTGCTAGACATATATCTCCATCATGAGTCTTAAATTGTGACATCTTTTGGACCATAATACTTATGAGATGCAATAATTAATTAAAAGCATTAACTTTTATAAACCGGTTAATATGTTACATTAAAAACCTTGATTAAAACAAAATTATATTTTACATACTAAAATAAAAACTAGATTAAGTTTTGTTATTCATGTCGTCTTCAGGAGACATAATTATCACTTCAGTTTCTTTGATTTCCGTGATTCTTCAGGATCAACAAGGAAATCAGCAACATCGAGATGAGTATCATCACTTAGGCCATGGAAAGAGGGTCCGACTTCATCAGAAACAAAGTTAGTTTCATTTTCTCTCTCTTTAGCCTTTTGTGATTCCCGATACAGATCGGCTAGGTGTTTTGGCGTACGACAGGTACGTACCCAATGTCCCTTCATTCCGCATCTGTACCAAACAGTTTCTCTTTGCCTTTTGACTTCCCGTTTATCATCATTCTCTTGGAAGTCTTTACTGTTTCTTTCACTGTTGGAATCACTTGGACGATATCCTCTTCCTTGGCCTCGACCACGTCCACGTCCACGACTGCCACTATAGAATCGACCACGTCCACGTCCACGTCCATTATTATAATTAGATGATGCTGCATTCGCTTCAGGGAATGGAACATATCCAGTTGGATGACTTTGATGGTTTCTCATCGAGAGCTTGTTATTTTGCTCTGCAACAAGGAGGACTTGCATCAACTCCGAATAAAGAGTGTAGCGATTCACCCGGTATTTTTGCTGCAGGACTACATTCCCAGGATGAAATGTGGAGAGAGTTTTCTCAATCATATCATAATCACTCACTCTATCTCCACATAACATCATCCTGGTTGTGATTCCGAACATCGTGGAATTATATTCACTCACATTTTTGTAATCCTGGAACCAGAGATTCAGCCACTCGTATCTGGTTTTTGGTAAGATCACATATTTCTGGTGATCAAACCTTTATTTAAGTGATTGCCACAGATCTTCAGGATCTTCTTTCATGATGTATTCATCCTTTAAACCATCATGGATGTTTGGCGTATGAATATCACGGCCTTCGCCTTATTCTCATCTGAAGTCGTTTCGACTTATCAATGGTGCCCAAGAGATCGCTTCCTTTTAGATGCAACTCTGCACCTACTGCCCAAGTCATATAATTATTTCCACATAATTCAAGGGCGGCGATCTCGAGCTTTGTCAAGTTTGACATGATTTCTGAATAACAAAATCTTAACTCATTTAATTTAATAAAACATCTTTTGTAAAATTTTGAAATCTTCGAATCATAATAAAAGAAGAATTTAAGACAGTAATTTAAAGCAATAAATTAAAACAATATGAGGAGGCATAGTCTACCATACAATTGCGGAGGAATTCAAAAACTTCCACTCCATAAACAAAGATGGAGTTTTTTTTAAACACCCACTCTATAATAAATTAGGAGGAGGCTTAACCATCCACTTCATAATTAATTAATGATATAAGAGGAAGCTTATCATTCCACTTCATAATTTAAATAATAAATAAATTCATAAACATAATTTAAATCATACCACCAAAGGTTTTTAGTAGTGCTCTTCGTGCTGATAAAGTGTTGAATATAAACAGAAAGCCAAACACTTTAATTATGATGAAAGAGAAATAGAAAGACTTTTATTAACTTTCTTTATTTATGTGTATATTTTTTAATAAAAGTCTTTCTGTTTCTCTCTCATCACCATAACACATGTCAGTAACTCTCTATATTTGTAAAAGCTGTTTGTGTAATTCATCCACTATAAATATAAATACATAAAGAAAGAAAGTTATATGTATATAATACTTACATTTATTTTTAATTTTTTAGTTTGAATAAAATTATGATTTTAATAGAGAATTTATTTTTTTGTGTGCAGATAAAAAATAATTTTAATTGTTAGATATATATGATGGAATGAGCATTTATTTAAATAATTTGGGTTTATAGATCTTATACGAAAGGTTGTTAATGAATATTAATTAAAAATATGAAATATATTTATATATTTTTTAATTATAATATTAAAGTCTTCTTTTTGAAAAAAAACATTATTATAGATTTTTTATTTTAAATAAAATTTGTAATTTTTAAATTTTAATATTGTAATTGTTCATCTGCAATCACAAATTCCAGAAAGTAAAAGTTTTTGATTTTGAAGGAGAAAAAGCAATACAAAAAGGTAGAAAATTTTTTATGTGATTGTTATTAAATGTTAACAATTAATACCACTAACAATTAGTACCACCTGCAAACGTGGCACCCAAAATAAAACCAGGAGAAAATTCTGGTAGCTTTCAGAGTGGGTTATATTTCTTTAGTTAGTACTCTTATCTCTTATCTGTTTTACAAAAATTTTACTCTATTCTTTTTTATATATTTAAAAAACTATTTAAAAGTTATTTTACCCCTTGTAAATACACTAAAAATATTTCTATATCTAATTAATATACAAAAATAAACAAAAATAACAAGATTAAAATTGAATTTTTATTAACAAAATTATATTAGAAATACAAAATTTTATTCTTTGTAAAACAAAAATAAAACTTTAAAATTACCGGTTATCAATATAAATATACCTAATCAACACTTTAGAAACCAATTACACTTAAGAAAGTAAATAACTGGCGTAGATACCAAGATTCACATATACTATCCTGCTAGTATACAATTTCCTAAAACATTGAATATGTATAGGTAAGGAACATTCCAGAAAACCTATTATATCTTCATCATTTAACTAATCAAATATGAACTCATAGCTTTAAACATTAAAGAAACTGTTCAAGCCAATCAAAGTAGTAATCACTTAAAGAAACCCATTATAAATTATCTTCATCGTCACATAGATATTTTGCCCTCTTAGCTCTTTTCGCAGTCGCATCATTAAAGTGTTGTTATTGCTGAAATGTGACAATAGATTCCGGCGGATGGAACGACGCCGATGCTACTTGGTATGGTGAAGCTGGCGGCGCCAGTAACACCGGTATGTAAAAGTGGTTTGAACTCAAACCAACAGTGAAATCAAAAGTTATGATAATTTTTGTGAAGACAAATCAGTGTAGCGAGCAAAAGAAGCATTTGCAGGAAACGAGATCATAAGGTGATTGATGGACCAAGTCAGTGTATCTAGTTGTTGATCTTAGATTAACTAAAGTAATTATCTATCAGCAATAGCTTAGACGAGCTTTACACTATAAATTGCGAAGTTTACCTTGGAGTGCTTTTGTGAACATATCAAATTAGGAGGTTTTATGCAGATTCAGACACTCATAAAACAAACAGAAGTTTAGCATTGTTATTCATTTATAGAGCGACATGATGCACAATGATTCCTCCCGCTGATGTACATAGATTTATCTAATTGCTATTTTTTTCCACAAGTCTGTCACTAATAACAAACTTTTATATTTTCGTCTTACATTAATTTGAATCTCATAAAATTTGTAGTGTGACTGTTTGTTTAGGTCTCTAAAATGTATTTCACTCTAAGTAGTATTGTGAGTCGTGCGTCTACTTGGAACATATTTCTAGAGGTAAAACCTAAATTTATATATATATATAACATAAAATAGATGCAAGGTATCTGGCTGCAAATCCAGTTTCGAACACCAATGTTTTGTTAGTGCTTTGACAAAGCCTTTGTCTTCAGCCAAGTTCACTCCAAAATTGGCTTCTTGTTAAAAATAAGTTGAAGAGAGGGATGATTTAAATTATAATGAAAGAAAATGAAAAATTTTATTTACGTTTTTTTTATATATGTTTATAACTTATATGTTTTTTCCTTATTGTTTTCTCTATACTACACTAAGTATATAACTCGTGCTACGCACGAGTCTATATTAATATTTTGGTTTAATTTTTTTTAGCTACTATCTTTAAAATCATTAAAAATATAATATATTTATAGAAATTTTTATTTATAAGAGAATTTAATATATAATGTGTAATTTATCCTACTTTTATTTATAAATTTTAAAAAACTATTAGGTAAAATAATAACAATGACACATATCGAATTATCCAACTTTGACGTAGATATACATATGATTTAGAAAAATATAATCTTGCTAAGATTTTGGTATTATTTTCTGTTTTCCATAGAATTTCTATAGTTCTTTTTTTCTTGAAGATTTATGTGTTCAAATATTTAATTTTTTATTGAGAGTCTTATTGATGTTATTTAGCATTTAATTTTGTTAGAAAGCTGTAATGATCACGCAAAACCATTTTTTCCTTCTCCATCATGTCTTCCAAGAGTTTTATGTTATATTTTTATTTAGTTTTCATTGTTTTAATTGTTAAATCGAATTGTTGTAGATTTTTTTAAATTGATAATTGATAATGGTTACTTTTTTATACATGTATTGTTAATTGTTAATTTTTTTATTTAACTTTTAAATTTTAAAACCATATTAACATTTTATGATTTAATAAATATGTTGATTTGGATCAATCAGATTGAATTTACTTTTTTTGTTGGACATAATTTGTTAAATTAACTTTTAATATTTTAATTATACTTTATAATTTTTGGTTTGATAAAAAAGCTGATGTGGACCAATTAAATCAAGTTCTCCCGTCCTAATCATAAATATTTTTTATTTAATGAATATGCTGATGTGGACCAATCAGATCAAGTTTTTTAATCCCATGTGGATGCCTCAATGCACTATGCCATCAACTTTTATATATTATATGATGCATCTATTTATAGTGGAGGAAGTACATAAACAGCTTTTACAAATATAGAAAGCTAATGACATGTGTTATGGTGATGAGGATAATAATCAAGCTTAGTGTCCATTTATTGCATGCATTTGACAAGTGTCCATGAGGTGGCACTATGATGGATAATCACCACTTTCATAACACTCCCCCTTGAGTATCCATCATTGTGAAGTTGCGTGCTGCCTCGTTAAAAACATTTCCATGGAAAAACGCAGTGGGACAAAAACCATGACAAAGGAAAAAAGAGTACAGCAACAGCAAACTCCCCCTGGAAAAGATGGATCTCATTTTCTCTTCACAGATCTCGTAGATGCCGCATTCCAATACTGTAAACATGTTTCTTGAATATTGTAGTTGGAAGCGCCTTTGTGAAGAGATCAGCTGCGTTGTCACATGAGCGAACATATTGAATATCCACCTCTTCGTTTTTCTCAAGTTCTTGAGTGTAAGAGAATAATCTTAAAGGGATATGTTTTGTTCTATCGCTCTTGATATAGCCTTCTTTGAGTTGAACAATGCATGCTACATCATCTTTAAATATTTTTATTGGCTTCTTGTTGATGACTATTCCACTTGCCTCTTGGATATGATTAGTCATAGATCTTAGCCACACACATTCTCTAGAAGCCTCATGAAGTGCAATGATTTCTGCATGATTTGAAGATGTAGCGACCAAAGTCTGCTTTTGTAAACGCCACAAGATTGCGGTCCCACAATTAGTGAAAACATAACCGGTTTGCGATCGAGCCTTATGCAGATCTGATAAGTATCATGCATCTGTAAAACCAACCAGACCAACCTCGAGGTTTCTAGGATAATATAACCCAAAATCAATCATACCTTGAAGATAACAGAATATATGCTTAATTCCATTTCAATGTCTGTGCGTTAGTGATGAACTGTACCTTGCAAGTAAGTTAGTAGCAAAAGCAATATCTGGTCTAGTACAATTTGCAAGATACATAAGTGCACCAATAGCGCTCATATAAGGTACTTCAGAACCTAATACCTCTTCGTTACCTTCACAAGGCCGAAATGGATCCTTGTTAACATCAAGCGATCTGTTGACCATTGGAGTACTCAAAGGAGTCGCTTTATCTATACTAAAGCGTTTCAACACTCTTTTGGTGTAATTTGATTGATGCACAAATATTCCATCTCGGAGATGCTCAATTTGGAGCCCAAAACAAAACTTTGTCTTTCCAAGATCTTTTATTTCAAACTCTTTTTTCATATGAGTTCTTGCATCAACAATCTCCTTTTTAGTCCTGGTCATATTTAGATCATCAACATAAACAACTATGATCACAAATCCTGACACGGATTTCTTAATAAACACACAAGGGCATATCGCACTATTGATGTAATCTTTACTCAACAAATATTCACTTAAGCGATTATACCACATGCGCTCGGATTGTTTTAATCCGTAAAGTGATCACTGTAATTTGATCGCACAATTCTCTTTATATTTTGATTTTAATGCTTCAAGCATTTTCAATCCTTCAGGGATTTTCATATGTATATCACTATCAAGTGATCCATATAGGTATGCTGTCACAACATCCATCAGGTACATCTCTAAATTATTAGAGGCTGTTAAGCTCATTAAGTACCTGAATGTGATAGCATATATTACCGAGGAATATGTCTCTTTATAATCAATTCCCAGTCTTTGAGAAAATCCTTGTGCCACAAGTAGAGCTTTATATCTTGTGACTTCATTTTTCTCATTTATTTTTCTTATAAAGACCCACTTGTATCCGACAGGTTTTACACCGCTAGGAATTGTGGCAATAGGTCCAAAGACATTTCTTTTTATTGAGGGAGAGTAATTCCGCTTCTATGGCTATTTTCCACTTCTCCCAATCATGTCTTTCCTTACATTCTGATATGAGCCTTGGGTCTGGATCATCATATTCATGATCGATCTCTTTCGATACAGAAAAGGAGAACATTCCATCATTATCCTATATTTCACTTATAGCCCATAATTTTCCACTTTGGGCGAAGGAGATGGAAATCTCAAACTTTTCTGATCCAGATTCGTCTTCAGGACAAATCTTCTGGAACTGTTTCACAAATGTCTTCAGGACATTTTGGTTCTTCTCAAACCATTACTCCTAATTTCTTTTTCTTTCGGAGATTTTTATCTTTTGATCCTATTGGCCTCTCGCGCTTTAGCTGAACCGGTTCATTTGCTATATTTACATCAATATGTTCTACGAAACATTTATCTTTGATGGAGCGTTAGCAGCGGGGATATAGGATTTTGTCACCCGTTTTGTATATGTAAAGGCATCAGGTAATTGGTTTGCCATATTTTGCAGATGTATAATTTTCTGCACTTCAAATTTCCGTTGATTAGTAGGAGGATCAGGATAAGCCAAAGAGTGTGTACACCAGGTGATATCATTTGGTGATTCTCTCAGTCCTCCCCCTAACGCGGGGAATTCACTTTCATTAAAATGGCAATCGGCAAAACGTGCCGTAAACATATCACCAGTTTGTGGTTCCATGTATTGAATTATCTTGGTGATTCATAACCAATGTATATCCCCAATCTTCTTTGTGATCCCATTTTTGTTCTCTGGGGTGACGCTATAGGGACATAGACCACACACCCAAACACACGAAGATGGGATATATTGGGTTCCTGGCCAAATACTAACTATATGGGGGAATATTCATTATATGCACTCGGTCTCACTTGGACCAATGCCCCAGCATGCAATATAGCATGTCCCCATACAGTGATTGGGAGTTTTGTTTGCAAGATTAATGGTCTTGCAATCAATTGCAACCGCTTAATCAATGACTCAACCATGCCATTTTGTGTATGAACATGTGACACCAAATGCTCAACATCAATTCCCAAGGACATACAAAAATCATTAAAAGCTTGGGAAGTGAATTCACTGGCGTTATCAAGTCTTACTTTCTTTATGGCATAATCAGTGAAATGCGCTCTCAACCTGATTATTTGGGCAATGAATCTTGCGAAAGCCGTATTTCTTGTGGTCAAAAGACTCAAATGTGAGCATCTACTAGATGCGTCAATCAATACCATAAAATATATGAACGGCCCGCATTGAGGGTTGATCGGCCCACATATATCATCATGTATTCTTTCTAGGAATACAGGGGATTCATTCCCAACTTTGGCTGGTGATGGCCGAGTTATGAGTTTTTCTTGAGAACATGCTTTACATGATAACTCATTTGATTGCAAAATTTTTTCGTTTTTCAACGGATGACCATTAGTATTTTGCACAATTTTTCTCATCATGACTGAACCTGGATGGCCTAATCTTTCATGCCATACTATAAAAGTGCTGGTAAACTTCTGGTTTACCGCAACATGTGATTCAGCCATGGTTATCTTTGTTTAATATAATCCGGAGGACATCAATGGTAATTCTTCCAACTGATGTTCCTTCTCCGTTTTAATGCAAAGATATTCAATACCACTTTTATTCTTAGTCTCAGTATGATACCCATTTCTGCAGATATCTTTAAAGCTCAACAAATTTCTATGAGATATGGGGGAGTATAATGCACCATTTATTTGAAACTCTGTACCCCTTGGCATTGAAAAACTTGCTCTTCCAAAGCCAAGTATAATCTTTGCATTTCCTGATATGGTACTCACGCTTCCGGCAGAGTCTTTTATTTTAAGACAGGAGAAATACTTTTTATCCTTGAGGATTGTATGTTTCGTAGCACTGTCTGCTAGACATGTATCTCCATCCTGAGTCTCAAATTGTGACATCTTCTGGACCACAATACTTATGAGATGCAATAATTAATCAAAAGCATTAACTTTTATAAAACGATTAATATAAAACACCCTAAATAAAAAAGTATATTTTACATATTAAAATAAAAACTAAATTAAGTTTTATTATTCATGTCTTCTTCAGGAGATATAATTATCGACTCAAGTTTCTTTGATTTCCGTGATTCTTCAGGATCAACAAGAAAATCAGCAACATCGAGATGAGTATCATCGCTTAGGCCATGGAAAGAGGGTCCGGCTTCAAAGTTTGTTTCATTTTCTCTTTCGTTAGCCTTTTGTGATTCCCGGTACAGATCGGCTAGGTGTTTTGGCATACGACAAGTATGTACCCAGTGTTCCTTCATGCCGCATCTGTAGCAAACAGTTTCTCTTTGCCTTTTGACTTCCCGTTTATCATAATTCTCATGGAAGTCTCTACTGTTTCTTTCACTGTGGGAATCACTTGGACGATATTCTCTTCCTTGGCCTCTACCACGTCCACGTCAACGACTGCGACTATGGAATCAACCGCGTTCGCGTCCGCTGGTAGCAGGATTATTACTAGCTAGCAAATCGTACGTATACTCATATCATTATAGTATGTAGGTATCAATCCATCTGAGTTCTTAAGGCACCAAGAATACAGCAAATCGTTTAAGTCAAGCAAGATTCAAAATGACAGTTGTGAGCAACACTAACAAGTCTAAAGACTAAACTAAGCAAGCAATAAATCCAAATAGAAGAAGTAAGGATCTAGGATGGGGGTTACTGATTAAGAGGGGATTAGAACCTAACTAGTGATGCTTCAAAATCATTAAAACAATGCTATCTTCTAGGCATAGGATTAACAACTATAACTAGCTCAATTCTTTGACACTAATCACTTTGCTAAGCACATATTTATGATAAATACCTTTACTCACACACATGATAAGCAAGCATTCAGAACAGAACTCCAATCCTATAAAGCCAAAATTCACTTTAGACATCTAATTCCTTAGGCTAAGCATGCAAATTCTCTAAGAGACTCTAAGCAGCATTTCATCAAACACTTACCAGACGCTAGAGAAAGCCAAGATACTAAACAAGCCTGACCAAGACTAATCTAGTGTTAAACACATCTAATAGAGAGAAGAAAATCATATTAAGCATAAGACATAACTAATCTAGTCCTAAAACCCCTCTAATATATCCTATCTCAAACCCTAAATAAGACTACTCACTAGCCATAGTCAAAACCACAAATTCCAGAGAGAAAAGATGGTTAAGCATGATTAGGAAGCAGAATAAACAAGAATAGATCAAAGGCAAATACAGAAATTCACTAAGTCAAACTAATTCTTACAAGCTGATATATCATGGTTTTTATGGTTTTTAACCATGATATAAGTCCTTTTTATTGAGTCTTTTTGGTCTTTTTAGAGTCCTAGTAAAGTCTTTGCAGGTTATAGCATGTCTGGAGCATAATTGGGGATATTGAAGCTTTTTGGAGCATTGCAAGTTGAAGCCACGAAGTGCCTAGCTCGAAGAAGAAAGTATGCATTTGGGTGACGCTCGTCACCACCTATGGTGACGCTCGTCACCCATATGGGAAGGGTCGTGGCTGCTTTCGAAAAAATTGGGAAGAAATTGCAGTTTTGGCCCAGAAGTTCTAATATTTGCAAAAAGGCTCCAGATCGTGTTTTACCTTGTATATTAGGTTTTTCAGCCATTCTTTTGGCAGATATCTTGTATCTTATTATTCTAGAGAGTTTTAGAGAGAGTTTTGTAGCAGAGCTTTTGGAGAAACAAATCAGACTCCTTCAGAGCAGATTTCGAACTTCTTTATTTCTACTTCTTATTTCTTTTATGCAATCTATTCTTTTCATGATGTTTTCTCAAATCACCATGTCTGAGTAGTTTGTTAGTTAAGTTAGGGCTTTTCAAAGGTTGAAGAAGAGTTTGTAGAATTACTAAACTTATAGGAAATTCATTGGTTCTTTATATGTGCTTGCATTCATATCGATTTCTTAGACACATCATCTGGATTTCAAAATCCTAGGTTGTTTGATAGATGTGAGAGCATTATTAATCACCTGAACATAGTATTAGATGAGCAAAACACCTATTTGCAAAGAGATTTGGCTTAGGAGTTTTGTGAACAATTGAATCTGATCATATTGCATGTTTAGGTTGTTAGGGTTTGCAAAGAGATTTGAAACTCTATGATTTAAACATAGTTAACTTCTGCAATGAGAATTGATTAGTTATATATTTGATATTCATGTTCAAAACGGTTCTTAATCATTCCCGATTTCATGCATTCTACATTCTTGGATTCAACCTGCAAATTGTCCTGACTTAGCGCTTTTAGTCTTCTGAAACTTAGATCAAACAATAAATTCGCTTGCATACCTTTATTTTATCATTCGCATTACATACAATACATTCTACTTAGCTTAATCCGAACCTACATTCGATAGTGTAGTCTGCATTACTCCTTTGGGATTCGATACCCCTTGTACTACAACTGCTTTTGCTGTGCACTTGCAGTAGTTTTATTTGGATAAAACCTGAGCCTTGTCAAGTTTTTGGCACCGTTGTCGGGGAGTAATAGCTGCCTATCGATTTTTAGTTTTAGAATTTTGTCTAAGTTTTAATTTTTTTACTAACTTTTAGTTTCTTTTCTTTGTGCTGGTTTCAGGTGTATGCCTAATCGCAGTACCAGAAGCAACAAAGAGAAGGAGCTTGTGACTTTGAGCATCGACGAACTCGCTAGTTTGGAGAGAACTAACAGGAAAGCTAAGAAGCAATCTACAATGGTCGCTTTACTTATCTTGGTTGAAGATGCAGAAGGTCACTTGGTTGACAGAGAAGGACACAGAAGGAACGAAGAGGGGCAGAGGATTGATCAAGATGGGAATGTCATTGTTGAACAGCAGGTTCAACAAGTGGGACAAGACGCTGGAGTCCCTGCTGATGCTGATAACGCTGCTGGGCGTTTTGTGCAGAGGACTTTCGGAGACTACAATAGACCAGATCAGTTATATGCCAACAGAGCTGCAATCCGCCCTCCTGCCTTCCAGAGGAACGATTTTGAGCTTAAACCTGTCTACTATCAGCTGGTTGGCCAGCATCCATTCCATGGCTTTCCTCATGAGCATCCTATGGATCACATTGAGAGGTTTGAGGATTTAGCTTCAAGTGTCAAAGCCAATGGAGTCACTAATGACTTTCTGTTCTGCAAGCTTTTCCCTTACTCTCTTGGAGGAGAGGCTGCATATTGGCTAAAGCAACTGGAACCTGCTTCACTGACCACTTGGGAAGACACTAAGAATGCTTTTCTGAACAACTTCTATGATAATGCCAGATCAGAAGACATGAAGACAAAAATTGCATCCTTTACACAAGGTCCTACTGAAGCTTTTAAGGCTTCTTGGATTAGATTCAAGTCTTACCAAAAGGACTGTCCTCATCATGGTTTCAGTCAGGTGCAACTACTTGGGATCTTCTTCAGAGGCATTGACTGGAAGTATCAGATGGCGTTGGATGCAGCTAGTGCTGGAAACTTCAACACCAACAGACCAGAAGAGGCGATCAAGTTGATTGAGAATCTGGTCTTCAGCAACAGCACTAAGAATGCAGATTTTCACAGGATGAAACAAGCTGGTTTGGATGATGGGAATCAGATTGCTGAAGTTAAGGCTAAGCTGGACAGTATGCACAGCCTCTTGGTGGGAAAGAAGTCAGTTCATTTCGCTGCAGAGGTGGAGACTTTCGAAGGTTCATAGGAGGCTGAGCAGGAAGATGTGAATTTCATCAATTCTGGCGATTTTCAGAACCAAATGTTTGGGAATCAATAGTGGAATAGAGGATTTAATGGCAACAATCAGAAGAGCACCTTCCCAGGAAACCAGAATGCAACTGGTTATAATCCAATGCCACAGTTCCAGAAGACTGAAGTTGAGAAACCTTACCAAAACAGTAGGAATTATGGTTCTTCTTCCTACCAAACTGTACCTCCACAAGACACTAAGATGGAAGCTATGCTGGAGCAGATACTTGAAGGACAGCAGAAGATGACAGTGAACTTCAATGGCAAGCTAGATTCGTTGTATCCTGAATGGAAAAATTGAGAGTCTGAACTCTCACATGAAGAAGCTTGATGTGCAGGATGCTCAAACTGCAGGAGCTGTTCAAAGGAAAAAGGGATTCGTTCCTGGAAGGACTGACATCAATCCCAAGCACCAAGTTAATGCCATCACAGTCAGGAGTGAAAAGGAGCTTCAAACAGTGCAGAAAAAAAGGTTGAGTGCATAACAGATCGTGCAACTGATGGAGTCTGAAGATGAAAATTTTGCAGTCTCAGAGGTGAGTGACGAGCGTCACCAAAGAGGAGTGACGCTCGTCACCAACATACAAGGGAATCGGGGGTTGTCACAAGTGAGTGACGAGCGTTACCCCCCTGGTGACGGTCGTCACCCACCCCAGAACGAAGCTGCTTCGCCTGTAACTGTAAATAATGGCCAGGAGCAAGCTTATAAACCCAAGATACCATTCCCCAAGCTTTCTAGGAAGTCTAAACAAGAGACAGAAGAAGCCAGATGCAAAGCTATGATAGACAAGTTGATGCTTGAGATCCCTCTTGTTGATGCAGTCAAGCTTTCACCAGCTCTAAGAAGGTATGTAAAGAGAATGGTTGTGAATGGTGTAAGTCCTGAGGAAGGAGCATTGCTTACCAGAGACATCAGTGCAATCCTCTTGAGTACAGTTCCAAAGAAGAAGAAGAAGGTGCCTGTTTCTGAACAAGTCAATGCCATCATTCAAAGCAGAGTTCCAGAGAAGCTATCTGATCCAGGGACCTTTGTTCTTGATTGCTCAATCTCTGCAGGACGTTTTCCCCACTCTCTATGTGATCTAGGGTCAAGTATCAACTTGATGCCTTCCTCTGTTGCTGCTAGACTTGGAATGAATGATTTCAAGCCAGCTGGGATCTCTCTCATCCTAGCAGATCGATCTATAAGAACCCCAGAATGCATCTTAGAGGATGTTCCTGTTAACATTAAAGGCTGCATGATTCCTACAGATTTTGTGGTTCTGAAATATGCTGAAGAACCTAAAGATCCTCTTATTCTGGGAAGATCATTTTTGGCTACTGCTGGCGCCATCATTGATGTGAGAAAGGGGAACATAGAGCTTGATTTGGGTGATGTTGTCATGAACTTTGACATGGACAAGTTAAGAGGGAGTTCTACCATTGATGGTCAGACCTTTTCTGTAAGGACTTCCAGAGATGAAGAGAATGTCATGTAGCATTCAGAAGACACTACTGCTGGGTATGTCACTGAATCTGATACAAGTGGTCAAGTGAACAAGATGGCTATTGAAGAGGCAATATCTGAAACTTCTGCAAAAGCTGTTGGGTTTGAGGATTGGAGTGAAGATGATACCTTCGACATTAGGCTCGAAAAAAAGGTTCCAATGAATGCTAAGTTGCTGGAGGAAGACGTGTTTGTGATGGAGGCAAGACTTGCAGAGCTGAACTGCAGGAAAACTGGAGAAACTCGAACTGCAGGGTCAGTGACGACCGTCACTGAGCTGGTGACGCTCATCACCAACCTGGACACAAAAGAGCGACGTGATTTTTCAGCTACAAGTCCATCTTATGTTGCCAAACCAAAAATTCAACATTCCACAACCCAGAAACCTGCATCTAAGTAAAGGTATGCACTTCCTAGAACCAATTCCAAACCTCCTAATCTCATCAATAAGAACTTAAAAGGTGCAAAAGATGCTTCACACTTATGCAAGCAACGAGATTCTCGTGGAAAGCTTGGTGTTTCTTTTGATGATTTTACAGGAAAAAGAAGTCTCCCACCCACAGTCACAACCCGCCCTACTGATGTTCCTTACTTCATTGGAAGAATTCATGCATCTACTGCTTATAAACCACCATGGATGTGGAAACATTCTTCTCCAAGGCATTTAATGCCACCTTCTGTTCCACCAGCTGTATGAGCAGCAATCAAAGTCGAGCTAATGACTTTAAACAAGCGCTTAGTGGGAGGCAACCCACTGGTAAGTTATCTAGCTATCATACTCTAGTCTATTTTCGTTTTCTAACATAAAAAAAAAGAAAAAAGAAAGAGAATCAGTTTGTTCAGTTTGCTTTGAGGATGTCTTGTTAACTTGTTCAACCATGGATTATGCTTTGTTTGGATATTTTTGATGTGTGTTTTGAGTGCTCCAACAGTCTAACTTCGGAGTACACATGATGACACAATGTTTAAGCATCCAACTTGATGATTCTGAAGTATCAAACGTGGTGACGCTTGTCACCAAGCTGGTGACGCACGTCACCCGTCCCTTTGCGAGGTACCACTTTTCTGACAGGGTTTTACAAGTTCTCATGCTTCTTTTTGACCAATTCTTGGCTTAATAACACTGGGGACAGTGTTGTTTAAGTCTGGGGGAGGTGGTTACTGACGTTGTGTGTTTTGTGTCATATTTATAGAGTCTTAAAATTTAGTCAAAAACCTGTTTTTATAGAGTCAAAATTTTGAAATTGTAAGTTTTTCTTGGAACTAACCATAGAACGTATATGCTTATAAGAACCATTGCCACAGAAGTTGATTACAAGTCTTACTAAGTTGAAAGTCATAGGTAGATCACTCTAGCAATGAAGGTTTAGGTTCTTAGAGAATCCGGAAAATTTGTTGGTAGCTCCACCTTAATGAACTTTAAACTTCTTATCTTGGGGCTTGATTCTTATTGATCTTGATTCTCTCTTTCAGCACTGACAATAAAGTTAAGATACATTCTCTCTTTGATCCTCCCTGATGTAGTTTTTAAAAGTTTAAGTCCAAAGAATAGTGCATTCATGACCATGTCTCCTCACAAGGAACAACAGTAATGAACACACTCAAGAACCTGTCTCCTCACAAGGAACACAAGTATTGAATAGCACCATATATTAGACTGTAAAAAATGAGAAAAGAAGTGAAAAATTGAAAGAATTCAGAAAGGAAAAGATTCAGGGAAAAGAAAATATGAGAGCTGTGTTGAGATTGATTTGTTCAGTTGTTTAGGAAGGGAAAATAATCTGTAAGTGATTGAGATGATAAAACCTTGATGAGACTTCACACTTAGATAAAAAAAAATAAGGAGTTACCAGTAGAGATTTCGAATTTCTTGAAGGGATTTGGACTGGACTTGAGAGATTTGCTAAGCTTGTGATGATTAGACTGAAATTTGATCATGTGTTGACTCTGTGGTATGTGGGTTCGAAAGTTCTAACTAATGTGGTGTTCCTGATGATTAACTGACTGTTTCTTGTTTTCAAACCTCGACCCTGTTCTGTGTTTGTTGTTTGCTTGAGGGCAAGCAAAAGCTAAGTCTGGAGGAGTTTATATATCATGGTTTTTATGGTTATTAACCATGATATAAGTCCTTTTTATTGAGTATTTTGGTCTTTTTAGAGTCCTAATAGAGTCTTTGCAGGTTATAGCATGTCTGGAGCATAATTGGGGATATTGAAGCTTTTTGGAGCATTGCAAGTTGAAGCCACGAAGTGCCTAGCTCGGAGAAGAAAGTATGCATTTGGGTGACGCTCGTCACCCATATGGGAAGGGTCGTGGCTGGTTTCAAAAAAATTGGGAAGAAATTGCAGTTTTGGCCCAGAAGTTCTAATATTTGCAAAAAGGCTCCAGATCGTGTTTTACCTTGTATATTAGGTTTTTCAGCCATTCTTTTGGCAGATATCTTGTATTTTATTATTCTAGAGAGTTTTAGAGAGAGATTTGTAGCAGAGCTTTTGGAGAGACAATTCAGACTCTTTCATAGCAGATTTCGAACTCCTTTATTTCTACTTCTTATTTCTTTTATGCAATCTATTCTTTTCATAATGTTTTCTCAAATCACCATGTCTGTGTAGTTTATTAGTTAAGTTAGGGCTTTTCAAAGGTTGAAGAATAGTTTGTAGAATTGCTAAACTTATAGGAAATTCATTGGCTCTTCATATGTGCTTGCATTCATATCGATTTCTTAGACACATCATCTGGATTTCGAAAGCCTGGATTGTTTGATAGATGTGAGAGCATTATTAATCACCTGAACTAGTATTAGATGAGCAAAATACCTATTTGCAAAGAGATTTGGCTTAGGAGTTTTGTGAACAATTGAATCTGATCATATTGCATGTTTAGGTTGTTAGGATTTGCAAAGAGATTTGAAACTCTGTGATTTAAACATAGTTAACTTCTGCAATGAGAATTGATTAGTTATATATTTGATATTCATATTCAAAACGGTTCTTAATCATTCCCGATTTCATGCATTCTACATTCTCGGATTCGACCTGCGAACTGTCCTGACTTAGCGCTTTTAGTCTTCTGAAACTTAGATCAAACAATAAATTCGCTTGCTTACTTTTATTTTATCATTCGCATTACATACATTACATTCTACTTAGCTTAATCTGAACCTAAATTTGATAGTGTAGTCTGCATTACTCCTTTGGGTTTCAATACCCCTTGTACTACAACTGCTTTTGCTGTGCACTTGCAGTAGTTTTATTTGGATAAAACCTGAGCCCTATCACAAGCAAAGCTGAAAAAGGAAAGGTTTTAAGTGCAAGAACAGAAAGAAAATAACAAGATCCAAGTTGCCTAACCATTTTAGGAATTTAGTATTTATAGGAGAACTAGGAAACCCCTAGTAAACCAAGATTAAACAAAAAGTAAGCTGACTCGGACAGACCATATCGACATGGAATATCGATACACATGTCGATATCTTCTCTTCTTCTGCGTTGTATCGATGCCTCTTAATCGATACGCATGTCGGTACAGAATGCTTCCAGGTTGTATCGGTTTGGCTCTCCAAGGTGTGAAGTCGATACAATCGCCCTTTAGTTAAGGCTTATCGATCAAGCAAGTCGATATGGATCCTCGGTATTGCCCTGTCATGTGTATCGATCTGGGACGTCGATACACTGCTCGATATGGACTCCATTCTGCTGCATCAAGGTGTCTAAATCGATAAGCTTCCTTCACACTTTGCCTCTTCTGTATCAATGTTGTAGTGGTCGATACTCCCATCGATATGCTCTGTATCGATCACATGATGTCGATATCATCATCGATATTGGTCCATCCGCCTTTGTCTCTTGCCTTGCTCCATTCCCAGCTCACACCCATTGCACCACATGGCCTCCACACTCCTTCAAGTACCTGAATAAAACTCCAAATGCATGCAAATTGCAATGCAGCTCCTAAAACTACACTAACTCCTAAATGTATGCAAATGGGACAAAAAGAAGCAAAATATGCATGTTTAGAGACAAAAACTAGTGATGATTGCAAGCTAAAATGGTATAAATAATGGAGATATCAACACCCCCACACTTGCCTTTTGCTTGTCCTCAAGTAAACAAACTAAGACATGGAGAGAGTGAGGTTTGAAGGTGGGCACTCAAATCCAAAAATGCTAAGGTAAAGAGATGGAATCAATGCTTAAGTGGCTAGTTGTGGGATACAAACATAATCAGCTGTACTTTAAAGAACTTAGCCATGCTCATCATGCTTCAAAATGATCCCAAATCTCAACCTAGAAAAATGCTCAAATCAATCAACTCTTTAACACTCAATTAAGCTCAAAACCATGAATCATGTTTATGCAAATCAAGTGAAGACATTTGATTCAAAGGGTAAGGTTATGAGATTAAAATGATCTTATTTCAGCATAGGGTTCACAAACACAAGGGATCACTTAATGAAAATGATTCTATCTTAGGCAAAATGCTAAAGGTAAAAGCACACTTATGCATGCAAATCAAAGCTCCCTTCTACCTTTTTACCCAAAGATGAATTAATATGATCCCACTTTTATTGTGAACCTTACAAGCTTATTTCTGAATGAAGTGGATCCGATGAGGGTGAACACATAAGACGGACTCAAGGAACTTTTTTCGGACTTGGGTGAATGGAAGGTGAAAGAGCGAATTATGGAAGTAGACAAGAGGTGCGGCTGTCTCTTGTATACAACTGAATGAAGCAAAGGATATGACACACCAATTATTCAAACAGGATTTCTCAAGGATATTACACACCGTGAGAGGTTGATCTATTCTCAAAAGATTTTATTAAAAAGATAGATGAAAAACTAACCTCTTCTCCACACACGGTTTAAGGAGAGAAGAGGAGATACGGACTACAAAAAATATTAATTTAGTCTCGGAACAAACCCCCTTGACTAACCATGCAAGACTCGGTTCAAACTTTCACAAAATACAAGACTCAAAAACAGCTAAGGACAGAAATAAATCTAGACACTCCAAGCCGCGGATGGTAGAAAGAAGTGGGCTTAGACAAAGCTAAGCTTAATGTGCAATGACGATGTGGGAACACTTGCCTCGTTAAAAACCTTAGTGAGAAAGCCCAATGGGACAAAACTTACTAAGGGAAAAAGAGCACAAATTGCCCCACAAACCCATTACCTTAGTCATTGGTTCGAATACAAACCAGTACGGTTAGTTCAGCCTTTTCTTCACATGACTCAAACTTAGATTGGCTAAGTAGAACCTCTAAGGAATTTTGAAATGCCTTAGTCTTAGATCGGGTCATTGGGCCTTCTTGAACTCAAGAGCTTCATCAGCTACATGCTTGCCTTGTTCTTGTTTCTCCTCGGCTTCAAGCTCATCATTGTCCTCCATGATCATATCATCCCCTCCATCTTGAAAAGGATTTGACCTCAAATCCGAATCATCTGCAACATAAGGCACCAGGTCAGTAATTTTAAAACTAGAGCTTATAGCATACATACCTTGAAGGTCAAGCAGATAGGCATTGTTGTTGATCCTCTTAGTGATTTTGAATGGGCCATCTATCCGCGGCATCAACTTATACTTTCTTTCAGCCGGGAACATTTCTTTCCTCAAATTTACCCATTCTTGATCTCCAACCTCAAAAATCCTTTCATGACGTCCCTTAATGGCATGTTTAGCATAATGTTTGGCCTTTTCTTCCAAGTTCTTCTTTGCATCTAAATGAATCTGTTGTACCAGCTCCGCTTTCTTCTTGCCATCCATGCTAACTCTTTTACTCAAAGGTAACGACATTAAATCCAAAGGAGATATGGGATTGAACCCATAAACAATTTGAAAAGGAGAATACTTAGATGCTCAATGCACGGCATGATTATATGCAAATTCTATATGTGGCAAGCATTCTTCCCATGACTTAAGATTCGTTTTGATCAATGCACGTAAAAGAGTACCTAGATTCCTATTGACTACTTCAGTCTGTCCATCCATTTGAGGGTGGCAAGTAGTAGAAAACATGAGCTTAGTGCCTAACTTAGACCATAATGTTTTCCAAAAAAACTTAGAAACTTAGCATCCCTATCAGAGACAATACACTTAGGCATGCCATGAATGCGGACTATCTCCTTAAAGAACAAGCTTGCTACATGTAAAGCATCATCCGTCTTATGGCAAGCAATGAAGTGAGCAATTTTAGAAAACCTGTCTACAACTACAAAGATAGAGTCCTTACCTGTATTTTTTCTAGACAAACCTAAAACAAAGTCCATGGATATGTCATGCCACGGATGAGATGGTATGGGCAAAAGGGAATACAAACCGTGATGTTGTATTTGGACTTGGCTTGTTTGCAAGTGTTGCACCTTCCACAGATTCTCTCAACATCACGCCTTATATGTGGCCAATAAAAATGATCTTTAATCACTTCTAAAGTCTTAGCAATGCCAAAGTGCCCCATCAACCCACCACCGTGTGCTTCTCTGATAAACAAATCCCTCATAGAACAGTTAGGTACATAAAGACAGTTCTCATAGAAGAGAAAACCATCTTCTTTAAAGAATTTACCCGAAGGAGATTTAAAGCAAGCAATAAAAATATCTGAAAAATCATCATCAACTTTGTATAGCTCATTAAGCTGATCAAATCCTAGCAACTTAGCTTCTAAAGTAGAGAGTAAGGTGTACCTTCTTGACAAGGCACCGGCGACCACATTATCTTTACCTTGCTTATACTTTATAACGTATGGAAAGGTTTCTATAAATTCAACCCACCTTGCATGCCTTTTGTTTAGCTTTTGGTGACCTTTGAGGTGTTTTAAGGATTCATGATCCGTGTGAATGACGAATTCCTTAGGCCAGAGGTAGTGTTGCCATGTTTGTAGAGCCCTCACCAAAGCATATAGCTCCTTGTCATACGTTGGGTAGTTGAGCATGGCACCACCAAGAGTTTTTTACTGAAGAAGGCTATTGGTTTCTTATCTTGCATCAGAACTGCTCCAATACCTATCCCTGATGCATCACACTCAATCTCAAAAGTTTTTAAGAAATTAGGTAAAATAAGGACAGGGCCGTTAGTAAGCTTCTCTTTCAGGCTTTGAAAAGCCTCTTCTTGAGCCATTTCCCACTCAAAGCCTACGTCCTTCTTGATGACCTCGGTGAGTGGAGCTGCTATTGTGCTGAAGTCCCTTACAAATCTCCTATAGAACCCGGCTAAACCATGGAAACTTCTCACTTCTCCCACGGTCTTAGGACTTGGCCAGTCACAGATAGCTTTCACTTTCTCCTCATCCACTTTGACTCCTTCTGAACTCACTACAAAACCGAGAAAAACAAGACTAGAAGTGCAAAACGTACACTTCTTAAGATTAGCATACAACTTCTCTTTTCTAAGCAAATCAAGAACTAATCTTATGTGCTCTACATGCTCTTCTAGGCCTTTGCTATAAACAAGAATATCATCAAAATAAACTACCACAAAGATGCCTATATACGCCCTAAGAACATGATTCATTAAACACATAAAATTCCTAGGGGCATTGGATAATCCGAATGGCATAACCAGCCATTCATATAAACCACGCTTGGTTATGAATGCGGTTTTCCACTCATCCCCTTCTTTCATTCTAATCTGGTGGTAACCACTCTTTAAATCTATCTTAGAAAAGATGTTAGAGCCATGTAATTCATCTAACATATCGTCTAATCTAGGAATGGGGTGGCGATACTTCATCGTTATATTGTTGATTGCACGGCAGTCAACACACATCCTCCAGCTACCGTCTTTCTTAGGGACCAGGAGCACTGACACAGCACAGGGGCTCATGCTTTCACGGATATGGCCCTTAGCCATCAATTCATCCACTTGTTTTTGCAGCTCCTTGGTTTCTATGGGATTGGTACGGTAAGCGGGACGGTTTGGTAGAGAAGCTCCAGGGGTGAAGTCTGTTTAGTGCTCAATGCCTCGGATGGGAGGTAGACCAATTGGAGTTTCTTCTGGAAAGGCGTCCTTAAACTCCTGTAAAAGAACTTGCATTTCACTCGGATATACCGGTGTAAGATCAGCCATGGTGGTCAGTGTTTCTTTAAAAACAAACAAAAGCATAGGTGTTTCCGAATGAAAAGCTTTCTTAATCTCTCCGGCTATAGCAAAGAAATTTAAATGTTTGGCTGACCTTAGAGTTTGTTTCTGATCTCTGTAGACCTCTTGAGGAGTCATGGGAACCAAAACATTTTTCTTACCCTTAAACTCAAAGGAGTGACGATTTGAGAAACCATCATGTATCACACGGCGGTCAGATTGCCATGGCCTGCCCAACAGGATGTGACTGGCTTCCATATGTAGCACATCACATAGTATCTCATCCTTGTATTCTCCAATGGCCAATGGAGCAAGCACCTGCTCGGTAACCTTCATATCTCCTTTTTCATTCAGCTGATATATCATGGTTTTTATGGTTTTTAACCATGATATAAGTCCTTTTTATTGAGTCTTTTTGGTTTTTTTAGAGTCCTTATAGAGTCTTTGCAGGTTATAGCATGTCTGGAGCATAATTGGAGATATTGAAGCTTTTGGAGCATTGCAAGTTGAAGCCACGAAGTGTCCAGCTCGGAGAAGAAAAGTATGCATTTGGGTGACGCTCGTCGAGCTCGTCACCACCTATGGTGACGCTCGTCACCCATGAAGGAAAGAGCGTGGCTGGTTTACTAAAAGTATAAAGAATATTTGGAGAATTGGCCCAGAAGTTCCAATTTTTATAAGAAAGCTCCAAATCGTGTTTAGCCTCTATTTATTAGGTTTTTCAGCCATTGTTGGCTGGTATCTTAGTTTTTGAGAATTCAGAGAGCTTTTAGAGAGGATTTTACTGAGAGCTTTTGGGGAGACAGATCATGTACTCTTTTTGGAGAAGATGTCGAACCCCCTTTGTTTTTATTCTATTCTTTTAATGCAAATTCATTCAGTTATGTTTTGTGATTTCATGAGCATGTCTGAGTAATTTGTTATTTAGGTTAGGGCTTTTTCAAAGATTGATGAAGAGTTTGTAAAATTGCTACCTGTTAGGAATATCTTTTGGTTTTTCATCTCTGCTTGCTTTAAAATCGACTTTCTTAGACACATCATCTAGAAATCCGAAAATCATAGGTTATTAAACATATGTGAGAGCATTATTGATAACCTGAACTAGTATTTGATGAGCAAAACAACTTAGTGCAAAGAGATTTGGCTTAGGAGTTTTGTGAACAATTGAATTTGATCATATTGCATGTTTAAATTGTTAGGGTTTGCAAAGAGATTTGAAACTCTGTGATTTAGACATAGTTAACTTCTGCAATGAGAATTGATTAGTTATATATTTGATGTTCATGTTCAGAACGGTTCTTAATCATTCCTGATTTCATGCATTCTACATTCTCGGATTCAACCTGCTAACTGCCCTGACTTAGCGCTTTTAGTCTTCTGAAACTTAGATCAACAACCAAATATCGTTTTCTTGCATTTAATTTGTCATTCGCATTATATACATTGATTACTGCTTAGCTTAATCCGAACCTACATTCGATAGTGTAGTTAACATACTCCCTTGGGATTCAATACCCCTTGTACTACAACGGCTTTGCTGTGCACTTGCAGTAATTTTATTTGGGTAAAACCTGAGCCCTATGATCAGCCAATGCAGCTTATGCGTCATTCTGTTGCCAAGAGCTTGGAGATGACCGATTTTAAGGCTACAAGGTTATCTTTTGTCCTAGCTGATAGATCAGTCAGAGTTCCTGAAGGGGTGATAGAAGATGTTCCCATCAAAGTAGGAGATTGCATGATTTCTACTGATTTTGTGGTTCTGGAATATGGAGAAGAACCCAAAGACCCCTTGATTCTTGGCAGACCCTTCTTGGCTACTGCAGGAGCTATCATTGACGTCGAAGGGTAGAATAGAGCTGAATGTTGGTGATTTAGTGATGAAATTCGAAATGGACAAGCTGATGAAGAGGCCAACCATAGATGGACAGACTTTTTATGGGGATGTTCTCACAGACATTGCTGATCAGATCTTCCATGAGATGAGTTCAGAGGACCCCTTGGAGAGGACGTTGACCACTTCTACCGCAGAGTATGAGCATCTGGATGCTGCTGCAACAGGCTACACAAAGATGATGGATGCTAATGCACAAGTGATGCAACTGGTTGCACAGGATGAGCTTGTCACCACATCTGCGAAAGCTGCTACAATGGGTGATTAGAGTGCACCAAAAGCACCAAAAGATGATCTTAAACAGCTCCCTGCAGGGCTAAGGTACGCCTTCCTTGGAGAAAACTCCACTTATCCTGTTATTGTTAATGCTTCATTGAATAATGCAGAGCTCACCCTTTTGCTAAGTAAGTTGTGCAGATTTCGCAAAGCTATGGCTACTCTCTTGATGATATTTCAGGGATTTCCCCAGACTTGTGCATGCATAGGATACACTTGGAGGATGGATTGAAATCATCAGTTGAGCACCAGAGGAGGCTGAACCCGAATTTGCAGGATGTTGTCAAGAAAGAGATCATGAAGTTGTTGCAGGCTGGAATCATCTATCCTATATCAGACAGTGCTTGGGTGAGTCCAGTGCACGTGGTGCCTAAGAAAGGAGGTGTTACAGTGGTGAATAATGAAAAGGATGAGCTGATTCCAACCAGAACTGTGACAGGACATAGGATGTGCATCGATTACAGGAAGTTGGATGCAGCCACAAGGAAAGATCACTTCCCTCTACCTTTCATTGATCAGATGCTTGAGAGGCTGGCGAATCACAAGTACTACTGCTTCCTTGATGGCTACTCAGACTTCTTTCAGATCCCCATCCATCCAGATGATCAGGAGAAGACCACTTTTACCTGTCCTTATGGCACCTTTGCATATCGCAGAATGCCTTATGGACTGTGTAATGCTCCTACAACCTTCCAGAGATGCATGATGTCGATTTTCACTGACATGATTGAGAAGTTTATGGAGGTTTTCATGGATGACTTCTCAGTTTATGGGTCTTCCTTCAAGAGCTGCTTGGACAATTTCTGTGCAGTTCTGCAGAGATGTGAAGAGAAGCACTTGGTTCTGAACTGGGAGAAGTGTCATTTTATGGTACAAGATGGCATTGCACTTGGTCACATAGTCTCAGGAGATGGTATAGAGGTGGATAGGGCGAAAATTGAAGTGATGACAAGTTTGCAAGCACCTGATTCAGTCAAAGCAGTGAGGAGTTTTCTTGGTCACGTTGGGTTCTACAGAAGATTCATCAGAGATTTCAGCAAGATAGCACAACCCCTTACTGCTCTCCTCTGCAAAGATGTGAAGTTTGAGTTCACAGAAGAGTGCAAGTCTGCTTTTGAACAGATCAAACAGGCTTTGGTTACAGCTCCTGTTGTGCAGCCTCCAGATTGGGACTTGCCTTTTGAAGTGATGTGTGATGCCAGCGATTTTGCAGTTGGAGCAGTGCTGGGACAGAGGAAAGACAAGAAGCTCCACGCCATTTACTATGCAAGTAGGACTTTGGATGATGCTCAGAAGAACTATGCAACAACTGAGAAAGAATTGTTGGCTGTTGTCTTTGCATTTGAAAAATTCAGGCAGTATCTTGTTGGCTCCAAGGTCGTGGTCCATACTGACCATTCAGCACTGAAGTATCTGATGCAGAAGAAGGATGCAAAGCCAAGGTTGTTGAGATGGATTCTGCTTCTTCAAGAGTTTGACATTGAAGTGAAGGATAAGAAAGGTGTTGAGAATGGAGTTGCTGATCATCTATCCAGGATTCAGGTTGAAGACAATGTCCCAATAAATGATTTATTACCTGAAGAGAATGTCTACTTGGTGGAAACCAGATTGCAGGAAGAAAGTGTTGTAAAACCTGCAGTTTTCACGAAACTGCAGGGGGGTGACGCTCGTCACCAACAGAGAACAGTCGCGACCAAATTTTCACATGAAGGAGGTGACGCTCGTCACCAATACTGGTGACGCTCGCCACCAATCTCAGACTTTAGCTGTGATTTGTGCAAGCTTTGGGACAGCTTTTAAGGAGCAAGTTTATGCTTTGGATGGTCCAAAGAGGCCCTGGTATGCTGATATTGCAAATTATCTGGCTGCAGAGGATGAACCACATGACTTCAAGGGTTATGCCAAGAAGAATTTCTTGAGAGAACTTATGAGATTCTATTGGGATGAGCCATATCTCTACAAACAGTGTGCTGATGGGATTTACAGGAGATGCATAGCAGAAGAGGAAGTGCAGGACGTCCTGTTTCACTGTCATGGTTCAGAATATGCTGGACACTTTGCCACATTCAAAATAGTCTCCAAAGTTCTTCAAGCTGGTTTTTGGTGGCCTACTATGTTCAGGGACGCCCATGCATTCATTACAAGCTGTGATACTTGTCAGAGAAGAGGAAAGATCAGCAGGAGACATGAGATGCCACATAACTTCATTCTTGAAGTTGAAGTCTTTGATTGTTGGGGTATTGACTTCATGGGCTCTTTTCCTTCATCTTATGGGAATAGATACATTCTGGTTGCTGTTGACTATGTATCTAAGTGGGTAGAGGCGTTGGCTACTCCTGCTAATGATGCTGCAGTGGTTTTGAAGTTGTTTAAGACCATTATCTTCCCCAGATTTGGTGTCCCGCGAATTGTTATAAGTGATGGTGGATCTCACTTTGTTAACAAGGTTTTTGACAAGCTGCTGAAGAAGTATGGTGTACAGCACAGAGTGGCCACGCCTTATCATCCCCAGACCAGTGGACAAGTTGAGGTTTCCAACAGACAGATCAAGCAGATTCTGGAAAAGACAGTTGGGAAGACAAGGAAAGATTCGTCAGCAAAACTGGATGATGCATTAACAGCATACAAAACGCCACTTGGGACTACACCATTCCATCTGCTCTATGGCAAGGTGTGCCATCTACCAGTAGAGCTAGAGTTCAAAGCAGAATGGGCTGTCAAGAAGCTGAACTTCGATCTGAAGCCTGCTGTAGAGAGGCGCTTGATTCAGCTCAATGAACTGGATGAAATCAGATATCTGGCCTATGAAAACTCCAAGTTATACAAGGAGAGGAAAAAGACATATCATGATAAGAAGATCATCTCCAGACATTTCGAGCCCAATGACCAGGTACTACTTCGCAACTCTCGTTTACAGCTTTTTACTGGTAAACTGCGTTCTCGATGGTCAGGTCCCTTCACTGTCAAAGAAGCTCGACCACATGGTGCCATTGTCGTGATTAACTCCAAATAAGAGGAGTTCACTGTCAATTGACAGAGGGTGAAGCATTATTGGGCGCAAGCCGAGATTCCAGCAGGACACATTGTGTATCTGGATGATGCACCCGCTGTCTAAACAGCCAATCAAAGTCGAGCTAATGACTTTAAACAAGCGTGGGAGGCAACCCACTGGTATGTTTTTATTTTTTGTACTTAGTAGTTTATTTTCGAGTTTTTATAGTTATTAGTTAATAATTAAAAAAAACCACAACCAAAAAAAAAAAAAACGGGTGACTCTCGTCACCCGTCCGAGGCGAAGGTACGCGTTATATCTCGTCCTCCTTCTTCCTCGCGCTTTACCTGCAAACAAAACGAACACTTAGTAAAATATAACAAATTCTTAACTTTTGATTTTGTTAACCAAATTGAGTGATTCAAAAGCATAATCCGTGTGGATTTTGGCCCTCTTTCACAATTTCAATTCAGTTTTCAAGATCTGGAAGGTATGTGTTCGGAATCTCCAATTTTTAGTCTGCCAAAGGTTTGGTAAAATTCGATTTTTGACTTGATTAGCTTGATTTAACTGTTGAATCATGGTTAGTTAAGTTGTATTAGATGAACGATACCATCCATGTGTGATTTAATCGGTTGATTTGCAAGTTTTTGAAATTTTCGAGTTCATGATGAAATTTGCAAAAATCTAGAAATTTTGGGTGATTTGGGTTGAATTGATGATTGAATTGTGTTCCTGTTAGTGTTGTTGTTGATCGCCATCAGTTACTTCATCTTGATTCATTGATTTTTTCGAATTTTCAAAAATTTGCTGATTTTGGTGGTGTTTTTGGTTGATTTTTGACTTGAATTTTCAGATGCCTCGGCATGAGAAACGACAGCGACAAGGTTCGTCTTCGAGGTCTGCATCAGGCTCGACACAGACATCCAGCAATTACCCAGTTTGCAGGCCTTCATGGCCAAAGCGAGAGAACCTGAAGATACCATCTCAAGTGCCTTGGGCAGGAACTCCAAAGCAGGAGATATCATGGGATACCTGCATACTCCGTGACATTCAGGAGGAGTGGGATGAATATGACACGCTATTCTACAAAACGTGGCAGGAGGTGAAGATTGCCCCCACCAGATTCGTAGATGCTGTTATTCTGCAGAAGAGGGGCATCTTCGAGGAGGTTGTGGAGACTTTGGAGAGGATCGGGCACTATGCTATTCCAGCAGTACGATCTGTACCCAGACTTGGTTCGCCAGCTTCTCTCTACTGTTCACGTGTACTACGCGAATGAGCTGGCAAAGCGTACGCAGGAAGGCACGCTAACTTTCCTGATCTGCGGGGTTCGCTACAGGATCAGTCTGATGGAGCTTTGCAAAGATTTATGGTTTCTCTGACCACTTCACAGGCGTTCTCCTTCCCTCACAGTGGACCCACATGCAGACATTCTGGTCCAAGTTCGGGAATGGAGTCTATGACAGCAAGACGAGCATGCAGACAGAGGTTCGACATCCTGTGTTGCGGTACATTCTGCGCCTTCTTGGCAACACCATTTTGTGCAAGTCTGTGCCGAGCAAGACACGGGTTAGTGAGCTGCTTCTCCTTTACTATGGCTTTGCTGATATGCTCGATGAGGTGATACCTATGGATAGCATGGTCTGCGCCAACTTAGGCGCTATTTTTGTTGAGCATTTGGTCTCCTTGAAGACCAAGCCATTCACCAGTCCTGGGGAGAAGACTGAGAGTGTAGGCAGTTTTCTGACACCGATCTTCCAGCTCTTTCAGATCGATGTCACACCTTGCAGCCTTCGCAGTGACAGATCTCTCATGGATAACCAGCATCTGCGCCATGTTACGTGGCTCAAGTCTGGAGTTGTCTGGACATTCACTACTACTGCTGGAGAGTATGTTGGCATTAAGTTGCCACAGAGAGCGCTCACGACGATCCAGGATGTCACACACCACATGCTTTTCCTGCCTGATCGGAGTCTGTTGCGCCCTCTACCTCTGTGTCCTGCTAGAGCTGCCACTACTGGCGTTTCCACTCCTGCTGATGCTGGACCATCTAGACGCCAGACCACTACACCCACTGCCTTCAGGTGTCCTCCACGACCACAGACACCCATGGATATGGCGGCTTTTCAGGAGTATGTCATTGACAGCTTCGAGGGACTATGGGATGCTGTTGCTACACTTAGCAACTGTGGTTGTGTCCGTCCACATTACACCACCGAGCCCTGTGAGAATGAGGACTGAGCCTATATTATCTGGTTACTTGATTCTGTTTCTTGTTTCTTTTATTTCTCTTGAGTCATTTTTATGGTTTCTTTGAGTCAGTTTTCAGTTACTTTGATGATGTTTTGTGAGATTGTTGAACCATGTTTCTATTGCTATGTTTGGATGTTATTAAATTTGTGTTTGAGTGCTCTAATAGTCTGACTTTAGAGTACATATGATGACATTACCAAGCTGGTGACGCTCGTCACCCGACCCTTCGCAAGGTACCACTTTTTCACCTTGGTTTTACAAGTTCTCATGCATCTTTTTGACCAACTATTGGCTTAATTACACTAGGGACAGTGTTGTTTAAGTCTTGGGGAGGTGGTTACTGACGTTGTGTGTTTTGTGTTTGATTTATAGAGTCTTAAAGTTGAGTCAAAAACCTGTTTTTATAGAATCAAAGTTTTGAAACTGTCTGTTTTTCTTGGAACTAACCATAGGACGTTTTTGCTTATAAGAACCATTGCCACAGTAGTTGATTACAAGTCTTACTAAGTTGAAAGTCATAGGTAGATCAGTCTAGCAATGAACGTTTAGGTTCTTAAAGAATCTGGAAAATTTGCTGTTAGCTCCACCTTAATGAACTTTAAACTTCTTATCTTGGGACTTGATTCTCATTGATCTTGATTCTCTCTTTCAACACTGACAAGTATGTTTAGATACAGTCTCTCTTTGATCTTCCCTGATGTAGTTTTTAAAAATTTAATTCTAAAGAATGGTGCATTCATGACCCTGTCTCCTCACAAGGAACAATAGTAATGAACACACTCAAGAATCTGTCTCCTCACCAGGAACACAAGTATTGAGTAGCACCATATGTTAGACTGTAAAAAATGAGAAAAGAAGTGAAAAAATCAAAAATATCAGAATGAAAAAAGATCAAGGAAAGAGAAAATAGGAGAACTGTGTTGAGATTGCTTTGTTCAGTTGTTTAGGAAGGGAAAAGAATCTGTAAGTGATTGAGATGATAAAATCTTGATGAGATTTCACACTTAGATAAAAAAATAAGGAGTTAGCCGTAGAGATTTCGGATTTCTTGAAGGGTTTTGGATTGGACTTGAGAGATTTGCTAAGCTTGTGATGATTATATTGAAATTTGATCTTGTGTTGACTCTGTGGTATGTGGATTCGAAAGTGTTAACTAATGTGGTGTTCCTGATGTTTAACTGATTGCTTCTTGATTTTAAACCTCGACCCTGTTCTTTGTTTGATGTTTGATTGAGGGCAAGCAAAAGCTAAGTCTGAGGGAGTTGATATATCATGGTTTTTATAGTTTTTAACATTGATATAAGTCCTTTTTATTGAGTCTTTTTGGTCTTTTTAGAGTCTTTATAGAGTTTTTGCGGGTTACAGCATGTCTGGAGCATAATTGGAGATATTGAAGCAAATTGGAGCATTGCAAGTTTAAGCCACGAAGTGTCCAGCTCGGAGAAGAAAAGTATGCATTTGGGTGACGCTCGTCACCACCTATGGTGACGCTCGTCACCCATGAAGGAAGGAGCGTGGCTGGTTTATTAAAAGTATGAAGATTATTTGGAGAATTGGCCGAGAAGTTCCAATATTTACAAGAAAGCCTGAGATCGTGTTTAGCCTCTAAATATTAGGTTTTTCAGCCATTGTTGGCTGGTATCTTAGTTTCTGAGAATTCATAGAGCTTTTAGAGAGGATATTATTGAGAGCTTTTAGGGAGACAGATCCTGTGAGGACCCGACCGTCTATCACTAGACCAGCCCGAACCTCACCGAGTCTTCTCTCGGCCAGAATACAAAAACATGCATATTTTAAAAACTTTCTTAAACTTAAACAAGTTCGATTCATCAAAAGACATCCATTCTCATTGCATAATTATTCCAGAAACACTTAACAGAATTTGGATTCAATAACAAACTAACTTATCAGATTCGGTTCAACTCATAAGGCACTAACACAAGTACTTAAATAGAAACTCAAACTCAGAATATGAATCCCAAAACCCAGTCCTAATCCGCCTCTTTCCTTCACTGCCTTCCAGTCCGCCTTCAGAGCTACTCGCCCTGGACTTTATCCTTACCTGCACACTCAAATAGAGAGGCATAAGTATTTGATAAATACTTAGTGAATACGGTCATCCCGTAAGACCTTAGCCAGTACCAGAAAACGCATCATACTAACAGTTATACAATTCACATTATCACTTAGCAAGCAAGTACAGAAAACAGTACGGTCCTATGATCATCTCAACTACTTGTGAAGCCTCACAAAGCATCGGTACTGCTCCAAGCGAGATTCACACATCCCCTTGAGCTAGTAACTCGATCCGGACATTCACACAGCTAGTTAGACATCACGTATTGACCACGGTTCATACTTAACTATTCACAATCACAGAAACATTAACCTTGCTAAGCAGAAACCACTAACTTACACAAGCAATCAATGAAAATCAGATAACCTAGCAATCTAACAATTCTTGATACAGACTACAGTCACGCACTCACCTTAGACACAGAAACAAACGTTTCAGTCGAAAGAATCTCGGTGATTTCTCGATCAGAAACTGAGATACTCGGACACACTTGCAATTTCTCGGCTATCGCTCAGACTGGTCCGGCTAAAACTCCACACCTCTCGGCTATCTCTCAACCCGGTCACTTTTTCTCGGGGAAGAAGCTGTATTCCCTCAGAAACAGTATAATTCAGATCGATCAGTCCAAAGTTACTCGACAGAAACTCAACAGAAATCAGAATAGCCGAACACTTACAAGATTCACTCGGACGAATCGAAGTGCTCTCGAATATCACACGATCCGCTCAGAAATCCTCGGATAAACTCTGTTATTCCCTCGGCAAATCCTCAAATCAGGACGAATGGTCGAAACAGATCCACAGAAACTCGGACAGAACACTCGATCTCTCAGTGATAGTCGGAATCGCCGGCAAAACTTCGATCTCTCTCGGCCAACTCTCGGGATAATCAGAAACTATGGGATTTCTCTCGACCAATCTCTCTCTCACGCGATATTTCTCTCAAATAATGCGGCTGTCTCGAGAAAAAGTCTCAAAATCCCTTTTATATGCTCGCAAAACCTAGTTAACCTGGTTATAGCCGGCGTCTCCCGGTTTCAGTCAGGTTTATCCCGGTCAGCTTTGATTTCTCTCGGATATCGCCTAAACTGCTCGACCATCCTCATGAGAAATTAGTTTTTATCCGACCAAACTCCCAGCCCACGGGCCCAGCCCATTTTTACTCGGCTAAAACCACAAAGCCTCGGTTATTTTCCTTTTTCCCTCGGACATGATCCATTTCTCTCGGACATAATCTATTTCCTCTCGGACATAATTCATTTCTCTCGGACATAATCCATTTTTCTCCTGGATATGGTCCGTCCTGCTCGGCCAGCACGGCCATCCTTCGACTATTTCTCAGTCATCCATCGACTATAGTCTGAACCTCCCATCCATACGAATTTTTCCCTTGACTGAACTCACATTCCTTCGGACTACCTCCTGTCCGGCTCGATCATTCCTGATTTTCTCGGATACGGATGCTACAACTCTCCCCCACTTGGTTTGGATTCGCCCTCGAATCCGGTTCTTCTTCCTGAAGTTTCTCAAACCATTTCAGAAACCTTGTACTCATCTTAGACTCTACTTCCCAAGTAGTTTGCTCATCCCCATTACAGTCCCAGACAACTTGGATCATCTTGACCCTCTTACCGCCTAAGCTTTTCTTTCCTGTCAACCACTCGGATCGGTCTACCTTCCACGGTCAGATTCTCTTGCAATTCCGAAGGTGGTTCAGATATCACAGTCTCACGTTCGGTTATGTACTTTCTCAGCTGCGACACGTGAAACACATTGTGGTAAGCACTCATTTCCGGCGGTAAGTCCAACTTATACGCCACTGGTCCAATCCTTTCCAGAATCCGGTACGGTTCCATGTACCTCGGACTCAACTTAGCATCAAACGTTGCTCGGCTTTTCCCCTTCTAAGTCATAGCCTTCAGATAAACCAGATCGCCCACACTGAACTCTAAGTCCTTACGACGCTTACCAGCATAACTCTTTTGTCGGTCTTGAGCCTCTTTCAGCTTAACCTTCAGAAACCTGATCTTTTCAGTAGTCTCTTCGACTATAGCAGGTCCTAACTCACTCCGCTCCCCCACTTGGGTCCAACATAGCGGTGTTCTACATGGCCTTCCGTACAACGCCTCATACGGAGACATCTCAATGCTCCTATGGTAACTGTTGTTATACGCAAACTCAGCCAACGGTAGATAACTTTCCCAGTTACCACCCCAGTCCAGTACACAAGCTCTCAGCATGTCCTCTAACGTCCTGATGGTCCTCTCAGACTGACCATCCGTTTGCGGATGATATGCAGTACTCATATGCACCTTCGTCCCAAACTCTTTCTGAATCTCTTTCCAGAATCGTGAAGTAAACTTTGGATCACGATCTGACACAATGCTCGCAGGCACTCCATGAAGCTTGACGATCTCATCGACATACAACTCCACCAGCCTAGCCACTCCATCCGTTTTCCTCATAGGCAAGAATTGAGCAGACTTGGTCAGCCTATCAACAATGACCCAAATCGCGTCATACTTCTTCAGAGACCTCGGTAAACCCAACACAAAATCCATTGTGATCATATCCCATTTCCATTCCGGTATTGGTAATGTTTGCAACAACCCACTTGGAACCTGATTCTCAGCCTTAACCAGCTGGCATGTAGAACAGCTAGCCACCCACTTGGCTACGTCCCGCTTCATCCCGACCCAATGATAGTACCTTTTTAGATCCTGGTACATCTTGGTCATTCCCGGATGCACAGAAAACCTCGACTGATGTGCTTCTCTTAGAATTTCCTCCCTTAACTCTTTCACGTCAGGAACACACACTCTGTCATTCACAACAATCGTCCCATTGTTGGAAGTCTGATATTCGGTCTTTTTCACTCTGTGACAACTTATTCAGATTCTCATCCTCCTTTTGAGCCAAACGAATCCTTGTTAACAAGTCAGCTTGATCCGCAGCTCCCAAACCCAACGGTTCCAGTTCTTCAGATAAAACGTTCAACCTTAACGTCCTTAGGAGATTCACAACTCCTTCCACATCCTTGGCAGAAGATACACTAGCCCTCCTCCGGCTTAATGCATCAGCAACGAGATTAGCCTTTCCCGGATGATAAGCTATCTCTAAGTCGTAGTCAGTGACTAACTCCATCCATCTCCGTTGCCTCAAATTCAACTCAGGTTAAGTGAAGATGTACTTCAAACTCTTATGATCGGTAAACACCTGAACTTTCCCACCATACAAGTAGGATTGCCATATCTTTAACGCAAAGACTACAGCTGCCATCTCCAAGTCATGCGTAGGGTAGTTCGCCTCATGCTTCCTTAGCTGCCTTGACGCATATGCAATCACATTTCCATGCTGCATTAGGACACAACCTAGTCATTTCCCAGAAGCGTCCGTGTACACCACGTACGGTTCATCCGGCTCAGGTAAAGCCAACACTGGTGCACTTGTAAGCATTCCTTTCAGCTTCAAGAAACACTCTTCACACTCAGCCGTCCAAACAAATTCAACATCCTTACCAGTCAGACGTGTCATTGACTGAGCCATACTCGCAAAGCCCTTCATAAAACGCCTATAATAGCCAGCCAATCCCAGAAAACTTCTTATCTCTGATGCATTCTCGGGTCTCGGCCAATCCGCAATAGCCTTGATCTTTTCCGGATCCACGGACACTCCCTTGTCCGATACAATGTGACCCAAGAACCCAATATGCCGTTGCCAGAAGCTACACTTACTCAACTTAGCAAACAACTTCTGTTCTCGCAACTTTTCCATAACAATCCGCAAATGCTTCTCATGATCTTCCGGACTCTTTGAGTACACCAAAATGTCATCTATGAAAATAATCACAAACTCATCCTAGTACTCCCTGAACACGCCATTCATCAGCTTCATAAATGCAGCTGGCGCATTTGTCAAGCCAAACGGCATGACCACAAACTCGTAATGACCGTACCTTGTCCTAAAGGCAGTCTTTCGAACATCCGGTTTGTCTATTGGTATTTGGTGGTACCCTGAAGCCAAATAAATCTTCGAGAACCAAGTAGCACCTCTGAGCTGGTCCAACAACTCGTCTATCCTTGGAAGTGGATACTTGTTCTTCACAGTTACACGGTTCAACCCTCGGTAGTCGATGCAAAGCCTGAAACTTCCATCCTTCTTCTTTATAAACAGAACAGGTGCGCCCCATGGTGAACTGCTTGGCCTTACAAAACCTTTGTCTAAAAGTTCAGCCAGTTACTTCTTCAGCTCAGCCATCTCGGCCGGTGCCATTCTGTACGGTGCTTTCGATATCGGAGCTGTCCCCGGTTCAAGTTCAATCGTGAACGGATCCAAACGACCTGGTGGCATTCCAGTCAAAGCTTGGAAAACGTCCTCAAACTCTTGTACTACTGGAATATCTCCTAACTCCACAACCGGTCCAACCTCATCTATTGATATTGTCACTACGTATGCCTCACACCCTTTCTCTATCAAACGCTCCGCTTGTATTGCTGACACAACCAAGCTACCAGAAGTCGGTCTTATTCCTTGATACACTAGAACCTCGCCATCTCTTTCGAACCTTACCCTTCCACGGTGGCAATCCAGATGCACCTTGTACTTACTAAGCCAATCCATTCCGAGGATGACATCATAAGACTTAACATTGCAGATTACCATATCTACTGCCATACTAACTTTGCCAATCCAGACAGAAATATTTTTAACCATTCCTAGTGAGTACATCACTTGGCCTCCAGCAGCCCTCACTAACCCAAAATCCTCTCTGGGTTCCTTCTGGAATTCTCCCTTTCCAATCATCTCTGGATTCACAAAACAATGACTCGCTCCGGAGTCAAACAGAACATGGGTCTCTACCTCACCCATTAATAAGGTCCCTACACATTTAACCCCTAGAATGCTAAGACACTTAACAGAACACGCAGACACAGACAACAAGCAACAGACAGAACTCAGAAAACTGTAAGTATTATAACTCACCAGTGATCGGTCGAGAAGCGCTCGGATCTCCACTTCCGTCTGCGGTCGCTGCATACACTCTCGGCATGATGGCCTGCCTCTTGGCCGCCGGTGCCAGTGCATCTCCTGCACGCTTAGCCTGAGAAGCGGCTTGCCCAGCTGCTCCTGACCTCAGACAATCACGCTTGTAGTGTCCCGGTTCTCCACAACCGTAACACAAAACAGAAACGCTGTCTCCATCCGACACTCTCGCCATCCTTGTGTCTGGCTCAGGACAATCCCGCACTTGATGCTCCCGGCTTCCACAACGGTGACAAGCCCCAGCTGAACGCCTACAAACGCCCACAAGCACCTTCCCGCATGATCCATACACAATGCGGTTCCCACTAGACTTGGCTGGAACATTCCTCCCAACCCTGCGGTTCTGTCCTCCAGACGATTGACCACTCTTGGACACGGCAACGACAGTACTCGCCTTTGACAAACCTTCCTCTGCTTGTCCAGATTCCAACAGTGCTGCTTTCTCCACAAGCTCAGTGACCGTCGCATAGTCACGCACCAGACAACCGTTCCTTAGCTCAACTCTTAGCCCACTCATGAACCTTCGGATTAGCTTATCCTCAGTGTCGTAGTCACGTCCCACGTACTTACGTAACTGGTTGAACTCGGTCTCATACTGCCGAACCGTCTTGGTCCCTTGGCGCAGATACAGAAACTCAGCCTCCAACTGATTGTAAGCTTCCTGCGGGAAGTACTTACTCTGAAACATCGCAGAGAACGTCTCATACGAACAGTTTGGATTCACCAAACGCCCGGTGATTCCCTTCCACCAGCTGTGCGCAGTACCCTCCAAGTAATGCACAGCTATGTCCTTCTTGTAACCCTCAGGACAGCGGATAGACTCGAAGTTCCGCTCCAGTCTCATCCTCCACTCATCAGCCTTAATAGGCGCAGAACCTCCAGCAAAGAACTTGGTTCCTAGCCTCCCCATATGATCCAGCACCTTGAGGTAAGACGGAATCACCACACCTTAAGCCCCAGAACAGCCTCCAACCCAACCGGTTGTGCTCCCGCAGCAATCCCTGCCACGTTTCCAGCATTGGCCGCAGCCACATTTGCAGCATTCCCAGCCGCATTCACTTGCTGGTCCATGACCACATTCTCAGTTCCAGAACTCTCAGTGTTCTCAGCACCATTCACTTGAGCTCTTGCAGTTCTCTTTCTCGGAGCCATCTGCCAAACAGAAAAACTGGTTAGCCCGAAGCTAACCCCAGACAAGAGTTTCACACTCTACAGAACAACAGACTGCGAGATCTGGCAGTGAAAAGGTGGATAGACTCTAACCCCAACTATGCAAATGAACTGTCCTAGAATCGACTATGCTCTGATACCAACTTGTGAGGACCCGACCGTCTATCACTAGACCAGCCCGAACCTCACCGAGTCTTTTCTCGGCCAAAATACAAAAACATGCATATTTTTAATAACTTTTCTTAAACTTAAACAAGTTCGATTAATCAAAAGACATCCATTCTCATTGCATAATTATTCCAGAAACACTTAACATAATTCGGATTCAATAACAAACTAACTTATCAGATTCGGTTCAACTCATAAGGCACTAACACAAGTACTTAAATAGAAACTCAAACTCAGAATATGAATCCCAAAACCCAGTCCTAATCCACCCCTTTCCTTCACTGCCTTCCAGTCCGCCTTCAGAGCTACTCGCCCTGGACTTTATCCTTACTTGCACACTCAAACAGAGAGGCATAAGTATTTGATAAATACTTAGTGAATACGGTCATCCCGTAAGACCTTAGCCAGTACCAGAAAACGCATCATACAACAGTTATACAATTCACATTATCACTTAGCAAGCAAGTACAGAAAACAGTACGGTCCTATGATCATCTCAACTACTTGTGAAGCCTCACACGGCATCGGTACTGCTCCAAGCGAGATTCACACATCCCCTTGAGCTAGTAACTCGATCCGGACATTCACACAGCTAGTTAGACATCACGTATTGACCACGGTTCACACTTAACTATTCATAATCACAGAAACATTGACCTTGCTAAGCAGAAACCACTAACTTACACAAGCAATCAATGAAAATCAGATAACCTAGCAATCCAACAATTCTAGATACAGACTACAGTCACGCACTCACCTTAGACACAGAAACAAACGTTTCAGTCGAAAGAATCTCGGTGATTTCTCGATCAGAAACTGAGATACTCGGACACACTTGCAATTTCTTGGCTATCGCTCAGACTGGTCCGGCTAAAACTCCACACCTCTCGGCTATCTCTCAACCTGGTCACTTTTTCTCAGGCAAGAAGCTGTATTCCCTCGAAAACAGTATAATTCAGATCGATCAGTCCAAAGTTACTCGACAGAAACTCAACAGAAATCAGAATAGCCGAACACTTACAAGATTCACTCGGACGAATCGAAGTGCTCTCGGATATCACACAATCCGCTCAGAAATCCTCGGATAAACTCTGTTATTCCCTCGGCAAACCCTCAAATCAGGACGAATGGTCGAAACAGATCCACAGAAACTCGGACAGAACACTCGATCTCTCAGTGATAGTCGGAATCGCCGGCAAAACTTCGATCTCTCTCGGCCAACTCTCGGGATAATCAGAAACTATGGGATTTCTCTCGACCAATCTCTCTCTCACGCGATATTTCTCTCAAATAATACGGCTGTCTCGAGAAAAAGTCTCAAAATCCCTTTTATATGCTCGCAAAACCTAGTTAACCCGGTTATAGCCGGCGTCTCCCGGTTCCAGTCAGGTTTATCCCGGTCAGCTTTGATTTCTCTCGGATATCGCCTAAACCGCTCGACCATCCCCACGAGAAATTAGTTTTTATCCGACCAAACTCCCAGCCCACTGGCCCAGCCCATTTTTACTCGGCTAAAACCACAAAGCCTCGGCTATTTTCCTTTTTCCCTCGGACATGATCTATTTCTCTCGGACATAATCCATTTCCTCTCGGACATAATCCATTTCTCTCGGACATAATCCATTTTTATCCCGGATATGGTCCGTCCTGCTCGGCCAGCCCGGCCATCCTTCGATTATTTCCCAGTCATCCATCGACTATAGTCTGAACCTCCTATCCATACGGATTTTTCCCTTGACTGAACTCACATTCCTTCGGACAACCTCCTTTCCGGCTCGATTATTCCAGATTTTCTCGGATACGGATGCTACATATCCTGTGCTCTTTTTAGAGAAGATTTTGAACCCCCTTTGTTTTTATTCTATTCTTTTAATGCAAATTCATTCAGTTATGTTTTGTGATTTCATAAGCATGTCTGAGTAATTTGTTAGTTAGGTTAGGTCTTTTTCAAAGGTTGATGAAGAGTTTGTAGAATTGCTACCTATTAGGAATATCTTTTGGTTTTTCATCTCTGCTTGCTTTAAAATCGAATTTCTTAGACACATCATCTAGAAATCCGAAAATCATAGGTTGTTAAACATATGTGAGAGCATTATTGATAACCTGAACTAGTATTTGATGAGAAAAACAACTTAGTGCAAAAAGATTTGACTTTAGAAGTTTTGCGAACAATTGAATTTGATCATATTGCATGTTTAGATTGTTAGGATTTGCAAAGAGATTTGAAATTCTGTGATTTAGACATAGTTAACTTCTGCAATGAGAATTGATTAGTTATATATTTGATGTTCATGTTCAAAATGGTTCTTAATCATTTCTGATTTCATGCATTCTACATTCTCAGATTCAGCCAATGCAACTTATAAGGGCTCGAATGAGGACTCACTTGTAACCCCAACTTCTTGACCATGATATTACTTGCAACATTGGCACAACTTCCACCGTCTATGATCAAACTGCAAACCTTTCCTTGAACTAAGCAACAGGTGTGAAAGTGGTTCTCCCTCTGATCTTGTTCCTATGGCTTGCTTTGCACGGTCAAAGTCCTTCTTGCTACGAGTAACTCTCCCTGAACTGGTAGCAATTCATTCTCCTCAGTTTCCTCTTGCTTCTCATCTTCTAATTCTATATCACCATTGTCAAGCAAGACCATGACTCGTTTGTTTATGCACTCATTGGCATAATGCCCTCGGCCTTGGCACTTAAAACACTTCACATATCGTTCCTTAGTACCAGCCTCCTTAGTTTTCCCATGTAGAGATGTAGCTTCTGGTTTTAGAACGGGTGGCCTGACCTCTCTCGGATGGTTCTTATAATCCTGCGGGTAGACTGACCGGTTTCTGGTACCGTTGCCAAGACCAGTACGGTATGACCCTTTTCTCTTCACTTGTTGCTCAAACAAAACAGCCTTATGGAGCATTTCTTCCAGATCCACGTAGTGTTGGGTTTCAAGGCGGTCCTGAATCTCACGGTTAAGCCCTCCGAGGAATCTGGCCATTGTGGCTTCTCTATCTTCTGAGATGTCCGCTCTAAGCATGAGTGTTTCCATCTCCTGAAAATATTCCTCCATGGTACTGTTTCCTTGTGTCACTCTCCTAAGTCTTTGATGGAGCTCTCTGCGGTAATGGCTTGGCACAAACCGCTTCCTCATTAAGTTTCTCATCTCGTTCCATGTAGTAATCAGATACTCTTGGTTGTGTCTTCTAGTTGTGACAAGCTGATCCCACCAACTCAAAGTGTAGTCATAGAACTATGTTGCTGCCACCTTAACTCTATTATCCTCCGTATAGTGTTGAACGTTGAATACGAGTTCTATCTTCTTCTCCCATTCAAGGTAAGCATCCGGATCACACTTGCCATGGAAGGAGGGGATCTTCAACTTAAGCCCGGCCAAGTTGTCCTGCACTCTGTCTCTGCCCTGTCTAGAGCTTCTCCGGCCACTCCTTAAAGAACCACTGCCTTGGTAGTATTAGTCTGTATGATGTCCGCTGGCCTCATCCTCTTGATCATCTTCTCTCACAGTTTCTTTTCCCGAACGCTTATTGACTGGCTCCCTTTGTTCAAAATCTTGTCTGATCTTCTCCACTTCCGAGTGTAACATCTTTTTCAACTCGGTTGTGAGGGCCTCAATCAATATTCTTTGACTTCTTCCCATCTGACTCTCCGGATCATCTTCTCCGGCCATGGTACCTGAAAATAATTAACAACTCGCAGTAAGTAGTTCTTTGATAGTTTAGAATTAATAAAAATTCTAGACTACTTTTAAAAATATTTTGAAAAATATTAGCAACTAAATCCGTGATGAACAATGTTTTTTTTTTAAATTGTTTTTAAAAGTAGATGAAGAGACAAAAAAAAAATGAAACGACAAATTAAGAACAGATCGGATCAGAGAACTTATCTTTGAAAGGTTTGCTCACATACCACGTAATATGATCCCACTTTGATCGTGAACCTTACAAGCTGAATTCTGAATGAAGTGGATCCGATGAGGGTGAACACATAAGACGGACTCAAGGATTTTTGTTCGGACTTAGGTGAGTGGAAGGTGAAAGAGCGAATGATGGAAGTAGACAAGAGGTGCGGCTGTCTCTTGTATACAACTGATGAAGCAAAGGACATGACACACCAATGATTCAAACAGGATTTCTCAAGGATATTACACACAGTGAGAGGTTGATCTATTCTCAAAAGATTTTATTAAAAAGATAGATGAAAAACTAAACTCTTCTCCACACACGGTTTTAAGGAGAGAAGAGGAGATACGGACTACAAGAAACATTAAGTTAGCGTTGGGACAAACCCCCTTGACTGACCATGCAAAACTCAGTTCAAACTTACACAAAATACAAGACTCAAAAACAGCTAAGGACAGAAATAAATCTAGACACTCTAAGCCGCGGATGGTAGAAAGAAGTGGGCTTGGACAAAGCTTAGCTGCATGTTTTCATCCGTCACTTAAGGTGTATTGCCGTGGGATGTCGATATTCACTTCGATATGCCTTAATAAAGGGCGATTAATCGCCTTTCGTCCTTGCAGTTTAGGCACATCAATGTGTTACGTCGATATTGTGCTCGATACGCACTTCTTGACGTCATATCGACCTGGTACATCGATGCATGTCATCGATACGAATACTAGTTAAAGCATATCAAAGTGTGTATACCCCGATACATTGCTTGTCAAAGCATATCGGGTTGCCTTATATCGGTACTCTGATCGATACAGAAATCCTCTCAAGAGTATCGATCAGGATCACCTCGATACGCACGTCTATACATGTCCAACACACTTGCATCGAGCAAGTCATGATCGATACACATGCTCTGTATGACTCGTATCGATGTGCATGGCCGATATGTTGGTCGATATTGACCCTTCTTCGACTTCCTTCTTCTTCTAAGCTTGGTTTCTTCAACCTTAGCTCGTACCTGGTTACTAGAGACACTCAAAAACTCCCACACAAACATAAAAACATAAAAATGCAAAGCTATATTCAAGGATACGATGGGGTTGCCTCCCAAGTGCGCTTGTTTAGAGTCACTTAGCTTAACTTTTCTCAGCTCCTTAGTTGAGGTTTTGAGCAGGAGTTTTGGAACTCCTTGGTGTTGATGTGCCTCCTTTGACCTTTCTGGTGATCCCATCAATTTTCAACACAGCAAAGGGCTTTGGTTTGCTTCCCTCCTTTAGCTTGTAGTGGATCTCACCATACTTAGAAACAAAGGGCTTCAAGACAGCCCCATCTTCTTTGTTATCCAGCAGAATTTCATTCACACAATCAGAAACAGCCACTTCGAGGACCTCCTCTTCAGTGGTATCAGCAAACATCTTGGACAGACAGCAACCATCAAAGCTTGCACCAACATAGCCTTCAAACTCTGGCCAATGCTCACCAACTTTCTTCAACTTCTTGACCTCTATTGAGAAGGCTTGCTCATCTTCCAACTTGTTCCCTTCGGAGTCAAACTTCAGAACCTTCTCTTTGGTCAACCTTAGGTCTATTGTGCATTCCTTTTCATCAAACACTGCGCCAGCTGAAACTAAAAATTGTCTCCCTAGAATGATGGCGTTCTTGATCTTCCCTTCAACATCTAGGACCAGAAAATCTGTTGGTATGACCACTCCTTCAATCATCATTGGTACATCTTTAAGAGCTCCAAGTGGTGCTTTTACTGTCCCATCAGGTATGGTAAGAGACACATTACTCTGTTGAAGTTGAGTGTAGCCTAGCGCCTTAGCAGTAGAGGATGGGAGAAGGTTGATACTTGCTCCAAGATCACAAAGGCAGCTCTTAAAGGTTTTCCCTTTGAGTTCACAAGGCAAAGTGAAGCATCCAGGATCTCCAAGCTTCTTGATGTTCAGGACCTCAGTCTTGGCAATGGCTTCCTTCAGCTCTGTCTCAATATCAAGATCTCTAAGCTTCATCCGGTTGACATAGAGGGTGGTGTACTTATCCATAAGCTGCTTCTTAAACTTTCCAGGAAAAGGGAGAGCTAGCTTGTAAGGAGAATGATCATAGATCCCAGTTTGTTTCTCAGCTTGATTCTCCTCAAGTAGCTCTTTCTTCTCCTCTTCCTTAGTTGTTATTGCTTCAAGAGACTTCTCCTTTGCAGCTTCATGGTTGGCGTCAGCAGCCAAAAACTCTTCTCCCCCACTCTGAAGTTCAGTGTCCTCAGTGAACAGAGAAAGGAACTCATCAATGACAGCTTCCTCTTCATCTGAGAAGGTCTCTTCTTCAGTGATTATTGCATTGCAGAACTCTTTAGGGTTGGCTTCTGGTTTTCCAGAAAGGTTTCTTTAAGTTTTAGGACCAGCTATGCCCTTGTTGTTCTCTAGGGTCTTCACTCTTGAAGCCAATCCATCAATCTTGTTGGACAACTCCATATGAAGAGTATCCATTATGTTGTAGACTACAACAAACTTCTTGGTGATCTTCACAGTAGTAGCTTGTTGGCCTTGAAGGAGTTGTTGCAGCAGTCCTTTCACTTCAGCATCATTGGTGTTGGATGAGCTTGCTTGACCTTGAGAGAATCCAGGAGGAGCGAACTGCTTTTTCTGGAAGTTGCTTTGAAAGTTGTTCCTTGGTGCATATCCTTGGTTAAATGGCACAAAAGGTCTTGGCTGATTCCCTTGAAGTTGATGTGGAGGGTAAACTTGATCCTGGGGTTAGCAACATTTTTGCACCTATATGACAAGTTGGGGTTAGGTCTGAAATTCCTATATCCATTGTATCCACCTTGATTACCCAAGTAATTCATCTCCTCCACTTGTAGCTCCTCTTCATTAGGCATCTCCACCACTTCACCAACATAGTTGATCTCTTAGTGTTGCACTTGTAGCAGTTTGTCAAGCCTAGAATTCAGCTCTTTCAACTCTCTTCTTGTAGACTCCTGCACCTTCTTAGTGTTGCCATCCTCTCCTCTTAGAGTTCTGTCATAATCTTCACTATAGTTCCCATCACTTTGGGCTAAGTTCTCCACAAGCTCTAGGCCTTCATCTACATCTTTTGATAGAAAGTTCCCATTGGAGGCAGTATCAAGCAGCATCCTGATCTTGGGGAGAGCGCCTCTGTATAAGGTTCAGAGTAGTGAAGCTTGTGAGAATCCATGGTGAGGGCATTGCAGTATGTATCCTTTGAATCTCTCCCATGCTTCACCAAAACTCTCACTATTCTTATGAGCAAAACCAAATATCTCATTCCTGATTCTAGCAGTTCTTGAAGTAGAGAAGAACTTTGCTGGAAAAGCTTTCTTTCACTCATCCCATCTGGTGATACTTCCTTGTGGAAAGTTTTTTTCCCATTGGTGGGCTTTGTCTCCAAGAGAGAAAGGAACAACCTGAGCTTGAAGCCATCTGCGATGACTCCATTGATCTTGGTTAGTGAGCAAACTCTGTCAAAATTATCCAAGTGATCCAAAGGGTCTTCAAGTGGTAACCCATAGAACTTGCTGCCTTGAACCATTGAGATCAATCCAGATTTAATCTCAAAGTTGTTGTTCTGAACTGCTGGAGGAAGGATCCCAGTTCTGTTGTTGTAAGCGTTTGGTGCGTCACCAGCTCCAATGGGTCTGATTGGGCGTGCACCAGGTGCTGGTCCTCTCTGACCTTGTTCACCATGAACTCCCTACTGTCCCTGAACTCCAGCAACTCCTTGAGCACCTTGTGCAGCTGGTGGTCCATGAAACCGCTGATCATCTATACCATGCTCCATGTTGAGCTGATCAAACCTTTGCAGTCTCTCTCTTTCTCTTGTAGCTCTTAGTGCTCTTTCCACTTGCAGAATGTTGTGTTGATAGTCCATAAGGTTTTGAATGCCTTTAGACCTCAAATTCATACACCTATAAGCAAAAGAGCAGCTTGCAAATCAGTAACAAACAGGAAAAAATAAAAGCTTGATCTTAGACAATCCACAAATCCTAATGCTTAAGCTAAACCCATATGGCAACGGCGCCAATTTGGTAGCAGGATTATTACTAGCTAGCAAATCCTACATATACTCATATCATTGTAGTATGTAGGTATCAATCCATATGAGTTTTTAAGGCACCAAGAATACAGCAAATCATTTAAGTCAAGCAAGATTCAAAATGGCAGTTGTGAACAATACTAACAAGTTTAAAGACTAAACTAAGCAAGCAAGAAATTTAAATAAAAGAAGTAATGATCTAAGATGGGGGTTATTGATTAAGAGGGGATTAGAACCTAACCAGTGATGCATCAAAATCATTCAAACAATGTTATCTTCTAGGCATAGGATTAACAACTATAACTAGCTCAATTCCTTGATACTAATCACTTTGCTAAGCACACATTTAAGATAAATCCCTTTACTCAAATACATGATAATCAAGCATTCAGAACAGAACTCTAATCCTATAAAGCCAAAATGCACCTTAGACATCTAATTCCTTAGGCTAAGCATACAAATTCTCTAAGAGACTCTAAGCAGCATTTCATCAAACACTTACCAGGCGCTAGAAAAAACCAAGATACTAAACAAGCCTGGCCAAGACTAATCTAGTTTTAAGCACATCTAATAGAGAGAAGACAATCATATTAAGCATAAGACATCACTAATCTAGTCCTAAAACCCCTCTAATCTATCCCATCTCAAAGCCTAAATAAGACTACTCACTAGCCATAGTCAAAACCACAAATTCCAGAGAGAAAAGATGGTTAAGCATGATTAGAAAGCATAATAAACAAGAATAGATCAAAGGCAAATACAGAAATTCCCTAAATCAAACTAATTCTTACAAGCAAAGCTGAAAAAGGAAAGGTTTTAAGTGCAAGAACAGAAAGAAAATAACAAGATCCAATTTGCCTAACCATTTTAGGACTTTAGTATCTATAAGGGAACTAGGAAACCCCTAGTAAACCAAGATTAAACCAAAAGTAAGCTGACTCGGACAGACCATATCGACATAGAATATCGATACACATGTCAATATCTTCTCTTCTTCTGGGTTGTATCGATGCCTCTTGGTCGATACGCATGTTGGTACAGAAGGCTTCCAGGTTGTATCGGTTTGGCTCTCTAAGGTGTGAAGTCGATACAATCGCCCTTTAGTTAAGGCTTATCGATCAAGCAAGTCGATATGGATCCTCAGTATTTCCCTGTCATGTGTATCGCTGGGACGTCTATACACTGCTCGATGTGGACTCCATTCTGCTGCATCGAGGTGTCTAAGTCGATATGCTTCCTTTACATTTTGCCTCTTATGTATCGATGTTGTAGTGGTCGATACTCCCATCAATATGCTCTGTATCAATCATATGATGTCGATATCATTATCGATATTGGTCCATCCGCCTTTGTCTCTTGCCTTGCTCCATTCCCAGCTTACACCCATTGCACCACATGGCCTCCACACTCCTTCAAGTACCTGAATAAAACTCCAAATGCATGCAAAATGCAATGCAGCTCCTAAAACTACACTAACTCCTAAATGTATGCAAATGGGACAAGAAGAAGCAAAATATGCATGTTTAGAGACTAAAACTAATGATGAATGCAAGCTAAAATTGTATAAATAATGGAGATATCATCCGCATCTACGTCCATTGTTATAATTGGATGATGCTGCATTCGCTTCAGGGAATGGAGCAGATCCAGTTGGACGATTTTGATGGTTTATCATCACGAGCTCGTTATTTTGTTCTGCAACAAGGAGGACTTGCATCAACTCCGAATAACGAGTGTAGCGATTCGACTACATTTCCAGGATGAAATGTGGAGAGATTTTTCTCAATCATATCATAATCACTCACTCTCTCTCCACATAACATCAAACATCATGGAATTATATTCACTCACATTTTTGTAATCCTGGAACCGGAGATTCAGCCACTCATGTCTGGCTTTTGGTAAGATCACATATTTCTGGTGATTAAACCTTTCTTTAAGTGATTGCCAGAGATCTGCAGGATCTTCTTTCGTGATGTACTCATCCTTTAAACCATCATGGATGTGGTGGCGTAGGAATATCATGGCCTTCGCCTTATTCTCATCTAAAGTCATTTTCGACTTATCGATGGTGCTCAAGAGACCGCTTTCTTTTAGATGCAATCTTGCACCTACCGCCCAAGTCATATAATTCTTTCCACATAATTCAAGGGCGGCGATCTTGAGCTTTGTCAAGTTTGACATGATATCTGAATAACAAAATCTAAATTCATTTAATTTAATTAAAAAAATTGCTTTTGCAAAACTTTGAAATATTTGAATATATTAAATGCAGAATTTAAGACAGTAATTTAAAGCAATAATTTAAAAGCAATAAATAAAAGTAATATGAGGAGGCACAGCCTACCATACAATTGCGCGGAGGAGTTCAAAAACTTCCACTCTATAAACAAGGATGGGGTTTTTAAACACCCACTCCATAATAAATTAGGAGGAGGCTTAACCATCAACTCCATAATTAATAATGATCTAGAAGGAGGCTTATCCTTCCACTCCATAATTTAAATATAAAGGAGATATAATCTACCACTCCATAAATAAATAATAAATAAATTTAAATGAGTTTACAAACATAATTTAAATTATACCTCTATTAGAGTTCTTCGTGCTGATAACGTGTTAAAAATAAAGAGAAGAGAGGGTTGACTTAAATTATAATGAAAGAGAATGAAAGACTTTATTTACGTTCTTTTCTTATGTGTTTATAACTTGTGTGTTTCTTCCTTATTGTTCTCTCTCCACTACATGCATCTATTTATAGTGGAGGAAGTACATAAACAGCTTTCACAAATATAGGAAACTAATGATATGTGTTATGGTGATGAGGATAATAATCAAGCTTAGTGTCCACTTATTGCATGCATTCGACAAGTGTCCATGAGGTGGCACCATGATAGATAATCATATATATAGGAGAACTCATATATATTTTGATATATCTTGAGGGTTGTATTAAGAGTATAACAAAATACTGTATAAAATAAATGGAGAAATCGTTTCTTTTAAAATTTTCAAACTAACTTTTGAAATACTATTTTAATTTTCTATTTTTTTAGGAAGTGATCTGGATCTGGATCTAAATGAGTTCTCCTATATTTTTTTTTTCTAAAAGCTTTTAATCCCTTGATCATTATGATTTGTATTATCAATGAATAACAAAGGACTGATGGTAAATTAATAAAAAAAAAACAACACCTATTTAGAAGTCTAAACATCAAAATAATTTACCACGATTTTTATCCACAGTACTCTCACACGCTTACGAGAAAATCCTTCCTAAACATCTTATTTTTTAATTTTATTTATATTACAATCTTATTTTGTATTACCAACCTCTCATTATTTATCTATTCGTTTTCATTTCTTTCTCCTTCACCATTATATCTACTTCTCTTTATGCTATTTATGATCCAACAAAGCCTAGTAAATACGAAATCAACCCAAGTCATTACGATAACAAATTCCATATTCATAAATTCTGAGAATCTCATATGAATTCAAGCAAAATCAAAACCCTAAGAAATAGATAAAGGGAATCAGAAAGAGTTACACAAAATTTGTTAGCCCTGCTCTTCTCTAATTCAGAAGCCGCGTCATCTATCTCAGTCTTGGTCTTTACATCCTCCACCGAGTTGTTGTTCATATCAGTTCTATTTCCGGCAGTGGAAGCAGATCGATCCTTCGCCATCTCAAACATCATCTTGATAATTTTCTTAGAATAAACCTCGAGGATTTTAATCCCATCGTCATGCATTAGATTCATTTCTACTACTTTCAGTCTCTCTTTTAATTATCTATATAACGTTTATTTATAGATATCTAAAATAATAAATATCTCATACATACACTTATAATAAAAAATACACATATATACAGTTAAATGTGTATTTATATTTTTCCGTAACATGTTAACTTATTTTTTGTATCGTATTAATTTAAGTATATATATATCTATAATTTTATATAAATTTCTAAATTAATAAATAACTTATGTTTTTGATATATAGTTATAATTATATGTGTATATTATCCAATAAAATGTTATATATTTTCTCAACTATTTATTTCTTGTATCATGTAAATATAAAGATATATTCTAATATTCCATATAATTAGCTACTTTTGTTGATGGATGTTAAGTTTCGTTTTAGTATATTTTTATGTATAGGAAAAAATTATTTGTTCTAATTAATGAAATTGTTTGTTTTTCGTTTGTGTTTATTTTGTAGACAAAGAAAAAAAAAGTAAAAAAAAAAAAAAAAAAAAGAAATTGGAAGACGGAAGAGAGTGATGAGAAAGATGAAAAAGATAGCTTGCTATTTGGAGAGCCCATATTTATGTTTATTGTCTCCCAACTTATGGCCAATCTTACGCACACGACGATGGCATAGTTTGTAAATTAGATGTTAATTTTTTATATAGGCATTCTTTTGTCAATTCTTTCTAGCTTATATTTAGTTTGTAAAAAAAAATCTCAAACCTTGCCATCTACTTTTTTGTCTCTTGTATTTTTATATTCTCGATATTTGTTATTTCCTTTTAATTAAATTTTTCAGTTCTAATAAATTTCAAACCAATTACTCTTCTTCGATTTGAAAAATAAAATATTTCCGCAGATATTGATCATTTGCGAAGCCAGATATACTCGATTACAGAATAATATCTCTATGATTAGAGTTTGCCTAAGAAATCACAATAATTGGTTGATTGGTTTGATTTTGTTTGGTTCCTTTAAAGTGTTAAAAACATATGTGTTAAATGAGTTTATTATGTTAGAAGGCAATTTAATGAGTTTTAATTATATTCAACGGTACTTAAAAAGAAAGGTGGATTTTGATGAGATGATAAGACGGAATCACCCTCACAATCTAATTAACTCTCTCTCGCCTCATTTTTACTATCTCTACCAAACAATAAATAAATAAATAAAAATTGATTCATCCGCCGATTCAATCGACTTTCATCTCAAATCTGAATCTTGAAAATTTTCATCTTCAAAAACCCTAAATCCGCTCTCAACTGCGATGGCGACAAAGCTTTTCAAGGTCATAGCTGAAGTTGTGATCGATTTACACCTAATTGGAGCTGAGGATTGAGAACGACCAGGAGGAAAAATTGGCGAAATTGGCTCAGAAAGACAACTTGTGGATAATTACATATAGATAAATTGTAACAAAAGAAAATAAAATAAGATATAAGGTAACAAATATCTTCTCTGTTTTTTTAATTAGTCTCCAAATGCTTTATATTTAGCTCTCACTCATGATGCAGTTGCCGTTTTTGTCTCCTCTGGCGGCTGAGGTGTCGTTAGAGGCGGTGTACAGGTCATATGGACGGGCTGTCACGTAATTTTGAGGGTGATTAACAGTGTTGTGGAGTTCTCGACTTGTTAAGTTCCCTAATTTTTGCCATCGAAGCTTCGTCCCAACTGGATTTTGTAAAAATTCCAAACTTGATTTTATCATGGACAAGATCTCGTGAACTAAATAATGTGAATGGACAATAGATGATGGATAGGATCTGGTGGACTAAATAGTGTTTTTTCATGGATCTGGTTACTGTAATCTCTTGCAGCTTTTGCCCAAATCTGCATGAATTTTGTTGAGATTCCAAACTTGATTTTATCATGGACAAGATCTGGTGAACTAAATAATGTGAATGGAAAATAGATGATTGACAAGATCTGGTGGACTAAATAGTGTTTTCCATGGATTTGGTTACTGCAATCTCTTGCGGCTTTTGCCCAAATCTGCGTAAGTGTGAGTTTCATTTTTTTCTTGGTTTTATTTATGAACAACACATGATGTGAATGTATTTTATTTATTACCTTCTTAAAGAATATAGGACAAAAGAGATGGATGTTTTTGTTGAAAACTTTTGCTTGTCTTCTTTCCTTTTCATGTGGACGAGGAACTGTAACTTCTATAATAATTTTGTATAGGTTTCCTTCTTTGTGTGGCTGTTGTTGGCATTGACAGCTTTTTGTGGATCAACCATCGTGAAGAATTTATTTGAGTTTACAGTATTTGGGATCATGGACAGGTTTTCATGGATAAGTTGTGGTATATATCATATTTGCTCTTATTGTGGACAAGTTGTCTTGGACATCTTATCTTGGAGTGCAAGGCATTTGGGGGCTTTTAATCGAATGAATGGGAGTGTTTAGGGTTCTCGGTTTGCAACGTCAAGGTTAATAAGCTTGTTCGCAAAATGTGTGTCACAAAACAAACAGGTTTTAATCATTCTCGTGTTGATTGTAGATACTTCAATAGAGATTTAACACTGTCCATAGTAGGTTGTGGAGATGACGATTTTTCTTATATTTGTTGGTTTACACTTTGTATTGTCCATAGTACGATGTTATCCATACGAAGTTATCCATTTTCATATGTCCAATGTACTGTGTACATACAAAGATAAAAGCAAAAACAGCTAAAAAACCAACATGTATTTTAGGAACACTGGAAACTGCATTGTGGATTATTGTCCACCCATCTCAGTCCACCACCAACGATTTTGTGTCTTTGCTATATCTGTAGACATAATTGGATCAATGTAAATCTGTCCATGACAACCTATTCACGACAACCTCACGTACATTTTATAAAATCTGACTGGAGCAGGATATGATGTCCACAGAATCCTGTCCATGGAAACTTATCCATATTATTTTAACCTTCCACACTGTTTGTCCATCTCTTACTATTCACCCCGAATCACTGAAACTCCACTCATTTTTCAATTATTCAACCATTTCATTTTACCAAGTTCTTCCGAATCAGTCCTCCTATGGTTGGACCAAGGTCATTTCGATTAATGTGTCAACTCAATATTTTCAAGGTTGTCACTGGTTGGTATGATTCAGTAAACAAAAGCATTTGGAGATTAATTTAAAAATTAACTAACAGAATGGACAATCTCAAGCAACGAACAAATGCATCTGCTGATTTTCATTGAAATCAGCATGAAATTGATATCTCCATTATTTATATCATTTTAGCTTGCATTCATCACTAGTTTTAGTCTTTAAACAAGCATATTTTGCTTCTTCTTGTCCCATTTGCATATATTTAGGAGTTAGTGTAGTTTTAGGAGTTGCATTGCATTTTGCATACATTTGGAGTTTTATTCAGGTACTAGAAGGAGTCTGGAAACCAAGTGGTGCAATGGATGTGAACTGGGAATGGAGCAAGGAGAAGGACAAGGTCGGATGGGCCAATATCGATGATGATATCGATGTGATCTGATCGATATAAAGCGTATCGATATGAGTATCGACCACTTCAAGTTGATACAGCAAGAGCATGGTGTAAGGGCAGCATATCGACTAAGGAGGACCTCGATGCACCAAAAGGAGACTCATATCGAGCAGTGTATCGACATCCCTTGTCGATACACCTTGACAAGACAATACCGAGGTGCTGCATCGACGTGTTTTCCCGACAAGCCTTAACTAAAGGGCGATTGTATCGACTTCACACCAAGGAGAGACAAGCCGATACATTCTTGGAGCCTTGCATATCGACTAGCATATCGACCGGGCCATGTCAATACAACCTAGAAGAAGACTTGATATCGATGTGTGTATCGATGTACATGGCCGATATGGTCCATCCGAGTCAGCTTATTTTCGGTTTAATCCTGGTTTATTAGGGGTTTTCAAGTTCCCTTATAAATACTAAAGTCCTAAAATGGTTAGGCAACTGATATCTTATTCTTTTTCTTCTGTTCTTGCACTTAAAATCTTTCCTTTTTTAGCTTTGCTTTGTAAGAACTAGTTTGATTTAGTGAAATTCTGTGTTTGCCTTTAATCTATTCTTGCTTATTCTGCTCTCTAATCATGCTTAACCATTATTTCTCTTTAGAATCTGTGGTTTGGATTATGGCTAGTGAGTAGTCTTATTTAGGGTTTGAGATGGGATAGATTATAGGGGTTTTAGGATTTGACAAGTGATGTCTTATGCTTAATATGATTGTTTTCTCTCTATTATATGTGCTTAACACTAGATTAGTCTTGGCCAGGCTTGTTTAGTATCTTGGCTTTCTCTTATGCATGATAAGTGTTTGATGAAATGTTGTTATGAGTCTCTTAGAGGATTTGTTCTCTTAGCCTAAAGAATTAGATGTCTACGGTGCATTTTGGTTTTATAGGATTGGAGTTATGTTTTAAATATTTGCTGATCATATTTTTGAGTAAAGGAATTTATCTTGAATATGTGCTTAGCAAAGTGATTAGTGTCAAGAAATTGAGTTAGTTATAAATGTTAATCCTATACTTAGAAGATAGCATTGTTTGAATGGTTTTGAAGCATCACTAGTTAGGTTCTAGTCCCCTCTTAATCAATAGCCCACAACTTAGATCCTTACTTTAATCTATTTGAATTTTCTGCTTTGCTTTTGTGCTGTTTAGTTCAGTCTTTAGTCCTGTTTAGTTTGATCACAACTGTTTTCTTGAATTTAGCTTGACTTAAGTGATTTGCTGTATTTTTAGTGTTTTATGAACTCGGATGGATTGATACCTTACATGCTGCAATGACATGAGTGTGTTAGGATTTGACTAGCTAGACAAAATCCTGCTATCAGAAATCTGACAAATTTGGCATTCACTGAAGAATTTCTTTGTAGACAGTTTCATCATCGCGTTGAAGATTCGCCAATCACATTACCCTTTCTTTGCCATGAAACGCCATCAACAACAATTGGATCAAGTTGGATGAAGAGTAAAATAGTTTTTTTAAGTGCATTATTTTAAGACAAAATTCACAAGCAGTAAAAAGTATTTTTAAATGTAAAATATAACTCATAAGTGGTGTAAGTCACTCGTGTTCAAGTTATAAATACATAATTTCTATTTACTTTGAACCCACCAATAAATCAGCATTTACCTACCAACAATAATTTCTTACCAAAAATCTTTGATGAGGAATCCACAAAAATCTTGTTGAATGTAAAGAATTAATTGACAAAAATTTAGAGTTTTGTAGGTTTGGAATTCAGAGTATAGACGCGGATTGCGAAGGTCATGTTGGGGCTATAGTGAGAATGTTTCAAACCAATTTGTGTTTAATGTCGTCTTCAAGTTATAATTTAAAGTGGTTGATAAAGATTTGAGAGTTCTCACATTTTCACACATTTTTCAGTTTAAATTTAAATTTTATTTTATTAGAGAAAGTATTAAGTTTCGATGAGCTTTTTTTTTTTTTTGGTACGAAGTTTCGATGAGTTTTTGTTACCTGTTTTTACTCCTATTTAACTCCAATTTTCAAATCTTTTATAAGCAATTTTCTATAATTTCAGGTATATGTTAGTATTTTTTACGTCTTTTATATAATTTCACAAAAAAAAAAAATATTTCCAAACTAAATACAGAAATATGAGATTGTAAATTTCCAGGTAAGTAAAACATAGGCAACAAATTTGACAAACCAAATAATCAAGTTATGTCCAATACATTAAATTGGTAGCATTGTGGGCAGTCAATGTGGTTCCAGTTTTGAGTTTATGTGGAATAGTAAATAATCACTTTTACAGTAGAATTAACTATTATAAACTCTATTTAGTTTTCACATTTTCACTTTAAAAAAATAATTCATGCGAACAATATAATATGGAAATTTTGAAATATTTGTAATTCTTCATTTTCTTGGGAAATGAAAGTGTACGATATGCCGTTTTTATTTTATTTTATTTTAACTGTTATGGTAATATGTTAATATTGAAAATGAAAATGATGTCCCTTTAAGAAGAGAATCAAAAGCAGGTGAATACAGCAAAGAACACAAAATATACAGTACTATCAGTGCTGAGTGTGGTTGGTAGGCTAGTGGTTGGGTTGTCCCCTAAGATGTTCTTCATGTACTAATCACATGATTCACGATATCGGTGAAATCATTGTAGGCCCCTCTTTTTTGTATTGAATTATTGCTCTTTCGGCATGTTCTCCCCTTAAATAAATGTTGCAGTGCTAATATGCTAATATATTCCTATATATCGTTTACCCAAACATATAATAAAAAGCAACACTTTTGATCTTGTAAGAATTTGATCCAAAGATTCATATATCGTCATGTCTTCTTCAAGGTAACTAAATATTCTTTTAATTTGTGTGTATCAGTACTGCCCATATTGTATAAAATGATTAAATGTGTTTGATTAGTAAGAGTAACCATTTCGTAATCCTAATATATTAAGCTTTTTCTTAATACATTTTAGGAACTCTTTCATGAATGTTCTTAGTATGAATGGAGGAGATGGAGAGCACAGCTATTCTAGTAATTCTGATAATCAGGTACTGCACGAAGTAATTAATTATGATGGTTCTGATTAAATGAGATTAATGGTTTGTGTACTTTAGTAGATTTATATTATTTTTTTGGCAGAGAAATGTTATCTCTAAGACACGACCGATGGTGGAAGAGAACATCAAAGAAATGTTACTTAACTTAAATTATCCTGATTGCATCAAAGTGTCAGATTTAGGATGTTCTTCAGGACAAAACACGTTTGTGGTGATGTTGGAAATCGTCAACACGGTCACAGGATCGTACCAACAAAAACAAAAAAACCTACCAGAGATTGATTATTGCCTAAACGATCTTCCACAAAACGACTTTAACACAACTTTCAGGCTGATCCCTTCCTTTGATAAAGAGGTTAAAGGAAAGTGTTTCATATCTGGAACCCCAGGCTCCTTCTACACAAGACTCTTTCCAAAAAAATCTCTCCATTTTCTTCATTCATCTTATAGTATTATGTGGCTTTCTAAGGTTCCTCAAGGACTTGAAGATAACAAGAATAACGTGTACATTAGAAGTGGATGTCCTATAAACGTGTGCAAGAGTTATATGAATCAATTCCAAAATGATTTCTACTTATTCTTGAGATTGCGTTCTGAAGAGATGTTGCCTAACGGACGCATGGTTCTCACGTTCATAGGAGCAAATGATGTGGATCCTTTATGCAGAGGCGATTTCTACCTTTGGTCCTTGCTATCTGATGCACTTATCGACCTAGTTTCGGAGGTACTCGTTTACAATACATAACTGAATAAATCTATATTATGTCCTTTTATTGTTCAGGATCTTATGTCATTTATATCATAATTTTATCAACAACATATCCCATGCTATGAGTCAGAGTGATTTATAATATTATATATTTTAAAAGTATCAAATAATATATTTTTTTAGTCAAAAAATACATATATTTTATGTCATTTTATGGTTAAAGATTTCTAATAGTATTCAATCATGATCTTGATTCGGCTATGGTTTGGGGTTTTGGTTTCCAGGATTGATGATTTATGAATAAGATTATATAAAAGGAAAAATAATTTAATATGGATGATTTTATTTGAGTTTTGTTGTTGCTCGGATTCAAGTTTTATTTAACTATATTTTAAACCTTCATATAAATTTGGGGGTTAGCTCAATGTTTTTCAAGCTAGGTTCAAATTAAGATTCATGTTTGTATTTACAAATAATAATCATGTTTGTATTTAGAAGAATTGAGCAAAATGATCTTCATTTTTTGTTTGGTTGGTAACTTTTTTCAGCTAAAACAAGAGTAATTTTATTTTCTAGTTAAAACAACACCCAGTCATATCCTACAAAAGCATTCTATTCATAAAATAATTGATGTAGATTTGATCATTTTTATATATCTTTGTTATTAGAAATAACGATTGGTCTCTTTCTATTTTCCACTAAAATATTGTAACAAAAAATGTTGCGAGGACAGCGGGTCGTGAAACAATCAGAAGTGGAGTCATTCAACTTACCGTTCTACAATCCGAACGAAAGAGAGGTTATTAAGATTGTCCAAAATGAAGGCTCCTTTGAGATTAACAAGATAGGGACACATGAGCATCTTGTTTCCTACAAAACTGATGAAGAAGAAGATGATGACCAATCACATGGAATCAAAGTTGGGAGAAAGATGGCAAATAGAGCACGATCCATCGCGGAACCAATGCTTATTGCTCATTTTGGTGATACCTCTATCATTAACCACCTCTTCAAGAAATTTGCACACCATGCAACCCAAAAATATAGCTTTTCCAGCCCAACAACGTTCAACATTATCATGTCTTTGATTAAGAAATAAAATCATATCTGTAATGAATTAAGATTTTTTTTTTAATAAAGAGTTTATTATTTAGATGCGAGAAGAAAAAAAAAAACAATACAGCCCAGCCAATGTTCTTAAAGACGAGCCCATAATTCATTTATATTGGTAAAGTTTTTAATGAAATAAAGGTTTTGATTTCACATACAATAGTGGAATAACCTAACGAAAACACTTTAATTAAATAAAATATCTATTAAATAATCATAAAATGTTAAAAATCTTTTTTATTAGATAACTGACATGCATTTTGGTCTTTATAATTATTGTTAACAAATTTCTTTTTTTTGAACAAATTTCTTAACGCTACATGTAACTAGTTGAGCCAATCCGTTAAAGTTGCTTGCTTATTTGGGATTTCTCGAAAGGGATTTGGAATGCAGTTCTGAAAAAATTGATGGGTTAAACCACCTGACTCTAGTGTATTCTTACTTCTATAACGGTTTATTAAGACGTGCTACTGATGCACTTATAAAACAAAATATAATATTTATAAAATATCTAACTTAAAAGTTAGAGATAAAGTACTTCTTATATATACAAATTGTAACAAATTTAATTTTTTTAAGATACACTAAAAAGATGTATTTAAACTGAAATTTAGAATGATTTTTAGTAAGTTTATAAATTATATATTATTCAAACATGGATTTGAAAAGATTTTTTTATGTCATATTATCAAATTACTGATTTGAATATGTACATTTAAATCTACTGCTATAAAAAATTATATATATTAGTCAAATTTCTCTTCATTTAAGTTGCATATTAACATTTTTTTCTATTTTTTAGTGAACTGTTATATATGTTGGATTTGTAAATTATTTAGACTTTGTTATATATATGTTAGGTCCTGTTATTTAGACTTTGTTATATATTTGTAAATTAATTTCACCATAATCAGTCTTGAGGTGACATATTGTAACCGGGTCCTGTCGAAATGTTGACTTCTTCGTCTAGGTCTATCACTAACTCTCTAACTAATTATTTACGAGCAGTTAGCCAACTTTCCAAGCCAAAAACGTGCTGTACCACCCTGCATGTTCCTGTCATGTGACGCACCGAAGAGACATATCAAAGAGAAAATAGTATAAAAAAGAGTTAAGGCCAAAAGGAAAAGAAAGGCCAAGGGCGCCGAGAGAGAGAGAGAGGACCAGGATCCGGGAACATATCCAGTTTTACAGAGATAAGGGATGGAGGAGCAAAGCTTCCGACCTTCACTCCACCAGAGCTCGCCCTGATCTCGTTCAGACCGTGAGACTGAAGAGGAAACGCTCACCGTCCTCCCAGAAAGAATGCTAGCCGAGATAAACAACTCATTCTTCTTTTAACCCTCATTTCATACCCATGTAGAGAGAGTTCCTTCCCCGCTCTCTTCATGGTCCATTCATTATACTTTCATTTTCACCAAACATCAGACGGGTATCATGATCCTTGGACGAGATACCTAAACCTCAAACACCTCACCATATCTACCCTCCCGAATTTTTGTTTCCAGTAGGGCGTGCATTGACTTGAGCGTCAGAAAACCTTCGGGAGGGAAACCCCTTTCCATATTCTCTCGAAGGCCTGACTTACTCATTTGCCAGTATATGTAGGATCCCGTCAGACTTTCGTCTCGGATGCGCATACCACTCATCCTCCTAGAAGACAAAACTCAATGATCCAGTTCAGCTACCTGGACGAACACACACCCCATGTAAGCATTCTATAACTTGCTCCCGAACAATTGGCGCTAGAAGAAGGTAGGTAGACCGGTATGCAGTCTCACAAAGAAAGTAGTCACAGCGTTACCAGGCAACCAACCGCTAGTGCGGCCCGATGCTCGCAGCTATCGAAGAAGATGGGAGTCACCCTGAAAGCACCGTGCGACGAAAGTTAGAAGAAGAAGCAGAGTGGGGTGGAAACCTCCGCTTTCAGAGTCAAGTCGGACCGCTGGCCCAAGCGGTACTTTCAAGGGTGGACTGCCCAAAAGGTATTCGCCCCCAGACATCGGGTGAAACAAGGCCGACCCCTGACAAAATCCAAGGCTCTAGCCAGTCAATGGCGCCCCTGCCTCAACACGCACCCTCTAGTCAAAGCAAAGGTCCCCCGTCGTGACAAAAGAACGCAGATCATGGCTGAAGAGACGTCTGCCCCCTGCATAAAAACCAAGCGTCGGGGACTAGAAGGTTCCAGGGGGTCGAGTCAGACGCATGCCCTCTTCCCCAAACCACAACGCGTTAAAGATGTACGCAAATGTATAGACAGTTCTAAGAGATATCCGGAGGCATTTTTGGTGTTTGTCCTGGGATAAAAAGTCAGTTCGTTCAAAATATAATTAATGCCGATCGAAATTACTAAAGGTGTGCGTCAAAGAGACCAGGCAAAAAAACAAAGAAAGCATTAATGAAAATTAAGTTTTATTCATATAATAAACCCTAGAAAAAGAAAGACTACAACAAAATCTCGACAAGATTCGAAGGGTCGCACCCGCCAAAAGCGGCGAGTGTGAAAAGCGAAAAGAAGGTGAAATTCCTGAAGACCAACCCTCGCCAGGAGTAAGGTTAGCCAAAAGGAGCATAAAGGGGAAGAAACAGCAGAGCATAGCCACAACAGAAAAAGAACCATGGCACGGAGGCCTACCCGAATGCTAGGATTCAAGGCAACGAGCCGCCAAAGAGAAGAGATGGGGGTGTGAAGGAGAAAGCTGTCTCAGCTACCATCTCCTCCTCTTGGGATCCGAAACGCTCTTTAAAGAAAGAAAATCTGAAACCAATCCAGAAACCAGAAAAGAGAGTCATTGCCAGAGACACCCTGAAAGTTCGCCTTGGAACAAGCCGCCGTATTTTTTTTTTGAGAACTCTCGCCTCACACTCTTATGCCCGAGTTACGGAGGTACGCCACCAACCCGCTGCATTTTATCTATTACTAAAACGCTGTATTTTAGAAAAAAATCTTTAAATCAAAAGTTATGTTATTTTGTATAACATTAATAGAATAAATTATTTCAAAGAATCTGACTTTTTTTAGTAAAACCTTAAAAAAGTTATTTAAAAAAGAATTAACTCTTAGAAATAATTTGCTAGATTTCAAAAAGTCAGGGTCTTTAATTTGCTAGATTCACCTCCAGCACGTGTTTTAGACGAAATTAATCAAATCTGGGTTTTTTTTAATAAATATCAATAATATAAATCATTTCAAAAAATTAGACATCGTCATCTCCGGCAACGATCGAAGAAAAGCCAAGAAAATTTGGAAATTAGAATAGTCTAATCTAAATGAAAAAAGACAAGGAGAAAACAAACTGGTGTTTGGGAAGAAGTTTTTATGAGTTTGAGACAACCTATTCCGGTGGACTGAGTGTCAGAACCAAGTCGTCGCCGCCGAGAGAAGTATCGAGAAGCCAGGTTGTCCAATCCCGACGAAATGCGCCACTCCCTTTGACAAACCGTCCATCTCTTACTAAGAACACCGAAAAAACACCAACTTTGAAATCAAATGAACTCACCGACACACATATTCTGAGATCCAAGTCTTTAAAACCTAAGAATCTCAATTATGTCAATCAACAAAACAGTATATTTCTACATACATAAATCACGTTTGCTAAGATAAAGGCAAGGTAGGTATTCGCCAAAATCAACAAAATATATAGATTAATACTCTGAACTCTGCAATTTTAATAGATTTAAACACCCATATAATTGACAACACTTAAATACTCCACAGATTAAATTACCCAGATACAAGACACAAAACTGAAAAGAAGAAGAATACCCGTAAATTTAAACACCCATATAATTGACAACACATGAATACTCGCTAATCTGTTCTAGCTTCTCGAAGCAATCGACACTGCGAGATCCCCAAAGCCTCAGCCGTTTTGTTCTATGGCCTACAGAATTTCACAATTTTATCGTCGAATTCCTCAGATAATTAACCAGTTTCATCCTCGTGGCTTTCTTCCGAAGATTTTTATTTGCCTCGCCGAAGATTTTTATTTGCCTCAGCACCTCGGAGGAGATTACTCATTCGCCCCCGGATAAAACGATACCGTTAATTAGACCATCTCCATTGGTCATTTAAAAGTTCTTAAACATATTTTAATATTATTTTTTTTTCTTTTTTCTTTTAAAAACCTTTGTATATAATTTAAATTTTTGATATTTCCATTGGTAAGCTCTTAATGGATTCTTAAAAAAATATTTATATTGTAAAATTTATTTATTGTAAACAAAATACAATAAATAAAAACTTAAATATATTGTATTTATTGAAATTTGAATCACCCGAATCTTACCTACAAAAAACCACATAAAGAATCGAATATATCAACAAGAAACCGATGATAAATCGACGATCAGAATCAACAATATATGAACATACATACCATCACGACGAATGCAAATCTCAGGGATACTCTTCACTTCACTACTGATGCTTTAATAATACACTCTAGTCTCAATATCACCTTCAACATAAACCGCTGAGCTGTAACAAAGAATCAGCAAAGAAAAGCTTAGATAAAATTAAAAACTGACACCATGACCGTGAAGATCGTCACTGTCATAATCTCTCACGTATCAGTTTATGAAACATGCATGTCCAAAGATTTATATTATTCATATCATTCTCTGTATTCACTTACCATCACTCCTAAGTTTGCTTTGTAACCAAGAACTGCGAGATGGTTAAAAGAGCGAACTGTCCAGCTGTAACCGCGATCTCCTCTGCTTGACCACTTCCCTTGCCAATCTGCGGTTCAATCAGCCTGCAACATATGAAAAAGTGTTCCTGAAATTAAAGCTTCTCACTTTACAAATAAAAATAAGTAAATCGAAAAACTGGAGATGTTTAAAAGTGTTTGTACATTTGAGCTGAGGAACAGACACATATTTGGTTTGCATCATCTCAATAGCCACTGAAGAGATATCAACATTCTTAATGTCCTCGTATCCGTCCTTTTCCATATCCTCTGACATAACTGCACCAAAGAGTTAAAAAAAAGTATTAGATTTGAATGCGTTCAAGTCAAATTCAATCAATGGCAGTGGCAGAGTTCTTTAGCAGAAATCTCAAAACCCATATCCCGAATAGATCTCTCCTTCTCATGAAGTTGCTCCTAAAAGTTCAACAACATTAGAGTGCTATTTGAAAATACAAAAACAACCAAGCGCTACTAGATAATTTCAATATATATATAGAATGAGATATAACCTGCATTCTAGCTGCAACATTTTCATACTCCGCGGAACGAGACTCAAAATTTCTCTGGATTTCCATTACCAAATCCTTAGCAAGGCTCCGCAGAACGAGACTCAAATCCTAATTGTCGTTTAACATTCCATGAAGCGACATCTTTCAGAAAAATGATCAGAAGTTCGAATTACATTCATAAACATGACTCTGGCACCCTCTATGATAAACCAATTCTAAATCAAAGGACAGATTTAAGCCTGAATTGTGTTAATACAAAGAACAAATTTAAACGAAGAGATTTCCGAATTCGGCTAAACCCAAATCCCAATAAGGTGTGCGCATGTAAATTCAGCCGATTAGAGAGCTAATGATCAATTTTTTTTTTTATAAAAAAAGGGAAGAAACACTTACTTCCGTTTTGGCGGGTGACGAAATTGACCCACTCGCCAAACTCAATCTGGAGATTATCGTTCCTGATCCAGAACGCTGTTTCATGAATAAGCAAAGAAAGGCGACATTGGTCTCAGATCATATCATATCAAATCAACAAGTGGATATGGAATCAGTAAAACCCGATCAGAAGAGAGGGAGAGAGATGCAGAGAAGAGAGGGAGATCGGAGAGCAAAAAAATCCCCTCTTTTGTATCGGGAGACAGTTAAGAAATGGGAGAGGAAAAAAAATATCGTGGGAAACATCGAAGTGACGGAAAAGAATTTGGTTTTATTAAAATTATACTCGTCAAACCTATGATTGACACGTATGAGTCTTTTAAAAGTTCTGAAACAGCTCAAAGAAGACTCGACTCTAACAAAGTTTACACATAAATCATTTCTTTTAATTATTTTTAATCTAACAACCCCTCTAACAAACCCTTTAAAAACCCCGATGGACACTCTTATATATCTCGCGTTTTTTGGTTTTAAAAGGACAGATTATTGTAAAGTGTCTGCCGTTTTTCTACTTTTCAAAAGGTGCGTTTTATAATGAGAAAATTTGGGTTTATAGGTTATACTCCCAAATTAGGGTATATATCTGAAAACTACACCACTATCAAAAAGTGGGGTTAACTAAAAAGGGTAGTTTTCAAATTTAACTTCCTATCTAAGATATTTTGCCAATTGTCCCTTTTATAATGAGAAAATATGGGACATCTGATTTTTAAACGATATTTATTTTCAACATGTCATCGATATAGATGAATGATATATTGCGAGATGACTTAGATATAAAAGGTTGACCTGCATTTTCTAAGAGTTAAAGGTAAATTTGTAAAAAAAATTAGGGGTGGGCAATTCGGTTTAAGTTCGGGTTCGGTTCGGGTTTGGTTCGGTTTGGTTAATTCGATTTTATAAATATTCAAACTGAACTCAACCAATATTAATTTGGTTTAGTTTGTGTTCGGTTCGGTTTATGTACAGTTTGGTTTACTTCGGTTCAGTTTGGTTTTTAAATTGGTTAACAGAAATTAATTTATAAAATATAAAATAAATAATCAATAATATTAACAAATCGAGCAATATAAAGATGTAAATATAATAATTTAAATAAATTCTTTAAATAAATATGAAAGTATGATTATAAAATTTGATATAAGTTAATTATAAGAACTTATCATTAATATTAATTTGATATTATTAATTAATTAATAAACATATTAGATTTCAGTTCGGTTCGGTTTAAAATCAAACCGAACCAAACCATTCGGGTTGACAAAAACTCTAACCAAAATGTTTTAGTAGAAGCTATGGTTCGGTTTGGGTCGGTTGGTTCGATTCAGTTTGGTTTTTTTTCCCACCCCTAAAAAAAATCACTTCAAGGATTTATTTATAAAAAACACATTTTCGAATAATATTAAATTAATATAAAATTTAGATGTTAAATAAATACAAAGAAAATTAAGCAGAAAGATTTAAATAAATCAAAATATAGATGTTACCAAAAAATTATATATATAATTAGCAAGTTATCTCTCTATCTACGGTGTCCACATCAGCACAATTTTTATTTTGAAATAGGTTTTTAAATATTTTAGGTTTTGTTTTTAAATATTTAAATTTTGGATGTTTATTTTTGGGCTTTTAATATGATTAATTTAAAATTAAAATAAATATTTATTTTACAAATCATAAAAATTACAAATCCTTCATTTGTGAAAAGGAGTTTGGAAGGCAACAAAATACAAAAAAATTACCGAAAAACTTACAGAAAATAATTATCAAACTTTATAAGAAAAAACCTTAGAAAAACTTATATATAAAGCTAAAATAAAATCATTCATATAAAATAAATACTTATTTTACAAACTATAAATACTACAAATTCTCTTTGAAATAAAAAAAGTTCAAAATGTTATTTTCAATATAAACAAACAGAATTTGAAAAAAAAAGTTGGAAAATGAACAATTACGAAAGGTGCCAGAAGAACTTGCTGAAAATAGTTTTAAACTTATTTAAAAAAACTTGTAAATATTAATACTTAAAACTAAAGTAAAATCACTCATATCTACTTTACTGTGTAAAATAAATAAAAGTTTTTGATAAATAAAGAAAAATAAAGTGTTTAATTATATAGCATAGAAATGAATTTGATTTATACGAAAGAGAAAAATTATAGTAAATACTTATCAACTATTTTTTTCTCAATAATGGCAATATAAAATGGGATTCTTGCAAAAATGACTCAAAATTTAAGTTAAAATGCAAATCTAACCCACAAAAGTCATCTTCTCAACATTAATCATTTTGTGTCCAAACAATCTTTCTCAGTTCCAATTATTTACGAAATTGTCATTACTTCAAATTAATTTCTTTTATTTTTGGATACCCAGTTGACCAAATAATCTTCATCTTCCTTACTTATTTACAAAAATGCCATCATCATCAATTCATCCAACCACCATTTTCAACCAATTTCGAGCTTTAATGACACCAAAACCCATTTTTGAGCTTGGATAGCTCGTTATCTTTCTCTTAAGCTTATATTCTTCCATTTTCTCTCTATTTTCTTCCCAAAAACTCTATAATTTGACTATTAAAAAGTTGAAGTTGATATATATTTCTATATTCCGGCGAGTTGGTGGTTTTATACGGTTGTATCTCTTTTATAGTGGCTATAATCAAAGATCTCGACCAGAAAAGAAGCTAAAGACGAGTGGTAAGTCAAATTTCAGTCAATATTAGTGTTTTTCAGTTCTGGGCTGCGAAAGTAGACTTCTTTTCACCACTGTGAAGTCTACAAGTCAACGCGCAGGTTAGTTTTGTAATTGACCGCATGAAAAAAATAAACTTCTTTTGGTCCGAATGAAGTCTACTCCATTTCCTTTGATAACAAAAAAATGGCGTAGACTTCTCGAGTAGACTTCTTTAGAGGCAGGTCATTTTTGCAAAAAGACCAACCTTTGACTTTGTAGAGTAGACTTCTCCAAGAAAAGTAGACTTTACTTTTGGAAGTAGACTTCTCACGGATCATTTTTGCAATTGAAAAATCTTTGACTTTTTGGTCAATTGCAAAAATGACATGTGAGAAATCTACTTTTCTGAGTAGACTTGGAAGTAGACTTCTCCGAGAAGTCTACTTTTCTTGGAGAAGTCTACTAATCTTTTGGCCATTGTAAAACTAACCTGCGAGAAGTCTACTAAGTAGACTTCATCGGACTTTCAGAGAAGTCTACTTAGCTTTCAGAGAAGCCTACTTCTACTTGAGACAAGAGAAGTATACTCGGTTGATAATTTATATAATATAAATGGGGGAAATGTCCCTCTCAATCACCTTTAAGCTATGTAAAATTAATGTCTTTAAGAAGTCTACTCGAGACAAGAGAAGTCTACTCGAGAAGTCTACTTGAGACAAGAGAAGTCGACTCTGTTGATAAGTTATGTAATATAAATGGGGGAAATGTCCCTCTGAATCACCTTTAAGTTATGTAAAATTAATGTCTTTAAGAAGTTTACTCGAGACAAGAGAAGTCTACTTGAGACAAAAGAAGTCTACTCGAGACAAAAGAAGTCTACTCGGTTGACAAATTATGTAATATAAATGGGGGAAATGTCCCTTTGTATCACCTTTAAGTTATGTAAAATTAATGTTTTTAAGAAGTCTACTCGAGACAAGAGAAGTCTACTCGAGAAGTCTACTCAAGACAAGACAAGTCTACTCGGTTGACAAGTTATGTTATATAAATGGGGGAAATGTCTACTTAAAAGAGAAGTCTACTTGAAAGAGAAGTCTACTCGAGACAAGAGAAGTCTACTCGAGACAAGAAGTCTACTGAAGAATTCAACACAATCCATGTTATATATTAACTTACATATTCTGTTTTTATGGGGTACACCAAAATTTATCTAACCACATCAACAATTACAAAAGATTACCAGTGGGGTACTAACACTTAACCACCATAATTAGTTCGTTACAAAAAATAATACACTTCACCAACATAACTCGAGAAATAATAAAACTTAACTACTATAATTAGTCTGACAGTGAAGTCTATTTTGTAGAATACATAAACACACATAATTTAGAAATATGATATAAAACATTCAATGTAATCCAACATTACAAATAAAACAACCTTCTAAACAAACAAACATTTAAGGGTCACTCATTATAGATCTTAAAATTGGCATAGAAAATCACTACTAAACTAAAATGTCTGAAAAATATGTCTGCAACTGAAGTCTACTCGAGAAGTCTGCTCAAGAAGTCTACTCGAGAAGTCTGCTCGAGAAGTCTACAACTGAAGTCTGCTCAAGAAGTCTGCTAATGAAGTCTGCTCAAGAAGTCTACTCGAGAAGTATGCTCAAGAAGTCTGCTCGAGAACTCTACAACTGAAGTCTGCTCAAGAAGTCTTCTAAAGAAGTCTACATGAGAAGTCTATTCGAGAAGTCTGCTCAAGAAGTCTGCTCGAGAAGTCTGCTCGAGAAATCTGCTCAAGAAGTCTGCTCGAGAAGTCTGCTCAAGAAGTTTGCATGAGAAGTCTGCTCAAGAAGTCTGCTCGAGAACCCTACGACTGAAGTCTGATTATGACCAATGGCATTGTATAATTAATGTTTTGAACCTTCAAATCACTTAAATCCGGCAAAGACAAGCAAGAGCTTTGTTAAGATCTGTAGAACAAAACCATAAATATAAATAAGGTCAGATCTGCAACAATAAGAAAAGAGAAATGTTAAAATTTATATTTGCAACAAAATTTACTATATTTATAATTTTCAGATCTGCAAAAAATCAACAAAATCTAGCTTTGCAACAATAAAAAAAAAAATAGATCTGCTGGAAAATTTTGATCTGCAACAAAATTCAGATCTACAACAAAATCTACAAAATTTATACAATAATAAACTCAGATCTGCAAAAATAAACTCAGATCTACAACAATAAGCACAAATCTGTAATAATAAGCTCAGATTTTGCAATATGAACACAAAGCAAACAAAAAGAGGAACACAAAAGCTCTGATTTGCTTACTACTACCATAACTAGCAAGTGAGAGGAGGTTGAATGTGAGATAGAGAGGATGAAGAGGAGATTGACGGTAAGAGAGGAATGAGAAGAAATTCATGGCCAGAGAGGAGGGAGAGGAAAGAGAGGCGTTTTTTAGATAGAGAGAGACTTTATTTTTAACACAATTAGGTTAAACTCTCCTTATATATGTAGAAACAATTTTGTTTAAGTAGACTTCTTTTTGAAGTCTACAAATGAAGTCTATTGGAGAAGTCTTCTTTTTGATGTCTATTGGAGAAGTCTACTCGAGAAGTCTGCTAGAGAAGACTAATTCGGCTTGAGAAGTCTACAAAAGAAGTCTACTTCAGTCCGAGAAGTCTATTCAGGAAGTCTGCTTAACCCTAAACCCTAAATACTTTTTATTTTCATAAAAACTTATATAAAACATTAATTTACTTACCATATTGACAACCATAGTTAAAATAACAAATATATGGACCCTGATTCATAATTGAATCATAAACTATGATTCATATAGAATTTGTGCAAACCCTAAGAATTACACTCTTATACTTTAAACCCTAAACCTCAACCCTAACCCTTTTGAATTGTATATTCATGAAACTTATAAATTGATTCATTTTCATGAAATTTTATTTTATATAGATGCTAATTTTCTATGTTTTAGTTGTGTATATAATTATTTTACCAAATTATTTTTTATGATTTTTTTAATTACTGGTAAAGAAATCATTAGAGAGTAGACTTCTCCAAGAAGTCTACTCGAGAAGTCTACTGGGGAATACTTAGTATTGATTTATAACCTAATTTTTCTATGATGATTTAAATTATTTATTTTGTATCAAATTTTATTAATAATAGGTGTAAAAAGTATACGTTTGTGTTATGTATCTAATTTTTTTTATCAAATTATTTTCATGATTTTTAAAATTAATTGTAAACAAATTATTAGAGAGTAAACTTCTCCAAGAAGTCTACTCGAGAAGCCTACTCGAGAAATTGAGAAGTCTACTCGAGAAGTCTACTGGAGAAGTCTATCCAGTATTGATTTCTAACCTAATTTATCTATGATGATTTAAATTGATTATATTGTAGCAAATTTTATTTTTAATGGGTGTAAAAATTATATATTTGTGTTATTTATCAAATTTTTTTACCAATTTTTTATAATTTTTAAAATTAATAGTAAACAAATTATTAGAGAGTAGATAAAACAGTAATTGAGGTTGGCATTTTTTTGTTTGGTCATAAGGGTTAAAGTTGTAATTTTACTACTCTTGTGAATTATTTTTGTCAAACATGCAATAAAGGAGTCTAGTTTTGTATTTCAACTCAAGTTTTGAGTCATATTCAGCAATTCTTCCATATAAAATAGATATTTGATCATTTTACTCATCAGCTAGATAATATATGGGTTTTAATATAATATATATAAATAAACTAAAACAGGATTATTGATTATAAATTTTAACATACTCATGCTGTTTACATTCAGATGATATGAAGGTAGACAAAACTATTCTCATACACATTCACAAAAATAGTGAGGTAGTTTATCATTGAAAAAGAAAAGCGCCTCAAATCAATTAAAGTCAATATTTTATCAAGTAAACATAATTTTTTGGTATGAAATCCCTTCAAACATATGATACTTGAACAGATCTCTTGCTCTGCCTAGCCAACTCTAACTAAAATTCTCCTCATTTAGAGTTATAACTGATCATAAAACTGAATGAGATGGAAGCTTGCATGAAATAAGAGCCAGTAGATTGCAATGAGAATAGCGAGACTAAAAACTATAAGAAAGAAGGGAAAATAAAGGACTAATTATACTTGAAAATGAGTTAGATTTTTTGAAAATCGATACAAAATTAAGGAAACATTTAGTTTACAGTGGAGAAGGATCGATGATGATTTCACTTTGATCTATGAAAAAAAAGAAGTAGAAAAAGATGAAAAATCAATTGAATACAAACAAATAGTAAAAACACATATAATACTTATTGCAATGTATAAATATATGAAATATGTTTTTAAGAATTAATACATCACAATCTATATTAGAGAAATAACTTTACAATATATATATATATATTTATTAGGACAACAAAAACACTATAAAAGACAAATATAACACACAATAATAATTTAATAAATATATATATAATAGTAATATAAGTATATAAAATTTTAGTTAAATTAATAAATAAGTCCGTGTAATGCACAGATAAAAATTTAGTATAATAAAACAACTTTAATATCTAACTTCTTTAAAATATAGATGTTACAAAAAAATAAACTAAATCTTCAAAATATCATAAAAACAAATTTTAATTAATAATATATCACATTTCCTTATATGTTCCATTCATACCATTTTTATTTAATAAATGGCGATGAGATTAGAATTTGCAGCGCCGCTACTTCCACCGAAATCTTCTTGCTTGCCGAGATTTGCATCTATTGGATCTCTTCACTATATTTCTTTGATCTATTCTACGCGTTTCTTCTGCATGTATTAAGCATTAGAAGATGATGATACTTCCTTGCACCATTAGTAGTTATCCCCAGAATTTATCGAAAAATTAGAAGCAGAATTTTCTCCAGACCGTTTATGGAAAAACGCCAGATCTGCTTATTCTGCACCCTAACCATCCGATTGTCTCACCATCAACTTGATTTTATATCCCCGGAAGAAAATTGTGCTTCGATTTAACTGAATACAATCAACTTAAAAACAAGAAATTACTCTTCAAAAAAAAAAATCAAGCACCCAATAAACAAGAAGTTCATCAAAATCGCATGAAATCTGTAATTGAAAACATGCAAGAATGAAATAGAAAAAACAATCGGATAAACAGATATATTATTTTACAAAGAACCAGATTTACCATAATTTATTACCCGGAACAAAACTAAATAAACAAAATAGAGATTCTCTCTCTGAAAGATCGAGAGAGAGAGAGAAGAGAGAGAAGCCCCTTTGGTCCCACCATCTATCTTTATTTAAATAAAAAATAAAACACAGTAAAATAAAATTGAAATCATCAATCAAGTCTAATAAATCAACATCTCTGATCCTCATCAACTCCAATCAAGATTCCCATCGGGTTTTCATTCATCATCGGATCATCTCCGAACATCTCAAATCAAATTTGGTAGAATCAATTTCATCTTCGAGTTACTATTCTTCGATCAGCTTCTATTGTCGGTAGTTTCTTTTGCACTCACCACCGGTAAGCTTTTTGAAGTCGTCTTTATAATTCAAATCGAGATCAGATTTCAAAATTAGCTTGAAAACATATTTTTAGTTAATGATTCAACATTAGTATTTTTTTTTCGCCGCCGTCGGTGTGGCCTCTTGCAGTCGACGAGAATCTTCTCTTTCCTCCCTCCTCTTTCTTTCTTCCATGGCTTCGTCTCTGTGCACTCCTCTATCGCCACTGCTCAAAACTCCACCAGATCCGCCTCCCGATAAGCCCTCACCAGATCGACTTGAGGGGTTTTCTCCCACCGAGCCTCCCGACCCACCAGATCCTCCAGATCTGGCTGCCACCATTGGTCATCCATTGTTCCCTGTCACCGACGCTTTTAACCCCTTGAAAGAAGAGATTTTATAGTGGTAAGCTACTACTCTCAATATCTCACTACATTTGTCATTGTAGTATAGAGAGACTATCAATCCAATCCATAGGCTAATGAAGAATCAAGATGCAAAAAACTTGCTAAGCAAAAAAATTAAAATCTAACAATCTAAGATGAACAAGAGATGAAAACTAACAACCTAAAGCAAGAAATGCAAACTAAAAAACAGAGGATCAAGACTAAATTATTAACAAGGTGATTCCAAATCAAGAACAAGGCTTTCAAGCAAAGATCAATGCATTAAACTCTAGGCAAAGACTACTAATATAGACTAGTCCAATCTCTTGGATACTAATTCCTTTGACTTATCACATTTCGAACTCATGGTTAGTGGTGTATCTATGATGAGCAAGCTGTCAATCATAAAGTCCATAGAGCCAAAAAGCATGCTAGACATCTAATCTCTTAGGCTAGGTTTACTAATCTCTTGTGCAATAAAACTAACACTAACTCACATTCTCATGCATAATCAATGTCTAAAAGACAATTTCTCCCCCAATGTGGTACTAGTCAATAAGCACATTCAAGCAAGAAATGATAGATACAATCATGCAAAGACTCATGATTATCTAAACACCATTTTCAAGCATTGAACTTAATTCTGGCATTTCATCAACACTTAGTGTGCAAGTGAAAACTTAAGATCAACTTCTCCACCAAAGAGGTACTAGGAATTAAGAACAGTCACACAAGAAACGATAATCAAAGATATAAAACTCTAATCAACCTTAAACATCAAATGAAACATTTTTGTTCTTAAAAAAACCAAAAACCTCTAAAAATCAAGAACATATTCGAAAATCATAAAACAAAGATGAAAAATAAGGC